>CM029398.1:31713939-32387342 GCA_017139565.1 Luffa aegyptiaca | reverse complement strand
ATGAGTTCTTCTTTCTTCCCCACCGGCCAAACGTGTGTGTCCCGATTTCTCTTCCCCGATGAACTGCCTTCTTCTCCAACCCTCTTTCTCTCGTTTTCCTTCGGGAGGTCATCAGTAGTCGCGCGTGAAGGGTCGTCCACGCAATCCTCCGGCGTGAGCATCATGAAACCCACGAGTGCAGCGCCGACAACCTACACATGAACTAGTTTTCCAACGAGTCTCCACGGCTGCAACAGCTTCGTCTCCTTTCTTTGGCGCGATTTCAACTGCCAAACACAAGACCCACGCTGATTTGCCTTAGGTCCATAAGTCCTTGCAAAACAACCATAGTTGTGCAAACTCGGCGCTGTTTCCAGCCCTCTTTAGTGTCGTTCGAGTGTTTTGGTAAGTTTTCGTTTGAGCCCGCACTCTTTAAGCTTCGAATTTGAGTTACCCATAACCAAATGACCTTGATATAGTTTACCCATTCCTTATCGACTTCGAAATTGCAGGATTAGGGGTATTCCATTGCGGTTCAGCAGCGTCTTGGGTTGAAATAGGTGTTCGACGAATACCCATAGCCCGAAAGGTCTTATATCGGATTGCCCATAGTCCTGCAGTGTTAGATCTACATTTTTGGAGCTTTTCAGTCACTGTCCAGCAAGGATTCACATCTTTTGGGTAAGATTCAACAATTTCCAGCATGCTGTAGACCTTTCGAACTCTTTAAAAGTATTTTCAAGTTTGTTAGATCGATTTTCTAACGCTTGGAAACTCATCGTTTATAGGTTCTCACTCCTTTGAGCAGTTTCTAGCAAACGTTGAGTACTTGTTAACTTAGGAAGTTTGATCTAGCTCCTAAAGTTGCCTTTGGGTAAAGTTTCCCCTCGTAAATACCTTTTCTAGCTTCAACTAAGTTTTAGAATTGAGTTTAGCATTGAATCTAGTATTCTGTATTGCAGGAGCTTGTTAGACTAATTTAGGAGCGCCTTAGAACATTTAGTAAGTGGAATTCTACCTTTTGAGTTCGTTTGCTTGTGTGCTAGCATGCTGTGTGTTATATCGATTTAGTTTTATTATGTGCTCTGTTGACATATTGATGTTCATGAATTATTGTGAATTTTGAGCATGTTGAACCGTTGTGACATCTGCTATGTCGAACTGTTGTGCTGATGTATGTTGAACGGTTGTAGTGCGATATTGTTATGATAAGTACGTTGTTATCATGTTGTGGTTGGTTGTAAAGTTTGATTTTTTGCTATGAGCATATACTGTAATTTTGGTTGATGCATTGGCTAAAAGCATGACATGAGTTAGGAAGCATGTACGGGATGTGCATTCTGAGTTGTGAGCATGTCACGAGCATAAAACATGGTCTATAAGCATGATGAGTATAATTCATGCATTCTTGTGAGATTGAGGGGTCAGAGGACCTTGTGAGTTAAAAAGGAAAGTTAGGTGAATGCCAGGTGCCTCAGGTAAAAATGGTCGAGGGGTGGTATGTCACCAATGGATTAAGAGGAGCATCGGGTGCCTTGGATAATATGGCCAAGGGGCGATGTGATGAGTCTAAACATTATGAAAGTCATTGGGTGCCTTGGGTAATATGGCCAAGGGGCGATGCACAGTTCGAGGCCTTGGGTAATATGGTCAAGGGTCGAACGCTGAGCGCCATAGAGAAACATTGAGGCCCTTGGTAATATGGTCAGGGGTCGGCGTGACTCGAATGAGTCAGTCTCAGAGGGCTTTGTGAGGGCCATGAGTGTTGAGCAAGCTCGTGGAGCTTGAGAGAAAACTGAGTATGCATGGCATGATGCGAAATTCATGTGTTTTGAGTGTGCATGGCATGGTGCGGAAATTCATGTATTAGGTGCATGGTTGTTGCACGATTGCATTAGTTGAATATGTTTTTATGTGTTGATTGTTCGTCTTGTATGTGAGACATGATATTGCAGTTGAAAAGCATGATAATTGTCTTGTATATGTATGATGTTTGATGGCTCTTCAGGTGTGAGCCACTTACTCAGTACTGTGGTTTTGTACTGACCCACCACTAGGTTTTGCAGGTGCTGAAGGCATATTCAAGCTTGGTGATGCAGAGGAGAGATGGGAGAAGGACCATTAGAGAACTGTTAATTTGGTTGCCTTTCTTTTAGTGGTTAAGTTAGTATGTGGTCTCGACGTCAGTACTCCAATATGTCGTGTTGTTAGTTTGTAGTTTAGCAGAGTTTGTGTTAAATGGAGATGTTTTATTTGGAGCGAAATGTTGCAAATTATTAGATATGTTAGAAGTTCATATTGTCTTTAGAATTAATGTGGTTGAGCTTCGTTATCTCTAGCTTGTGAAATAAGATTGAATGTTTCCTTTGTAAGAGTTGTGACTTTAGTATTTTGCTTCGTAGTTGTTGTTACAAGACTTGATTCGTCCTTGTGTATCCAGAAGTTTGAAAGTGTCAAGCTGTTGCAAGGTGATGTTTGTTGTTTGGTTGATCTCACTTATAGAAGTGTATATATATTGTTTAACAGGTGCTTAAAAATTTCTGGGCAGCTTATAGTTACGTTGTTATGCTGCCGAAATTTTCGAGGCATTAGGTTGGGACAAGAATAACTTTTAGGTAATGTTTCCTTAAGTTAGGCCAAATTTGGGGTCGTTACACCCCTCAACATTTGAAAATTGTAACTTATTATTACAAGGAATATTTAAAAGAAGCAAGTACTTTTTTCAATATTGTTACAAAAGTAGAAAAGAAGCAAGTACCTTTTTCTATAATATTACAAAAGTAGTTCACACAATTGTTTTAAAAAGAGCAAGTACTTTTTCTAATATCGGTGAATAACAAATTATGTTTTAGAATCAAATTCTGACATCCTTGTTTTAATCAACATGTCGCAACGTCATCGTGACGCGGAGCGGCCGACGTCCTTTCCT
Organism: Luffa aegyptiaca; assembly: GCA_017139565.1. Taxonomy (NCBI): domain Eukaryota; kingdom Viridiplantae; phylum Streptophyta; class Magnoliopsida; order Cucurbitales; family Cucurbitaceae; genus Luffa; species Luffa aegyptiaca. Next base: position 32,384,434 of record CM029398.1, on the reverse strand, counting down.
AAGGATCTCTTTCGAGGTTAAAGGTTTGAAGTCGCCACCAATCATCTTGGGGTGTGATTGGTCACCCGTTTTAAAAAATAAACTAGTCTTAGAAACCAAAATTAGGCTCGGGGGTCAGCTGGATGTAGGTAAGGTATTATCACCCTACAACACCCATTTGAAAACATTTTATTTACTACTCAAATTCATTAATCAAAGGTTCATATCTTAATGAAAATAAATAAATCAAATTTTAAACAAAAAATGAAAATGAAATGTCTCACTAATTTCACCTTATCTTTAAATAAAGTAAGGTTTTAATTTTGTGGGTGAGGTTACCCATGACTTTATTATCATGTAGAATTTCCTAAATTAAAGAAAATTCTTTACCTCAAGAATTTGAAAATTATTTCAACTCCATCATAGGTTCTACATAAATTATTTTGTCTCATATTTATTAATTTACACTTTAACAGCAAAATGTAAATTAACAATTATGAGTGATAAAACCATTCCATTAGGAAAAACATTATCTAATGTTTTGAAGCCTTTTTGAAATTTTAATTTAAAACTAAAATTGACATTCAATTCAATTTTCAAATTAAACTCAATCTCGCTTTATGAAATGAAATTCAATTTTGAAAAGAAATTGAATGAAAACTCCCAAAGCAAAGTAAATTAAAATTAATTTCAAAACAAAATTTTAGGCTAATTTCAAAACTTTAGGCTAAGATTTTAATAATCAATGTTCTTTCTTTTCTCTCTCTTGTCAGTTTGTCCAAAAAAAAATTGAAATTAGTTTGGAAAGTGAAAGGTAATTTAATTTGAAACTCCAAATTAAATTCAATTTGACATTAGTTTGAGCATACAAATCAAAATCTAATATGAAAATCATATAAACCTTCCAAATTAAAATCCAATTTAAGATTTTTTTAGGCAATAATGTCAAATTAAAAGATAATTCGAAATGAAAAATTGGGATTCATGAGTCAACTTAAAATTCCAAATCGAAATTTTAATATGAATTTCAAATTTTAGGCCAATTAAACAAGATTAGAACTTTAATTGAAAATTGCAAATCAAGACTAAAGAATGAGAAAAAGAACAAAAAAACAAAAAACAAAAAACAAAAACAAAAAAAAAAAAGAGGAAAAAAAAACTAAGGTTTCTTTTTTAAATAAAAGTAATAATAATAATAATAAATAATAACAAATCATAAATAAAAAAGAAATAAAAATAAAATGGAAAAGACAAAACAAGGTGGGACTCACCCATCAGTTACTATTTCTCTTTCTTTCACCCTCTTCTTCTTCCTCACGATTTCTTCCCTCTTTTTTTTTTCTTTTCCTTCCCTCTTTTTTTCTTTTAGCCCTTCCACCTTCCCTCCTCTTTTCTCTTAAACTTCACTTAGGGACCTCGTCGGAATCAACGGGCAGGCGGCGACGAGGTGTGGCGTCCGGCGGTGAGCGGCAACGGCAGTGAGCTTAGATCTTTGAAAATCCTTCTAAAATCTCTACTTTTCCCTCTCAAACTCACTTTCTCTCTCTAGGCTCTTTCTCAAATTTCTTCACTCTTTCAAGCTCACTTTTACTCCTTCACCTTCCTCTCTTTGATGTCCCCCCTTCATCCTCCATCTCCCTCCCTTTTATACTTGAAGGGGATGCCAAAATTGGGGAGATGGTGGAGAGACTTTTAAACCTCTTCTCATGAAGGTGGCATTTGAATAGCGAAATGGGGTTGAATGGGAGAAGAGTAAAACGTGGGGAGAAGAAAAAAGAAAAAGGGAGAAAAAGAAAATAATAATAATGATAAAATAAATAAAAATAAGATAAAAATACAATAAAAAGAATAAAATAAATGAATAAATAGAATAATAATAGTAAAAAGAAATGAGATAAAAAAAAGAAAAAAATAAAATAAAATAAAACAAAGAATAATAAAATAAAATAGAAAGAAAAAAAATAAAGATAAACAAAATTATATATAAAAAATAAATAATAATAATAAAAAAATCTAATGAATTACATTACAATAAAATACATTCCGATCAAGGCCCCAAATTCGGGATTAATTTGGAGAAATCATAAACTTTATTAAAAATCGAGTCGGACTAAATACGGTGTCTACACAACACATATACGTTCTACTTTCATATACATACGTTATACTTTCATATTCATGATTGTCGAGTACGAAGATTGCTACGTCCCCAGTCCACCTGTTCTTGACCCCACTTCGGGGGAGGAGAATTGTGCTACACCGACAGCGAGAGCTGGAGCTGCTGGTGCAGGGCCATCATGAACACCCCAGATGAGCCAGTTGTCTATGGGGAACGTGTCTGAGGTATTAGAGAATGGGTTCCAGATGACTGCATAGCAGATTGGGAAGATTACATTATGGCGACGAACAAGGAGGAGATGGAGCGGAAGTGTCGCAAGGAGTTGTATACGGAGCTGCAGTCCATACCAGGAATTTCGATGGAGGACAGCTGTAACGCCCCGCATTTCGAAATCAAATCATTTTGGGATTTGTTGAGCGTTTTATTCTAATTTGAAAAATTAGAATTTAAGCCTAGCCTTGAGTCGTTAAGTTAAATTTCTATAATTTAGGAAAAAGGGGTTTTTAAATTAAATCTTTAATTTCCTAAAGTTTGGAGGTTTAAAATTCGATATTTATTTTAAATATCAAAAGACCCAAATCCCAAATCAATTGGGTTATTTTCTTTCCCAAGTCTTTTAAGAGTTAAGTTTGGAATTTTAAGTAGAATCCTAAATAAGGTTAACTCTTATTTTAAAATGGGATTTTCTTTTCTTAAGGTGTTTTTTTTTTTAAAGAAAAGAAATAAGAAAATAAAATAAAAGAAGCCCTAAACCTTTCTCTCTTCCCTTCTCCTTGTGTGAGCCGTCGGACCCCTTCCCCCCTGCGTTTTCTCTTTGCGCCGCCAACCCCATCTGATTCTTCTTCCCTTGCGTGTAGCACCGCAAGCTCCTCTCTCCGGCGAGCATCCATGCGCTTGAACGGCGAGTTCTGCAGCTCGGTAAGTCTTCCTCTCTCTCGTTTTCTCTCTTTCTTTCAGAAATACAACAATTTCTTCTCTAAAACTTCCATTCCTTCAAGTTTCAAAGGCTAACAATCTCGATTTCATAGACAAGCGCACCCACTTCAAATAGAACCTCGAGTTGCGTTCGGATTGTGACCCACTGCGTGAAAGGCCATGGAATTGAATGCTCATGAGCTAAGAGATTTGGATTAGCATTCTCGAACTCCTTTGATCATTTGGCAACTTGTGTAAGTGTCCGTTTAGATGTTGAACGGTAAGTTCCAACACCATTCCAGCACCTTTCTTTTCCTTTATTAAGTCTTTTAGGTGCTTTAAATCAATTCCTAACTCTTAGAAGGTTGTTGTTTGTAGTTCGGCTCTTTAGGCTCTTCCGGTTGGTTCTGTTGATCTTTTAGGAGTGCTTTATATGTAAGTAGTTCTTACCTGTTGAGTCTGTTTGATTGCATGATGCACGCCGTATGTTTACTCGCTTTATTTATGCTTTATAACTGTTCTGTTGCTTCCATGTAAATATACATGTAATTCTGAAATATATGAACGGTTGCGTATGATGTTTGTTTGCAAAGCATGTTGGTTTTGTCATGAGCATGTGGCAGGGCATATGCATTCACGAGTTAAGCATGGGTCGAGAGCGTGTTGTTTTATGTATATGCTTGGTGGGCATAGTACATGAGTCTAGAAGCATGTTGCATGGCATATGCATTCTAGATAGATATGAGAAAAGAGGTCAGAGACCTAAATGTGAAAGAAAGGCAAGTTGGGTGAATGTCAGTGCACCTCGAGTACAAATGGTCGAGGGGTGACATGTCACTATTGGTTATAAGAGGAGCATCGAGGCCTTGGGTACAAATGGTCAAGGGTCGGTGTGATGAGTCTAGAAAGCAAGTATTGAGCACCTGGGAAAGGGCCAATACGTTGATAAGTCATCGGTGCACCTTGGGTACAAATGGCCAAGGGGCGATGCACAGTTCGAGGCCTTGGGTACAAAAGGTCAAGGGTCGAACGTCGAGCTCCGTAGAGAGCATTGTGGCCCTGGGTAAAAATGGTAAGGGTGTTGGGTTTTATGCCCTAAAACTCGTAGATAGTGAATGTAACCGTTGACCGGATCTTAATGAAATAATATTGATATATTTTTCCATTAAATTTTATTAGTTATTTTTTATTTGTCTTTGCCTAAAATAACCCTAATCCAATAAACTAGACATCCTAGGCTGTAATATGAGTCTTGAACTATATGTAGCGACATATGGGGATCAATGTTCAAGAAACAGCCTAAAGGGTCTATAGTATAGGGATAAGACTGGGTGCCTTATCCTGGTGACACTATGGATACGACCCACTTTGTATTTGATACAAACGCTATGATCCAACGCGTTCGTGTAGGAGACATGCGAGTGGGGGTATCCTATGCAATGAGTTTGCATAAGACCGGACCGCGAAATAGTAACCACTTGTTATAACACCGTTAACTAGTTGGTTTTCTATTTCACTAGGACGACCTAGACAACTTGGTCTTAATCCTAAGTTGATTATGGACTCCTGCTCATGAGGGATTGTCCTTTGATTTGTATGGGTGAGAGTGGCCAATACGCCGACTCAATAAGCCTACCATTTTGGGGACAAGACCGAGTGAGAAGCTGGGAACATAATCATACAAGATGGAATTCACTCCTTCCCGACTTTAGGGAAGCAGATGAGTGTTCCCTTAAGTGGTGACTCCGAGTCTTGAACAAAGGGCCCTACCCTCTCAATGGCACGAGAGGGTTTTCCGTTTGATGGTTGGACCACAAACAGGTTGTTCATTAGAGGAGAACTAGTACTTAAGGAAATGAGAAGTAACCCAGGGGTAAAACGGTAATTTGACCCAGCTGGTGTTACGGACACTCGTGGAGGACTAACTAGTCGTTATTGGTCTATATCCGTGGACACAAAAAATATGTTTGTTGTGAGAAGAGTGCAACTGTGAGTCTATAGTGGAATGTACACACAGTTAACGAATATTGATTAATTTGGTTGATGAGTTTGACCAATTAATCTCACATCGTTGGAGCTTCTGATCTGCAGGTCCATTAGGTCCCACTTGTAGCTCATAAAGTAATTTGAGGCAACTAAGTAATAAATGTAAATTGAAACTAAGGGAGACAATATAATATATATGGATATATTATTATGAGAGAAATTAATATTTGAAGAAATTCAAATATAAATATAAATTTGAGTCACATTAAATTTATGGAAGTTTGAAAGAGTTCAAATATGAATTAATTAATTTTAAGGTCTAAAATCTATTTGGGCAAATAATTAATTCAAGGCCAGAAATTAAATATGTGATATTTAATTGGTGGTTAATTAATTAAAGAATTATTTAATCGGGAATTAATCAATTATGGAAATAATTAATCACTTAAGGAAGTGATTAATCATTTATGGAAATGATCTAATCACTTATGGAAGTAATTAGTCATTTGTGGAAAAGATTAATCAATTATGAAATTGATTGATCTTGGATTGATTAATAAGGAATAAAGATTGAATCAATTTTGGAAAAGATTGATTTAATTGAATATATTTATTCATGGCCACTCTTCTATAAATAGAACACTAGACCTAATTGGTTTGGTAGCCCTCTTGCTCTTAGACTCACAAGACAAGACCCTAGAATTCTCTCTAGCCTCCCTCTTAGAGAAAGACTCCCACAAGTCTTTTGCCTCCTAGACTTAGAGATATACCGGTGTAACCTCTGTGGTTATTGTGTCTTTGAAGAAGAATTTTCCAGCAAAGAAACTAGAAGGAGGCTGCTGCATTTTCGTTCGTTGAAGCGTCGTTGGCGAAGTACGATCAAGTCTACAACGAAGGTTTGTAACGGTTATTTCTCGTTTCTTTAGAAAAGCATGAAAATAAATTAGATTTAATTTTCAAGCATGTTTATAGCAATTAGATTTAAAGTTTGTTTTGTCTTTTCGTAACGGTATTTTAATGTTAATTAATACACGGCGTAAGGTCCTTTCGATGCGCTTCCGCTGTGTGGGGACTTTCATTCCCTTCAATCGGCATCAAAGCCATCGCTGTCCCTATTAATTAATATTAAAATTTGCGATAGGCTCTAATAGGTGGGATTTATGCATAATGTATGTTCGGTTTGCCTTGAACTGTTTAGGTTAATTTTATGGCCATACATTTTATTTTTATGTGATTTTGATCATGTAAGGCCCGGTGTTTCGGGTATTTTATGTAAAATCGAGTCCTATGTAAGTTCGGGTCTAGAATAGGTTTTTATGAGATGAAAATCGGAGAAATCGCCGCTGAAATCGAGGCCAAAACTGAAGAAATCGTGCTGTTTCTGCCCAGATTCTGCCTCCAGATGCAACAGTGTCGGGACGCTACTCCAAAAGCGTCTCGACGCTGTCTCGATACCGCAGGCGCTCAGGTAAGGAAAATGCACAGCGTTGGGACCCTACGATGCAAGCGTCTCGACGCTATCACGATGACGGCGCGAATTAGGGCTTCAACAGGCGCGGTTCAAAGGGAGGGCGGTCCAGTTCATCCGGTTTGGCTGGGCTGGGACCAATTCGGTTCGGTTCAGCTGAATTTCAGCTTGGTTCGTGATTTTGAAGACCGGTTCGAGGTTGTTCGGGGCGGTTTGTGCTGTCTAGACCAATTTTTGGAGCTGCAGAAGATTTTTAGGATAGAATTTAGCTAAAATTAATGTAATTTAATGCTTTATTTTATCCTAGGGGCCAAAATTAACCGGTTCAATTGCTATTTATATGCTTTATGGATGTCATATAGAATTTTAATCCCACCTTAGGTTATAAACATGCTCATGCATTTATTTATATATTATAAATTGTTATAATGTATGTTTTAAATGCATGGGATCGTTTTCATATTTTTAATATAAGTGTATATTAATTATATAAAAAATTAGAAAGCATGAAGCATGTCATTACTTAGATTAAATATAAATAGTTATGTTTAATGTGATGAACGAAGCATGCTTGATTGATTTTCTTGATTGGCTTATAATTGTTATATTAAAAGAAAATCAATATTGTAGGATTGGAATTCCGTAATTCCGTAAAGCGGAAGCGTGATCGTAATTAATTTTTGTTTAATATAAAATACCAATACATTGGCAATAAATTTAGAACTATTCTAGATTTATATTAAGGCTAAGCATACAAAAATATTAGATCTAAATCTAATTTATATAGTAACAAGTTACTTACTCTCGTTGACGACTCTGATTAAATTCACCAACTGCTTGTGAAATAATCACGAACTAGTGCGAACACCACCACTATGGCTACACCGGTATGACTCTGAGACTACTAGAGGCAGGAGACTTGTGCGAGCCTTTGGGAGAATTCTCTGAGAGTAGGAGAATGAATGGAATACCTTTGACCGCACCCCAGGAGTCCTATATATAGTAAAGGCCAAGACCTTTTTCCTAATAGGAAAAGGAAAACATTTTCCTAATAGGAAAATGTCTGTAATTTTAATAAATAATTAATTAATTTCATAATTAATTAATTTCCCAATTAAATATCATATAATTAATCTTAGGGATTTTATTAAAATTAAAATTAATATGAATCCAATTCATATTAAATTTATTTGAACTCTTTCAAATATTTTCTTTCCTAATAGAAAAAGGTCTCTAATTTTAATAAATAAATAATTAATTACCCAATTAAATATCATATATTTAATCTTAGGGATTTTATTAAAATTAATATGAATCCAATTCATATTAAATTTATTTGAACTCTTTCAAATATTTTCTCTCAAGAATTAATTTTTGAAATTAATTCAAAAATTATATTATAAAGTTTCATAAACTTTATATTATAATGCATCAATATACATTATACGATTCCCCAAATAAATTGAACACATTCAATTTACAATTTATACTTAATTGCGTCAAGTCTCTTTACGAGTTACCAGTGGAACCTAATGGACCTACAGATCAGAAACTCCAACGATACGAGACTAATTGGCCAAACTCATTAACCAAGTTAGTCAACATTCGTTAACTGTGGGTCACTCCACTAAAGACCCACAGCTGCACTCTTCTCACTGTAGAATATTTCTGTGTCCACGAATATCGACCAATGCAGTAAGTCAATCCTTCACGTGTGTTCGTAACACCAGCTGAGTCAAATTATCGTTTTACCCCTGGGTTACCTCTGGTTCCTTAAGTACCACTGATTCCTCTAATGAACAAGTTGTTTAGGATCCAACCACTAAACAGGAGTTCCTCTCGGGCAAGGAGAAGACGGCGCGCCTTTGTTCAAGCCCCGGAATCAGCCCTTAAGGGAACACACATCTACTTACCCCAATAGGGGAAGAAGTGAATTCCATCTTGTACTATTATGTTCCCAGCCCCCATTCGGTCTTGCCCCTGAAATGGTAGGATTATTGAGTCGGCGAACTGGCCACTCTCACCCATACAAATCTAAGGACAACCCCTCCTAAAAGGGGTTCATAACAGACTCAAGATTGAGATTGAGTTACCTAGGTCATCCTATTGAAATAGAAACCTAAACTAGTTAACGGCATTACATCTAGTGGTTACTATTTCGCGGTCCGGTCTTATGCAAACTCATTGCATAGGATACCCCCACCCACATGTCTCCTACATGGATGCTTTGGATCATTGCATCTGTATCAAATACAAGGTGGGCCGTATCACATAGTGTCACCAGGATAAGGTACCCAGCCTTATCCCTATACTATAGACCTTTTAGGTTGTTACTTGAACACCGATCCCCGTATGTCCCCACATACTAGTTCAAGTTTCATTTAAACAACCTTGGATCTTAGTTTATTGGATTTAGGGTTTATTAATGCAAACTCGATTATTCAATAACCAAATTACTGAATTACTCAAATAACACTTTATTGAGTTTGATTAATATGTTTCATTTACTATCTACGAGTTTTAGGGCATAAAACCCAACAAATATTGCATGAAGCATGAAACATCCATAGTTAATAATATAATTGTTATATTATTCATGCAATTAGTATGGTTTAATTATTTAATTTGAATGAGATTGTTGAATGAATTAAACCCTAGATTCTTGATTATAGGATTAATCATTAAAATTTGAAATAGTTCTTTAATATTAATGATTAGAAACCGTCAATCTTTAATCAAGAATTGCATGCAAACATAAGATCATAGGATAAATTGAATTAATTTTAAATTGTTTAAAATTAATTAGACCTAGATCAGTTTCTAATAGGATTAGAATTATTTCTTACTTAGAATTAAAATAGTTTTAATTGACTAAGTAGGAAAAACATTGCTATGATTATAAGGGAACTCCACCGGTAATGTTCTGTCTAAGGCTGGGGGGTATTTAAGTTGACGGTTTACGGAACACCTCCTACCTGGGAACTGACCCGGAATACCGGAGTTGAATTAATCATAGTTAAATGTTAGCATGCAATGTCACTAGGTTTGTTAAAAGTGTTTAATGCACCTAGATCTTTAGAGTAAAGACCTTACATTACTGTGGTTATAAGGGAACTCTCTCGGTAAAGTTTTGTCTAAGGTTGGGGGTATTTAAGTTGACGGTTTACGGAACACCTCCTACCTGGGAACTGACCCGAACCTTGAGATGAATTAACCATAGTAATGTTCACTTGCAATGTTGGGTTTATTAAAAGAAGTTTAATTCACCTAAAACATTGCGGTTGAATCATTTCCATAATTGTTATAATAGGATCAGACTTAGATAGATTGACTTAGCCGAATTTTATCTAAGTTAAACAACCCTAAATTAACCTTAGGACATTTTTAGTGGGAGGAAAATTACAAAACAAGATTTAAATCAAGTTTTGCTCCTACGTCCCTATATTCACAACGTGAGGTTCATGCTCGGCTTCGAGTCGCCTTAGGAGCGGCCTCCCTTCGGAAAGTGTTTGCATGAATCAATAACAAGGTGAATGGGAAAAATGTCTAGAGTAAATGGGAGCGGGACACGTGTCAACGTATCCCTCGGTCTCCGCCCCTAGTTCACACCGTGAGAGTCCTATGATCCGTCTGCAGGTTGCCCTGGCGCAACCATCCCTTCGGAGGGCCTGATCATAGGATTCGGAACATCGTGAACTCCTGAATAGGATAGGAACTCTTAGGCTAATTCCCAACAGTTGTCTTTCCCTTCGGTAGCCTGTTGGTGCGTGCCTCTGAGATCTGAAAGTGGGAGGGTTACACTTACGAGGATGAGTTAAAAGTGTTAACAAATCCTTGACCGAACAACGGTGGCTAATGTCTATAGGAATATGAGTTATTCTGGAATTAGAATTAGCTGAGAAATGTCTCATTTCAGAGGAGGAGTATCTGATCGCCCTTCGGTGGCTGATATTCTAAACCTCTAAAACATCGTTGCAAAACTAAATCAATAGTTTTAGGGTTCTGTGATTGCTTGTTTTGCTAAATTGATTGGATTGTGTGCAATTGTTTGCTTGTATGATGGGTTAAGGCAAAGATAACTAATACGACCATTGTTTGTTTAAATTTCAGTAATGTCTTCCTCAATAGTCTCTCTGCTTAAAAATGAGAAATTAACCGGTGAAAATTACGCTACATGGAAGTCGAACCTGAATACGATTCTTGTTGTCGATGATCTACGGTTCGTCTTAACGGAGGATTGTCCTCCAGCCCCTGCTCGTAATGCATCCCAAGCAATTAAGGATGCTTATGACCGCTGGACAAAGGCCAATGATAAGGCTCGCGTCTATATCCTAGCCAGCTTATCTGAAGTTTTGGCTAAAAGGCATGAGGGAATGGTCACAGCGAGGGAGATTATGAACTCTCTCCAGGAGATGTTTGGACAACCGTCCTACCAACTCCACCATGACGCTCTCAAATACGTTTATAACTGCCGCATGAAAGAGGGCACGTCTGTTCGGGAACATGTCCTGGATATGATGGTCCAATTCAACGTGGTAGAAGCAAACGGGGAGGTCATAGATGAGCGTAGTCAGGTTGCATTCATCTTAGAATCTCTTCCGAAGAGTTTTCTACAGTTTTGAAGCAATGCAATGATGAATAAAATAGTATTCAACTTGACTAGCCTCTTGAATGAGCTACAATTCTATCAGTCTCTTCTTAAGAACAAGGGACAGGTAGAAGGAGAGGCAAACGTTGTTCACTCTAAAAGAAAGTTCGAGAAGGGTTCATCCTCTGGAATTAAATCTGTAGCCACTTCTTCGAAGAAGATTTAGAAGAAGAAAGGAAATAAGGGGAAGGCTCCCGCTACTGCTGCTAAAAACAAGGGAAAAGCCAAAGTTGTGGCGGACAAGGGCAAGTATTTCCACTGCAATGTAGATGGACACTGGAAGAGAAACTGCCCAAAGTACCTTGCTGAGAAAAAGAAGGAAAAGGAAGGTAAATTTGATTTACTAGTTTTAGAAACATGCCTAGTAGAACATGATGAGTTTACCTGGATACTTGATTCAGGAGCAACTAATCATGTTTGCTCTTCTTTTCAGGAAAATAATTCCTTTCGGCAGTTGAACGATGGGGAAATGACACTCAAGGTCGGAACTGGAGCATTTCAGCTAAAGCAGTGGGAGCTATGAAGTTATTTTTTAGAAATAGATTCTTACTTTTAGAAAGTTTGTTAATTGTTCCCAAGATTAAGAGGAACTTAATTTCTATTTCATGTTTGATTGAACAATCGTATACAGTTACTTTTAATATGAATGAAGCGTTCATTTATAAGAATGGTGTACTTATTTGTTCAGCCAAATTAGAAAATAACTTGTATGCATTAAGACCAACCGAAAACAAAGCACTTTTAAATCACGAATTATTTAAAACTGCTGAAACTCGAAGAAAAAGGCAAAAGATTTCTCCAACAAGTAACAATACTCATCTTTGGCATCTTAGACTTGGTCATATAAACATCGATAGAATCGGTCGTTTGGTAAAGAATGGACTTCTAAGCAAGTTAGAAGATGATTCACTACCACCTTGTGAATCTTGTCTCGAGGGCAAAATGACCAAAAGACCCTTTACTGGAAAATGTTACAGAGCCAAAGAATCCTTAGAGTTAATACATTCAGATCTCTGTGGTCCAATGAATGTAAAAGCTCGAGGAGGGTACGAATATTTCATCTCATTTATAGATGATTATTCAAGATATGGTTACTTGTACCTAATGGGACATAAGTCTGAAGCCCTTGAAAAGTTTAAGGAGTTTAAGGCTGAAGTTGAAAACCTATTAGGTAGATCAATTAAAGTACTTCGATCTGATCGAGGAGGGGAGTATATGGATCAAAGATTCCAGGATTATATGATAGAACATGGAATCCAATCCCAACTCTCAGCCCCTAGTACACCTCAACAAAATGGTGTATCAGAAAGGAGAAATAAAACCTTGTTAGACATGGTTCGATCAATGATGAGTCAATTGCCTAGCTCGTTTTGGGGGTATGCAGTAGAGACTGCGGTACACATCTTGAACAATGTTCCCTCGATCGAAAAGTGTTTCTGAAACACCTTTCCAATTATGGAAGGGGCGTAAACCTAGTTTGCATCACTTTCGCATCTGGGGTTGTCCAGTACACGTGCTTGTGACAAATCCTAAGAAACTGGAACCTCGTTCAAAATTGTGCCAATTTGTTGGTTACCCTAAAGAAACGAGAGGTGGTTATTTCTACAACCCACAAGAAAACAAGGTGATTGTATCGACAAACGCCACCTTCTTGGAGGAAGACCACATGAGGGATCATAAACCACGAAGCAAAATGATATTAGGAGAAGCTACTGAAGAATCACCAAGAGTTGTTGACGAAGCTGGACTTTCAACAAGGGTTGATGAAGGAACTAGTTCTTCAGATCGATCTCGTCCTTCTCAAACGTTGAGAATGCCTCGACACAGTGGGAGAGTTGTATTACAACCTGATCGCTACTTGGGTTTAACTGAAACTCAGGTTGTCATACCTAATGATGGCATTGAGGATCCATTGTCCTATCGACAGGCAATGAATGACGAAGATAAGGATGAATGGGTCAAAGCCATGAACCTGGAAATGGAGTCAATGCACTCCAATTCTGTATGGGAACTCGCAGATCTACTAGATGGGGTAAAACCCATAGGATGCAAATGGATCTATAAGAGAAAAAGAGATGCAGCTGGAAAGGTACAGACCTTCAAAGCTAGACTAGTGGCAAAGGGTTATACCCAAAAGGAAGGGGTTGACTATGAGGAAACCTTTTCTCCTGTAGCCATGTTAAAGTCCATAAGAATTCTCTTGTCCATAGCCACATATTATGACTATGAAATATGGCAAATGAACGTCAAGACTACCTTTCTGAATGGTAATCTTGAAGAGAATATCTTCATGTCTCAACCCGAAGGGTTCATAGCCCAAGGTCAGGAACAAAAGGTTTGTAAGCTCAATCGATCCATTTATGGATTGAAACAAGCGTCCAGATCATGGAACATTAGATTTGATACTGCGATTAAATCTTTTGGTTTTGACCAAAACGTTGATGAGCCTTGTGTGTACAAGAAAGTCAACAAAAGGAAAGTAGCTTTTCTAATACTTTATGTAGACGATATCCTACTCATTGGGAATGATGTAGGATACCTCACTGACATTAAGAAATGGCTAGCAGCCCAAATCCAAATGAAAGATCTGGGAGAGGCTCAATATGTTCTGGGAATCCAAATCATTAGGGATCGTAAGAACAAAATGCTAGCACTGTCTCAAGCAACGTATATTGACAAAATGTTGTCTCGATATTCGATGCAAAACTCCAAAAAGGGATTATTACCCTTCAGACATGGGGTACACTATCTAAGGAACAGTCTCCTAAGACACCTCAAGAAATTGAGAACATGAGACACATTCCCTACGCCTCAGCTGTGGGGAGCTTAATGTATGCTATGCTCTGCACTAGGCCTGACATATGTTATGCAGTGGGAATAGTCAGTAGGTATCAGTCTAATCCAGGGTTGGACCACTGGAGAGCGATTAAGAATATCCTCAAGTATCTTCGGAGAACGAGGGACTACATGCTAGTGTATGGAGCTAAGGATTTGATTCTTACTGGATACACTGACTCTGACTTTCAAGCTGATAAGGATTCAAGGAAATCCACATCAGGGTCAGTATTCACCCTCAATGGAGGAGCAGTAATTTGGAGAAACATCAAACAAGGATGCATAGCAAACTCAACCATAGAGGCTGAGTATGTAGCAGCTTGCGAAGCAGCTAAGGAGGCAGTCTGGCTTAGAAAATTCTTGACTGATTTGGAAGTTGTTCCAAATATGAACATGCCCATAACACTATACTGTGACAACAGTGGGGCTGTAGCCAACTCAAAAGAACCTCGAAGCCATAAACGGGGTAAACACATCGAGAGGAAGTATCACCTGATACAGGAGATTGTGCAACGAGGAGATGTGATCGTCACTAAGATCGCTTTAGAGCACAACATCGCTGATCCATTTACGAAGGCTCTCACGGCTAAAGTGTTTGAGGGTCATCTAGAGGGTCTAGGTCTACGAGATATGTATGCCATCTAATCTAGGGCAAGTGGGAGAAATGTATAATGGGTATAAGGATGCCCTAGTTCATTGTATTAGTATACATGACATTTCCAGCTTTAGATTATTGCATTTACATCCCACTAACTAGTGTTTTTAGTTCAAGTGGGAGTTTGTTGGGTTTTATGCCCTAAAACTCGTAGATAGTGAATGTAACGTTGACCAGATCTTAATGAAATAATATTGATATATTTTTCCATTAAATTTTATTAGTTATTTTTAATTTGTCTTTGCCTAAAATAACCCTAATCCAATAAACTAGACATCCTAGGCTGTAATATGAGTCTTGAACTATATGTAGCGACATATGGGGATCAATGTTCAAGAAACAGCCTAAAGGGTCTATAGTATAGGGATAAGACTGGGTGCCTTATCCTGGTGGCACTATGGATACGACCCACTTTGTATTTGATACAAACACTATGATCCAACGCGTTCGTGTAGGAGACATGCGAGTGGGGGTATCCTATGCAATGAGTTTGCATAAGACCGGACCGCGAAATAGTAACCACTTGTTATAACACCGTTAACTAGTTGGTTTTCTATTTCACTAGGACGACCTAGACAACTTGGTCTTAATCCTGAGTTGATTATGGACTCCTGCTCATGAGGGATTGTCCTTTGATTTGTATGGGTGAGAGTGGCCAATACGCCGACTCAATAAGCCTACCATTTTGGGGACAAGACCGAGTGGGGAGATGGGAACATAATCATACAAGATGGAATTCACTCCTTCCCGACTTTAGGGAAGCAGATGAGTGTTCCCTTAAGTGGTGACTCCGAGCCTTGAACAAAGGGCCCTACCCTCTCAATGGCACGAGAGGGTTTTACGTTTGATGGTTGGACCACAAACAGTTTGTTCATTAGAGGAGAACTGGTACTTAAGGAAATGAGAAGTAACCCAGGGGTAAAACGATAATTTGACCCAGCTGGTGTTACAGACACTCGTGGAGGACTAACTAGTCGTTATTGGTCTATATTCGTGGACACAAAAAATATGTCTGCTGTGAGAAGAGTGCAACTGTGAGTCTATAGTGGAATGTACACACAGTTAACGAATATTGATTAATTTTGTTGATGAGTTTGACCAATTAATCTCACATCGTTGGAGCTTCTGATCTGCAGATCCATTAGGTCCCACTGGTAGCTCATAAAGTAATTTGAGGTAACTAAGTAATAAATGTAAATTGTAAATTGAAAGTGTTCAATTTACTAAGGGAGACAATATAATATATATGGATATATTATTATGAGAGAAATTAATATTTGAAGAAATTCAAATATAAATATAAATTTGAGTCACATTAAATTTATGGAAGTTTGAAAGAGTTCAAATATGAATTAATTAATTTTAAGGTCTAAAATCTATTTGGGCAATTAATTAATTCAAGACGGGAAATTAAATATCTGATATTTAATTGGTGGTTAATTAATTAAAGAATTATTTAACCGGGAATTAATCAATTATGGAAATAATTAATCACTTAAGGAAGTGATTAATCATTTATGGAAATGATCTAATCACTTATGGAAGTAATTAGTCATTTGTGGAAAAGATTAATCAATTATGGAATTGATTGATCTTGGATTGATTAATAAGGAATAAAGATTGAATCAATTTTGGAAAAGATTGATTGAATTGAATATTTTATTCATGGCCACTCTTCTATAAATAGAACATTAGACCTAATTGGTTTGGTAGCCATCTTGCTCTTAGACTCACAAGACAAGACCCTAGAATTCTCTCTAGCCTCCCTCTTAGAGAAAGACTCCCACAAGTCTTTTGCCTCCTAGACTTAGAGACATACCGGTGTAACCTCTGTGGTTATTGTGTCTTTGAAGAAGAATTTTCCAGCAAAGAAACTAGAAGGAGGCTGCTGCGTTTTCGTTCGTTGAAGCGTTGTTGGCGAAGAACGGTCAAGTCTACAACGAAGATTTGTAACTGTTCTTTCTCGTTTCTTTAGAAAAGCATGAAAATAAATTAGATTTAATTTTCAAGCATGTTTGTAGCAATTTCCAGCAACTTTAAAGCATGTTTAAAGTTTGTTTTGTCTTTTCATAACGGTATTTTAATGTTAATTAATACACGGCGTAAGGTCCTTTCGATGCGCTTCCGCTGCGTGGGGACTTTCATTCCCTTCACAGGGGACAGTTGGAAGTCATTGGGTGCCTTGGGTACAAATGGCCAGGGGGCGATGCACAAGTTCGAGACCTTGGGTACAAATGGTCAAGGGTCGAACGCCGAGCTCCGTAGAGAGCATTGTGGCCCTGGGTACAAATGGTCAGGGGACAGTGTGGCTCGAAGGGTCAATCTTGGAGAGCTTTGTGAGGGCTACGAGAGTTGGAAGTCATTGGGTGCCTTCGGTATAAATGGCCAGGGGGCGATGCACAAGTTAGAGGCCTTGGGTACAAATGGTCAAGGGTCGAATGCCGAGCTCCGTAGAGAGCATTGTGGCCCTAGGTACAAATGGTCAGGGGACGATGCGGCTCAAAGGATCAGTCTTGGAGAGCCATGTGAGAACTAAACATGATTGTTGAGTAAGTTCGTGGAGCATGATTTTTTGAAGAAAACAATTTTAAAGAGGAAAAAGTTAGGAAAAATGGACAAAGAATTTCAAAGAAAACCTTTGGAAAAGGGAGATTTTTTTGGAGAGAAGAGTTTGAAGAATGTTTTAAAATAAATTCTAGAAAGAAACTACTAAAAATAGGGATGTTTAGCCCATGGTTTCAGAATAAAAACCCTAGGGGTTTTGTTTTGGCGGGTTTGAAAGCGTGGGAATCATAAAACAGTGTTTGAGGTGTTGTGTTTTGAACCCTAGGAATCAGAAAACAGTGTTTGGGGTGCTGTGTTTTTAACTCTGTGAATCAGAAAACAGTGTTTGGGGTGTTGTGTTGTGTTCTGAACCCTGGGTTTGTGCAACTTTATTTTTCCACTTTTTCCTTAAGTTATTTACTCTCTTCTTTTTGTCTTAAATTTTGTAGGATATTTGTGAATTGTAGAAGACCTTATTTAACTTAGATGAATTTTCAAGGGTATTATCGATGAAGAATTTAATTCATTTTGTACTTGAAGAATAAGAAAATTGTGTTCATAAATTCGAACAATCAAAACCATCCCACAAAAAAAAATTATATTTCAATGTTAGACCCGAAAAAAGGTACAAAAGTTTGTAATACCAAAATACATACGACAATTCTAATGAAGATAGATAAACATTTGTGACGTCCCGCGTTTCGAAATTAATGCTTTTGGCATATTTTGGATCTCTTATTTAGTTTAAATTGGAATTAAGTTGAAGGAATCAAATTTTTAATTTGAATCCCATGATTATGGAATTAAAGTTACCCAAAGATTTTCTCATCTTTGGAAGGAAATTAAGGTTTTAATTTGGGGTTTAAAATTTGGAATTTAGAGGAAGAGTAAGTTTTTTTTAAGAGAAAAAGAAATAAATGATGAAAGCCCTAATATTGCACTGTCTCTCTTCCCTCTCTTCTCTTTGCGCCGTTCACCCCCCCCCCCCTCTGTGTGTTCGTGTGTTTGGTCAGCTACTACAACGGGGTCATCTTCTCTCTCGATCTCCTTCTCCGGCAAGGCCACGGGTAGCAGCGTTCCTGCCCGATCTTCCTCCTTCTATTCTTCTTCTGCGGCGTCGAACCAAGTATCTCCCTCCTGTTCTTCATCTTCGTCTTGGCTCTTCCTTCCTCCGGCGAGTAATCCACGCGTAAGTTCTCCCTTTCCCTTGCTTTTGTTGTTCACGGCGACCAGCAGGCTAAATCCCTCCCGTTTCTTCTCTTCGTGTGCAGTAGCTCGACGTTGTCTTCCTCGTTCTTTTTCTTTTCGTCATGGGCGGCAAGAGACCCACAAGTTTTCGGGTTTTAGAGGTTGATTTGTGAAACCCACGCTATCGTCGTCATTGTCCCTCTCTCCATCGCGTTCTTTCCTCTCCGGCACCAAGACTCGCGCAGTTCCAGCTTGTACGCAATAGATTCGTGAGTTTCAGCGTGAACCGTGGAATTTTGAGCGTTGAGTTTGCTTTGGTGTGAGGCCTACACAATTTCTAGCCTTTTCGGTGTCGGTTGGTAAGTTTTCACTTGAACCCATACTCTTTAGACTTCGAATTTGAGTTACCCATAACCCAAATGGCGCTAATATGGTTTACCCATGCTTATTCAACTTCAAATCAAGATACCCACCCCTTAACAACTCCATATATGCAGGTTTAACCTTGTTTGGATAGCAATCCGAGAGGTTTTGGACTCAAACATAGCTTTTGGCGCTTACCCACAGTTCAAACGACCTTAAATTAGTTTACCCATAGTTCAATAGCTTCGATTGTGCATTTTCGAATATCTTTGGTCACCGACCAGCAAGGTCTCGAGGCTGTTTGGAGGCGTTCTGGAGGTAATCCTGCACTTTAACCTTTCAGACTTGTTTAAGGTGTTTTAAAATAGTTTAAATGCCTTCGATCTCAACTGAAGTATGTTAGACAATCTTTTAACCCTTGAAAGTCTCCCTTTGTGCAGTTTCAAATCAACTCGAACTCACTCGAACATGTTGCAGCACGCTTTGAGTCATTTTGGTTTCAGGCTAATCTTAGGTGTCCGAGCTAGTTATCTAAGGTTGTGTTTGGGAGCTCGTTAGGTTCGCTTAGGAGCGTTTTAACCATTCAGTAAGTGGATGTCTACCTGTGGAGTCTGTTTGTTGTGAGCTAGCATGTTGTATGCCTTGTCCATGTTATATTTTTATGATCTATACATATCGCTTCTCGAATTATATGGTTGTGTGAGATGTTTGCTAGATGTTTGTTGCGTATGTTGGATTGTTGGGATGTTTTGATAGATTTTGGTTGATTAGCTTGGTGCTTCATTATGATTGTCGAAATGAACATGTTATTTATGTTGTGAGCGTGTTGCATAGTTGTCATGGCTTTCGGGCATAAAGCATGGTCTAGTGGCATGATGTGTAGGATTCATGCATTCTAGTGACATTGTGAGGTCAGAGGACCTTGTGTGATTAAAAAGGAAAGTTAGGTGAATACCAGGTGCCTCGGGTAAAAATGGTCGAGGGGTGGTATGTCACAAATGGATTAAGAGGAGCCTCGGGTGCCTTGGGTAATATGGCCAAGGGGCAATGCGATGAGTCTATACGATGTGAAAGTCATCGGGTGCCTTGGGTAATATGGCCAAGGGGCGATGTACAGTTTGATTGTGAAGTCATCAGGTGCCTTGGGTAATATGGCCAAGGGGCGATGCATAGTTCGAGGCCTTGGGTAATATGGTCAAGGGTCGAATGCTGAGAGCCGTAGAGAAACGTCGAGGCCCTGGGTAATATGGTCAGGGGTCGGTGTGACTCGAAGGAGTCAATCTCAGAGAGCTTTGTGAGGGTTATGAGTGTTGAGCGAGCTCGTAGAGCTTGAGAGAAAACTGAGTTGCATGGCATGATGTGGAATTCATGTGTTTTGAGTATGCATGGCATGGTGCGGAATTCATGTATTTTGAGTGTGCATTGCATGGTGCAGAATTCATGCGTTAGGTGCATGGTTGTTGCACGATTGTATTAGTTGAGTATGTTCTATGTGCTGATTGCTCACCTTGTATATAAGGCATGTTATTGTGATTGAAAAGCATGATGTTTGCCTTGTATGTTGTACGTTGTTTGATGGCTCTTCAGGTGTGAGCCACTTACTCAGTACCGCTGTATTGTACGGATCCACCACCAGATTTTTGCAGGTTATGAGACCATATCTGGACTTGGTGATGAGGAGGAGGCTTGGAAGAGGAGACCATTAGATAGTTAGCTAGTTTCATTTACTCGTACTGGATTTTGTTAAAGTCGATGTAGTTGTTGGTTAACTCGTTTGGTTGTTGTAATAGATTTAAGTTTGAAGCTCTTTTATTTAGGGTGTGTTAGTTCCGTTAACTGCACTTCTTACGAGATCTGACTCGTATGATACTTACTGGAGAATTGGAGTTAGTTCTTATTTTATTTGGTATGTTTGGGATGTCTTCAAATGAAGAAGAGGTTGTGTTATGATTTTAGAAGTGTGTATTCTTGTCTTTCAGGTGTTCAAAATTTTTTGTTAGCTTTAGTTACGCCGTTATGCTGCTGAAATTTTCGGGGCATCAAGTTGGCGTTAGAGTAAAAGTTTAGTAATGTTCCCTAGTTTAGGTAAGATTTTGGGGGCGTTACAACATTACATGTGAAATTAAGTCAAGGAAATAGTAAATATGATGGTCCAACAAAAGCTATCGAGCAGATTGCAAAGGTAGTAGGGTCATGGTTGCCTTCCCAAGATACACATGCAACACTTATCAAGATCGGTAGCCACTTCTTTTGGAATCAAAGCTCCTTCTCCATTAGCCTTATCCTTCCCGAACACAATTACTAGGTCGTCGAAGTAGGAGAATGACTTGTTCCTCATACCTCGGGCATGTGGGTGTACCTATATTCAACATGTTAACACAATTAACCTACATAATCATATAACATTTTTTAATTCTGTGGATCATGTTCGAATTCTTACCCTGACCCAATCATCAAAGACTGATTTCTCCGCCTTAATGCACTTTCGTTCATCATTCCACCCAAACCCACTGCAGGTGGGACCCATCATTTCGACAATGGCACCGTATTGCCTTTTTAGGATCGTCACTCTATACTCCAAGGTCGGGGTCACTTGTATGTCGCATCTTGGCAGTTTCTCTTTCATCAACTTCAGTACTTGTTGCAAATGCCCCGATCTAAAGGTCTCGTTGTCAACCTTCCAACCACCTGCTTGAACTAACTGAAACAGGCATTGGACCAAAACTTCATCCTCCATTGATGTCCAAATATGTTTACGGGCTTTCGAAGTGGATGATGCCATCTGCATTAACATGAGGGTTATTGTACCGAAGTTAGTTGTATATTGCCTAAGTTCTTAATCTAAAAATGTATTGCCTAAGTTCATGTTAATAGGCTAAAAACATATTTCCGACTAATTTTAATGTTAAGCACTTAACCTAAAATTATATTGTCTAAGTTAGTCTAAAAGCATATTTTCGACTACTTTTTTATCATTACAAATAATCTAAGTTTATTAGAATGACCCATTCTTAAAAATACATAATAGTCGAATCCATTGCTTTAAAAAAAATTTGATTCCAAATCCATCTATATGGCAAAGTTTAATCATGTATTAATTTTTCAAATACACTTTTTGAAGTCCCTAGTTTATTTCACTTTTTTTCTTTAGCAATAAATTTAGTCATAGTTTAATTTGCTATAAAACAATAGATTTTTTTTTTTTAAAAAAAAGCAGTAGAAATAATAAATTTTCAATTCTAACTAACCAAACTTTAGAATTTAAATGTACTTTATCAGTCCATATATCACTCCCTTTTTTTAAAGACATATTTCCAACTATTTTTTTATGAGTAAAAATAAGCTAACTTTATTAAAATGACTCATTATTAAAAATACATTAATAACTAAATCTATTTTTTTAAAAACAATTTTGATTCCAAAACCATTTCTAGAGTGTAACCACATATTATTTGTTCAAACTTAGGCTTATTTTTTGAAGTCCTAGATTAATTGACTTGATTCTTAATCCATTTCTATGACAAAGTTTAACCTTGTATTATTTTTTCGAACTTAAGCTTATTTTTTTTCATCTACTTGAACAATTTTTTTTTCAAGTGCTAGTTTAATTCACTTTAAAGCATTAGGAACATTTTTTTTTTTTTACACAGCAGCAATAATTATTTTTTTAAACAGTAGTCCTAAATTTTTTAGGTTGCAGTAGCAATAATTTTTTTTCAAAACTAGTCCTAAATTTTCATTGTAACCTAACCACATTTTAGATTTAATATACTTTACATGTCCTTATGTTAAAACTTAATCTAAAAATATATTGCCTAAGTCCATTTGAATAGGTTAAAAACATATTCCCATCTAGTTTTTAATCATCAATGTAACCTAGTCACAATTGTGAATATTATACCAAAAAAAAAAAAAACATAACACAAATGTACATCCATACGAAACAAAAATTTGTGACTACATACAAACATAACTCAAATGTAAATATCATAAAAATTGGTAAAAGAAAGGAAAAATCCACCAAAGCAAACATTCTAAAAAATGAAATCTAACAAATTCCATAACATACAAAAGTTGAAGTTCTTAGCAAATTCCGTTAACAACAATGTCCTACTTAAAAAACATAAAACAGAGTGGATGGAAATAAAAATTACGTTACGAAGGTGACGTGCTTCAAGGTGCACTGACCTGACTGGACTAGAGTATGAAGAAAGAAGGCCTACAAAATAAAGTAAATAAATTAGGAACCAATGTAGAAATAAAGACATTGGATAAGAAAAAAAGAAGTAAAACATATGTATATAAAAGAGTCAAGGGAAAGATACCTCTAGGATTCGTGATAGTTGACATATGAAATGCACACCAAAGAGCGTTCAAGAGTAGACCATGTACCATGAAGACATTGGAGATAAACAGAAGAAAAGGAACACAAAGGCATTAGTTTATAACAAAAAAAAAGCATTAATTAGAAGGTAAACCTCATATAAAGAATACAACACAATGAACTCATGTAAGGGAGGGAAAGACTTACCAAAGAGATGACTCCTTTGGTGAGAGAGGACAGTGCATGTTTTTAGGTATGAAGAGTGGTAATTTTATGAAGAGGGATGAAGAAAGTAGTTATTAATTCACCAACTACCATTAGTACCATTAAGAGAAGTTTAAAATAAAAGGATACTCCTCATCATTCACTTTCATTAAGGTAAAGTAAGAACTCAACTATCTAGTCATTTCAACTAAATATTCCTCATCATTCTCTTTCATTAATTAAAGGAAGGGTCAGAACAGTAGAAACAAGGAACTCAGCCACATTTCAACTAAATATAATGAACAATGACTTGATTTTTTTTATAAAAAAAATTAAATTCAAGCCTTAATCACCACAGAACCCTCAGATTATATGTGGAAATAAAAAACAAATAATATCAACGAAACATACAAAAGAGAACATATCTAGATGCAACATCCAATTTAAAAAAAAAAACAACAAATTCAATAAAATTGCATAGTTGGAGGCCTCATATCTTAGACTCAGAAAAAATTTGTTTGACTAAAGAAAAAAATAGAACCAACATTATATGTTGTCATTTTGTTGAATTGAAACAAATAATATCAACCAAACATACATATGTCAACATATCCAACTACAACATCCAAGGTAAAAAAAAAAAAAGAATTCAATAAAATTGCATAGTTGGAGGCCTCAAATCTTAGACTCAGAGAAAAAATTTGTTTGACCAAAGAAAAGAACAGAACCAACATTATATAGATTGTCATTTTACTTAATTGAACAAAAAAAAAAAAAAAAAAAAGAAAGAAAGAAAGAAAGAATTCAATAAAATTGCATAGTTGGAGGCCTCAGATCTTAGAATCAGAAAAAAAATTGTTGGATCAAAGAAAACGTCATTTTTAATTGTATCTTCTCATTCGAACTTAAACAACAAACCAACATGAAGCCACAATATTCTCAATTTCACATAAGAGGATACAAAACAGAACCAACATTATACATTTTTTTTCCCAAAACAACATCAGAACCAAATAAGCCAACATTGAAAAATTCAGAACCTACAATATAATCTAATTGAAAAAAAGTTGTGACAAAATAAGGAGGCCTTAGGCGTTAAAAACATCATTGGCACAAAAAAACCTCAGGAAACAGATTCATCATCGTTGGCCAAGGTTAAAGAAATGAACCTATTCATAGTGGACAAATGAAGCCCCCCCCCCCCCCACAAGCTCCATTCATCCGACCACATCCCTCATACCAAGCTACCATGTTGAATGGGAAGAAACCATGATACATAAAAATGGATGCGGCAAGAGAGGGGTTCGAGTTTATGGAGTTGCAAGAGAGGGTCGAAATCGCGTCCACTGCATGCTTCACAATCCACCTCCCTACTCCAATCCCCGCCGGAATCCGCCCTTCCTTTGCCATCAGCAAATGCCATCAAAATCCGCCTGTAACGCCGGAAAATTAAGGTAAAACTCGTTTCTTGCTCTAAATTTGAATATTGTCGGGTTAAGATTCGAATTGTGGCGATTATATGTCTCTAATTAATGGTTTCTTAATTGAATTAAGGCCGAGGGGCATTTTTGTAATTTCATGAGTTGGAACTTTTGCCCTAAGTCCCTATTTTATCTCACGCAGCCACCCCTCCCTTTTCTTTCTCGTTTTTTTCGGCCTCAGCAGTAGCCTCCTCGCGTTTTCTTCTTCGTGTTTCGGCAGCCATCTCCCCTGCGCCTTTTCCTTCATCTTCCAGCCGTGGGTATACGCCAGCCGCACCGCCGTTTCCCCTTGTTCTGCAGGTCGTCATCGACTCCCCTTCTCCGACTAGGGTTCGTCTTCTCCAGCGGCGTGGGCAGCAGGTGCGGCGTCAGCGTCGTCCTCCGGCCAGCAGGTAGAGTTTCTCTTCTTCTTTGGGTGTTTTCACGCGAACCGTTCTCGCTCGATCCCTCACTCTCGGTCACTCTCTCTCCTCTGTTTTGGCGTGTTGTTCAGCGTGGGTGGTCGTGTTAGTGGTTTTCTACCGACAACGAGATCGTTAGGCGCGTCCAGCAGCGTTTGGCGGCGTTTACAGCGGCTTTCGGGTTGTACCGGCGTTTCTAGTAGCGGTCTCCAAGTTTCTGTGTAGTTGGGCACTATCGACAGTGGGTAAGTGTTTTAAGCTTGTGTTTTGGTTGGTTTTAGGGTGCTAGAGGCTTACCCATTGATTGTGGCTATCGTTTCCAAGGTTTTCGTGGCATTCGGGTTTGTAATTGTTGTGTTGGAGCAGAATTTGAGGGCTTGGACAGCAAGCTCAGTTTCGGTTTAGGTAAGTCCTTGAGGAGTTAAATCTCTCCTAAAAATTGGTTTAACCCCTTATGTCTCGTGATTTAGAAGGTCTATGAGTTTTAAGCTTGTTTCTCCCTTCTAACGTAGTTGGTTAAAGGCTTGGAGGCTAAAGGAGTTTTCGTTGGGTTGAGCGGCTAATCAACTAATGTAAGTAGCTTTTGGACATGAAGTTGTTGCTTTTGGAATCATTGTATACTTATTAGTAGTGAATTGAAGTTTGGATAAGTTTTCATGCTTTGGTAAAATATTCATTGGTATGTTGTATGCTTACTTGAATATGGTTTAAGTGTTGTTTACTTGGGCATGACTTAAGTGTTGCTATGCTTGTAGGATTAAGTAAGTATGATTGGAATGTTTGATTCATGATTTGTTCTGGATTGTGTTCATGTTATGGAGGATGGGTTAAATGTTCATTGGAGCTGTGGTTGGAGTTGGGTTGTGATTCTGACTCGATTGTGTTTATAGAAGTGTATCGTTATTGTTTCCAGGTGTAGAAAAAATTTGGGTTCCCTATATGTATGCCGTTATGCTGCCGAATTTTCGGTAGCATATTAGTGGTTCAGGGTTTAAGTTATGCACGCCTAGGAACCATAATCTTCTTCGAGGAAAGACTTAGAATAGGGACCTCATCCATGTTTTAGGGCCTCAGGTAGACTTAATAAATTCCTTAAGTCTTACATAGCTAGAGTGTGTTCCTTCCCCATCTCAGAACTGATAGAACTTAGTCGTCAGGCACGTTTACGTGTGTTCTATTAGTTGGCTGTTAGAGCTCAGTTTCAGGCACGCTAGCGTGCGCTCTCTCAGCTCAGGACGGTGTTGAGCTTATGATCAGGCACGTTGTTCGTGCGCCAGTTGGCACCAGGCATGTTTACATGCGTCAGTTGCTCCACCGTATTTTTATCTTTACATTCAGGGGTGTTGTGTTGGGATAGGTGTAGTTCTGCTAGAGGTGGCCAGCTAGTCTCTAGTTTACTTACCTTAACCGACTGACCCACACAACACTCTAGTTGGCACAGGTTGGAGATAGGTTAACACCCTAGACAAAGCATATCCATGTGATCTGTTGTGGCCCTAGGGTTAGACACCCGAAAGTTATGTTCAGTTAGGTCCCTATGTTCGCTAAGACCCAGAAGTTCAGGACTTCAGTTTCAAGTTACTAGATCTCATGTTTTCAGTTTCGGCTCTTAAGTGGGCTTCTTACTGAGTATATTCTTATATACTCACCCATGCTACATGTCTTTCCTTTTTCAGGTGGTACTTAAGAGCATTGGCGATTGGCGAGGGTCGTGGCTTGACTGGCTATGGGGTTGCAGCTGCAGTTTATGTCTCACTCCTTAGAACTTTAAGTTCTCTTTCATTCTAGGATCAAACTTTATGTTGAGCACTCATTTTGAAAACGATTGTCTGCTTTTGAGATTCTTTTCCCAGCGTTTTACATTGTTCTTTAATCATTGAGCTTATTCAAGTTTTGGGCCCTATTTAAAGTAAATGAAAAACATTATTACTTTTCGCCTTGATGTTTTCATTGTTTTCTGTACTCATGCATGTAAGTAGCGACCCCTTTTGTACGTTTTTATTCCCTTTTTAGTCGGGTCGTTACACCGCCCTTCCTCTTCGATCGATCCCATGTTCTGAGAAGGGTCTGGAGAAGTACTGAGAGAGAGAAAGGGTCTAGAAACCAACTGGTTGTTGGAAATGGAAGGATTTTGAAATAAGAGTGAAAAGAGAGGAAGACGAAGAGTGATTAGGGTTAGGGTTTCTTCAGCGAGGAAATGAAGGGTGAAGGGAGAAAGGAAGAAGACGGAGGGCAACACGTGAATAGTGAAGGGAGAGAGAAGATGCAATAATGGGGAGCAGAAAACACGTGAAGGAAGAGAAAATGAGGGGGGTTGTGTTTCAAAACCACCCCTTTTGAAACCATGGGGTTGTGTTCCAAATCCCATAATTTAAACACATTGGGCCAAACATGGTTTTGGGTTTTCAAACCCAAAACCATCCTAACCCTACACCATGGACCAGACAACCCCTTAAGAAAAAGAAAACCTTCAGAGAAAAAATTTTGGAATAGAAAACATTAAAAAGAGATGGGCATTTTCAAAATGAAAACATTTGAAAAAAAAAATTAGATGAAGTTAAAACAGAGAAATTTTGAATAAGAAAACATTTGAAAGTGAAAAGAATAGTTAGAAAGAGCTTTTCAAAATTTTCTTAGAAAGAGAAAACTCAAGAAATGGTTAGAAAGAATTTTTGAAAATTTTCAAGATGAATTCCAAAGAAAAAAAAATTATGAGAGGAAAAGTTATCTACGATGAAACGAGATATAATTTTCTATAACAATCCATATAATATATCAATAGGAAGAAAGAGCAAAACACCAATGAACTATCTGATTGTGCAAATGAAAAATTGAACCATCCATGCTCTAAAAAAATATAGTGCAAGTAAAAAATGAAAAGAATGAGAAATAAATTCTACATTCCTTATATAACGACAAATTAAAATAGAAAACTAAATACTACCATTCTCTTTTTTTAAAAAAAAATGAGGAGATATAATGTAACGCTCCAGGCCCAAGATTCGGAATTCGGATTCGGCACCTAACGGCCCCAGAATTCCCCTGCGATCTGGCCACGCCACCATACTTGCTTAAAACTGTTTCTAAGAGTGAAGACTGTCCCCACAAACCAACACGGGGTCCTGCGACCTGGCCACACCACCATACTTGTCTGAAACTGCTTCTAAGAGTGAAGACTGTCCCCACAAACCAACACAGGGTCCTTTTAGCATGCTTTATCCTCATTCACATGAATCCTAGGAAAATTCCCAGGAGGTCACCCAACATAGGATTTCTCCAAGCCAAGCACGCTTAACTTCAAAGTTCCTATGATTGAGCCACCAAAAAGGAAGGTGCACCTTGTTGGTATATGTAGTATCTATCAATTTTTTTAAGCTTATCTTGACCATGATTTCATGTCTTCAAGATCCCACTCATTCGGATGTGATCTCGGTTCATTCATGTACCCCTCCTAACCTCGGGCGTCACATATAAAATATCGAATAAAATTAAAAAAATGAAAAGAATATCATTCTCTTTTAGGAAAAAAAAAAAGGACTAGCAGATACAAAAATCAAGTAAAATTAAACAATACAAAAAAGAAGTTGAAACAAGATATAATTTTCTCTAACAATCCAACATAAGTATAGATCAACTGGCATAACGTTGTGGTTCAAATCCCCCACCTCCACATATTGTCAAAAAAAAAATCTATAACAATCCATAATACATCACAATAGGGAGAGAGAGAGCGAAGCAACAATGAACTATCATGCTATGAAAAGTATGGTGTGAGTGACAAATTGAACCAATCCATAGTCCAAAAGAACATTGTGCAAGTGGAAAATGAGTATATATATATATATTATTTATATAACAAAAAATTAAACTTAAAAACTGAATTCTACCATTCTCTTTTAAAAAAAGAACTACGAGATAAAATATCAAATAAAATTAAACAATACAAATAGAAATAGTACTTGAAACAAGATATAATTTTCTATAACAATCCATAATATGTCACAATAGGAAGAGAGAGCAAAGCAACAATGACGAGTGACAAATTGAACCAATCCATACTCAAAAAAATACAATGCAAGTGGAAAATTGAATATATATATATATATATATATTCTACATTTTTATATAACAAAAAGTTAAACTTAAAAATTGAATTCAACCATTCTCTTTTAAAAAAAGAACTAGAGATAAAATATCAAATAAAATTAAACAATACAAAAAAGAAGTAAATGAAATAAGATATAACTTTCTATTGCAATCCATAATATGTCAAGTGGGAGAAAGAGCGAAGCAACAATGAACTATCGTGCTTTGAAAGGCATAGTGTGAGTGGAAAATGAAAAGAAAGAGAAATAAATTCTACATTTATATATGACAACGTTCATTTATGTGCGTTATTTAACCTTACGAACTTAGGTTATTGCTAGGAAAGCAAGGACTTTATGCTTAAAATCATATCTTTTTGAGTCAATTTAGCAAAAGTCTTTAGAATCATGTGGAAACACTTAGAAGTATAGAATTTATGCTTAAAATGTACCAAAAGAGATAGCTTTTGCAAGAATTTATCCAAAGTTAATGTTTTTGTGCAGGGGACTTTGCAAGGGAAATACGCCCGCAATTGGAGAGAAAGAGTTAACGGAGCAAAAGAGTCAAAGTTAAAGATTTGCACCTGCATCTGGTCCTGAAGATGTGGAATATGTGTTCGAAATGCGCCCGCAAACCAATAAGAAAAGTAGCCCCAGCTGAAGACAGAATTGTCAAGGCAGTGCACAGAGATTTTGCGCCCGATTTGTGGCCGCAAATGGGCTTTCTGACATAATTCCGAGATTCGCGGGATCTTCACAGAATCACCCGAAAATCCCAAATCTCGTATCAAATTGACGCAAGAGATTTGTCGTGGTCTCTTGTCAAATAAATTTATAATCCACAACCTCTAAAGCTAACTTGTAGCAGTAGTGGTCGGGGTCGAACACAGGGAGCACGATTATAACTTGTTTATCTTAGATTTATTGTGATGACCGGACTAATGGGGGGGTTTTATATTTGGAA
Source organism: Luffa aegyptiaca (assembly GCA_017139565.1). Classification (NCBI taxonomy): domain Eukaryota; kingdom Viridiplantae; phylum Streptophyta; class Magnoliopsida; order Cucurbitales; family Cucurbitaceae; genus Luffa; species Luffa aegyptiaca. The sequence continues at coordinate 32,354,275 of CM029398.1, read as the reverse complement.
AAGAAATAATTGTTGGGTTTTATGCCCTAAAACTCGTAGAGAGTGAATGGTGACAAATTGTTCACTTGTCTCAATACGTTGTTATTGAGGTTTGTACAATAAAGAGTTATTGTTACTAAAATTGCACAATTTGACCTAAATCCAATAAACTAAGATCCTAGGTTGTATAGATGAAACTTGAACTAGTATGTGGGGACATATGGGGATCAGTGTTCAAGTAACAACCTAAATGGTCTATAGTATAGGGATAAGGTTGGGTACCTTATCTTGGTGACACTATGAGATACGACTCACTTTGTATTCGATACAGATGCAATGATCCAAAGCATCCATGTAGGAGACATGCGAGTGCGGGTATCCTGTGGAATGAGTTTGCATAAGACCGGATCACGAAATAGTAACCACTAGATGTAACACCGTTAACTAGTTTAGGTTTCTATTTCAATAGGATGACCTAGGTAACTCAATCTAAATCCTGAGTATGTTATGAACCCCTTTCAGGAGGGATTGTCTTTAGATTTGTATGGGTGAGAGTGGGCAGTTCGCCGACTCAATAAGCCTACCATTTCATGGGCAAGACCGAGTGGGGACTGGGAACATAACATTACAAGATGGAATTCACTCCTTCCCCTATTGGGGTAAGTAGATGTGTGTTCCCTTAAGGGCTGATTCCGGGTATTGGATAAGGGCGCCCATCCTCTCTTGGCCCGAGAGGAACTGTTGTTTATTTATTGGATCATAAACAGATTGTTCATTAGAGGAATCAGTGGTACTTAAAGATCAAGAGGTAACCCAGGGGTAAAACGGTAATTTGACCCAGCTGACGTTACGAACACTCGTGAAGGATTGACTTACTGTTATTGGTCAATATCCGTGGACACAGAAATATTCTACAGTGAGAAGAGTGCAGTTGTGGGTCTTTAGTGGAGTGACCCACAGTTAACGAATGTTGACCAACTTGGTTAATGAGTTTAGCCAATTAGTCTCGTATCGTTGGAGCTTCTGATCTGTAGGTCCATTAGGTCCATTTGCTAGCTCGTAAAGGGTTCTGAGGTTAAATAGTCTTGAATAGAATTTGAAGTGTGTTCAAATTCGTTAGAGAATTATATTGTATTTGATACAATTAAGATAATGTATGAAAATACATTATAATATAAGTTTAATTGGCGAATTAAACTTTATAGTATAAAATTAGTTTTGGATGTGATTCAAAATTAATTAATGAGAAAATTAAATATTTGAAGGAGTTCAAATATTAAATATGAATTAGATTCATATTAAACTATATGTTAAAATAGTATGAATATAGATTCATATTAAAACTATAGCATATGAGAGAATTATTTGAATTTGATTCAAATAGAAAATTAATTAAATATTTGATATTTAATTAAAGAATTAATTAACTAGTTTAATTTAATTTGATTAAATATGATTTAATTAAATTAATATTATAGTTTATATTTAATGTACATTAGATGCACATTAAAACTATAGGTTAATGGAGAGAAGTGACATTAATTAAGTATATGATATTTGATTAATAGGTTGGCCTAGTTAATTCAATTAAATATGATTTAAGTGAATTAAGTAGGGAAACTATATGTTGGAATTAATTTAATTAAATTAGATTTGGTTAAATTAATTTATCTCATAATATATGGTTTTTGAATTAAATTATTATTAGTCTTTAATAATAGTTTAATTCTCAACCGTTGGATTTGAGATGGGAGTTACAAATTATGTAACTCCCTCCGTAATCGTGGAACACAGAGAGAGGGTTCTGCACTCTCACAATTTCTTCTCTCAATTGCAATGTCTCTCTCAAGATTTTCTCTAAAAGAAAACATAGCAACTCTCTTGCTGAAGATTTCCATTCCCTTTCAAGACAAGGTTGGATCCCACAATCCAAACCTCATGGATCTAGAGAATAGTGGGTGTTTACTGGTGGTTGTGCCCAATTGAATTCATCCTCTGTACGTGAATCTAATCAAGGGAGAACTTGTTGTGAAGAACGATCTTCAACAAGTAGGTTTCCAAAACTCTAAATGGTTTAGAATTGCATGCTTAATCTAGGTTTGAATTATATAATAAGTTCTGTAATTTTTAAGGCCAATGTTGGGTTTTATCCCCTAAAACTCGTAGACTCGTAGATAGTGAATGTAAACAAATTGTATACTTGTTTCAATAAAGTGTTATTGAGTTTCTACAATAAAGTGTTATTGTTAAATATTGCACAATTTGACCTAAATCCAATAAACTAAGATCCAAGGTTGTTTGTATGTAACTTGAACTAGTATGTGGGGACATATGGGGATCGATGTTGAAGTAACATCCTAAAAGGTCTATAATACAAGGATAAGGTTGGGTACCTTATCCTGGTAACACTATGAGATACGACCCGCTTTGTATTTGATACAGATGTATTGATCCAAAGCGTCCATGTAGTAGACATGCAAACGGGGGTATCCTATGCAATGAGTTTGCATAAGACCGGACCATGAAATAGTAAACCACTAGATATAACATCGTTAACTAGTTAGGTTACTGTTTCAATAGGATGACCTAGGTAACTCAGTCTTAATCCTGAGTGTGTCATGAACTCCTTCTCACGAGGGATTGTCCTTTGATTAGCATGGGTGAGAGTGGCCAATACGCCGACTCAATATGTCTTCCTTCTTGGGGACAAGACTGAGTGGGAGGCTGGGGACATGACAACACAAGAAGGAATTCACTCCTTCCCACTTCTAGGAGAAGTAGATGAGTGTTCCCTTAAGTGGTGACTTCGGGACTTGAACAAAGGGTTCCCACTCTCTCACTGACCCGAGAGGGACTTTCTGTTTAATGGTTGGACCATAAACAAGTTGTTCATTAGAGGAGCACTGGTACTTAAGGAGACATATGTAACACAAGGGTAAAACGGTAATTTGACCCAGCTATGATTACGGACATTTGTGAAGGATTGACTTACTGGTATAGGTCTGTATCTGTGGACACAAAAATGTTCTACAGTGAGAAGAGTTTAGCTGTGAGTCTTTAGTGGAATGACCCACAGTTAATGAATATTGGTTAACCTGATTAATGAGTTTAATCAGTTAACCTCATATCATTGGAGCTTCTGATCTGTAGGTCCATTAGGTCCCCCTGCTAACTCGTAAAGAGTAATTAGGAACAATTATATCTTGAGAAAATTTGAATAGTTCAAATTCATATTGAGAATAAAGTTAATTGTATGAGATACAAATTAATATAATGTATAGTGATACATTAAAATATAAAGTCTAATTTGAAATTAAACTTTATTATTATGAGAGAAATAAATATTTGAAGAAGTTCAAATATTAATATGAATTTGATTCATATTAAATTTATAGGATGTAAGAGAATTTGAAGGAGTTCAAATTTTAATATGAATTTGATTCATATTATAGAATTAATTAATTAAAGACCTAAAATTAAATTATGATATTTAATTGGGTAATTAATTAATTAACTAATAAAAGGTCTGAAATTAAATATATGATATTTAATTGGTGTTTAATTAATTAAAGAATTAATTAATTAGAAATTAATCAGTTATGAAAATGATTAATCACTTATGGAAGTATTTAGTGCATGTTTGGAAGTGATTTTGAAATGTTTAAAATCACTTTTGTCATGTTCGAAATCACTCTGAAACATACCTTTAATTATTCAAAATCAATTTTATGTTTGATTTTACACTTTAAGACATGATTTTCATATCATCAAAATTAATTTTGAATTATTAAAGACATGTTTTATGGTGATTTTGAATATGACAAAAGTGATTTTGATCATTTTAAAATCACTCCCAAACATGCACTTAATCATTTATGGAAATGATTTAATCACTTATGAAAGTGATTAATCATTTATGGAAAAGATTAATCAATTATGGAATTGATTGGTTATGGAATTGATTAATTATGGAAAAGATTAAATCAGTTATGGAAATAATTGGGTTTAAATGAATATTTTATTCATGGTCTTTCTCTTATAAATAGAACACTAAACCTAGGGTTTAGGTACTACAACATATGGCCACCATAAGGCCCTCTCATATTCTCTCAACCCAATAACTCTAGGGAGAATTTTCTCTCTGGAGTTTTTCCCATTCAAGATTAGATAGTCCCACAACTACGTTCCTAATCTCAGAGTTATAGCGGGGAAGATCAATTGGTGGTGTCCCAATTGTTGACGCATATGGGTCCAAAATCAAGAAAGGCGTTCTTGATATTTCAGAGACAACAACAACGGTATGTTTGCTTCTCCTCTTTAGAATTAGTTCTAAGGTTGTATGCTTAGCCTTAATAATTGATTTAGAATATTTTTCTAAATTTTATCAATGTATTGGTATTTTGGTGGAAACAAAATTAACTACGAACGGTCCCAATTCGCTTCCGCTAATGGAATTAGGGAATTCCAATCCTTCAAAAACAAGTTTAAGTTTGGCGTATTCCGGCAACAAACCGAGAACCATGATCCTACTATTACAAACATGCAAACGCTAAGTTTGATTCTAGCTTAAATTAATTAATTGGCCGATTAACTAATCTAAACCACATTGGGATCTAGCCGAATTAATTCACATGCAACGGGCAACAAACCACAATTACAATTGATTAAATCATTTAGTTCTAGGGACGCATGCGAAATAACATAACGTTAAACTATTTGCTACTTAGATTTAGTAACTAAATTTAGAGAGGGCGCGGTCAAGGTTGTCAATCTTTCCTACCACAATCTAAACTCATAGGAAAAGAACTAAAATCACATAAACATGCTTTGAGAATTCAAACAAGAGATTTCATTAAAAGAACTTGAACTTACACTTTGACTCCCCGATTACATGAATGAAGATCTTAGCCTCTCATGGAGCAAGAGTAAGCTGAATTCTTCATGGAATACATCAAGGAAAGCAAGAAAGACTAAAAACTAAGAAGAATGGTGGAGAAAAGGGAGAGAGATGGACTACAATGTTGTAGTGAATTTTGTATTGAGGGATGATTCTAAACCTACACCAAATGCCTCTATTTATAGGAGTTCTTGGTCTTCAATTCGTGATAACTTGGTGCTGAAGATGGCCTCAAATTTGGAGAAAATTGCCAGCCAAATAAGGAAAAGGTCAATTCTGGAAAACTGCCTAGCATCGCGATGCTGTCCCTTCAATTTTGGAAACTTGCTCTCGGATTGCCCTAGCGTTGCGACGCTGTTGCTCCAGCTTGATCTCCAAGTATTTTCCTTATTTGGTTAGTGTCTCGACTCTCTGATGATGGGCATCTCGACGCTGATGAGGCTCCAAGGGTAAAATAGTCATTTTACGCTCCGATTTCGCTCGTTTAAGCCCTGAATTGCTTCCAAAGCCCCGAAGAGGACCTATAGACATACACTACAAGAAAAAAGATGTACAATAGCTTCGAAAAAACACTATTATAGACCTTTTATAGCGTTTTCGCAAAGTCATGACAGCCCACACTATAAAAAGTCGACTTTTTATAGCGTTTTATAAAGGTTATATAAATGCTATAATAAAAGTCTTTCAATAGTATTATTTCTATTTCATAAAATGTATGTTAGCGTTTTATAAAAACTATAAAAAGTTTTGGGATAACTACATGGATAGCCCAAAATGGACCCCTTATTCTCAAATTTGTCCAACTACACTATTTTTTTTTTATCAAGAATAGACATTGGGCCTCCATTTTTTACATGAAAGTCATGGTCATTTTACCAAAGAGTCATTTGTTTCATCTCTCCTCAATAATGGCTGAATATTTTCTCTCTCTCCCATCAATAATGGTCATTTTCTCTCCCTCCCATCAATAATGGTCAAACATCTCTCTCATCAATAATGGCTGAATATTTTCTCTCTCTCCCATCAATATTTTCCTTTTTTTCGTTTTTGTGAAATTGGGTAATCTTTTTTTTTTCCTGATTTTTTATGTCGTTTTGCATCCATTAGTTTTCTTTTTTTTTCTTTTCTTTTTTTGTTTTTTTTTGTTTTTGTTTTTAGGCTTTAGGGAAATTGTGTAATTTTTTTTTCTTCCTTTTTTGTCGTTTTGCATTCCATCCTATTATCTTTTTTTTTCCTGATATGATTGATGAGATTGTTTTCATGAATATATGACTTAGTGTTCTGTATGCATAATATATCCCAGTGTATATGAATTATATATATTAGGTTATGGCTAGAGTAAAAAAAATTGCAAACATTTGATATCTGATAAATACGGATGTATAGTTTTATTATACTGATTATATATTGTATGTTGATATATATATATATATATATGATTGATGAGATTGTTTCCATGAATATATGCCTTAGGGTTCTGTATGCATATTATATCTTAGGGTTCTGTATGCATATTATATCTTAGGGTTCTGTATGCATATTATATCCTAGTGTATATGAATTATATATATTAGGTTATGGCTAGAGTAAAAAAAATTGCAAACATTTGATATCTGATAAATACGGATGTATAGTTTTATTATACTGATTATATATTGAATGGTGATATATATATATATGATTGCTGAGATTGTTTCCATGAATATATGTCTTAGTGTTCTGTATGCATATTATATCCCAGTGTATATGAATTATATATATTAGGTTATGGCTAGAGTAAAAACAAATTGCAAACTATGATAGCAAATCCTGACTGTGATTTCTTAATGAAAACACATGGACAAATTGGATTATTTTGATATCCTTCTTTCAAGAAATATTCACTTAGACGATTGTACCACATTCGTCCTGATTGTTTTAATCCATATAGTGATCTCTGTAATTTGATCGAATATAATTCTCAAGAATTGGATTTATATGATTCAGGTATCTTAAATCCTTCAAGGATTTTCATATAAATTTCATTATCAAGAGATCCATATAGATATGTTGTGACTACATCCATGAGATGCATGTCAAGCTTTTCATATATAGTCAGGCTAATTAGATATCTTAGTGTAATTGCATCCACCACAGAGGAATATGTTTCCTCATAGTCAATACCTGGTATTTGTGAAAATCTTTGGGCAACAAGTCGTGCTTTATATCTTGTGACCTCATTATTTTCATTTCTTTTACGTACAAATACCCATTTGTATCCCACAGGTTTTACACCTTCAGGTGTATGGTCTACAGGTCCAAAAACTTCAAAAACGAGTTTAATTCTGCTTGGATTGCTTCTTTCCACTTAAGTCAATCCTTTCTATGTCGATATTCTTCGACAAATTTAGGTTCAGAATCCTCATTTTCATAAATAATATCATGAGCAACATTATAAGCAAAAATGTTGTCAATAACTATATCAGTCTGATTCCATCTTTTTCCTGTCATGACATAGTTTATCGAAATCTCATTATTATCCTCATTTATTTGAGCCTCTTCGACATTCCTATGGTTAGTCATGTCCAGGGTTTCCTCTGGAATATCCACATTTTCAATTAAGTCATTTCGACTATTTACTACTTTCCTTTTTCGAGGATTTTTATCTTTGGAACCTATTGGTCTACCACGCTTATGGCATACTGTACACTCATTAATTGTGACAACTTGTTGTGTTGGGATTTCAATTCTGGATGGAGCATTTGCAACTGGTATATATGACTTGGTCACTTTCTTAGCATCCATAAATGCAACTAGCATTTGGTTTGCTATACTTTGTAAATGAATTATCTTTTGAACTTCTAGTTCACATTGATTTGTACGAGGATCCAAATGAGACAATGATGCACTCCATGTAATTTCTTTTTCCAACTTCTTAATTCCTCCCCCTAATGTTGGAAAGTTTGTCTCATTAAAATGACAATCAGCGAATCTTGCTGTAAAAACATCACCCGCCAGGGATTCAAGATATCTAATAATTGATGGGGAATCAAATCCAACATATATTCTCAACCTCCTTTGAGGACCCATCTTAGTACGTTGTGGTGGCGCAATTGAAACATATACTGCACATCCAAAAATTCGTAGATGAGATATATTTGGCTCCTGGCCATAAGCTAATTGTAATGGAGAGTACTTATGATAAGATGTCGGTCTAATGCGTATAAGTGACGATGCATGCAAAATAACATGACCCCATACAGATATTGGAAGCTTTGCTCTCATAAGTAATGGTCTAGCAATTACCTGTAAACGTTTTATAAATGATTCTGCTAAACCATTTTGTGTATGAACATGAGCTACAAGATGTTCAATATTTATCTCAATTGACATACAATAATTATTAAACGCTTTGGATGTAAATTCACAAGAATTATCAAGACGAATGCTTTTAATTGTATAATCAGGAAATTGTGCTCGTAATTTGATTATTTGAGCAAGTAATCTTGCAAATGCAAGATTTCGACTTGATAATAAACATACATGTGACCATCTACTGGATGCGTCAATTAAAACCATAAAATATCTAAATAGTCCACTTGGTGGATTAATAGGTCCACATATATCACCATGAATTCGTTCTAGAAATGTAGGTGACTCAACACCCACTTTAGTCGGTGATGGTCTAATTATTAATTTACCTTGAGAGCAAGCAACACATGATAATTCATTAGATTGAAGAATCCTTTTGTTCTTCAATGGATGTCCATGTGAATTCTCAATAATTCTTCTCATCATTATCGACCCAGGATGACCCAATCGATCATGCCAAACAGTGAATATATCTAGATTCATAAACTTCTGGTTCATTGTTGCATATCTTTCAATTACTCGTATATGAGTATTATATAATCCAGAGGAAAAAGCAGGCAATGTTTCTAATATATGTTTTTCATGTAAAGTAGTAGATGTAATATATAGATATTCTATATTATTTTTACTACTAGTCTGAACATGATAACCATCATAACGTATATCTTTGAAACTTAACAGATTTCTTTTTGATTTGCTAGAGAACAAAGCATTATTAATTGTGAATTTTGTTCCTCTAGGCAAAATCAAATTTGTCTTTCCAAAGCCTTCAATCAAGTTTGCAGAACCTGATATTGTATTGACATTTGCTTCAAGCATTGTCAATTTATAAAAGTATTTTCTATTTGTAAGTATTGTATGCGTAGTTGCACTATCTGCCAAGCATAAATCTTCGTTGTTCATCTTTAAATCAGCCAAAATATGAGAAATGTCCATGATTCTTCATTAAAAATGAAAGATTACTGTAGACACCGTATTTGGTCCGGCTTGATTTTTAGTAATAATGTTTGAAGTTTTTCAATATTTGGTAGTCAATTTGTTTTTGGTATGCCAACAAGAGCATAGCTCAACTAGCATAAAGTTGTATCAATGATCACAAGGTCTTTGGATCGAATCCCTTACCTGCATATTATCAAAAATTGTTTTTTTTGTTTTCATGATTTATTTTCATTTTCATTTTATTTTCATTTTTTGTTTTATTTAATATATTTCTTTATTTTGCTTTTTTGTTTATTTTATTTTTATTTTTATGTATTTATTTTATTTATGTTTATTATTATTATTATTATTATTATTTTTATGTATTTATTTTATTTTTTTATTATTTTTTTTATTCTTTTTATTTTTTATTTATTTATTTATTTATTTTTCCTTCTCTTTCTTCTTCCCACGTTCTCCAATCCCCCCTCCTTCTCCCAACTTCCCATTCTTTCTCCCTTCTTCTCTATTCCCCTCTCCTTCTCCCAACCTCCCATTCTTTCCCCCCTCTTTCTCAACTCACTCCCCCACTCTCTCCAACTTCCCCCCTTTTTCTCAACCCCTTCCTCCAAGCTCTACTATATAATGAGAGCTTATGGAGGATGGAGGGGGACACACAAAGAAACAAGAGAAGAAGAGTGAAAGAGCTTAGAGAGAGAAAGGGAAGAAATTGTAGAGTGAGAAAGGGGGACAAAAAAAGAAGAGAAGAAGAGTGAAAGAGTTTAGAGATAGAAAGTGAGGAAATTGTAGAGAGAGTGTGTGAATTTGAAAGGGAAAAGTAGAGTTTTTGAGAAAGATTTTAAAAAAACCAACCTTCTGCCACCGCCGCCACTTCCGCCGCTGCCGTCAAGGACTCACGCCGCTGCCGCCGCCGCCGCCCGTCCTAGCCGTGAGAAGCTCCTTTGCAACAAAAAAAAAGAAGAAGAGGGAGCTAGAAAAAGTGAGGAAGAAGAAGAGGTTGGGGGAGAGAGGAAAGGTAGTGGGTCCCACATTTTAAATTCTTTATTCTTCTCACTTCTCTCTTATTTGTCTCATTATTATTATTATTATTACCATTATTATTATTCCTCTAATTAAAACAAGAAAAGAAAATGGTTATTTCTTTTTTATGGATCCAAACTTTTCCATTTTTCATTTTGGCTATGAATTTAAGTTTCCAAATCAATTGCAATTTATTTTATTTCATTTATTTATTTTTTTTTCCCTTTCCTTTTTCTCTCTTTTCTAAATTAAAGTATCTAATTGGATGTAGTTTGGTTCTAATTTGAAATTTCTAAATAAAACTTCAATTTTTCTTTGATGATTTAATTTGATGTTTTCAAATTGGATTTCAATTCCCCTTTATTTTCCAAACAAGTTTCAAATTGATTTTAGATTAAACAAGATGGAAAGAGAGAAAAGAAAGAGCATTGATTATGGAAATTTTTAGCCTAAAGTTTTGAAATTAGCCTAAGGTTTTGTTTTGAAATTAACTTCAATTTACTTTAAAATTAATTTCTTATTCAATTTTTTTTCAAAATTGGATTTCATCTAGTAAAGTCAAATTGAGTTTGATTTGAAAATTTGAATTGGAGGTCAATTTTGTTTTAATTTGGTTTTAAATTAAATTTTCAAAAGCCTTCAAAATATTAAATCATTTTTTTCCTTCTTCTTAAATGGTTTTTTACCACTCATCATCGTTAATTTACATTTTTTCGTTGAAATGTGAATTAATAAGTATGAGACAAAATAATTCATGTAGAGCATGTGATGGAGTTGAAATAATTTTCAAATTCTTGAGGTAAAATTTTTCTTTTTTTCCTTAATTAGGAAATTTCTACGTGATAATAAAGTTATGGGTTAACCTCACTCACAAAATTAAATCCTTACTTTATTTAAAGATAAGGTAAAATTAGTGAGACATTTAATTTTCGATTTTTTTTTCCTTTTTTTCTCAAATTTTATTTGTTTATTTCTTGTTAAGACATGGACCTTTGTTTAATGAATTCGAGTAATAAAATAAAATGTTTTCAAACGGGTGTTGTAGGGTGCTAATACCTTCCCTACACACAATTGACCCCCGAACCTATTTTTGGTTTTTAAGACCAGTTCATTTTTTTTTAAAATGGGTGAACAATCACACCTCAAGTTGATTGGTGGCGACTCCAAACCTTTAACCTCGAAAGAGATCCTTAGGAAAGGACGTCGGCCGCTCCGCATCGCGATGACGTTGCGACAATTACAATAAGTCTCACGAATGGAAATTTAAAACAAAACTTGAAATGTAAAAATTCAAAACTCAACTAGTAAACATAAAAATAAAACAACTAAAACATAAATCAATACTAATTTTGGACATTCTCATAGTTAAAAGAAGTATTTGCTACTCCTTCAGTGCTTTCAATCTTCTCTTCAGGAGTTTCAAAGAAATCAGCAACATCCAAATGTGTCATGTTAGAAGGGTCAAATACATCATCTTCTTGATATGCAAAATTTGCTTCCACATTTGTGTCCTTTTTCTTCTTTGAGGCTTGATAGAGATCAACTAGGTGTTTAGACGTACGACAAGTACGAGACCAATGCCCCTTCATACCACATCGAAAGCATTGGTTTTCAACACTTTTAGAATTCTTATTTTGTGGAGCTTTTCCTTTATGATCATCATTATTTGTGGTCTTCTTGAAATTTGAATAATTATGGTGACCACCACGAAATGAATAATTATTTCTTCCTCTACCACGGTCACGACCTCGACCTCGACCATGATTATTAGAAGTTATAGCATTCACTTTAGGGAATGGTGTTGCTCCAGTTAGTCGAGATTCATGATTTTTCATTAACAGCTCATTATTTTGTTCAGCCACGAGAAGACGTGAAAAGTAGAAAATGTCTACTCTAACATATCCTCATCAGTAATTTTTTCTTCGCATAACAATAGTTTTGAACTTATTTTGAATAATGCAGAATTATAATCACTTACTGATTTAAAATCTTGCAACCTCAGGGGCATCCAATCATAACAAGCTTTTGGAAGAATAACCGTTTTTTGATGATCATACCTTTCTTTCAAATTTTGCCATAAAATGTAGGGATCTTTTACCGTGATTCATGAAGATGATGACGAAGGAAAATCATGGCTTTTGCCTTTTCTTGATTTGAAGTTGTATTTTCTTCTTTGATTGTTTCTCCAAGATTCATGGCATCCAAATGAATTTCAGCATCAAGCACCCATGACAAATAATTATTTCCATTGATATCAAGAGCTACGAACTCTAATTTTGTAAGATTTGTCATGGTAAAACTATCACAAAGAAATGTATTTATATTAGAAATTTAATATATACCAAACATGCATTCTAAAAATTGTAGGTAATTAAACATGTTGTATTGTGTCTATAAAACATATATTGATCAATATATGACATGCTCTATATACATGATAAATATGTATTATTCATATGATATTCAAGAAAAATTTGAACAATAATGTATATAACACAAAAATCAATAAAAATTAATAAATAATAGCAATATAGGAAATTAGGTTATGTACATAGCATTTTTATACATCATGCATAACAAATATATACCAAATTTTAGATTATCAACCAATAAGAATTTAAACATACAATATCTCTCAACATATTGATTATTTAAAGAAAGAGATAAATAAATTGCAATATCGAATACATGTTATAGAAATATTGATAGCAACATTGTGATTAAAAATATAAACACTTTAATAAGTAAAGAATTTAAATTCAATATGTTCCTAAAAAGATTGATGTCAAAATAATTAATAATAAAAGCATTTGAATTATGAATTGCCACAAATCTCAAACTTAATATGTAAAATAAAATGAATCATGAACAATTAAGGAGAATCATAAAGAAAGAGATGAATTTGAATGTTAAATCATAAACGATAAAAATGAATTCAAATCTTGACTTGTAAACAATAATATGAATTCAATCATGGAATTATGATAAACATAAAATTACTTTTAAAATAACATGAAGATTATAAAAGTAATATGCCAATGTGAATAAAATAATAGATTGTCAACGTTCATAGAATACACAATGTATATATGCGAGGTATTTAATACATATACACAATTGGCTGTTAATTTAATTTGTGTTGTGTTGTTAAAGGCATGCAATTATGTTGGATTTGGGTTGCAAATCTGGCGAGGGCTTTGGCTGCACCTGATTCCGAAAACATCAACGGAACTTAGGGCCACAAACACAATGGAATGTCTGTTCTTCAGCAGCACGTCACCTTCTTTGATCGAGACCACAACGAAATTATTCACCCTTGGGATACTTTCTCAGGACTTTGAGCTCTCGGTTTCAATGCCATTGCCTCTTTCTTCTTTATCATTTTTATACATGGAGCACTCAGTTATGCTACTCTCCCTGTAAAGCCAATCTAAACCCTTTTATTTCTTTTATTTTTTATTATTTTATTTTCTCTAATTTATTAAGTAATTAATATCATGCCTTTCTGTAATGCAGTCCTGGATTCCTTCACCTTTCTTCCCAATTTACATAGAAAATATCCACAGGGCAAAGCATGGAAGTGATTCAGGGACCTACGACACTGAAGGAATATCAAATCTCTACTTTCTTCAAATTTTTTATTTATAGTTTTTAATTAAGTGGAATCTCGGTTTAAATTGGTTAATATTGTGTTTGTACAGATTCATTCCAGCACAGCTTGAGAATATGTTTAGCAAATATGGTCGCACTCAGCCTGACAAGCTTACCTTGAGAGAGATCTGGCACATGACCCAAGCAAACCGTGATACTTTTGATTTCTTTGGTTGGTTTGATTTCTTTGGCTGATCTGAAATCGTGAGGGAGGAGGGCCCTCCCTTCTCCCGTCGTCGGCACCGAAAAGGGAGGGAGAAGTTCTCCTCCCTCCCCTCTTCTTTATTAAAAAACAAGAAAAAAAAGAAAAGGGGAAGAAATGGAAGAGAAGAGAGAAGAAGAGAGAGAGAAAGAAAGGAAAAAAAATTCTCGCCGGCGGCCGGCAGCTACCGATCGGCGAACGGCGGTGGCCGCCGGCCACCGGAGTTGGAGAATAAGATGTTGGAGAAGAAGAGGAAGAATAAGAGAGAGGGGATAAAGAATTAAAAAAAAAAAAAAAGAGATAAAATAATAATATTTTAATATTTTAATATTTTTAATTTAAAAAATTTTAAAAATAAATTTTTTTTATTAAAATAATAGTGTCACGTCAGCAACCGTTAGGATTTAACAGAAAAATTGACGACAGAGACCAAAGTGCTCCTTATCTCAAACCTCAGGAGTATTTTTGTTGAGTTTGAAAACTCAGGGACCAAACTGTAACTTAACCCAAACCTCATGGACCAAAAGTGTATTTTTCCCAAAAAAAAATTAAAATTAAAACATAATTTACCAATAGAGAGGAGGAAAAAAAAGACAATACATAATCTTAGAAGCATAGTGTGTAACGTCATCAAATTAAGCTGAGGGGCATTTTGGTAATAACCTTGAGGTTGGAGTTGCCCTAGTTCCCCTTTGTTTTGAGCCCAGCCGCCAATCACTTCTTTTCTCCTTCTTCTTCGATTTTTTCAGCCCCACTAGCAGCCACCTCCCTTGAGATTTCCTTGTTCCCTTCGTGTGTTCATCTACCAGCAGCCCTCTACCTCTCTCTTCCTCTCCGACCGCCAGCGACACGCCGACGCCGACGACAACTCCCCGGTGACGCGCGACCTACGACGGCAGCAGCGGCTCTGTTTTCGGTCGGCATGTGAGTTTTTCCTTGTTTCTCTTGCAAGTCTCTCTCTCCCTCGTCGATCCCTCACTCTCCGTCTCTCCCTTCTCTGTTTTTCGTGTTGTAGCAACGTGGGTGTGATCGAGTTAGCAGTTTTTCCGTTGACAGCACCAGTAGGCGCGACCAGCAGCTGTTCAGGGGCGTTTTCTGCATTTTTCCGGTGTTTTAGGTGAGTTCTCGCAGTGGGTAAGTTGGTTTGAGGCTTATGTGGGTTAGTTCTTGCATTTAAACATTTACCCACTCATAGTTTTGTCCGTCCAACAGGCGCTCACTTCATAATCGACGGTTCAAGTAGCGGGTCTTCGAGTTTCTGTGTAGTTGGGCATTTTCGGCAGTGGGTAAGTTCTTAAGCTCGAGTTTTTGTTGGTTTTACGGTGCTAGAGGTTTACCCATTAACTGTAGCAATTGTTTCCAAGGTTTTCTTAGCGTTCGGGAGCTTAATTGTCGTTTGGTAGTGGAATTGTTAACCTGGACAGCAAGCTTCGTTTCAGTTCTTAGTTGGGTTGGATAGAGGCTTGGGAGCTAAGGGGCACTTTATTTCGTCGAGCTTTCAATCTAATGTAAGTAGCTTTTGGATATAGCGTAGTCGCTCTTGGATCCGTTATGTGCATAATGATAGTAAAGTTAACCATTGGATGAGTTGTATGTTTGGTCTAATATTTCTCTTGGGCGTGTTTTAAATGTTTTCTACTTGGACATGAATCAAGCATTGTTTACTTGGGCAAAATCTTAAGAGTCGTTTATGCTTGTAGAAGTTTGTATTGAGTTGTGAAGCATGGCAATAATATGAGAACTACTTAGTTTCGGTGGCGTTTGTTGTTTCACTACTGAGCATGTTTGGATTGATTGATGCATGATTGTTTCTGGGTGCTTGTTTATGACTTTGGAGAATGGGCTGAATGTTTGTTGAAGTTGTGGTGGAAGTCTGGATGCGAGGTTTGACTCGTTGTGTTTATAGGAGTGTTTTGTTCTTGTTTCCAGGTGCAAGGAAAAATTTTGGGTTCCCTATATGTATGGCGTTATGCTGCCGAATTTTCGGTAGCATATTAGAGGTTCAGGGTTTAAGTTATGCACGCCTAGGAACCATAATCTTCTTCGAGGAAAGGCTTAGAATAGGGACCTCAGCCACGTTTTAGGGCCTCTGGTAGACTTACAATTCTTTAAGTCTTACATAGCTAGAGTGTGTTCCTTCCCCATCTCAGGACTGATAGAACTTAGTTGTCAAGCACGTTTACGTGTGTTCTATTAGTTGGCTGTTAGAGCTCAGTTCAGGCACGCTAGCGTGCGCTCTCTCAGCTCAGGACGGTGTTGAGCTTATGATCAGGCACGTTGTTCGTGCGCCAGTTGGCACCAGGCATGTTTACATGCGTCAGTTGCTCCACCGTATTTTTTATCTTTACATTCAAGGGTGTTGTGTTGGGATAGGTGTAGTTCTGCTAGAGGTGGCCAGCTAGTCTCTAGTTTACTTACCTTAACCGACTGACCCACACAACACTCTAGTTGGCACAGGTTGGGGATAGGTTAACACCCTAGACAAAGCATATCCATGTGATCAGTTGTGGCCCTAGGGTTAGACACCCGAAAGTTATTTTCAGTTAGGTCCCTATGTTCGCTAAGACCCAGAAGTTCAGGACTTCAGTTTCAAGTTAATAGATCTCATGTTTTCAGTTTCGGCTCTTAAGTGGGCTACTTACTGAGTATATTCTTATATACTCACCCATGCTACATGTCTTTCCTTTTTCAGGTGGTACTTGAGAGCGTAGGCGACTGGCGAGGGTCGTGGCTTGATTGGCTATGGGATTGCAGCTGCAGTTTATGTCTCACTCCTTAGAACTTTAAGTTCTCTTTCATTCTAGGATCAAACATTTTGTTGAGCACTTATTTTGAAAACGATTGTCTGCTTTTTGAGATTTTTCCCAGCGTTTTACATTGTTCTTTAATCATTGAGCTTATTCAGGTTTTTGGGCCCTATTTAAAGTAAATGAAAAACATTATTACTTTTCGCCTTGATGTTTTCATTGTTTTCTGTACTCATGCATGTAGTAGCGACCCCCTTTTTTGTACGTTTTTTATTCCCTTTTTAGTCGGGTCGTTACATAGTGCAACATGTCACAATGAAAAACCTATAATATAATATTCTATATAACTGAAAAAATCAATTTAAAAAATTATTGAATCTAAAACCAAGCAAACTAAAATACAAAAAATGAAACCATAGAACTGTCACATAAAAAATTTAAAAATCCCATAAATATACTTGCTTTGAAAAGAATAGTTAAAGTGGAAAATACCAACGAAGAAAGATAAATTCTATATTTTGTAAGAACAAGAAACTATAGAATAGCAAATAAAATGAAAATCAAAGATTCCTTAATTTTCCCAACAAAGAGAAAAACAATGGAATAAAACATAATTTAAAAGCATAGTGCAACTACATCAAGTAAAAAAAAAAAAAAATTCTTAAGTTCTATATTTTCTTTAAAAAAGAGAACAACAAGATATGAAATATAGATTAAATTAAAATATACAAAAGAAGGCCTCTAGAATTAATAATAGAATGTTAAAAAAAATGTAAAATTAAAAAAAATAGAAGAGATGAAACAAAATATAATATTCTATATAAGAGTAACAACAACTAACAAATGTATCGAATCTAAAACATACGGCTAATTTGAACAACATCAAGCCCACATTAATATCTCAAAAGTCGTTCCATTACTATCTCAAAAAATTGTAGAGGCGCAACAAAATACAATATTCTATATAAGAGTAACAAATCAACTAAAAAGTGTATCGAATCTAAAACATACGGCTAATTTGAACATAACTAAGTAGTGCAACTACATCAAGCCAGAAGTACTATCTCAAAAGTCGCTTCATCTCTTGACCCACAATTGTTGAACTAAAATAAGAAAAAAGAAACTACTGTTACAAGCAAGACAAATTAAAAATTAAAAAATTGAAGAATCTCACAATTTGTCAACAAAGAAAGTGACAAATTGTGCATTGAAAAAAGCTCAATGCTAGTGAAAAATGTCAACAAAGAAAAATAAAGTTTACATATTGCATTGAAAAAAAAAAACAAACTAGAAACTACAGAATATCAAATAAAATGAAAATCCACCAACCCATAAATTGCCAATAAAGGGAGAAAAAGAAGTTCAACAATCTATAAAATTAAAAATGAAAAATAGTTGAGATAAACAAAATAAATATATATAAAACTAACAAATCAATTAAAAAAAGTATCAAATCTAAATTCAAGCCAACTAGTAATGATTACACATAAAACAAGAGAAAATATTAAACAATTTCATAATTTGTCAACAAAGAAAAGGAGTGACAAATTGATAGTGAAAATACCAACAAAAAAAATGACAAAAAGATACAAAACATCAAATAAAATATAGAAAATAACTTATTTGAGAAGATTTATCTAGAACTAATAATTAAATGTTAAACAAAATATAATGCACAAACTCACAAATCAGTTTTTAAAAAATCACAAATAAAAGATAGCAAAACCTGACCCTGAACTTGATGAGTAAATATTAAACCAAATAAGATAAAACTTACCACTAAATAATAATAAAACCAAGCAAAATAAATTGAAGAGAAAGTAAAACTAAAAGCCTGACAAAAAAAAAACAAAAACAAAACATTCCATAATCTATTATGCTCCAAAGCACAATGCAAGAGCAACCTCATTTCAACCAAAAAAAATACTTACAAAAAAATAGTCTCAAACAAATGAAATAAAATATTCTATGTAAAATTGGCAAATCAAAAATAAAATATATAAAAGTGAGATGACACAAGGGGTTGTTTGGGAGAAGGGAATGGATTGGATTGTAATGTAATGTAATTTGAATCCATTGTTTGTTGGTCCGATTTAGATTGTATTTTAATCAAATTTGAATTCAATTGGAATCCATGGAATCCAAGGTTGTAATCAGGTTGTAATCCACCCACTCTTTCCTATTCTCAATCAATGTTCTCTCTTCCACCTCCTTATTTCTCCCACAATCTCCATCTACCTCCATCTTCTTTCTCGTTCCTCTCCTGCTCTGTTCTTTCATGGTCGTCTGTTGCCTACCGGTGCCACTCCTCGCCTCTTCTCAGTCGACGGAGACTGTCTTTCGTCTGACCTCACGGCATGGTTGACGTCCGACGAATTTATTCTGTGTTCTCGACCATGTTCGTCTGGTTTCTTTTCCAAACCCTTCCTTCGTCCATGGGCAAACCTATTTTTCATGGATCTTTCCTTACTCCTCCATTGATTTGTGGATCTATTTTTTAAAGGTTCTTTTACCCATGTGTTGGGTTTTATGTCGTAAAACTCGTGGATAGTAAATGTAACAAAGTTTATTATAATCAATAAAGTGTTATTGAGGTTATTCAATAAGATGTTATTCAGGTTGTTTAGTTCTGCATTAATTAAACTCAAATCCAATAAACTAGAACCTCTGGCTATAATATGAATACTTGAACTTTATGTGGAGACATAAAAGTGGATCAAGTTCGAGTAATAGCCAAAAACAGTCTATAGTATAGGGATAAGGTTGGACACTCTTATCCTGGGGACACTATGAGACAAGACCCACTTTGTATTTAGTACAAACGATGTGATCCTGAATCATTCATGTGGAGACATGTGAGTGGGGACGTCCTATGCAATGAGTTTGCATAAGACCAAACCGCGAAACAAGTCACTTTCACTTTATAACGTCGTTTACTATTGAAACTAACTAATTTCATATGATGACCTAAGTAACTTGATCTTAATCCTGAGCTAATTATGAACTCCTGCTTATTCTGGATTATCCTTTGATTTTCATGGGTGAGAGTGGCTCAACATCGCCGACTCAATAAGCCTACCATTTTGGGGATAAGACCGGGTAGATGGCTGGGGACATAGTCTTGCAAGATGAAATTCACTCCTACCCACCTTTAGAGATAGTAGAGAGGTTGTTCCCTTAAGTGCTGACTTCGGGTCTTGAACAAAGGCATGTCACCCTCTCATTGGCCCGAAAGGGACTCGGTTTGGTGGTTGGACCACAAACCACATTGTTTATTAGAGGATCAATGGGACTGAAGGAGCAAAAGGTAACTTCAGGGGTAAAACGGACATTTGACCCAGCTGTAGTTACGAACAACCTGTGAAGGATCGACTTACTAATCATGGTTATATCGAGTGGACAGAAATATATCTAAAGTGAGGGGAGTGCAGCTACTGGGCTATAGGGAATGTCCTGGTAGTTAACGAATGTTGGTTAACTAGGTTAATGAGTTTAGTCGGTTAATCTTAGATCGTTGGAGCCCATAATATGTAGGTCCATTAGGTGCCCCTGCTAGATCATATGGACTAAACCTTGGAACAGTGTGATGAAACCATTTGAAACGTTCAAAATTGATTAAGGGATTTGACGTTAATTATATGTGATATACTTAACGTGGTTTAATTTAATTATGAATTAAACAATATGTTTTGAGAGAAATAGAAATATTTAAATTTGATTTAAATATGCTATACGCGAATAAGGATTCACATTCTAGAGATCGTTATTAAAAGAGATCGGGATCGGTGTCGGGATTGGTATGATTATTTAATTTGATTAAAAAATTAACAAATTGTTTTTTCAATTTAATTTTTCTTTTAGAAATCCCAAAAGGTAAAATACCTCATCTTGACACCTCCTTTATGACTCATGTTCTCTCCATGTTATGTGTCTTCTTGTATAAGAGAGTTGTGCATGATCTCTTCAATAAAACTAAGGAGAAATGGCTAAGATTGTAATGGATTTAGTTGGTTGATTTCTCTATAAAAAGAAGTTCTCTAAAAAAGCGGGTGCTTGATTTTTCAAGCTTTACCTTCTCAAAATTCATCACAATATGGATCCCACAATCCGTTCTAAGGCCGGAGAATAGCAGGGAAGATCTCGGTGGTGGTCCACGACATGTTCACGCTGAGAAACAACTGATGGAATCGATGGATTTTGAGCTAAGTTCTCGGTACTCTGTTTTCAGGTTCAAAATAGCATGCTTTTGTATAAGAAATTCATGTAATTTAAGTGCATAAGATCTTAAATCGCTTCCGCTCGAGTGTCGTACACTCCTTCAATTGGTATTAGAGCGTGGTTTGGGCACTTGATTTGCATTAATTTCAAGTTTGGTGGGTGAATTCATGTGGTGAATGTGTGTTGTGGCCTAAATGTGGATAATTTCGATTTTGGCATCAATTTTAGCTTTCAATTGTTGAAATTTGTTGTAATTGCCTACATGTTTATGGGCATTAATGTGTGGCAAAGAGTCTGTAAATTCATTGGAGTCTTTAGAGTTCATTAAGGTCGTCAATTGGATGAAATTGAAGAAGGACCAAAGTTGGAAAAGAACAGGGGAAGTGCACCAGATGCATCAGCGTCTCGACGTTGTTCATCAACGTCTCGACGCTAATGAACATCCCAGCAATGTGCGTTTTTTCTTTAAACGGTGGTTCAGGTGGTTCACCTCTTCAGCGGTTCGATTCGGTTCTCTACAGATCGGTTCAAACTGGTTCCAGCCAGTTCAGCCTTGGTTCACCCATTGGAGATCCGGTTCAAGCATTTTGTGGGCAGTTCGAGGCCTAATTTTAAATATTATTGTAATAATTTAGGTAGTTTAATTGTTTGGATGCCAAAATCAGTCTACTTTAGTGTGATTTAATTATTTATGCATTAGAAATGTATGTTTTAATTAAATAGATTAATATATGCATATTGTATGTCATATAGATTTAAAATCTCACCATAGAAAAAGCATGTTTCATGCATTAATAATATGTTATAAAGAGTTATAATATAAAGAATGCACGTTTAGGGTTTCATGTTAGATGCATGTTGAATGATTAATTTTTTTCAATAATGTATGTTTAATATAAGCATTATATTAATAATCGAAAATGAACTAGCATGCAGCATGAAACCACCTTAGCATTTATATAATCGTTATATATAGATGTATGTTATAGGAGATGTCTAATTTTATAAGCAGTATAAAACGAGATAGACGTTAAAATCTATAACAAACATAAATGCATGCTCACTTAGGGTTAACAAACCTCAAACTTCGATCAAATTTTCATAGAATAGGTCGATATCTTGTAAAGCTAAGGTTACAAGAGAACTCACCCGATAAGATGTTGTCTAAGGCTGAAGGTATTTGAGCGGACGGTTTACGGAACACCTCCTACCTGGGCATCGAGAAGGTACTTGAGTTAGGTTAACCTGATTTTATGAGCATGCGTGAGTGATGTGAGGTATTAAAGAGTTTATCACCTAGACATCATAGTGTAATTGTTATGCTTGGGAATCACCTAGACGTAGGTAAATATATATGCTTTAAATATGGTGTTTATATAACTTGAATATTTGATTGTTATATGTTTTCATCACCATTAGAAGCATGTTATAGGGCTAATTCATTAAAAGTTATAAGAGTTATAAGAGTTAATGAATAGAAACTGTCAACTTGAAACGCCACCAAGAGCCCAACCACTGGGGAAACGGAGGGCTGAGCCGATTGGGCCGAAGCCCAATCCCTAGCTGTCGAGGCCGAGGCCAACCACGTCGACCCCGGGTACAAGCCCACGTTTGACCCAATCTCACCTATTCTTAGTCCTTGGAGTTCAAGCTGAGCCCGGTTGAACTGAATCCGATCCTGAATCGCCTCTGAAGGCAAGAGAAACCCTAAACACAAGAGAATTGAAGGTATATAAACTCTTCTTCAACCTTGAAGAAGGGATCTCGAACTCTACTCTCTGAACTCTCTCTTCTTCCTCTAACTCTCCAGTCTTGCTCATCTTCCTTCTGCTTTCTGACTTAAGCATCGGAGGCGATTTGGCAAGCACTACATCGGTGTGCAGGTTTCTTCTGTCTTGCAGGCCACGTCTTCCCCCTCTAAAAAAAATTTACCGTTGGTGGCACGTGAAGATCAATTGAGTTCTCTTTGCCCGGATTTTAGCATCAATAATAAACATCCACAAGCTCATCTTATGAGGGTCTTTCGTTACTTACCTCTTCATTGTCACTTTCATCGTCGGTGTGAGCCATCAAGCATAAAAAGGATCCATCACATTTTTTCTTTTTCCCTTCACAAGGCTTTTCTTGATTTTGAGAATTATAATTCTCCTTCACATCAAATAAATTATTAGTAGTACAAGGAGAATTTTCAACATTATACATATTGGCAAGAAAATTACAAATATCATATCATATGCATAATTAAAATGTGAAACTTTATCACATATTTTAATATCCAAAGCACAACATATAATATTCATGGTTTGGGAATTAAAAGAGAGCAATTATTTATCATTCAATTTCAAATTTGATAAATCATGTTCACAAACATACAAAATATTAAAATCAATAGCAAGGAAAAAAGTTTCCATTCTTTTTCTCCAAACGTCATAATTTATACCATTAAAGAAATGAGGTTTATTAATGCATTGACCTTCAAGAATATGTAAAGTTGTCATAGCTCTCTAGCAATTAAGTTTTTCAAACAATTTGTTCAAAAAGAGCAATTACTCCCAAATAACAATTATTGAAGTGAAGAACTCAAACAATGGATGTTAATCCAATTGAGTTTTTGAAAATAATTTTAATTAAAAACAAGAGCAACCCGCTCTAATACCATACCAATTGTAGGATCGTATGACAACACTAGAAGGGGGTGAATAGAGTTGCTTAATAAAATTGTAAACTTTTTTTTTGTTAAATTAAACTAAACTAATTTAATAAGCACTCTAAAAGATACAATATACTAGAAATATTTGACAATTTTCCTAAGCATACAATCTAATCATATTAAAAATCATATAGCAGAATTTAAAGGAGTAGAGAAAAAGAGATAAAACCAGAAAATTTATAGTGGTTTGGAAATTTCTACTCCACTCCCCAAGACTCCTTCTTGGGTATTTTACTGCAACGACTCTCTTACAGGTGAGAACCAAACCGATCGAACACTCTTTTTCCAGGTTTAAGAGTAAACCTCTACCGATCCTTTTACAGGTTCAGAACCCAACCTATACCGATCTTTTTAAACGGGTTCAAGATCAAACCACTATGATCCTTTTAATCGAGTTCAGGATCAAACCACTACAAATTCTTTTTCGAGTTCGGGATTAAACCACTCACTCAATTCTCAAGGTGCACCCACACCTTATATATAAAGAATACAAAATCTCAAAAAGAAATACCTCTTGAAGGCAAATTACACAATGAGCACTCACAATTCTCTCAAAATTTTCCTCACAAAATTACAATAGACCGGTTTTAAGAATGTGGGAGGATTTTGGAGAAGAAGAGGGAAAATGCTTGAAGGCTTGTTGAAAATTTTATCAATTGAGTGTGGAGAAGGAATTGGCTCAAATTTATAGATGGAGAAATTAAATTTTGGCCATTGGATTAAATTCAAAATGGATTGTGGGGATTTAATTTGATGAAAAGGAAAGGATTTTGAATTTAAAAATGATTCAAATTATGAGAAAATTTAAATTAGATTTGGAATTTGAAAGGATAAATTTTAGGATGAAAATGGGATTAAAATTGATATTTGAAAAGGATTAAATTTAAGAGAAAATTTGAGTTGAAATTGAGATTTAAAAAGGACGGAAATTTGGAGAAAATTTGAATTAAAATTGAGATGTGAAAAGATTGAACTTAGGAGATAATGGGAATTAAAATTGAGATTAAATTAAGAGAAAAATGGAGGAAATTGATTCAGCCAACCATTCCAAACAAGATCCACACCAGCTGCCACATTGGAGCTTGAAGCTAAAAGGCACATGAAAAAATATTTGAATCTACCATCATCATCCACTTTGTGTGCTATGTGCGTGAAAAGGGTTTGAATATTAAACACGGTTTATGATAGTAGAAATACATGGAGTATGTTGAAAAATGCACCTAGGTTTTTTTCGATTAAGGTCACACTAAAAACCGCACATAGCTGATATTCACACCCTGTTACCTCTTCATGTGAACTGACATCACGAGGTTGACACTGGATCTTGTTATTCATTTTTAGAATAGACTTGACACACTCACCTACAATAAAAGTCATGGCTTTTCTATGGTCGTTCTTGATAGCATGAATTGAGCATTTGTGTTGTTCAATAAATTTATGGGCAGGCCACAATTTTCATTTCCATAAGAGGATCCAAAATACCAGTTACATAATTCTTCCTTGCATTTAAGTACCGGAGATTTATGGTTTAACTTAATCCTGCAACATGGAAAATTGTTTTTCAGAGCAACTAAGTAAATAGGTTTCTTCAACTCATCCTTCTCTGAAAAAAGGGTCCCTCTTTAAGAAAAAAATCAGACGACAAAGGATCAAATTCAACAAGGTCAATAATTTTAAAATCCTTGTTACTTGTTGGATGTTGGGGGCTTTTTTTTTTATATTATTCTGTATGGTCACTGTATTTGAGGAATCAAGGAAACCAATGTCACCGTAGTCTACAACAACACATATATCATTGGACATATCATTAACAATAGTAGATAAACACCACAAAACATTCATATCTTCGCTAATTCGAATTATGTTAGATGTAGTAGAAACATTTCTATACATGGTCAATTGGGTGATAATTTGATTAATAAAGAGAAGTTTATTATGAATGCACTTAGTGAGATGTTGAAATATGCAACCGGTTGCAACAACTATGTTCGCCACCTTGAAATTTTGGTAACGATTACATTCGTCCCATATATCATCATAGAATATATTGATTGATTGAAGAACCATTTAACTAAAAATAAAAATAAAGAGAATTCTAATCAGATTTGGCAAAATAGTAGCAGTAACAAAAAAAACTAAATTAGGGTATAAATTCCTCTTGCTGATAATCGAAGAGAATTCAATAGTTTAAGACTTGGAATATGTGATTGGAGTTTAGCATTGAGGAAAGGATGTTGATAATTGAACATAATTCAATCGGAAGAATTCTTGTGACTGGAATGACAGTAACAAAATTGTTAAAATTGACCCATCTGATTAAAATTTTGGAAAAATGGTTGGAATTATTTGAAAATATTATATTCTTAATTAGTTGATAATCCAGGTTGTTTCAATGTATTAAATTTCAGATTTCAAATTGATAACAGATATTGAATTCGAATTTGAACAAATGAAGATAAAATTTGGAGAGAGATTTTTTTTTAGATACAATTTCATTGTGAGAAACCAGAAGATGCATCTTATTGTGTTGTGGGGTAAATTTGGCAATTTGAGGAGAAAAGTTTGGCACGTGAGGAGCACGATTGACTATATTTCTTACGATTTTTTTAAGTCTATTTTTCAAACCTTTTTCCTTTTTTTTTTCCTTTTTTTTTGTTTGTTTTTTTTTTTTTTTGTTTTTTTTTTTTGTTTTTTTGCCATTTGGAAGGATTTCTGTTGAAGATTTCACTTGAATTTTGTATAAAGATATCCCAATTGATCAAGTTATTACTTACCTCTCCTAAAATAATAATAATAAGGGAAAAAATCAATTTTGACCCCTCAACTTAGCAGGTTGTATCAATTTTAATCCTAAACTTTCAATTTCATCAAATTGAACCCCAAACTTAACAAATTGTATCAATTTGAACCTCAAATTTGCATAAATGTTCCAACGTAGACATTTGGTCAACTTTTCATTTGAATTCCCATTAAAGCATGAAATTGAAATTTTCCTTTTTTTTTTTAAATTCACATTGCATCTAAGTTGGTGTTTTGTAAGAAATTTGTTGGAGAAACTTTTTATCAGAAGAAATCAAACATCTCAAACTATTATTCTCATTGTTTTCCAAAAAAAATCACACAGTTATTGCTAATAAGAAAAATCCAGCAAATATGAGAAATAAAAAACTCAAAATTTATTTGTTTCCGTTTCCTACAATTGTACATTCTTATTGAAAAATCCAACAAATATGAGAAATAAAATGTGTCACCTCAACATGCCACATTTTATTTATAAGAAACCAATTCAGGTGCAATGTGAATTAAGAAAAATAAGAAATAGTCGATTACGTACGATGGTTCAAACAGAAAGTTAACCACACGTATACATTGTAACACTTATACTAGTTTGAGGTTAAAATCGATATAATCTGATAAGTTTGGGATTCAATTTGATGAAATTGAAAGTTTATGGTTAAAATTAATATAACTTGCTATGTTTAGAGTCCAATTTGATGAAATTGAAAGTTCATGATTAAAATTGATACAACCTGCAAAGTTTAGGGTTAAAACTGATTTTTTTTTTCCTAATAATAATAATAACATTGGTAAAAAAAATAGTAAATATAAACATGTCCTTTATAGAAAGTAATTTTTTAGTATGAGATAGCATGAAACATATAAAATAAATAAATAAAAATAAAAAGTTCACCGCCAAAATTTTAAAATGTTCCGTACAGGCTCCTTTTAACTTTTTTTTTTTTTTTTGAAACAAGCTCCTTTAACTTTTTTAAAGATTCTGAATTTTGCAGAAAAACTTATTTTAGTCCTTGTTAAATAAATAATTTTAAAAAAAAAACTAATGATATATTTGGTTTAATGGGTTAAGTGTTTAACTTTGAAAAAAAATAATTAAAAAAATTAGTGTTTGATAACCACTAAACATGAGTTGTTAAGACCTAGTTTGATAACCATTTGGTTTTTAGTTTTTTTCAAAATTATGTCTGTTTTCTCTTAATTTATTTACAATGATTTTCATCTTTGTTGTTAAGTAGACATTAGAGTTCTTAGGCAAATTCCAAAAATAATAACAAGTTTTTGAAAACTACTTTTTTTTTTTCCAAAATTTGGGTTGGTTTTTGAAAACATGGGAAGAATGTAGGTAGCAAACCTATAGGTGGAAGGAGGGTTTATAAGCTGAATTTTCAAAAACCAAAAACTAAAAATGAAATGGTTATCAGGCGGGGCCTAAAAAATGAGATTGAGAAATAGACCATTTTGAGAGAAATACTTGAAGCAAATTGAGGAAATGTAACTAAATATATGAGTGTTTAAATTCTAAACAATTTTTATTCAAAATGTTTAAAAAAATGCATTCTTGAAAATCACTTAAACTAAAAGATATTCCAAACGAGTCCTAAATCTATTTCAAACTCAATTGCTGCATTGTTTTTTATTAATCAAATAAGTGAGACAAAAATGTGCCTATATTAAGTTTTTGTCAAATAATTCTTTTTTTTATTTTTTTATAATATGTGGGGAGGGGAGTTTGAACCACAGACCTCGTGGTTATCACTACGACTTTATGCCAGTTGAGCTATGCTCTTGTTGGCCAAATAATTCATTAGAAAAAAATTAACCACAAGAATTAAAATAGTTTTTTTATACAAAGTTCAATAACCATATTGAAAGTTTATTGATCAAATTTAAACGCATTGAATTTACAAGTTACCCAATCATACTTCTTAGAACAGTTTAAAATATATAATACTTAAAATTCCTTCAGATCTCAGTTAGAACTTCATTAAACTGATACCAACATAATCGGACAATAATAGGCTTGATTTTACCATCCCTTGGGCACAAGTTAAACATTCATTATAGCATTCTGTTCTATTAATGGCTGAATTTTTCATACTTCTGTTAACTTTGCTCTTCATTAACTGCTTAAAAACAAACAGCGATAAATGACGAGTATTCGTCGATACAAATCTCGGTATGAAATTCAGCCAATACTCAACTGACACAGCAGAAAGATGAAATGTGATTTATACAAATTATCCAACGATTACACAGATGACTCTTTCCAAAACACCTGCAAAACTAATGTCTGAACGAAGCTAGCTAATGACTAAAGAAAGGAAATGGTTAGTCTTTCCAGCAGGAAACAGGCAATAAATTCAATTCTTCGAATATTCTACAAATGGGAACTTTTCACATTTCTTCATCCCAAAATTAATCAAGATTGACAAGTTTTTTTCTTAAAAAAAAAAAATAAAAGTTTACAAGGGCAGTCACAATGATCTATTCTATCATGGTGATGAAACAATTAAACTTGTGCTCGAGTTGGCAATCATACCTCGTGACGTATAAACTGTCTCAACCGGCAAGATTTCCTGATATGTATGCTCAAGCTCTTGAAGTACCACCATGATCCCTCTCAATATGCTCCACGAGGGCAACGGGATCGACAAATCCTCTACTACACTTCGGACAAGCATCGATTACTACCTTCTTCGCCCCAGGTCGATTGCCACCCTTTTCATGGACTTTTTCAACATGGTCTATTAACGATGAAACCGACGAAAACTTAGCAACACATTGTGGACATTGCTCAACTTGTCCACTTCCACTTCCGCCACTGCTGCTGCCTGAGGTTTTCCAAGCATGACTGATTTCATTTGACAGCTTCGTCATGCTTGCTTCGGCAGAGGCTTTAACAGATGAGGCTGCATTAAGGAGGGTAGTCCACTTAGAGGAAGAAGTGGTGGGCAATGGTTTCTTAGGCCCTTTCTCTTCTTTTCTACTTCTACTTAGAAGACCAACAAATGGAAAACCTGCTGGTTCTGGTTTTTTGGGTCCAGAACACTTATGATCGGGTCCGAAACGGTGCTTTAAACAATGGTCCACCAAGCAGTCCCGACACTTGATCGTATTTGAAAACGTTAACAACTCCCTGCAACTGGGTACGGGGCACTTTTTCTTCTTTGTGACTTTATCATAATTCGATGGGTCACATTCAGTGTTTACATGTATCTCCCAAGTAATATTTGGGTCTTGATCAGGAATGAGACGAACTCCTTTGGCACAAAGCGGACAAATGACAACGGTGACATCCCGTCTATCAGCTTTTGGACAACTATGCCTATTGTAACTACGATGCTCCAAACAGAAGACCTGTAAAAAATTTATGATCAATAACTAAAACAAACCAGATATTACTTGAATGTTAACAAGCAAACCTTGGTTATTTCATCAAATCAGTTTAATCCCAAAAAGGATCCCTTCTATTGTGAACTATTTAGGCACACATGGTTTTCAGGGTTCATTTGCAACAGTCAAACAGAACTTATAGAAGCTAAATTTAAGTCTCAAAATGAAACCCTTGGAAAAAAAAAAGTTTCTTACAATTAGCATTGAACTAAGTTATCTGTATTTACTGGTGTGCTTATATGGTTCAGAGATTAATATCTACAGTAAAAAGGGATAAAACAATGCCTAAATATGTTTCCATTGTGACACAGTCTACAAAATGCTGATCACTAAGATGTGATCAAACAATAACAAGTTATTGTCAAATAATAAACAGAGATATCTTCATGGTGATCAAAAAAAAAAGAAAAATCTATCAATCAAGGGCACTCGGAAAACCTCCCTTCTAACCTCTTTACATCCTGATGCTTCACAAGACACCAAAACCCAAAACCCAAAACCAAATTCTGATATTTGAAGTGTAACACATTGAAGAAATTCCTAGGATCCAATTAGAACCTCAACTTGCAATAGTTGCCAATTCTCCTTTCCATTTCTCCATTCATTTCATTTACAGATTCGTTTGTGTGCTCATGGTAGAGCAAGAGAGATACTAAATCCTTTATTCTTCAAGTAAAACCATCATCCAACTTAAACAATCCTCCAACACTTAGAACGATTAACTCTAACACGCATTAGATAAACAGAAATCTTCACAGCTAAAATTATCTATATCAGAGTAACCAAAATAGAGCCAACCATTTGCCCATCAACCAAGTCAAAGCAAACATAAATTTCCCAATGACAACAAGAAATCATCATAAGATAATATCCAACTCAAACAAATCACTAAAACAGAAACAAAATTGCATATAGGTTGCACATAGATTCATACGAAATATTCGAAACAAAACAGAGAGATCGCGAACCTGGTGACAACAATCGCAAGTAAAGGGCAAGAAATCGATCTGCTTACAATCTTCAACGTTGCAATGCTTTCCGAGATTAGGGAATTCCGGAGTTCCCATACCCAAATGAAAACGAAAGCAGATTTTCGATATGAACAAAAGGAGGTTGAAAATTGTGAAATTCTGAAGAGAAGATTATAAAGAGAAGAAGAAGATTATAGATTCCGAGATTTATTGCCTGAAACTGGAATCGGAATTGAAATTGAAATGGGTCTGAAGCTTCAAGTTTCCGCGTATTGAGAAGAAGGCGAAAACGAAAAGCTTCAGAGGAAGAGTCTTCGAAAAGTCTACTCGTGAATATTTTTGACCCTTTTCCCCCAATTTCTGATTCCGATTACAGAAATTGAGCCAACCGGGAATCTGCCGTAGTTTTTTTGTTTATGGTCAAAAAATTCAATTTTTATCCTCAACTCTCCGTCGGATTCGGATTTTTTTTTTTTTTTCTTTTTTGCAAAGGTTCGGATTTAGTGGATAAGAAACCGATTATCATCTCACAGGATAATAGTTGGATTCTCAATCCTACAAAGTTTATCTAACCACTCGAAAAAGTTTTGATCCAAACAACGAACTTAGATATAATTCAATTAATTTTTTTTATTGATTAATCTCACGAAACAACCACTCCAACCTATTAGAGTTGGTTGTCTTTTAATTTATACAATATTTTTTTTTGAGTACCAATTTATACAATTTATACAATTTATACAATTTAATTTATACAATATTGAATTATGATCCGTGACGGATCTAGAACTTTATGTTAGGGGCTTGGTATATTTTGCTATTAGTTTGTTTAATAGAAAGTATTATCGACATTTTTTAGGTTAAAATATCATTTTGGTCAATGTACTTTAAGTCTAATTTCATTTTAGTTTGTATCTATAATCTATATCTATAGTATATATAAAAGCCACACTGAGGAGAAACTTTTTGTGTCAATCTTATCCCTCAACATTTAAATTATACGCCAATTTTACCCTTAAATTTTTCATATTCCTCATTCATTGCTTAGTGGAATAACTTCTTCTTCTTTTTTTTTTTTTTTTTTTTAGAAAGAATATCTTCCTTTTAATTGTCTTTCAATGCTCTCCAGCCTCAGTATTTGTTTAATTGTGGTTCATTTTCTTTGCAAAACAATAAAAAAAAAAAAATAAACAAAAGACTCAAAGAGAGCACAAGGGAGGGGGAGAATAAAAGCCGCTTTTTTAAGTTGAAAAAAGAAAACTATAATCTATAATCTATATCTATAATATATAATATATTAAAAAGGGAGGATCTTTGAAAAACTTTTTTGGACTATAATGTCCCTATTTTAATTTTTAAATTTACAAGTATGCCATTTACATTAATTATTAATAATTAATTAATTTAAATATGTACAATCTTTTCTAATTTTTTAAATGATTTTTAAAAGAATCCATCCTAACCGGTTAAACACCATTTTTTTTTAGAAGAAACCGGTTAAACACCATTAAATAATAATAATAAATGGTAACCGGTTATAGATATTATTATTAATTGATTAAGAATTTGTTATTAATTATTTAATAAAATTTTGTCTCAATATGATATTTAAATTTAAACAAAAGAAAATATAAAATGCTATCAAAATAAGATTTTTATTCTAAACAATTTATGTTGCCGTTTTTTAAAATAATTAAATATAAAATTATATTATGAAAATTTTATGCATGATTTAATTAAAAGAAAACATTATAATTTAAGTAAATTCTATATTATGAAATTACATATAAAATAATAATTTTT
This sequence comes from Luffa aegyptiaca, assembly GCA_017139565.1. Taxonomy (NCBI): domain Eukaryota; kingdom Viridiplantae; phylum Streptophyta; class Magnoliopsida; order Cucurbitales; family Cucurbitaceae; genus Luffa; species Luffa aegyptiaca. Next base: position 32,321,595 of record CM029398.1, on the reverse strand, counting down.
TTTTTTTAATTGAAGGTATAAGAATGTAAAAGGTTGGAAGGTGGAAAGATGAATGTAAAAGATTTTTTCTTCTTTAAATTTTTATTATTTAATTATAAAATTAATGAGTTTACATTTAATTATAATTATTAAGGGAATTTCAAAAGTTTTACAACATCATTCAACTCCTATACCTTACAACTATATAAAGAGCTCTCCCCTACTCTTTTCTATAACAACTTGGGTCTCCTCTTATTAGTTTGTTTTTCTTATTCCCTCAATCAAAGATTTCGAAGTTTGCATGAATTGCAACGTGGTGTTAAAGTACATAAACGATAGACAAAGATACTTCAAGAAAATGCTCGCAACCCATAGGTATCAATTCCTCCGATAAATGTTTTCAAGTTTATTTTATAATTAATATTTGTTGTCATTTTTATTCTAAATGTGTATGCATGGTTAGGATTATTTTAATTTAACTTTTTAGATTAAAAAAAAATCATCTTATCAATTTGATGTGATTAGCTCTTATATTAATCCTAATCTATATTCTATAATTCATGATAAATAAAAAGTTGAATTAAGAAAAATTGATAAATACAAAGTTGCAATCTTTAAAATATTTTTTTGGACCATTTATGTTATTTGATCTATTTTTATGTTTATTAAACATGTCATTTAATTCTAACGTTTAATAATATTAATTAATAAGAATGTGAAAAGCTAGGATTATGAGGAGGTTGAAAATATGTTGTGAAAAGTTTGGTTGTTTTATTTCTGGAAACTAATTATAGTTTTTTTTTTTTTTTTTAATTTTACATGTACTTTGACTAACCATAGAATTTCAAATGTGTTATAATTTTTTTTAAAAAAAAAAAAACATTTTGAAAAAAATGTTTAATTTTTAATTACATAGTATGTCAAACTTTCCCTAAGTTATATGTTGAATTTATAATCAAACATAGTTTTTTTCTACATTTGCCTCATTCGGAGATGCGACATTGGAAAAATCAATAACAAGCATATCTCATCTTATCTTATCTTACTATCTTAAAAAAATGGCTTTGGGGGAGAATCACTTCTACCACTATATAAATACCTCTCTCCTACTTTTCTTTGATACCCGAACATGAAAAGTTAGAATATTAAAACTTTTGCCAATTTATTCATAAAATTAAATTATAAAATTTATGAAGTTCTCCTTAATTATATAATGAAAATTTAAAAGTTTATCAAAATTTTAATAATTTAAAACTTCGTAATTGTGTAAAATATTTTATAAATCATTTATTATATTGTAAATATAAATGAACCGAAGATCGGATATATGCTTAACTTTTTTTTTTGTTAACAAATAATACTAATATACAACAAAATGAAATGAAAAATATACTAGAAATATGATAAAATAATGAAACCTACCACGTGCAAAGCACGTGTTAAAAAACTAGTTTTAACAAAATATGCCATTAACGTATTAACAATTATAATTTTAACAAACTATAATTTTAATTAGTCATATTATATTATTATTGGAAAAAACTTTTTGATTTACTATGTCATTAACGATTAATTATAAATAGTAAATTAATTATCCATAATAAATACATATGTGCTACTAAAATGGTTGGATGTAAAAAGTTTTTCCTACACTTTTTTTTTATGTGCTACTAAAATGGTGGAATGTTAAAAAGTTTTTCCTACATTTTTTAAATTATAATTCATAATAGTATTTTAGAAGTTATAAAATTCAAAAGGTTTTGTAACTATCATATTAACTTTGCTAAATGTCATCTAAAATATTGGAATATGAAAAGAAAATCTCTTTATCACTTAATTATTGAAGATCAAAAGTTGTAGGATCTCAAAGGTTTTTCAACCTCTTTCATTTTCTACAACTATAAAAAGGCTTCCTTCTATTCCTTCTCAATAACAATTTGAGCTCATGATCAACTTCTTCTTCTTATATTTTTCTCTCACTTTTTCATTTTCTAGAACTATAAAAACACTCTCTTCTAGATCTACACATTTTCAACAACTTCTTATATTCACCTCTTGTGGAGAAATGACATCACCACCCTAAAATCTCTCTCTCTTACCCTATGATTCTCCACTCTTGCCATAAACCAATTACCACTCATTCCAATTTCCTTTCTCTTTTTTTTTTTTTTTTTAATTTTTTTTTTGATTTTTTTTTAATTGATATGCATGTGTGTATTTTTTCTCATTCGTTTTTTTCCTTTTTAAGACAGATGCAAGATTCGATCCGCTTTAACAAAAGACTTGGTACTTTTCCAACCACAACGATGCAATCACAAGAAGTTTCAAGCTAGAAAGAACACCAAGTGCTCCATGATCGCCGGTGTTTGGATGTCCACCAGTCATAATAACGTTGTTTATAGTAAATGTTATTCTATCAGAATGAACGAGGAAATATTCATTTTATTTGTTTTCTTCTTTCATGTTGATAATTATTTTATAGAGTTTATTTAAAAAAAATAAAATTTATTTTACTTTCTTTGATTTTATTTTATAATGCTTATATTTTTTTTCCTGTTTACGAATAGTTTGTATCTATTTTTGTTAATTTACTTTTAAAAATTAAACTAAAATAAGTTTTTCTCATAAAAGTGAAATACTCTTTTAGAATGAAATTTAAGCGTTAAAAACATTGAGACCACTAATTTAGATGCATTTTATAAAATTGAAAAATAAATGGAATGTGAAAAGTCTCATATATATATATATATATATATATATATATATATATATATATATATATATATATATATATTTGGAAACATATTCAAATATGTATACATATCATATAATTAATAAAAATAACATATCGAAAAATAAATTTTTATAGAAAATTTAGAGAACTAACAAGAATAAGAAAAGATTTATCAATTTATTTTTGAAAATTAATTCTAAAATTGTTAGTCATGTCTTTAATTATAATTAATTATAGAATTTCAAAAGTTTTGAAATTTTAATAATTATGTAACTTACGTCCAACTCCTACCACTATATAAAGAATACTCTCTTCTACTTTTTAACGAGAAATGAAAAGAGAAAATTGTCTTCTGTAGTGTTTTTTTTCTTACTCTCTTAATTTTCTTTGTCTAAAATTTAAAAGTTTACCATATAAAACATAAAAGTAAGGAAACATCATTAAATTTAATATATGATTAAATAAAGATGGAAATATCACGTGCATCGCACGTGTTAAAAACTAGAATATATAAAAGAACGAATGTGGAAGAAACTTATTTTGGACATAATGTTATCCTTTAGTTTTCACTAAATACTTAATATACCCTTAATTAAGTATAATATGTGGCTCTTCATAAATTGTCATTATAAATTAGAATTAAAGTAATTTAATATTAATTAATGGATAATAATTTTAAGGAAAATGCATGCATGTGCCTAAATGTATGTGTTTTTTAATTAGTGTCTTTTTGGCTTTGTTATATTACGGTGTGGCTTTTCATTTTAAGGAGAAGTTCATTAATTTTCTTTTATTTTCTTTATTACCATTTAATTATATTCAATTACAGAAGTTCAAAGGTTTTAGAATTTTAAAAGGTTTTATAATCCTTTCATCTCCTACCACTATAAAAGGTTCTCTTCCACCCTTTTCAAGCAACAACTGGAAGATCATTTTTTTTTATTCTTCTTATTTTTTATGGTTTTCTCTCTCAAGATTTTTATATTTTTTTTAGGTTTTTTTTTTTAAATATGCAATAGAGCACTAACCATTCCAATTTTTTTAAATAGTGTTGTTTAGCAACGTTCAAGATTGGTGAATGGTAAGTTTATTCTTTTAAATAATTATACAATATATATACATTATAATTTTTCTTCTTCACAATTATTTTGTTTCTAAAATTTTGAAGATCTGCAATACTTACAATTTACATATTTTATTTTTAGTTATATTGTGTTTTTTCTTCTCTATTTTGTATGTAACGAATGCTTAAAATTTTACAAAACATTGAAAAATATAAATATCTTATCTTTTTAATATTTTGCCAATAAATTTATGTATGTATGGTATATAGTTTTAATTTGGTTCTTATCGTTTTAAAAATATTCATTTAGTCCATATAGTAAAGGTTTAGTTTCAGTTTGGTACTTAAGGTTTTAAAAGTTTTCAATTTTGTCTCAATGGTTTAGTTAAACCTCATAAATCATTCATGTCTTTATAGTACGATTTTTTACATCATAAAGGTATGGTATTTGTTATAGGTAATTTTGGACCACTCCGATATGTAGGAAGCTGACGAAGACAGCGCGATACCAGCCCAAAGAGGCAGCCAGGAAACGGAATCCAAAGGAAGACAAGGACAGAGGGTCGGGCCAAAGCCGAAGGGATCGGGCTTTTGGCCCGACCCCCTGCTCGCCCCAAGGCCGACCACTCGGCCCGCTTGCGCGGGCCGAGTTCTTCCGCCTCCGTTCCGTCCACCGGTGCCCCCAGCTGCCTCGGTTCCACTCGGTTCAGCCCAAATCGCCTCCGAATGCCTAGAACCCTAGGAGCATGAGCAGGTATTTAAACCCCTATTCGTCACTGAAGAAGGGGGGCGAAAACTCACTCTTCTCTTCCTTTTGCTCTCTAGTTTTGCTCATATTCCCTCCGATTACTGACTTAAGCATCGGAGGAGGTGTGGCAAACACCACACCGGTGTGCAGGTTTCCCTTGTTTTGCAGGTCACGTCTTCCCTGGATTCAAACAAATTCACTATTGGTGTCACGTGAAGGTCAGGTGAGCGCTTGGCCGGATTTTGGCATCAACAGTTGGCGCCGTCTGTGGGGAAGAAGCTTGCTAGTGGGATTTGCACACTGGTTACCTGGCGGATAAGAGGATGAAGAAGAAAAACTAGATTCCATATGCAAAACGAACAGTGCCGACACGAGGCCGAGGCCAACCAGGCTGAGGCCGATCAGGTCGAGGTCAGGACGAAACCCCCCGAGCGACCAAGGTCATCTTTGGAGGGCAAATCAGCAAAAAAAGTCCCGTTGAAGAACTGAAAATCATTCTATCAACATCCAAGATTGAGGTAACGAACACTCGAGGAAGACTGGGGGCTAAGAAGGAAAAGGTACCGGATTTAGGCCAACTCTAGGCCGAAGCCAAGACCGACCTTCCAAGGCCTAAAAGTGTCTCCAATGTCACAATGTCAATGCAATTTTGATTGCCAATCGAGTCGAACAAGAGACGAGGATAAGATTGGAGCAAAGAAACCAAATACGAAAGACGACAGATTATTCGAGGCTAAGGCCGAGACCGAGGCCGAGGCCGACCAGGCAGAGGACGACCAGGCCGAGGCCGACCAGGGGAACCTCTTTCCCTCATGAGGCAGTGATAGCTTATGTGTTTGTTCCCATTATGTTTTTTAATGACTGGTTGCATTTTCATTCTGATTTTACCATTTACATTTGTAGGTGTAGGAAATTTAAAACGCTTGATGCGCTAATCTTAATAAAGGTTCCATGTCTAGTTCTGTTGTTGCAGACGATTCAATAATGACAGGCGAAAATGCCCTTGGTTGAGTGGAACACTTGAAGATTTACTACCAGTAGCTTCCACAGAGATGGAGCACCACTGCCCCACCACGGGAAGGCACAACCCGACCATGCAGAGGATGACCAACTTATAATGTCCTTGTAGGAGTGGCAATGCCTATACTCCCAAGGCCCTCGTTGGAGTGGCAACGCCTATACTCCCCGAGGTAATCAACTTATAATGTCCTTGTAAGAGTGGCAATGCCTATACTCCCAAGGCCCTCGTTGGAGTGGCAACGCCTATACTCCCCGAGGTAATCAACTTATAATGTCCTTGTAGGAGTGGCAATGCCTATACTCCCAAGGCCCTCGTTGGAGTGGCAATGCCTATACTCCCCGAGGTCAGCAACTTATCAAAATGTCCTTGTAGGAGTGGCAATGCCTATACTCCCAAGGCCCTCGTTGGAGTGGCAATGCCTATACTCCCAAGGCCCTCGTTGGAGTGGCAATGCCTATACTCCCCGAGGTCAACAATTCATTAAAATGTCCTTGTTGGAGTGGCAATGCCTATACTCCCCGAGGTCAGCAATTCATTAAAATGTCCTTGTAGGAGTGGCAATGCCTATACTCCCAAGGCCCTCGTTGGAGTGGCAATGCCTATACTCCCCGAGGTCAGCAACTTATTAAAATGTCCTTGTCGGAGTGGCAATGCCTATACTCCCAAGGCCCTCGTCGGAGTGGCAATGCCTATACTCCCCGAGGTCAACAACTACTGGATGCCCGGGAATGGAGCCAAGGTTCCAGTCGAAGCCATACCAGTAGAAGGAGGTACAGAGGCATTAAGGCTTCAAGGTATGGTAAATTACATTCCAAGCATCTTTTACTCAAGAATAATTTGTAAATTTAGAATAACACTTGAGTAGGGGGCTGAGGAGGGGAGACTATCGATTAGGTGATGATTAAAGCTTGCCTGGAAAGAATATGTCTAGATGGCCGAGAGCGACCAAGCTGGATTAAGTCATTGCTTTTTCCTTTCTATTTTTTATCATGTATGCTATTGTGGCTATTCAATTTTAGTCATGCTCATAACATTTCTGTTACAAATTGATAATTGTTTGCCTAGGCACGAACTCAAAGCCATCTAGGCTAAATACATGTTTAGTGCTCTAAGTGCTTTTTGCAGGAATGATGATGCTGAAATTGTTATGGTAAGAGGTGGTGGCCACCAAACCGTACCTATGTTATTCTTTTGCAAAAATGTCATTATTCTGTTTGACCAATGCATAACATTAAGTGTTTTACCAAGTTTCTACAAGAATAGGGCTGAGGTCGACCAGGCCAGGCCGACCAGGCCACGTCCATACCTTGTTTATGCAAGGGTGTCATTCTCCATACTTTAAGGCATAAGCTCAAGGTCGACCAGGTGAAGCACATTCTAAGTGCTCACATCTTTATGGTAATCGATTTTGCTTAGTCACTCTTTACAGGGGCTTGAGGCCGAGGCCGACCCTAGCCTCTTCCCTCATCTTACTTTTTAAAAGCTAACGTATGAGTGCAGCAATTTAGATTTTGAGTTAACAGGGACTTGAGGCCGAGGCCGACCATAGTCTCTTCCCTCATTTTTCTTTTGCAGATAACATTTCGATGTAGGAACTCAAAATTTTCAATAGTATGAAATATGGTCGAGGCCGACACCAGGGTCTTACCGCGTGCGCCATCTAAAAGGCTAAGCGAGAAAAACACTTACACAGGGGGCTACAAAACAGAGGAATGGCCTGAACAAACGTCCAAAATGAGAGATAAAATGCATAAAAGTTTGGACTCGCTCCAAACGTTAGCCTCGGCCTCATGCCAAGGCCGAGGCCGAGGCCGGGTTATTTCTTCAATCCCCACTTTTCTCACTTCTCTCTTGCCTAACCCATTTTCAGGGAGTTTCTGCTTTGTTTAGTTTTATCCTATCTTGCAGGATAACGAAAATTCGCACATAAGTCAGCACAATAGAAAGATCTTTACTCTTAAATCGGGCTTAAGGAGCTCAACCTATAGCAATAAGTCACACCTGAATCCCAATTCAAGAGTGGGGGCTTAATGTTATAGGTAATTTTGGACCATTCCGATATGCAGGAAGCTGACAAAGACAGCGCGATACCAGCCCAAAGAGGCAGCCAGGAAACGGGATCCAAAGGAAGAACAGGACAGAGGGTCGGGCCAAAGCCGAAGGGATCGGGCTTTTGGCCCGACCCCCTGCTCGGCCTCGGCCTTGGCCCAAGGCCGACCACTCGGCCCGCTTGCGCGGGCCGAGTTCTTCCGCCTCCGTTCGGTCCACCGGTGCCCCCAGCTGCCTCGGTTCCACTCGGTTCAGCCCAAATCGCCTCCGAATGCCTAAAACCCTAGGAGCATGAGCAGGTATTTAAACCCCTCTTCGTCACTGAAGAAGGGGGTCGAAAACTCACTCTTCTCTTCCTTTTGCTCTCTAGTTTTGCTCATATTCCCTCCGATTACTGACTTAAGCATCGGAGGAGGTGTGGCAAACACCACACCGGTGTGCAGGTTTCCCTTGTTTTGCAGGCCACGTCTTCCCCGGATTCAAACAAATTCACTATTGGTGTCACGTGAAGGTCAGGTGAGCGCTTGGCCGGATTTTGGCATCAACAGTATTGGTACAATATATTTTTAAATATTGGTATAGTATTGTTTTTTTTTTTACCATATTGGTCCATATTATTGCTTTTATACGTAGTTGTTATAATATATTTAGCTTATAAATCATTCATTTGCATTTTTCAAAATGGTATATGTATATGGTCTGCATTCTTTTTTCATTTGATTTATATTTTTAAAAACTAAATGATAAAATGTTTTCAAAAACCCATTTTAATTTTACATCTAGATCATATTATATTATATGATTTATCTTTATTATTATTAGTTAACAAGTCTTTTTGTTTTGTTTTTGGTTTTCGATCAAAGAATATAACATGAGTGAATATGAAATTTTTTGTCCCTTTATTTTTTAGTTAATTTTTTCTTTTTATTCTAAAGATAACAATATAATAAAATAAATATATTGTTGTTTTATATTTTATAGTTTTTAAACATATTAGTTTTATCAAATTATATATGTTATATGTTATATTAAGGTCAATATATACACCATTTCACATCCATTTCATATGTAAATTTAGTTCTATCTTTTGTTTTACAATTTTTTTAGAGCTAGTAAAATATGTTCCACATGATATATAGAATATGATAGTTTTGATTTATCACGTCCATTCATTTCTAGAGGTCTGTGACTCAAATCTCACCTACATGTTATTAAAAAAAAAATCTCTAAAATACTATAAGTATCTATCTATATATATAAATGTTAGGCTAAATTATAAAAAATACCCCTGAACTATTGTGTTTGTTTCAAAAATGCCCCTGAACTTTAAAAAGTTTCAAAAATACCCTTGAATTTTGAAAAATGTTTCAAAAATACCCTTGCCGTTAATTTTGGATGAAAACCGTTAAAGTTTCAGTTTTAAAAATACCCTTGAACTTTCAAAAAAAATTAAAAAAAATACCCTTATTGAATTTTTTTTTTCCTTCTCCTACCATAAATTAATTCTTCCAATGAGAAACTTTACTTATTTGTCATGTATTCATAATCTATGAGCTTTTATTATCTTTCAACACATCCCAATAACTTGACTAGATTTTCGTGTTGAAACTTCAAGATAACTTTTGTTTTGTTCTTTATTTGTTGGTAGTCTTTTCAATATTATTTCCTCATCAACCATTACCCATTAGCTTTCTCTATATTCATTTTATGAAAAATAAATGAAACTATTGTTGTATACGAGTTCTAACAATTCTTAAATATTAGTAAGAACAAAATCATATATAAAACAATCAATCTTATAAATTGGGCCAAACCCACAGTCTTAAATGTTATGTAATAAGTATAAGTACAATAAAATTTAATCGTACTGAAAAAACCTTAACTCATATATTTTATGAAATCGAAAGCATTTAAATTATTTTATTGAAATTGATTATAATATTTAATTTCTTTTCTTTTGTGAAACAATCACAACATTATTCAAGTTTTAAAACAAATTCATTATAATATATAATAGCACAAAAAGATATATCACGTGCAACGCACGTATTAAAGACTAGTACTTTTAAATGTTCAAATTTAGTTCACATACTTTCAACAAATTTTAAAATTAGTACTTATTTTGATAGTTTAGAGTAAATTTGTATTAAATTTGGTAAAAATAATTCTAATAATTTCCATCTAAGAGAAGACACAATGTGAATATGTTTCTATACAAGGAGGTTAGAGACAAAAAGAAAATGAAAAGTTAACAATATATTAACAATATGTAAGATTTACGTAAAGTACAAATGACTAAATTTAGACATTTGTAAACACAAGGACTAAAATAAAACAAATCTTAGAATAAAATACATTAACATTTATAGTTTTTTTTAATAAGAATTAATTATTAAAAAAAATATATAAAAATCAAAATCAAAATAATTATAGTTTTTTTTTTAAAATTATAGGTCTAATTTTATTTCCTTGAAAATTATAGTTTTCTACCTATTAAATCAACGAGAATAATAACTTTTTTTATTCATATATATACCTATAAAAGTTTTATAAGAAAACAGTTTAAAAAAAAAGTTTTAAAACGAAAACCAAAAAGTTATTAAAAAAAGAGAAGAAAACAGTTTTAGGAAAGCGAAAATAAATAAAAATATATCCTTGCATGGATACGAACTCAGCCACAGGAAAGGTGCAGGGGGGGCTTCAGACGCGTTTGCCAATGATGCAAGGAGAAATATTTGTAAAAGGAGTGAACTGTTTAATATAAATAAAATATATAGTAAAGGTCCAGGGGCCCCGGGCGTACTGTCTGCCCCTGAGTATGATTAGATGGCTACTATTGCTTGAACTCATTTTCTCTAGAAATTAACTTGATTAATGTAGACATAATTATCTTGATCAAAATATATATATTCGCATATTCTCATGTGTATAAGACAACGCTACAACTAATCTTTTTTTGTTTTTTTTCTTTTTTTTGTTGAAGTTTATGAGTTTGGAGAGATTTATTCGATATGATGTTTTTTTTTTACTTTCTTTTGGTTGATATAAATGGATAATTGTTACAAAAGTTGAACAGAAACTAAAAATAGCAATAATTGTCTAAGTCTAGGGTTGTGAAATTTTAAATTCGGTTAAAATTAATTAAAAATAAAATTTACTCGTGAATTTTGTTAAGATTTTTTCCTTCTTTTAATAATATAATTAAATATTTTAAGCATGTGATTTAAAATTTGGGATGATTGTAATTTGTTAGGGTTAACGGCAAAAATGACCATAATTAAATGGGCGTTTTGAAAAATAACACGATTAATTTTTTAGATAAATGGCCAAATCATATTTATCTATTAATAAATCTTAATTATTGATTTACCAAAATACCCCCGATCAATAAAATAACTAATTTGTTAGAAATACATGGTACCTTCGACAGATTACGTGATTTAAATTAAATACAATCAATTTCAAATACAAAATAATTTTCCATTTGAAATTCCAAAGGTCGTTGTTTTCAAAAAAAAATCTGCAAATACAAAATAATTTTAAGAATTATCGAAATACTTTTAAAAGAAAAATATTTTGATATCCATATTTGACACCGGTAATTTTAAGGAATGCAGTTGGGAAAAAAATATCTGGCATGCAGAATTCCAACTAGGTACAATTTCAAATCCGGGGTCATTATCTCTAAAAAAATCGAAAATACAAAATAATTAAAAAAAATATCTAACACATACTCATGATCTAAAATTGTAAAAGAGAGTAAATATTTTTTAGATGATAAGTTTTAGTTTTAGTGTGCAAAATTCTCTAAAAGTGATGGTAAAGGTATGGATTCTTAGAATGGAATTAAAGACTAAACTCTAAATCACCTCACCTATATTGTTGAACTAAAATTTTTTAACAAAAAAGTTGCCTAACAAAAGAGTCAATTAAGCTCACACTTGTGTGTTCACAAACATGAAACAATCCTTTTGGCAGACCAAAGCATATGCCTCCAAAGCTTCAACAATCTTCTCCTTTTATCTCAGCCTCCACCTTCTTTCAACCTATTTCATATTCAACACATCCACCATTTTGATTTCATATTTAATCCAAGAGAAAAAGGGAACAGATTTTGGCGGAAGCTCCACCCACCAACACCATAAAAAAAAAAAAATTAAATATCCAAAAATTGGGAAGATATAATAGTACGACTCCATTTGTACACTATCACTAGACCCAGTAGCCCTTTTCTCACTCTCACAATGTCTTCCCCACAACACGTAGAACGAAGAACATTATTCTCCCAAAACTCAGAGTCAGAGCAAATCATTGATGAAGGAGAGAGAAGCAATGGTAGAGGTCTGGTGCTTCAACATTCTTCTCCTTGTCGACACTCACAGCTACCCCACCGTTAATTAGTCGGAACGTCTCTGGCACCAGTGTCGACGACTCTTCCCCCACTTTCAGATGAGTTTCAATTTGTGGGTCGGAATGAGTTACAAAGAATTCAAAATCTTCTTCTGCAGCCACTAGTGGGGAAGAATTGAATTTAGAGGGAATCAATTTGAGCCTTAAAAGAAAATACACACCGGAAAGAGCTTGGAGGAAGGTCCACCCACCAACACCATTGTTGTCGCCACTCACACAACTCCATCAAGGGATTTTGTTTGTTCTTCCGGTGAGCCGCAGATCTAGAGAAAGAACATATCGATTTGATCGGAGATGGGTGAAAGGGCTTTCTTAATTAGAGATTGGATTAACTGAACCCTCCTCCTCCATGGCGGCAGCTTCTGTGGAATCACACCAGGAAAAGGAAAAAATAGAAACGGTTAAAAGATCTCCAATTTAAATTAATTAGAGATTAGATTTGGAGAGAAGATTGTTCAAATACATCCACCTTATTTTTAGGAGAAAAGAGATTGAAGTTTCATAGGAGGGTAAAAATGGAACTTCATGGCACAAATATAGTCATGTGATAATCACATTTTGACCTTTTTTTTTTGTCTATTTTTCTAAATTGACTTTTTATTTTTGCCATTTACAAGGATTTCCCAATTTGTTACGTCAAGTTAGGATGTGTTTAGTTTAACTTTTTAAGTGTTTAATTTTGAAAAAAAAAATCATTTGAAAAATTATAATGTTACCACTAAAAATGATTTATTAAAAAATGAGATAAATAAACCATTTTGAGAGAAACATTTGAAAAAAAAAAAAACATTTGACATAACACTCAATTTAAAATGTATTATGATTAATGGGTATTTAATAGTAATGCCTAACATGGATTTTTTTCACAAATTTTGGATGTCGTTTAATAATCATTTGGTTTTGTAAAATAATATTTATGCTCTCACATTTTCTTTACAATGATTTTTTTGTCTTTATTAAGAAAACATTTGAATTCTTAGCCATATTTTTTATTAAAAAAAATTAAAAACTACTTTTTTAGGCTCCATTTGATAACCATTTGGTTTTTGGTTTATGGTTTTTGAAAATTATGCTTGTTTTCATCCAATTTCCTTACAATGGTTTTCATATTTGTTAAAGACACACTTGAGTTTCTAGCCAAATTCCAAAAACAAAAGCAAGTTTTTGAAAACTATTTTTTCTAGTTGTCAAAATTTGCTTGGTTTTTTAAAATATGAGAAGGGGCTAAATAACAAAACAAAGAAACTTGTACGTGCATGTAGTGTTTTTAAGCTTAATTTTCAAAAACCAAAAATAAAAATTCAAATGATTATCAAACCAGGCCTTAGTTTTTAAATTTTGATTTGGTTTTTGAAAACAAGGGAATGATATGGATAAACAAGCAAAGAAACTTGTGGGTAAAAGTAGAGTTTATAGGCTTAATTTTCAAAAACCAAAAACCAAAAACAAAATGGTTATCAAACGGGGCCTTAGGTTTTAAAACTTAGTTTAGATTTTGAAAATATTTGTAAAAAGTAGATAATGAAACAAAGAAGCTCATAAATAGAAATAGTGTTTATAAACTTAAATTTTCATAAGTACACTTCTTCCACATCCTTTGATTTTATTTTTATTTTTTACATTAAAAAAATCTAATATTACATCACAAATGAAAAGGACGGAGAGTCAAATCATGCTTAATTACTTGACCTCACAAATGAAAAGGACGGAGATTCAAATCATGCTTAATTACTTGACCTAGTTAGTGATATTTGAGCCATGAAGAACTCATATCCTAATTGAATCAAATTCAGTCCAAAGATAATTTTAGACTCATTTTGAGAATTTAAGCTATAAATTTGTCCAATCCTATCTTAGATAGGGGGATCACAACTCAATATATCATGAGTTATATGGATTCTTCACATCATTACTTGGGTAGATTAGTTTAAGTGATTTATTTTAGGGTTTATACTATGTTTAAAAATAGCTTACTCATTGGATTAAGGCTCCCATACACTTTTGGTCACTAGAATTTAAACTTTAGCTTCTATTTGGTCCTTAAAGTTTTTAACTTACACTTTTTGTCGTTGACATTTGAACTTGAGGTTTCAAAAAATGACATGTTTGGTCCCAAGTTTGAAGTTTAAAATCAACGCTAAATGGTTTTCTGAGTAGAGTTGACCTAATGGAATAATGACGTGATAGTTAATGTATGCTGACTAAATTTTAATTACATCTATTTTTAAAAATAAAATTGAAATTTATTTATTTATTTATATACTCGATGACCAATTGGAAAAGCAACTATAAACTTCAAGGACCAATCAAAAATCAAATAAAAACATCAAGAACCAAACATGTCACTTTTAAAAAGTCAAGTACCAATCAGAAACTAAATTCAAATCACCAAAAATGTTACTTTAGAACTTAAAGGACCAATTAGAAACTAAATTCAAACTTTAGGGCTGAAAATATATCTGGATTATAAATTTGCTTCTTGTTTCTTTGCATAACAATTGAACCACTATGGTGATTTTGATTTATTTTTTTTTAGTTCAACAACAATTGGAGGTAAGGGCATTCAAACCTGATGGCTCAACTAACATAAAGTTTATACAATTTACGTATATATGTTTTCATGGACTTGGTTGACTTCACTAACATAAGGGAATTTTCTTAATTAAAATTGAATCACAGTAGACATTACTAAATGACGAAACACTTGCATCATCCTAATAAAAAGTACTTTTTAGAGTAAAGTTTACAACAATTTAATTTTAGTACTTAAGTTTGTAACAATTTAGACTATCAACTTCTTGACAATTTTGGATTCAATTTATGGTAAACAATTCGATTCCATCAAAACTGAATATCAACTTTTTTTACATTTGGGCACAAGAGAAAGTAAATTGTTTACAAATATTAAAATGCGCATACTAAAATTAAGGTACTAAATCATTTAAACTGATATTATTGCTTCCATAAAAATCCATAACCCAAAAATGTTTTTGAAAACTTTTTTTTTAGATATGAGAATGAAACATTTTCGAATCCCCCTACGAAATCTTAGAAAAATATCTCATAAACGAATAAAGATATTTATTAGAAAAATAAATGACTTATCTAAGTCCAAAATAAACATAATCAACTCAATTTATGTGAACTAGGATAAAGGTTTTTATAATACTAAGCTTTTCGAACGCCCCTTGGAGGTAGTTAGTAGATTTTGGTGCAATAAGGGCCCATGAAAATTTTCATATTATTTTTAAACTCAAGCAGCAGCGTATAGACACGTTCAATAATTTATAACCTTTAAATTAAAAAACAAATTTAACATAATTCTACTGCAGTATTCGATCACAGATACAATATCCAATATAATTCAAAGTTACATAACTTAGATTACCATTTAGAACCAATTAAAATTAGTCAATAAAAATAGATAATTATATTCATATTAACATTTTTCAATAAAAACGACATACTCGAACAAACTCCAACCCTACTCTTTCCCAAGACTCTTGCAAATTTCGGTCTAGACCACCATTTAGATAAGTGATGAACATAAAACCAAATGTACCAAAACCTTCATCATTCCCATTGATGATACAAATGTTTATCCAGATTTCCATTTATGTCCCCCTTAGTAAAATTCATGTTAGCTTTACTTTTTCATTCATTTCTTAAATGTAACATCTAAATTAGGGCTGCATTTTTCTTCTAGGCAAAATTAGTGCATTCAAAATCAAGCTTTATGCCATTAGATTCAGAAACAAAAACGAAGTCAAGTACCAATTGGAAATAAATAACACAACTAATCCTTCAAAGTAATGAACTCAACTGAAAAGCATATACTATGGAGTTCCTAACAAAAACATTCTTCTCTTTCTGAAACCATACCAAATCTATGAGGCTTAAGCATTAACCCTCTCAGCATCATCCAACAACAATGCCTTCACAGTTGGTTTGGCCAACAGATCGGTGTGCTCTTGGAATGGAGATTTTGTGAAGCGAGTCTCCCTCCAGAACTCAGGAGTGAGGAAACCATAGGTTTTCAATAGACAATCGAAGGTAGCCTGCCAAAATGGAAACACTTGGTAACGACAGAAAAGTCCAATCTTCAATTTCAAACAAACAGATTGAAAGACTAGTTCAACATTAGAAAATAGCAATGCACATAAATAAATCAGTTAAAGTGACTGAAATCCAGTTTAGAAGAGAATTCACTCATCTTCACGCACCATATATATGTGCACAGAATTTGACAGGAAATTCATTCCATGTCGACTAATCATAAGACATATGTGTTCTCTAATATAAGCACTAATGAAAACATTGAAAAACCTCAAATAACCCCCACACATGAATCCAATCCAATTACTTGATAACGATTTGTGACCCCACCCTAAAATCTCACAAAAGCCAATCTAGTACTCTGTTATAAACATCATCATTCCAGGCTAAACTATCTTACATTCGACAATCATAGAAGTGGCACGCTTAATAGCAAAACACAATCAATTCCACTTTATAATCATAAAGTTATGCAAACAATGATAAGAATCACAAAAAGAAGAACCACGAATAGACTACTTAATACTAATCTGAATCACAAAGCCCCAGAAGCATACAAGATATTTTAATAATGGACACCATAAATTTCAACCATATATATAACAGAACAGATGATATAGATATTGCGTCGTATTATAATATACCTTCACAAAGTTTCCAAGTGTCTTAGTCGAACCCCTGGAAGAAGTGAAAACATCCTCAATACCAGCGAATTGAAGCACCTTCTTGGGAACCCTAGCAGCAACAATACCAGCACCACGAGGGGCAGGCACCATACGCACGGTAACAGAACCACACTTTCCGGTGACCTTGCAAGGCACAGTATGAGGCTTTCCGATCTTGTTACCCCAGTAACCCCTCCTAACAGGGATCACCGACAACTTAGCCAATATAATCGAACCACGAATAGCAGTCGCCACCTCCTTGCTGCACTTAACTCCCAATCCGACATGGCCATTGCCGTCGCCGACGACAACGAAGGCCTTGAAACGAGTCCTCTGCCCGGCCCGGGTCTGCTTCTGAACCGGCATGATCTTCATAACCTCATCCTTGAGGCTGGGGCCGATGAGAGTATCGACGATCTGGTGCTCCTTGATTGGGAGAGAATGGAGGTAAATCTGCTCAAGTGACTGAATCTTACCTTCCTTGACGAGGCGGCCCAGCTTGGTGACTGGAACCCACTTCTCCTCTTCGTCACGTCGGCCTGCACGACGGCGGCCACGGCCACGGTCACCACCACGGCCTCTGCCACCGAATCCTCTGCCGAAGCCACCGCGGTCTCCTCCTCCTCTTTCAGCCATGATTAGGGTTAGCGAAGCGGCACGAGAAAATGGGAGAGAGATTGGAGGTTGAAGAGAGTATGAGGAAGAGGAAACCCTAAAGAAGGAATTTATATATGGGGTTATCGGAAGCTAGGGTTTGAAGGGTTCGCTTTTGGGGTGTTTGGATGCAGGTTTAGAATTAACGACTTTCGACCCAAATCTGGTTCAGGCCCAGGCTAAGATTCCGATTCGTACAGGCCATGAAAGAATAGTTGGGTTAGCCCAATTGGAGCTAAGCCCAAAAAGTCTGGCCCATAATTTAATTCGAAATCCAATGGAATTTTATAGGGAAAAGATCGATTTTAACTTGATCATTGTAATAGGTAGAAATTTAGGGTCTCTTTGGTAGACAATCCAGATTTTGTTTTATGTGTTTCAGATTTACTGAATTCACTAAATATGCGTTTGACAAATATGTTTTTGAAACTTGTTTTCAGATTCTGTAATCTAAGGGTCCGTTTGGAATACATTTTAATTTAAATGTTTTTCAAGAATACATTTTTTAAAAAACATTTTGTATAAAAATGTTTAGAATTTAAACACTCATATGTTTGGTTGCATTTCCTCATTAGTGTTTTTATACACAAGTTATTAGGTCCATTTGGAATACATTTTAATTTAAATGTTTTTCAAGAATGCATTTTTTAAAAAACATTTTGTATAAAAATTGTTTATAATTTAAACACTCATGTGTTTGGCTGCATTTCCTCACAAATGTTTTTATACACAAGTTATTGTTTACTTAAGAAGTCTTTTTTAAAAAGTTGGTTTCAAGTGTTTCTCTAAAAATTGTTTATTTATCAATCTCATTTTCTAATAAGTCATTTTTAGTGGTTGTCAACACTAGAAATTTTTTCAAAATGATTTATTTTCAAAATTAAACACTCGAAAAGTTAAACCAACACACACTCATTGTATACTTAAAAAAAGTCTTTTTAAAAAAGTTGGATTCAAGTGTTTCCCTTAAAATAGTTGATTTATCAATCTCATTTTCTAATAAGTCATTTTTAGTGGTTGCCAAACACTAGAATTTTTTTCAAAATGATTTTTTTTCAAAATTAAACATTTGAAAAGTTAAACCAAACACACCCTAAATAGTGGAAATTCTGAAAACAACTTTTTTATGTTTTCAATATATTCAAATTATGAATTCGAAATTTTTAAATGCACAATTAAATTAAAAAAAGATAAAAAATTTAACAAATATAGTATTTCATGATATAAATTCAAATGAAACTAAATTTTGTATAATATAATGTATTATAAATGATTTGATATTGTAAAATAATAATTATACATAATTTATAGCATATAATATATGTTTATAAATTAATTAATAGTAGTTTATAGAGATAATTGCATGGATAACCAATTTTGAGAGGCCAAAATGAAAAATGCCTTACCTTTTCAAAATAAGGATATATGTCATTTTGTTTACGTCATCATCCTAACAAAATTATCATTTTACTCTCTATATGAAAATGCGCATTTAAGGCATTTAAGAGCGAGAGGTTGGAGCAAGAGTGAGATTTAAGAGCGATATTGGAGATGGAGCAAGAGATTGGAGAGATAAATGAGAGAGAGAGTAAGAGATTAGAGGGAGAAAT
Source organism: Luffa aegyptiaca (assembly GCA_017139565.1). NCBI lineage: Eukaryota > Viridiplantae > Streptophyta > Magnoliopsida > Cucurbitales > Cucurbitaceae > Luffa > Luffa aegyptiaca. The sequence goes on along the minus strand of CM029398.1, from coordinate 32,302,606 downwards.
TGGAGTGATAGAGCGAGAGTGAGAGCGAGATTGGAGATGGAGCAAGAGATTGGAGAGAAAAATTAGAGAGAGAGTAAGAAATTGGAGAGAGAAATTAAAGAGAGAGCGATAAGAGAAAGCGAGATGGGGGAGAGAGTGAGAGATTGGAAAGCGAGCGAGAAGCTAGAGTGAGAGTAGCGAGAGAGAACGAGGTTAGAGTAGAGAGTAAAATGGTAATTTTACTAGGTTGCTAACGCAAACAAAAGGGTATATATCCTTATTTTGAAAAGATGGGGTGACGGGGCGGGAGTTGTCTAGGCTCCACGTGTAACACCCGAGTTAGGAGGGGTACATGAATGAACCGAGGCCACATTCGAATGAGAGGGATCCTGAGTACATGAAAGTATGGTCAAGATAAGCTTAAAAGAATTGATAGATACTACCTATACCAACAAGGTGCACCTTCCTTTTCGGTGGCTCAATCATAGGAACTTTGAAGTTAAGCGTGCTTGGCTTGGAGAAGTTCTATGTTGGGTGACCTCCTGGGAATTTTCCTAGGAAGCATGTGAGTGAGGACAAAGCATGCTAAAAGGACCCCGTGTTGGTTTGTAGGGACAGTCTTCAATCTTAGAAGTAGTATCAGACGAGTATGGTAACGTGGCCAGATCACAGGGGAATGTCGGGGCCTTACGTTCCGAATCCGGATTCTGAATCCTGGGCCTGGGGCGTTACACCACGTGTCAAGGCAAATTTACATTCACCAGTGTGGACGCGTCGGTGCCGCGGGGCTCGCGTCAAAACGAATTTATAGTCCACGGACACCAAGCTACCTTGCAGCAGTAATGGCCGGGGTTGATCACAGGGAACAACTGGTTTACTTCTAATCTCTTTTGTGTTTTGGGGTGGCAGAGAAAAGAGGGTTTGAGACAGATGGAGAAATTTGTGGGCGAAGGACAAACGTAAGAAAGTAAACTAACAGAAAGTCAGTTCATAAGAAAGTAAACTGACAGAAAAATAAATCGGGAGGTTGGTCAACACTTGGGATCAGTACATTTACTTTTTACTCATTGATTAGCAGATAATGATTTATATGCATATTGTCTATAGGTACTCTAAATCAATTGACTCGATCCCAATGTCCATCGATTCAATTACTAGTTACTAATTAATTAACCCCACGAACCCATCGAAGCCAATCAATCAAGCAACTGCATTAAGAACTAGATACCCCTAGAGCGCTAACCCAACTGACCCGCTGAGCTAACATGCAACTAATCAATAAACTAACCTGGCCACAGTCAATAAATCAATCAATTGTTGCTCTAGATTAGAACACTCATAATCAACTAGAGATACGTCTAATTAATCACAAGTATTGATTTAGACTCCTAGATCTATCGTGTCAGCAACAAAGTCAGAATCTGCTCTTGGGACCTGTGCTCACGAATCAATCTTATGCTAACTATTGAACTAACCCTCCATTAGCTACTTGGCGATTAATTCTTTAGCAAGTTATTAACATACGAGCTGCGAGTTAGAGCGTCAATCTAACCTACTGTGCATGCTAATTATAAAAGCAGGAATCTAAAGCCACAATCAACCAATAAATCATGCATAAAGTTCAGCAATCACAAGATAAACAATGAATCAACTCAGAATGCTCATAAATCTCATAAAAATACAAATGTACTTACAATCCCGAGGTCCCAACTACAATGAACGGTGCTTAGACGGCCATAGCAAGCCTTATCTAAGCCCAAGGCTAGAGAAACCAACCTAATCTAAAGGAAAACTATAAAATATAGAAGAAGAGCGAAGAAACCGGAGCTAAACCGAGAGGAAAAGAGGAAAACAGCTGCTAGGCCCCTCCAAAACTCCCCACTTGCCCTAAAATCTGCTGCTGCTACCATTTTTTTTTTTTTTTTGAAAAAAGACTTCATCAACTAAAGGAAACAGTTGTACCCACCATTTGGGCAATAATAACAGACCTAAACCACTCGGGGAAATAATCTTCCCTCCAAAACCCATCGTCTTCTCCACGAGGGAGATGCTGCTGCTACCATTTAAATAAGCAAAACGGTGTCGAGACGCCGACGGTAAAATCTCCGTCCCTTCGAATCCGAGGCGTCGAGACCTGTTGAAGCATTCGATACCAAACTCCTACAAAACTCATCTTTAGACAAAACAATTATCATAAAACTAGCAAGATTAGGGACAAATAATCATGGGCAATTTGGTTCCATCATGGGGCATTTATCATTTCCGTCTATTTTAAAGGGTTATCCGCATAAAAATCCCATATATTATCAAACACATTTGGAACAATTTTTTAAATTAGGATTCAATTTCTGAATCTGCTATCAAACACATATCTAAAAACATGAAATACAACTTTGTTTGCAAAGAATCCCTTGTTTTCAAAATTTGTTTTCAGATCACCAACCAAACATACCCTATGTTTTCGTATTTGCAAATATAGCAAAATCGAAAAGAAAAAAAAATGCAAATATGACAAATTTGTTAAATGCATTTCTATTATTTCCATTTTTCCCTTTATTCTATCAGTGATAGTCAATGATAGAAGTCTATCTGTGACTGTCAGTGATAGAATTCTATATGTGATAATCATTGATAGACTAATATCATTTATTATAATTTTATCTATTTTTGTCATGACCATCGGTGAAAAACACAAACAGAGGAATCCATATGAAAAAAAATTGAAATGCTCAAACTGAATTAATTTTCTGTATTAAAATTTATCAATGATTATCACTGTCGCAACGTCATCACGACGCGGAGCGGCCGACATCCTTTCTTGGGTTTTTAAGAAGAAAATTGGAGTCGCCACCAATCATCGAGGGTGTGATTGGTCACCTTTAAAATAAAATTAAAAAAAAAAACCAGTCTTAGAAAACCAGAAATTAGGTCCGGAAGTCGTTTGAGTGTAGAGAAGGTATTAGCACCCTACAACACCCGTTTAAAAAAAACGATTACCACAGTATCTTAAATTGTCCAATTAAGTGAATAAAAACAGTCCTTCATTTTTATTTTTCTTAAAAAAATGATAAATATGAAAATAAAAACCCAAAATGCAATAATGAACACAAGATGTCTCATTCGTTTTTACCTTAACTTTAGAAATAAAGTAAGGATTAAACATTATGAGTTGGATATCCAATTTAATATAAATCATGCCTCATTTCCCTTTTAATTAAAGGAAACATGGGTGTACATGATTATGTTTACTAAAAATATTTTTTTTTTTTAAAAAAAAAGATGTAAAAGAAGAAAATTATTCAAAGAGTAAATTCTTTTAAAAGGGAAAATGAGAATTTTCATACGCTTACACGGGAGTTGAACTCCACGAAGGCACATTACTCAGTTCCCATAATCCCTTTCAAAAGAAAATCAAAACAATAACAATAATTGAAATTGACCAAGCAGAATTAAAGATTAGATTAAAGCAAATTGGAGAATGAAAAAAAATAAATTAGAAAGTTTAAAAAATAAAGTTGGCAAAGTGCAAAAGTGAACTAAAATGAGAGAGAAATGAACAATGATAATGATAATAATAATAATAATAATAAAAACAAAACAAAAAAAAAAAAAAAAAAAAAAAAACCAAAGAAATACAAAAACAAAACCCCACCTTTTTTACTTTTCTCTTTCTTCTTTTTTCCTTCTTTCTTACCCAATGTTTTTCTCTCTCCCCGTATACTGCTTCCTCCCTCTCCCTTTTCCTCTTTTCCTCTTCCACTTTCTTTTCTCTCTTTTTCTATCACTCTCTAAGCTAAGCTCACTTTCTAAAAAAACTCCTTCAATTAGGCTTATGCTCAAATCTTCTTCTTCTCCTTTCTCCCTCAAAAGAAATTCTTCTAAAAAAACTCTCTAAACTAAGCTCTTGCTCAAATGCCTAAACTCTCTCAAGCTCACTTTTCCTCTAAACTTCTTCTCCTCTTTTTTTTTTTTGTCCCCCTTTCATCCTCCATCTCCCCCCTTTTTATACTTGAAGGGTTACTAATTTGGGGGGAAGATGGATGAGAAAATGGTGGGAAAAAGAAAAAAAATAAAAAAATAAAAAAAATAATGGCCATGGAAAAACCTTTAGAATAGGGAAATGGTGGTAATGGGGGACCTTTTTTCATGAAAGCTTCCCCTTGAATAGGAATGAGGAAGACCAAAAAAAAAATAATAAAAATAAATAAATAAATAAATAAAAAATAAAAAATAAAAAATAAAAAAAATAAAAAAATAAAAAATAAAATTTTGATAATACGTAGGAAAGGGGGTTTGAACCATAAACCTTGTGGTTATTAGCACAACTTAATGCCAGTTGAGCTAAGCTCTTGTTGGCATATCATAAAAACAAATTGACCATCAAATATTGGAAAACTTCAAACATTATTACTGAAAATCAAGCCGGACCAAATACGGTGTCTACAGTTTGCCCCCCTTTGTGTATCCTTGAAGGATTGAAAGGGTAGACAAAGGAAAGAGACTAAGTACTGGGGAGGTGAAGATTTGTTTGGTAAAAATTTGAATTTAGAAAGGAAAATGAGCTTGACTTAATCAGGTCTCAACCACATTTCAATAGTCAGGTTTGGTTTAACCGAGAGAAAAACTGAAAATGGACTTGGATTGACACAGGCTTCGACCTCGACTGAATAGTCGGGTTCGATTTAACCGAGAGAAAAACTTAAAACGGACCTGGATTGACACAGGCTTCGACCTCGACTGAATAGTCAGGTTCGATTTAACCTAGATAAAAATTGAAAACGGACCTGGATTGACACAGGCTTCGACCTCGACTGAATAGTCGGGTTTCGATTTAACAGAGAGAAAAACTGAAAACGGACCTGGATTGACACAGGCTTCGACCTCGACTGAAAAGTCGGGTTCGATTTAACCGAGAGATAAACTGAAAACGGACCTGGATTGACACAGGTTTCGACCTCGACTGAATAGTCGGGTTTGATTTAACTGAGAGAAAAAAAACTGGAAATGGACCTGGATTGACACAGGCTTCGACCTCGACTGAATAGTCGGTTCGATTTAACCGAAAATAAATTTTCTTTGCAATGCACGCTAAACTTGAATGCTTGAATGCATGGGGTGCGGATTTAACACTATTCAAAAACTATGATACAAATTTCTTTAAAAGATATTTGATAGCTCGGGCACCCCATTCACATCACCCTTGGTAATAGACCTTAATTGGATCATGAACTCACTAAACAACTTGCTCTTTGTTTGATGACCAAAAATGTATCTAGAACGACTTTGCTCCTGTGATAATAATGGTTTTGCCCCAGTTTAAGACTTTGTCATGTTGAAATGACGGTTTTGTCCTCCATGATGATATTCCATCAACCTTCATGATCACAACGCTCTTGGAAAAATATTGCCTTTGGATTCTTTCTTTTGGACATATGTATTTCACATCGAATCGTTTAAGTTACCACCATTGATTTGAAATATCGCGTTTTATGTAACTTTTTGTTTATTCAATTGTAATGATAATAAAGGTAAACATGCCAAACATTCATAGTTGAGGAAATATTATGGAGAGTGAGGGAGAAAAATGGAAAAAATATGCCATGCTTCGAGAAGGGAGCTTCGATTTATGACTAAAATTCAATAGACATATGTGTCAATGTTGAGGTTCTAGAACTTGAGACAAAAGTAACCTCTTAAACATGATATAGAAATTGAAGCGTAATTCTCCTAGACACTTGTTGAATTCCCGCAACTTTGCTGAATCCTTTGATACACAAGTAGCCTATGCGTAATATCTTCGAACCTGATCTGAATTAACTGGACTTGGCAGCTCATTACCATCCATGTTAGTCAAGACTAAAGCTCCTCCAGAGAAAGCTTTCTTCACCACGAATGGTCCTTCATAGTTTGGGGTCCATTTGCCTCGGTGATCTTTTAGAAAGGGAAGAATTCGTTTTAAGACTAAATCTCCTTCTCTGAATACTCTAGGACGCACTTTCTTATCATAGGCTTTCATCATTCGTCTTTGGTAAAGTTGACCTCTGCACAATGCTGTCAATCTCTTTTCTTCAACAAAGTTGAGCTGCTCATAGCGGTTTTGGACCCATTCAGCCTCTTCTAAATTAATCTCCATGAGGACTCTTAATGATGGAACTTCCACTTCAATAGGAAGAACAGCTTCCATACCATAAACTAATGAAAATGGTGTTGCCCCAGTCGAAGTGCGAACCGATGTGCGATATCCATGTAATGCAAAAGGAAGCATTTCATGCCAATCTTTATACGTCACTGTCATTTTTTGCACAATCCTTTTTATGTTTTTGTTGGCAGCTTCCACTGCTCCATTCATCTTTGGCCTATATGGAGTTGAGTTGACATGCTTGATCTTGAATTGCTCACATAACTCAGTCATCAATTTATTGTTCAGATTTCGTGCATTATCAGATACTATGGTCTCAGGAAGACCATAACGACATATAATCTCCTTCCTGATGAATTTGATCACAACTCCTTTCGTCACCTCTCGATAGGACATTGCTTCTACCCATTTGGTAAAATAATCTATTGCCACCAAGATGAATCGATGTCCGTTTGAGGCTTTTGGGTCAATAGGGCCTATAACGTCCATTCCCCACATGGAAAATGGCCATGGTGTCGTCATAACGTGCAACTGAGATGCTGGAGCATGAGCTTTATCTGCGTAAATCTAACATTTGTGGCATTTTCGCGCATATTTGATACAGTCAGCTTCCATGGTTAACCAGTAATAGCCAGCCCTTAATGCCTGTCTAGCCATCATGTGTCCATTTGCATGGGTGCCGCAAATTCCCTCATGAATTTCTTTCATAATCGTGTTGGCTTCATTTGTATCTACACACCTTAGAAGTACCATATCATGATTCCTTTTGTAAAGTATTTCTCCATTTAGGAAGAACTTCATTGCTAACTTTCTAAGTGTGCGCTTGTCATTTTCTGAGGCATTCAGTGGATACTCACTACATTTAATATAACGTTTGATATCATGGTACCAAGGTTTATCATCAAACTCTTCTTCTATATTCATGCAGGAGGCTGGAACATCTAGCCTTCCTATCTTTATAGGTTGTACCTCATGATTGGAGTCTATGTTGAACATGACTGCAAGTGTAGCCAAGGTGTCTGCTATCTGATTACTTTCTCTTGGTAAATAGTCAAAAGTGATTTCTTCAAACTTATGAGACAAGTCTAATATAAGCTTTTTATAAGGCAGTAGCTTAGTGTCTCTTGTTTCCCATTCTCCTCTCAATTGGTGAATCACCAGCATAGAATCTCCCAGGACTCGAAGTTTCCTTATCTTCATATCCAATGCAGTTTGGATACCCATAGAGCAAGCTTCATATTCAGCCATATTATGAGTACAATCAAAACTTAGTTTGGTGGTGAGAGGGAACAACTTTCCTTCAGGCGATATTAATACAACACCTATCCCATGACCTAACTCATTGGAGGCCCCATCAAACAACATGGTCCATGTTCCCACGTCTGATATTTCTTTTTCCACCATTACAGTGGAGACAAATTCATCAGGGAAATCAAATTTCATTGGTTCATAATCGTCTATAGGTTGTTCGGCCAAATGATCGGCTAGTACACTTCCTTTTATTGACTTTCGAGTAACATAGACGATATCATACTCGGATAAAAGAACCTGCCATCTAACAATTCTACTAGACAAAGACGGCTTTTCAAAGATGTATTTGATAGGATCCATCTTTGAGATGAGCCATGTTGTGTAATACAACATATATGGTCTCAAACGGCGAGCGGCCCAAGCTAGAGCACAACAAGTTCTTTCTAAAAGAGAATATCTGGTTTCGCAATCAGTGAACTTTTTGCTTAAATAATATATGGCTTGCTCTTTTCTGCCTGAACTGTCATGCTGTCCTAGTACACACCCCATTGAATTTTCCGTCACTGTAAGATATAGGATAAGTGGACGATTTGGAGTTGGAGGTACAAGAACAGGAGGGTTTTGTAGGTATTGCTTGATCTTTTCAAATGCTTTTTGACAATCGTCATTCCATATGCCTATATTGTTCTTACGAAGTAGCTTGAAGATTGGTTCACATGTTGCTGTAAGATGTGATATGAATCTTGCAATATAATTCAATCTTCCCAAGAAACCTCTAACTTCTTTCTGAGTACGTGGTGGTGGCATTTCTAGAATGGCTTTGACTTTGTCTGGGTCAACTCTAATTCCCTCCTGACTTACGACGAAACCCAACTACTTGCCAGAAGTGACCCCAAATGATATGAACCAAGACATCATTGCTTTACCTCCAGGACCAATCACACGCTCAAGGGCTAAACAACTACAATTGGCCTTTGATTCCCACATACAAACAGTGGTGAACTCAACTAAGGAAGGTCAAGGAGGGGAAACTGAACAAAAGCTCTATATATTATGTCAAATGTCGCTACAAGACGAAGACAGAGTTTTTTGTTAGAATATTTTGGGTGTTTATGTTTGGGTCAACATTATGAATTTTTTTTGGGTTTATTAGTTATTTTGAGTTATTTTAGAATTTTTAATTTTAATTAAGTAGGTTCGAGGGTAGATTGGTCTTTTTAGCTAAATAGCTAAGCAGACTAGGTTTAAAAGATGATTTAGGCGTTGTGTACAGGGGACGGTTTTTTTTTGATGGAATGAATTTTCTGTCTTCTAGATGAAGGAGCCACATCACTCTCTTTGCAATTCTTGAAACCAGGGTTGCAAGCTTGGACATTCAGGTAGGTCTGATCAACTTGCTTGTGGAGTGTTCAAACCTTGAGTAGGGAACTAGTTCTCCTTACCTCTTGGTCTTTGATCAACAAGGTAATCTCTGTCTAATCCTTCCCTTGGGATTGAAATCAAATAGATTGAGGGTTTTAGCGTTGGTGAATTAAGGGTTCACATACCTAAAGGGTTCTTAATTCCAATTCGCTAGGGTTTTCATATCACCAAATGTGCATTTACTCGGATTCAGTTTCAACTTGAATTTTCTCAATCGCTCGAATAACTTTCGGAGAATGGTTGCATGCTCTTCCCCAGGTTTTGACTTAGCAATCATGTCATCAACATACACTTCGATTTCCTTATGCATTAGGTCATGGAATAGAGTAACCATGGCCCGTTGGTAGGTTGCCCCAGCATTTTTCAATCCGAACGGCATGACCTTATAACAAAAGGTTCCCCATAATGTGATGAATGTAGTTTTCTCTTGATCTTCAGGTGCCATTTTGATTTGATTGTAACCTGAGAATCCATCCATAAAGGAAAAAGTTGAGAATCCAGCTGTGTTATCTACCAGTACATCAATATGAGGAAGTGGGAAGTTATCCTTTGGGCTTGCTCGATTCAAATCTCTATAATCAACACACATTCGGACTTGTCCATTCTTTTTAGGTACTGGCACAATGTTAGCTACCCATTCTGGATAATTAGCAACTGTTAAGAATCCTGCATCAATCTGTTTCATGACTTCCTCTTTTATTTTGATTAACATATCCGGCTTCATCTTGCGTAACTTCTGTCTCACTGGCCTGCATTCAGGCTTAAGTGGCAAATGATGCACCACAATACTTGTGTCTAAACTAGGCATATCTTGATAAGACCAGGCAAAAACATCAATGTATTCATGAAGCAATGTTATTAACCCTTGACGACTTTCAGCAGACATGTTGGTCCCGATTTTAACTTCTTTAATCTCTACTTGAGATCCCAAGTTAATCGTCTCTATCAACTCTTCATGTGGTCCCAATATCCTCTCTTCTTCTTCAATCATTCTCAACAATTCAGGAGTAAGTTCTAGATCTTCCTCATTACCACTTGTTCTCTCATCGGACTCAACATCGTATGTAGGAGAATCAAGTTCGTATTTAAGATCATTAACGCTTTCAATCCCAATTTTGCTGTTTAAGAGAGCGATTATTCAGTGTGATGAAAGAAGACAAAAGGAAGGAATGGAATAAATGAAATCAATGCTAAAAGAAGTAGAGACAAGAGAGATTCATTGGATGATAGGAAAGAAAGAAAAAATGCTTCTTCATTAACAAATGAAATATTGACATAGAACACATAAATCATCAAAACAAAAAACAAACAAAAAGTTTAACAATTACTTTGATATCTCATTAACAAATGATGGCAGCTCCATTACAGTCCAATTATTGAGTTCAAAGTCTTCTCGGCACAGATAAACCAAGGGACCAGCTTCTTTCTTCTGTTCGATTATAGCCATGATTGCAGGGTCTTGAGATTCTGGATGAATTATTCCAGCAAAGATGAAGGTATCATGAAGATGAGGAATGGTATTCATTTGATACTTCGGCTCACGACTCTCCAATCTAGCCAGTCGTTTTTCTCTCTCCTGCCTGTGTGCTTTAATCATATCTTTTTTGCTTGGTTTATATCCCAAACCAAACCTCTTCATATTTTTCGACATATTTAGCAAATTTTCGAGGCTTTGGTTGCTTCCTGTTAAGGAGAGTTTTGAAAGTTGCAGCTCCATTTTCCCTATCTCTCCGTATAAAGTTGTGGCATTTGCAATCTCAAAAGCTTGAAATGATGACTCAAAAACCTCTTCTGCTGCTTCTATGTAGGGCATTGAGGAGGGTCTTGACACTAAGATATCCTCTTGTCCAGATATGATCACTAGTTTGCGGTCGACCACAAATTTAAGTTTTTGGTGTAATGATGATGGGACCACTCCAGCTGAGTGAATCCAGGGACGCCCTAACAAGAAGCTGTAGGCCGAATTAATGTTCATAACCTGAAAGGTTATATCGAAGGTGCATGGACCTATCTGAATGGGCACTTCTATGTCTCCAACAACTTCACTACGTGCCCCATCAAAAGCTCGTACGATCATAGTGCTGGGTCTTACATGAGACATATCAACAGGCAATTTCTCCAACGTGGATTTAGGCATTATGTTCAAGGAGGAACCATTATCAACTAGAACTTTTGCTACAGCAAAATTTTTGCACTTAACTGTAATGTGCAAGGCTTTAGTGTGCCCGGTGCCTTCTGGTGGTAACTCATCATCTGTGAAAGTTACTGAACTGGATGCAATTATGTTTCCAACGATGTTATCCAAGTTGTCCACCGTAATATCTTGCGGAACATAAGTTTGATTCAATATGTCCAACAAGGTCCTACGATGCGTATCTGAAGCCAATAACAAAACCAATATGGAAATCTTTGCAGGGGTTCGACCTAACTGTTCAACCACTTTATAATCACTTTGCTTAACCAACTTCAAAAATTCTTGGATGTCCTCTTCAGATGCTGGCTGTTTAACATCCAAGTTCTTCACTGCAATGGGCTCTTCTGTTTTTTCCTTGATATCTTCAGTGATCTTGGCCTTTCCTTTTTCTTTACCCTTGGGTTTCAATAGGTCTTCTGGTGTATAGCACTTCCCGCTTCGTGTTAGACCTCCTATCCCACTGATATTATGGATTGGAAGGGGTTCAGAACCAACAGTTACCTTGTATTCATAATTCCAAGGTACTGCTTTTGAACTTTGATATTCAAAGGGAGTCGGAATCTGGATGGTAATCGGTCTTGGCTTGGAATTTGGGGTACTGGGCTTCTCGCGATAAGATATTGTTAACGGTTTTGGCTTGAGAGAAAACCTTGAGCATTCTTCTATAATATCAACTTCCCCATACTGAGGGAGCTGAACCATCTTTTGAGAAACCGTTAAAAAATGTGAATCTAACAACTCCTGGACCTTCAGACGAAAATGAGGACATTGGTCGATAGAATGCCCTTTTGCCCCAGTGTGATAAGAACACATCAAACTGTCATCGTATGCTCTGACACCCAAATCTAATTGGAGGCGTTCTACACCAATGTATCCATTACTGAATAATATTTCAAATAGTTCTCCCATGGGAGTCACTATGCTCTTAGCATTCTTTTTCAAATCAGTTCCACGAACCTCTGTCGCATTTACTTGTGCATTCTGGTGGTTTGGAAGAGGATTGTTGTTAACATCTGGACCATTTTCTTTCTTAAAGTTCAACCATCCTGCCTTGATCAATGCTTGCACCCTATGCTTGAGTGCAGTACAGTTTTCAGTGGAATGTCCAATTGCTCCTGCATGGTAGTCGCAACGGGCATTTGGGTCATACCACTTTGGGTAAGGTGGCTTAACTGGGTCCATTGGCACGGGTGCCAGCTGATTATTCTGGAAAAGTTGGGGTAGAAGTTCGGTATATGTCATCGAAATCGGATCAAAATGAGTCTGTCTACGGACGCCTTTATTGTTTTGGTGTCCTTGGACATAAGGAGTGTTCTGTTAATTCCGAGGCTGGTAGCCTTGAGTAGGACGAGGATTTTGGACGTAAGGGGATGAGTATTGGGCTGACGTATTATTGATATAGGGTTGAGGGTAAACATATGGAGGTGGATAGTGATATTGTGGCACTCCGGCATTAGGGTATGGTTGTCTTGAATTAAAACCAATCATCTGAACTTCCCCCTCTTTTTTCTTCGATGGAACCGCCTTTTACGCTGTCGATGATCCAGCCGTATAGTTATCTTTCCATGCTTAATTCCGTACTCGATTCTCTCTCCAATTGTCATTATGTCAGAGAAATTGGTAGAGGCACTCCCAATCATCTTATCATAGAAAGAAGATTTGAGAGTATTAATAAACATGGTCGACAGCTCCTTATCGGCTAAAGGTGGTTGCACCTGAGCAACAGTATCCCTCCACCTTTGGGCATACTCTTTAAAGCTTTCTGTGCTCTTCTTTTCCATCCTCTGGAGGTCTAGGCGGTCAGGAGCCATATTTATGTTGTGCTTATATTGCTTTAAAAATGAATTGGCTAGATTCTTCCATGAACATATATGAGTGCTGTCTAACTGCATATACCATCGAGACGCTGGACCAGTAAGACTGTCCTGGAAGCAGTGAATTAACAGCTTGTCATTTTGGACGTATGCTGCCATCTTCCTGCAATACATGATGAGATGGTTTTTAGGACAGGATGCTCCATCATACTTTTCAAACTCGGGCACCTTGAATTTTGGAGGGAGGATTACATCTGGTACCAAGCATAGCTTGGTCGCATCTATATTTCCGAAGACGTCTGTTCCTTCTACTGCCCTTAACCTTTCCTCCAATACTTCAAGCTTTTCACTAGAAGAGACTTTCTCACCTCCCGTTAGCTCTTTTCTGATTTCAGGATCATCTAAATTGGGAACTGTAATGGTCACCTTGGGAGGTACCTCTGTAGGTAGTGAAAATCCAGGTTGATTGTGTACAGGCACTTGCTCATTCTTGAAAAATGGAAATGGGTGCTGCTCTACTGGAATATTGTACAATGGACGATATTTTGGAGTAGTACCCTCTATTGATTTCCGGATTGGAGGGTCATTCATTGTATTGCTGGACTGAGCAATATCAGGTATTATTTTGCCTCTTTCCAGGGCGACAAGAATGGCATCCATTTTTTCTCGTAACTCCTCAATATCTTTCCTTGTTTTCTCCATCTCAGTACTTTGCTCTTCCATGATCCTTGTCCTGTATCTTGTGACGTAGGTGCGGTGGATTCGAGGTGACCGAGCTATCTTATGACTCTGTTTATATTTTTAATGAAAAGAGATTTTAGTGTAAGAGAAAGACAAACGAAACATTTAAACAATTGAAGAGGAAAAGAAAAATGAAAATAAAAATGGCCTTGATATTAAATTGGAAAATGATAAAACAATGTAGCAGCAAAATTTGTGCAAAATTGAATTACAAGATATTTCAACTATCTAAATAAAACATAAACTAAAGTAAAAAGTTAATAAAATTGCCCCCAATACTCTAAACTTATACGAAGTTTTCCCAGAAACTTGAGCACATTCTTGCTATTCGGCTGTGTAGGTGCTATGACTTTAGAGAGAGTACGTGCATCTTCTGCTAGTTCATCTGCCCTTCGAGTGACTCTCCTAATCTGAGTGAGCATATGTTCCGCTTTACTTCGTAGTGTCGCGTGGTTCTGTCTCACAAACCCAAAATCATCGCTCAATCTGTGATACTGCTCCTTTAGATAGGTATAGTCTTTCATTAATTTGTCAGTGGCATCCTGATACTTACGGAGGCGAACATTGAGTGACTGAACGGACTCTCTTAGACCCTTGTTGTCGTTGATGAGCTCCCCTAGTTGATCCTTTCTAATCTTGAGCGTTAATTGCAGGTCGTTAATTGTTCGACATAGCGTTCCGTTCTTTTCTTCTACCTCAGTAATCGTTTGGTTCCTCAAACTAATGCAATCTTCAAGCTCTTTCATCAACTCATGGAGTGAGGCAATCTCAGATTGTTGCTTGAAAACTTGGTCATTCCTTGACTTGAGAGTTGCTTGGGAGACTTCATTATCCCTTCTTAATCGATGCATTCTTCTGTTCAGGTCGCGGGCCTCTGTGTCTAATGCTGAAATTTCCTTTTCTAACTGTTCTTGTTTGCTGACACTGCCCTTTAATCGGTTCAACTCTTTTCCTAGTTCAACGTTGCGCAACAAACCTTGCTTTACCTCCAATTGCAGCCTTTCATTTTCTTGAACCAATGATGAATTAGCTTTTCTCAATTCATCACATTCCTTTTCGCATGCTGCTTGTTCTGTCTGTTGATCTGGTATCACCTTTGCATTAAGTTTTATCTTGGTTTTCATTTTTGGTGACACAAGCACGGTTTTAGCTCTGTTCGCATGCCATGTTTTGTACTCCTCTGTGGTATCATCATGAAACTGACCACTTTGGATCTTAGTGATCATTTTCCATGCTTTCACAATTTTCTGAATTCTATCTTTACAGAAGCCTTAATCATAAGCAAATTCGAAATCTTTCAACTCATGCGTAGCAGGGATGAATTGTCGGACCCAAATTTGGCGTACTACCAATAAAGGAGCATAGGCTATACATCCCCAAGGACCCAAAAGAGGTAAACTTTGAAATTTACCACATTTATAGATCATTGGCCTAGTTGACATCCAAGGGGCTCTCCATATTGTTGGGTTTAATGTCCTATAAACTCGTAGTTTGTAAATCATTAAACATATTCTATTTCCAATAAAGACGTTATTGAGGTTATTCAGTAAAAGATGTTATTGAATATGTAAATTGCGAGTGATTAACCTAAATCCAATAAACTAAGATCCTTGGCTATAAAATGAATACTCGAACTATATGTAGGGACATATCATAGGATCAAGTTCAAGTTTATAGTCAAAATAGTCTATAGTATAAGGATAAGGTTGGGTACCTTATCCTGGAGACACTATGGACGCGGCCCACTTTGTATTAAATACAAACGATGAGATCCTAAATCGTTCATGTGGTGACATGCGAGTGGGGGCGTCCTATGCAATGAGTTTGCATAAGACTGGACCACGAAATAAGTCACTTTCTCTTTATAACGCCGTTTACTGAAGAAACTGACTATTTCTCATAGATGACCTAGGTAACTCGTTCTTAATCCTGAGCTATCTATGAACTCCTGTTTATGCGAGATTATCCTTTGATCTGCATGGGTGAGAGTGGCCAGCATCGCCGACTCGACAAGCCTACCATTTTGGGGATAAGATCGAATAGATAGCTGGGGACATAGTTTCGTAAGACGGAATTCACTCCTACCCTTTTCAGGGTTAGTAGATAGGTTGTTCCCTTAAGTACTAACTCCATGACTTGAACAAGGGGCCCCACCCTCTTGTTAGATCGAGAGGGACTTAGGTTTGATGGTTGGACCGCAAACCGATTGTTCATTAGAGGATTAGTGGAACTTAAGGAACAAGAAGTACTATAGAGGTGAAACGGTTATTTGACCTAGCTATAGCTACGAACAACCTGTGAAGGAACGACTTACTAAACATGGTTAAATCAAGTGGACGGAAATATATCTATAGTGAGGGGAGTGCAACTATCGGGCTATAGTGGAGTGTCCCGATAGTCAACGAATGTTGGCTAGCTTAGATAATGAGATTAGTCGGTTAGCCTTGAATCGTTGGAGCCCATGATCTATAGGTCCATTAGGTCCCCCTACTAGCTCATATCGGATTAAAGCCTAGAATATTTTGATAGGAAACTTTGAATCGTTCAAAAACGGGAAATAGGGTTTTATCGTAAAACATGTTCGACACAATGATTTAATTATGAATTAAATTAGGAATTGAGAGATGAGGTATTTAAAAGTGTTTTAAATACCATATATATGTATTAGGAATCATATATAATTCATGGCATTAGGTGATAAAGATAGATTAGATCAATCATATCAAAATTACTTGGAAATGTCCCAATTAATTGCCTAGAAATCAATTTCAATTTTGAATTGAATTTGAAATGAAATGAAAGCTTAAAATTCACAATTAGGATTCAATTCATAGTAGATTTAGTGGTTTTTCCACTCTTGCATAATGATACATAGTGGAAAACAACACAAACATGCATTAGATGCATGTGTTGTGAAGTAGACACCTAGAATCCACTTTGAGTTGCATCTTGACCATGTGTCTAAGTGTCATGAAGCTTGTCTTTGCATGGGAGATGTCTATAAAAGGGGCTTGAATTAGATTCAAGAAGGGCAAGCTTTCATTTAGTGTTATGCTGCAAATTTTCTCCCTCAAATTCTCTCTCATTTCATCTCCTTCCAAAAGCTTGTACCATCAAGCATTCCCTTCCTATTTCTTTCTTCTATAGACTCCCACAAGTCTTTCTAGGCTCAAGAGAATAGTAGGGAAGACACTAAAGGTTGTCCAAGAGAAGTTGGAGAAAGATAATATCACAAGGAGTTCCTTACAAGTGAGCATCAAAGAGGTTGGTACTCATTTACTCTCTTTTCTACCCTTTCTAGAACATGCATGCTTTAGGAGTAAAATTGAATGTCTTAAGTGCTTTCGATCTTCAATTGCTTCCGCATGTGTTATATGAACACCTTCACATATAACATCTTCTACCTTTAGTTCGGAGAAAAAGGCTTCCCAAGCGCTCCTTTCAGGGGAGGATGAACTCCAACCTGATTGCACGAACTCTGAAATGGGATTTTGCAGCTTATTCCAGGAACTTGAAAATTTGATCTCTGGACATTTGAATTCTGGTGGACACTTCACATGACTAAGGACCCAAATGTACAATAATGGTGCACACCCTATAAATCTTCCTATTCCTTTTGTTCTGCAATAATTTAATGAACGAAAAGTTTCTGCCAATACAGGAATAATGGATCAACTCCTATTTCTATCTTAGCAAATAACTTGACCACGCGTTCCTCAACATATCCACACACTTTAGGAAACAAAACAACACTAAAGATACACAACGCCAATAAAGTTAATTCCTTGTCTTCATTTGCAAATTTTTGTTGAAGAGTAAGGATGTAGTCCAGGGGTAGGCATGTGTTCTCTCCCTTTATCTTTACTTGTTTCTCAATTTCGCTCGTACGAATCTTGCCCAGTAGAGTACATAATGCTCTTTTCATTGTAAGCTCTTGATCATAAGAATAAGCTTCAACCTCTGTTCGTGCTGGCATATGCAGAAGGGATTGATATTCTTCTATTGTAGGAGTCATGTCGATTGAGCCAAATGTGAAACATCTGTAGGCCGGATCCCAATGTCGAACCAAAGCTTTTAATACAGAATAATTAACTTGTACATACATGAGCTGAGCTAGATGGCCATATTTGCTTGTAAATTTAGCCTTTCTATCTACAGTTAATTTTTCCCAAGCCTGTTTCACTGTTTCTAATTGACTTTCTGGAAAACTGACATCCTTAAACTGAGAAATAACATCTTCTACTAAAGAATCTCCGTGGATTTGTTGTACATTTTCTGACCATTGACGTACTGTTGCTTGATCTTCTATACCCATTTCTTGTATTGGAGGGGGTGATTTTATTTTACTCATACTTTCGTTTCTGCCAATGTAAATAATCGAAAATTCTATTAATTTAATTTGCACAATTTTCTTAACTACATTAAAAGAGATTTTAAAGGATATTTTCAATGAGTGAAAATTGAAAATTGATATAAGATACAAGGGAAAGAAGAAAAATAAATAAATAAATAAATAAACTTTGACAATAATGCATGTAATAAGTCAAATCCTAGAACTATATGAGTGGAGTTTAACTCTAAGGCATCCTAGAAAAGGTCCCCAAGCTTACCCACCGATTTAACGATGTAGTAGGCTTGAGTGGAGAATTTCATGCGCCTGCACGGGAATCGAAATTCCACGAAGGTCACACTACTCAGTCTCTGAGTCTAGTCCTAAGGTAGAGCCCGGGTAGGAGGCTAGTGAAAGTGTGTGAAATGCATGATTAATAAGATGACATACAAATGAGTGACATAACTAAGATAAAGTTAGATTACAACATAAAAAGATGGTAATAATAAGATGACATGCAGATGAATGACATAACTAAGATAAAGTACAATTACAACATAACAAGATGGTAATAGACAAGTGAATAACAATATGCCAAACAAATCATATTATAAAGTAAGGAAAACAAAATAAATAAATAAATAAATAAAATAACAAAATAATAACTAAGGGACCTAAAGAAAAATTCAATTTAAAGGACAATAAAGATATTCATGGCTTGACACTAAAAAATCCCCAGTGGAGTCGCCAAGCTGTCGCAACGTCATCGCGACGCGGAGCGGCCGACATCCTTTCTTGGGTTTTTAAGAAGAAAATTGGAGTCGCCACCAATCATCGAGGGTGTGATTGGTCACCTTTAAAATAAAATTAAAAAAAAAACCAGTCTTAGAAAACCAGAAATTAGGTTCGGAAGTCGTTTGAGTGTAGGGAAGGTATTAGCACCCTACAACACCCGTTTAAAAAAAACGATTACCACGGTATCTTAAATTGTCCAATTAAGTGAATAAAAACAGTCCTTCATTTTTTTTTTCTTAAAAAAATGATAAATATGAAAATAAAAACCCAAAATGCAATAATGAACACAAGATGTCTCATTCGTTTTTACCTTAACTTTAGAAATAAAGTAAGGATTAAACATTATGAGTTGGATATCCAATTTAATATAAATCATGCCTCATTTCCCTTTTAATTAAAGGAAACATGGGTGTACATGATTATGTTTACTAAAAATATTTTTTTTTTAAAAAAAAAAAGATGTAAAAGAAGAAAATTATTCAAAGAGTAAATTCTTTTAAAAGGGAAAATGAGAATTTTCATACGCCTACACGGGAGTTGAACTCCACGAAGGCACATTACTCAGTTCCCATAATCCCTTTCAAAAGAAAATCAAAACAATAACAATAATTGAAATTAACCAAGCAGAATTAAAGATTAGATTAAAGCAAATTGGAGAATGAAAAAAAATAAATTAGAAAGTTAAAAAAATAAAGTTGGCAAAGTGCAAAAGTGAACTAAAATGAGAGAGAAATGAACAATGATAATGATAATGATAATAATAATAATAAAAACAAAACAAAAAACAAAAACAAAAAAAAAAACCAAAGAAATACAAAAACAAAACCCCACCTTTTTTACTTTTCTCTTTCTTCTTTTTTCCTTCTTTCTTACCCAATGTTTTTCTCTCTCCCCGTATACTGCTTCCTCCCCCTCCCTTTTCCTCTTTTCCTCTTCCACTTTCTTTTCTCTCTTTTTCTATCACTCTCTAAGCTAAGCTCACTTTCTAAAAAAACTCCTTCAACTAGGCTTATGCTCAAATCTTCTTCTTCTCCTTTCTCCCTCAAAAGAAATTCTTCTAAAAAACTCTCTAAACTAAGCTCTTGCTCAAATGCCTAAACTCTCTCAAGCTCACTTTTCCTCTAAACTTCTTCTCCTCTTTTTTTTTTTTTTTTTTTGTCCCCCTTTCATCCTCCATCTCCCCCCTTTTTATACTTGAAGGGTTACTAATTTGGGGGGAAGATGGATGAGAAAATGGTGGGAAAAAGAAAAAAAATAAAAAAATAAAAAAAATAATGGCCATGGAAAAACCTTTAGAATAGGGAAATGGTGGTAATGGGGGACCTTTTTTCATGAAAGCTTCCCCTTGAATAGGAATAGGGAAGACCAAAAAAAATAATAAAAAAAAAATAAAATTTTGATAATATGTAGGAAAAGGGGTTTGAACCACAAACCTTGTGGTTATCAGCACAACTTAATGCCAGTTGAGCTAAGCTCTTATTGGCATATCATAAAAACAAATTGACCATCAAATATTGGAAAACTTCAAACATTATTACTGAAAATCAAGCCGGACCAAATACGGTGTCTACAATCACATATAGAATTCTACTTGTATTGAAGTCCATTGATGACTATCCTTGATAGTATTAAAAGTCTATCAGTTGAGTTAGCACTTATCAGTGATAAACTTTAATCACTGATAATTACAATTGTGATTAAAGTCTATCAGTGATAGGTTTCTATCAATAATAGATTTCACTCATAATGATAGTCTATCAACTAAACATTAGTAATGCTTAAACTGGACTAAATTTTATTTATTGAAGTCTATCCAATGACTGTCACAGATAAAATTCTAGTTGTATATTGAGTTTATCATTGATAGTCACTAAAAAAGACTTTAAGACAAATGTAATTATATGATTTTCATCGATAGATTTCAATACATATGAAATTCTATCAATGATAGAAGTCTATCATGACGAGTCAACTTCTATTATTTAATATATCAAATAATTTCATTGATGATAGTCACTAATAGATTTCAATACCTCAATGTAGATAGAATTCTATCAAATAATAGGAGTCTATATCAGTGATTATAGACTTGAATACAAATAGAATTTTATTTGTGATAGTTATTGATATCACTGATTTATAAGTGACTATCGGTGATGGAAGGAGTCTATTTTACTATTTGTATAAGCAACCTAAATATTTATATTAGTTGCATAAAAAACTTGTATAATGGATGCATTTGAATAAAATATGAGATAGATAAAGTTGATACATGCTACTATATGAGAATATCTTAGCAATGTTGGTTTTGAGAAGAGATCTCGTGCAAATTATAGGAAAAGATCAAGTTATAAAATGAAAACGTTAATATGTAATTAGATACTCAAATTGAACTAAATTTTATGTGATAGTCATTGATAAACTTCAATACAGATAGAATTCTATCAGTGATAACTGCTGATATCACTGATAGTCGTTGTTATACTTCTATGAATGACTATCACTGATAGCCACTGATAAATTTTTATCAGTGATAACATGTTTTATGAGCTTTTTAGTCATTTGCACGGACTGATTACTAAGTTTTGCTATATTTGCAAATAGTTTTAGATTTTGCTATATTTGTAATTATTTTGATCTATTTTGCTATATGTGTCAGTCCCCTTTTAACTCTCGATTGGACAGTTTCAAAAAAAAAAAAAAAAATCAGATGGATAACGTAAACTTTTCAATTTCATTAAATTGTATCTTAAATTTGGATAAGGATTACAATTTTTACCTTAAACTTTAAAAATGTTGCAATTTATACCTTATATGGTAGGTTGTTGTTCAAAAAATTATTGATCTAAGACGTGTCCATTGAATTATAAAATATATATTTGATATACAATTGATTGGATGTAGATAAAAATGACATTAGAGCTATTTTTTTCATTAGATTAGTGAATTTTTATAATTTTTCGTATTTTTCTATAAAAAAATAATAATAAGTCGACAAGTTAGCATCTAAATTGATGAAATTAAAAATTTAGGATAAAAATTGATATGACTTACCAAATTTTGGGGGTAAAAATACATATTTTTTTCTCAATTTTATACACACTTGGCTTTTTTCAAGTTCTACCCACTGTGGTTTCTCCTTTTAATGTAAAATTAAAATTACATGTGGTGTTTTGTAATTCTTATTAACAAAATTAAATTTACAATAAATATAAATAAATATATATACACACACACAAAAAAGTATGTGATTGTTCACACGAAACTTTGAAGATGGAGACACGTGGAATAAATATGTAATTGTATTTATGTTTGTATGTGTGTGGGTGTACAATCTCTAATGTTAATCCTCTGATTCTCTCTCTTGTGTGTGAATGTGTTTCACTCGAGGGCTGAAACGCTTGATCTCGAGTTTGAAGCTTTAATGGATTCTTGGAGCTTAAAGTCTTCCAGTCTTGAAGGAGTCTTCAGTCTTCAATAAGTGTTCAGCGTTTGGAAACTTATGGATTTCAGAGTCTTCAGTCTTCTGTCTTGGGGGAATTTCTCTAAATTCTCTGAGTCTGGTTGAGAGCTCCCAAAATTCTGAACCTTTGAAATGGTGGAGAACTCCTCTATTTATAGAGTTCACGCTGGATGGGCCCTGGTGACTTTTGGGTCTAGCAACTTGGGCTTGGACTTTATTGGTCTTGGGCTCAACCATTTAGTCTTGGATTTGGTTCACATTTGACCCAAAACCATACGACCCAAATACTTAAATTTGATCCAAATAATTATTTTTTTTAATTAATTGGTCAAATTAATTAATTTGATCAAAATAATTTAATTTTAATTAATTGATCAAATAGAAATTTGGCTCTATAAATTTATAATTGGCCAACTTTGTTTCCAAATTAAATTTGAGACACATGTCAATTTATAATTGGTCCCAAATTTAATTAATTTTAATTTCGTCATTAATTTTATGTAACGACATGACAATTCGTGATTGGTCAAAATTTCTCCATCAACAAATGTCCCTTTTCGAGATTTATGAACAAATTATGTGGGGATGAATCTCGAAAAGAAATTATTTGGAATTTTTTTTGACTCCACTTGATGTGTCAATCAAAATTTTGATTGAATTTTTTTGTTTACACATCTGCTATGCCAATTTAATCAAAATTCAAAATTTTCTTCTTTTTTTTGTCGAAATTTTGATCCACTTGCTTGGCGACAAATTGCAATTTGAACCCCAATCCATATTGAATTTCAGTCGTGTCCAAATTCTATGTAACTTTGAATTTGGAGTAATTTCTCTCCATTTTGGCTTTGACTCAAGTTTAATTTGGAGCCGAATTATGATTAGACCCAAATTATCTCTAGATAAACTCAACCTCAAATACCGTGAATTTGAAATAAGGCTTGAAAAATTTTAGTTGAAGTAATGTTAAATTCTATCCAAAATTTGATTTGAGGAATAGAATTCAAATATACCCTCTTTGAATTTGATTTAGGTAAGAGTTTAGTTATACCGAATTTAATTTAATTCAAATCGAATCAAATTCGAAATTTATCTAATTTATCTTTACTTTAAAATTGGACCAATTTGAATTTTTATTCAAAATTGATTTGAATTAAATTTCCCACTTGGATTATGATTTGAATTGGCACTCCTAATTTGATAAGGATCTAGTTAGAGATAAAGTTCAATTTGAACCCAAATCCCATAATATCTCTTCCTTATTTGAATCCAAAATTTTATTCCTATAAATAGCCATAACAAACCATTCTTTTTTCTTCAATCACGCCTGGTATGTACGCTCCTTTTTTTTTTTTTTTTTTAGAGTTGCACATCATCTAATATTTTCTTCTTTTTGTTTGGGTTTTACTGTGTCTTTCACGCTCGAATTTTTTTTTAGCCCATAATTTGAATTTACAAGCTTCACATAGGGGAAAACAAGAATTGAGGCGCCTAGCTGACATTGTGATTTACACCAACTATTTCAAAATTTTCGACCCTTTAGACTTCTGGATATGTTTTCAAAGTATTTTTTTTTTCTGAAAGAATGTTTTCAAAGTATCTTATTCATTGAAATCTCTTGTCTCCCTCTCCTTCGCTCTTTCCCTTCCTCACTCTTATTCCCTTCCTCTGCTTCAATGCAAATGATTTCCTCATTGCAAGTAGTAGGCTGCGACGGAGAGCAACGAAGTGCTGATGAGAGAGTCGACTGTCGGGAGGATGGCAGTGGCGTCGCTGCTTGGTCTAACTGCCGGAGCTGCCGCCTCATCCCCAGCCACGACGACGCTGATGATTGCGGTAGCGAAGAGGATAGCGCAAGCGATCTTTTTCATCTCCATTGCGCTTTTTTTTTGTTAGTTTTGTGTGTGGCGTTATTTGGCGAGGAAGGTACGGTGGAAAAAAATGGGAAAAGAGAGAAAGAAAGAGTGGGGAAGACAAAAAGAGACGTGAGAGAGAGAATGTGGTGAGAGAGAGAGAAAAGGGGGCGGGAAACAAACTCGTGGCTTCTTCATTTTTTTTTTACTTTCTGAAAGAAAAAACGTGTACTTTTTTTTTTAACTTTCTTTAATTTTTTTTTTAAATTTTATTTACCTTTCAGCCTTTTGACTTTTACCTTTTTTTTTATATATATATTTTTTGTTTTTGTTTTTTTTGTCTGTCTTTTTTAACTTCTTTTTTTTAATTCTTTTTTTTAATTGGTATATTTTTTTACAATTTTTTTTTTAGTTATTGTTTTTTTTTTAATTTTTTTTCTTTTAACTTTCTGACTTCTTTTTTTTTTTAATATATCTTTTAACTTAAATTGTTTTCACTTTTCTTCATGCCTTTTTTTTTTCTTTTTTTTTTTTACTTTTTTTTAATGGGCTCTTTTATATATATACATATGCAAACTTAACTTATGCTTTGTACATATGCATATAATCTCAATATTTTTTTCCTTTTTTTTTTGTAGGAACAATTTTCATAATCCTTGCTTATAGTCCATAGAGGTAAATTTTCAAAATAAATTAAGATGGACTAATTTCAATTTTCCATAAATTCAAACACCTTTTATTTAATTTAATTTGATGTTTTGTTTTTCTTTGCCCCTTTTTTTTTTAAAGAAAGAAGCTTGACTTCGAGACTTGAAGAATATATATATATACTTTGAACATCTTTTGCCCCTCAATTTGAGAGACAAATTTCTAAGTAATTCTTCCTTTTTTTTTCGTTTTTTTTAACATTCACCTTTCTGAACTAACACCACATTGCCGATATTCTCATTATAGGAACAGTACATCCATCTACTCACCAAAAAGGTAAGTTAGGCAAACACCTTTTTTTTATTTTTTATTTTTTTTGTAGTGTTGTTTTTTTTATTTGTAGGTACAACGTCTTTCAGCATTAGTACAAGGACACATGACGTCTTTAGACTTTTGTTGCTACGACGTTCCCCGGTCCAAGGACACATGATGTCATTCCCACTTGGGCTCCTTTACTGCTGCCACCTCTTTCAACATTAGTACAAGGACATATGACGTCTTTGGACTTTTGTTGCTACGACGTTCCCCGGCCCAAGGACACATGATGTCATTCCCACTTGGGCTTCTTTACTACTGCCACGTTTTTCAACATTAGTATAAGGACATATGACGTCTTTGGACTTTTGTTGCTACGACGTTCCCCGGCCCAAGGACACATGATGTCATTTCCACTTGGGCTCCTTTACTGCTGCCACGTCTTTCAACATTAGTACAAGGACATATGACGTCTTTGGACTTTTGTTGCTACAACGTTTCCCGGCCCAAGGACACATGATGTCATTCCCACTTGGGCTCCTTTTTTGCTGCAACGTCTTTCAGCATAAGTACAAAGACATATGACGTCTTTGGACTTTTGTTGTTACAACGTTTCTCGGCCCAAGGACACATGATGTCATTCCCACTTGGGCTCCTTTCTTGCTGCAACGTCTTTCAGCATAAGTACAAGGACATATGGCGTCTTTGGACTTTTGTTGCTATGACGTTCCCAGACCCAAGGACACATGATGTCATTCCCACTTGGGCTCCTTTATTTCTACCACGTCTTTCAACATTAGTACAAGGACATATGACGTCTTTGGACTTTTGTTGTTACGACGTTCCTCGACCCAAGGACACATGATGTCATTCCCACTTGGGCTCCTTTATTGCTGCCACGTCTTTCAACATTAGTACAAGGACATATGACGTCTTTGGACTTTTGTTGTTACGACGTTCCCCGACCTAAGGACATATGATGTCATTCCCACTTGGGCTCCTTCCTTGCTGCAATGTCTTTCAGCATAATTTCAGCATAAGTACAAGGACATATGACGTCTTTGGACTTTTGTTGTTACGACGTTCCCCGACCCAAGGACACATGATGTCATTCCCACTTGGGCTCCTTTATTGCTGCCACGTCTTTCAACATTAGTACAAGGACATATGACGTCTTTGGACTTTTGTTGTTACGACGTTCCCCGACCCAAGGACATATGATGTCATTCCCACTTGGGCTCCTTCCTTGCTGCAATGTCTTTCAGCATAATTTCAGCATAAGTACAAGGACATATGACGTCTTTGGACTTTTGTTGTTACGACGTTCCCCGACCCAAGGACACATGATGTCATTCCCACTTGGGCTCCTTTATTGCTGCCACGTCTTTCAACATTAGTACAAGGACATATGACGTCTTTGGACTTTTGTTGTTACGACGTTCCCTGACCCAAGGACATATGATGTCATTCCCACTTGGGCTCCTCCCTTGCTGCAATGTCTTTCAGCATAATTTCAGCATAAGTACAAGGACATAAGGACGCTTTTAGATTCCTGAGGAAGTGACAATAAGTCCTTTATGCTGAAGGAGGATAAGTCTCCTGGACTTGCCATCGTTCCCGAGGAGCTAGCAAGGACATCATCATCTTCCACCACGTTTACAATGTGATACGTGACAGTTTCAAGTGCCTCTCCTTAACTATCATCGAGAAAGCGCCTTGGGAAGTATTCTGCCAAAGTTATGGGTTGTGGAGGGCAAAAGAAATCTTCACTTTCCTCCACGACAGGTTTTGACCTCCTTGACTTCTTTTTTCCCTTCTTCCTTTGAGATTTAACCTTTCTTTTACTGTCTCGAAATAGGCGGGACTCCTTTTGTGCTTAACTTTGTTTGCCCCTTTTGTGACGAACGACAACGGTCCAACCTTCGTTCTCATCCTCAATGGAATTATACTTTTTTTGGAATCCCTTCATTGTGACGTCTTTTTGAAAACGCACGACTATGGGCTCAAGGGTCCCAAATTGAATCATCCTTTCTTCATGATCACCTAAGGAGATTAGAGGAAGTTGATTCCTTACATTTGTCATTATCGTTGCATGATTCGCTTGAGCCACCTCATCAAGGTCCAACTCAATTTTCTTTTCACGAGCTAACTTAAGAATTAGCTCTTTCAATACAAAACATTTCTCCACCGGGTGACTAACGACTCTGTGATACTTGCAATAGTTAGGATTGAAGGTGTACATATTACACATGCGGAAGCAATTGAAGATCGAAAGCACTTAAGACATTCAATTTTACTCCTAAAGCATGCATGTTCTAGAAAAGACAGAATAGAGAGTTTAGAAAACACCAACCTTTGTAGCTCACTTATGTTGAACTCCTTGTGGTGTTTGCCTCTCCTATGCTCCTTGGACAACCTCTAGAGTCTTCCCTACTATACTCCGGGCCAAGAACGACTTGTGGGAGTCTATATAAGATAGGGAATGGGAAGGGAATGCTTGAAGCATCAAACAATGGAGAAGAATGAGAGATGAGAGAACTTTGAGTCCAAATTCCAGCAGCATAACATTAAGGAAATGACTCTCTTATGTTTGAATATGATTCAAACTCCTTTTAAAGACATTCTCCATGCAAAGCCAAGCCTCAAGACACAAGACACATGGTGTATTTGCAAGCTCAAGTGGATTCTAGGTGTACATTACACAAGACATGCAACAATGCATGAGTGAGTTGTCTTTCCACTTTGAATGATCATGCAATAAGTGGATTTCCAACTAAATCCACTAAATTCAAATTGAAATCAAATTTCAAGCTTGCAAATTACCCCCAATTTCAATTCTAAATTGAAATTGATTGCTTGGTAATTAATTTGAAAATTTTCAAATTAATTTTGATATGATTAATCTAATTAATCTTTGTTATCTTGTGCAATTCCATATATATGATTCCTAATACATATATAGTATTCAAAACACTTTTAAATACTTCATCTCTCATTTTCTAATTTAATTCATAATTAAATTATTGTGTCAAACACAATTTACGATAATACCCTTTTTCCCGATTTTGAACGATTCAAAGCTTCCTATCTTTTGTTCTAGGCTTAATTCCGATGTGAGCTAGTAGGAGGACCTAATGGACCTATAGATCATGGGCTCCAACGATTCGAGGCTAACCGACTAATCTCATTGTCCAAGCTAGCCAACATTCGTTAACTATCGGGACACTCCACTATAGCCCGATAGTTGCACTCCCCTCACTATAGATATATTTTCGTCCACTTGATTTAACCATGATTAGTAAGTCGATCCTTCACAGGTTGTTCGTAGCTATAGCTAGGTCAATAAGCCGTTTTACCCCTATAGTACTTCTAGTTCCTTAAGTCCCACTGATCCTCTAATGAACAATTGGTTTATGGTCCAACCAATAAACCGAGTCCCTCTCGGGCCAATGAGAGGGCGGGATCCCTTTGTTCAAGCCCCGGAGTCAGCACTTAAGGGAACAACCTCTCTACTATCCCTTATTCGGGTAGGAGTGAATTCCTTCTTGCATGACTATGTCCCCAGCTATCTACCCGTTCCTATCCCTGAAATGGGAGGCTTATTGAGTCGGCGATACTGAGCCACTCTCACCTATGCAGATCTAAGGATAAGCCCGAATAAACAGGAGTTCATAGTTAGCTCAGGATTAAGATCGAGTTACCTAGGTCATCACATGAAATAGTCAGTCTCGTCAGTAAACGGTGTTATAAAGCGAGAGCGACTTATTTCTCGGTCCTGGTCTTATGCAAACTCATTGCATAGGACGCCCCCACTCGCATGTCTCTACATGGACGATTTAGGATCACATCGTCTATACCATCTATAAAGTGGGCCGCGTCTCATAGTGTCTCCAGAATAAGGTACCCAACCCTATTCCTATACTATAGACCGTTTTGGCTATTACTCAAGTTTGATCCACTTTTATGTCTCTACATAAAGCTCAAGTGTTCATCCTATAGCCATGGATCTTAGTTTATTGGATTTGGGTTATTATATGTGCAATTTAATTTATTCAGTAATGACTTTTACTGAATCAATCTCGATAACACTTTTATCGAATAAGTATATAATTCGTTTAACATTCACTATCTACGAGTTTTAGGGCACCAATCCCAACAAGGATCATTGACTTTCCCTAACTCTTCTGGTCGTTTGCATTTAGGGAGTTCAATTAATTGCTTTTCTAGCAGTTATATCAACATATCTAGGACATCGGAATCTGGAAATGGATAAACCTTTTCCTGTCTTTCTTTTAAAGTTAGGCGATGTCTCTCGCCTGTCTCCACTCTCTTATTTGTTTTGTTTTCCCTTCCTTTGGCGGAAAGTTTCACAGGGGTCGTGTTGACGACCATGGATTCTTTCGTGGCACTCTTCGTAACTTTCTCAGTGCCTTTGACTTCCTTCTTTTCTTTCCTCATGTCCGGGACTACGTGATCTTTGTTCCCTCTACTAGCGATGCTTAACTCCATATCATGAGCGCGAGTTGCTAATTCTTCAAAGGTTCGAGGTTTTATCCCTTGCAAGATATAAAGAAGTCCCCAGTGCATGCCTTGGGTGCACATCTCAACAGAGGACACCTCGGAGAGTCTATCTTTACAATCGAGACTCAAGGCTCTCCAACGGTTGATGTAGTCAATGACTGGCTCACCCTTTCACTGCTTTGTGTTCGTGAGTTCTGTCATACTAACTGTTCGCCTCGTACTGTACAAACGATTCAGAAATTCTCTCTCAATCTGTTCCCAACTGTCAATTGTCTCAGGCTCCAGGTCAGTGTACCAAGCTTACGCGTTTCCTTTCAGTGTTTGGACAAATTGCTTAACAAGCAAATCTCCTCGAGTACCAACGTTCTCACAGGTTTCAACAAAGTGGGCGATGTGCTGCTTTGGGTTGCCCTTTCCGTCAAACTGTTAGAACTTAGGAGGCTGATACCCAGTGGGCAGCCTAAGATTGTCAATCCTCTTTGTATAAGGTTTGGAATACAAGAGGGAACTTTGAGTGGGTCCACCATATTGAGCCCTGATGGAATTCATGATCATGTCTTGCAGTTGTTGGACGAACAAAGAGGCAACTGATGCGGAGTGTTGTGGTTGGTCCTCATGCATGACAGCAGCAGGGGTTTGGCTAGACTCAGCCGTTTCTCGGTTTTGCAGCTGGTTCTTCAAATAGGCAATCTCAAGATCTCTTTCATCAACTGCCTTCATTAAGAGATTGAGTTTTCTTTCCATCTCTGCCATTCTTTCATCCTGGTCTACATTAGCCATCATGACGGACATCACATAAGGATTTAGTGTATCTTTTGGCTGCTTAGATGTTGGAATGACAGATTCGAACAGCGGGTTGTCTTTGACTGCAACGTTTATCCTTAGAGGATTCTTCAATCAACTTTGAAATCCTGCTTGCAACAGCAAGAGGAGTATGATCCTCCTTGATCTCAATTCCTTAGGAACGACTACGAGTGACAGGACCAGTGTAAGAATCGCTTGATGTGGTAACCTTCGTGGGAGCTTTCTTTGGTGCCATCACGTTGGTTGGATCTTTAAACAAGAGAAAGAGATGAGAGGTAGAGATTGTCCCACTAGGCGTGCCAATTTGTTCACACGTAACTTTGAAGATGGAGACACGTGGAATAAATATGTAATTGTATTTATGTTTGTATGCATGTGAGTGTACAATCTCTAATGTTAATCCTCTGATTCTCCCTCTTGTGTGTGAATGTGTTTCACTCGAGGGCTGGAACACTTGATCTCGAGTTTGAAGCTTTAATGGATTCTTGGAGCTTGAAGTCTTCCAGTCTTGAAGGAGTCTTCAGTCTTCAAGAAATGTTCAGCGCTTGGAAACTTACGGATTTCAGAGTCTTCAGTCTTCCGTCTTGGGGGAATTTCTCTGAATTCTCTGAGTCTGGTTGAGAGCTCCCAAAATTCTTAACCCTTGAAATGGTGGAGAACTCCTCTATTTATAGAGTTCACGCTGGATGGGCCCTAGTGACTTTTGGGCCTAGCAGCTTGGGCTTGGGCTTTATTGGTCTTGGGCTCAACCATTTAGTCTTGGGTTTGGTTCATATTTGACCCAAAACCAAACGACCCAAATACTTAAAAAACCCAAATTTGATCCAAATAATTATTTTTTTAATTAATTGGTCAAATTAATTAATTTGATCAAAATAATTTAATTTTAATTAATTGATCAAATAGAAATTTGGCTCTATAAATTTATAATTGGTCAACTTTGTTTTCAAATTAAATTTGGGACACATGTCAATTTATAATTGGTCTCAAATTTAATTAATTTTAATTTCTTCATTAATTTTATGTAACGACGTGGCAATTCGTGATTGGTCAAAATTTCTCCATCAACAGTGACGAATTTGTTCCCACTTCTAAGGCACTTAGCGAAAGAGACAACTCCCACGGAAACAGCCAGAGATTCGACTTCATGCATGTGATCTAAGGAGTTTGGTTTGAAGTGTAGACGAATGTTCATAGGTATCAAATAAGATATCAGGAAATTAAAGATGACTGTATTTGGTTAAGTCTTTGAATGTTAATTATTTTTATGAGAATAAACAATGTTTATTATTTATAATCCTGTATGTACTACTTAATTAATTAATCTAAATTGTATTAGTAAATTAATTATAATAATATGATATAATCAAATTTACTTAATTAATTATTTTTTTAAATAAAAATTAATTAATTAAATATATCTACTCATCCATCTTAATTAATATTTTCTTAGAAAACAAAGTTTAATTAATTTATGGTTAAATTATGAGTTTTGCTCTTAAACTTTCAAGTTTGTGTCTATTTGATCCATGAACTTTAAAAATTTTGGTTAAAAATCACTTTTTGTAAAGCCCCAGGCCCAGGATTCGGAATCCGGATTCGACACTTGACGGCCCCGGCATTCCCCTGCGACCTGGCCACGTTACCATACTCGTCTTAAATCGCTTCTAAGAATGAAGATTGTCCCCACAAACCAACATGGGGTCCTTTTAGCATGCTTTGTCCTCACTCACATGCTTCCTAGAAAAATTCTCAAGAGGTCACCCAACATAGAACTTCTCCAAGCCAAGCACGCTTAACTTCAAAGTTCCTATGATTGAGCCACCGAAAAGGAAGGTGCACCTTGTGGGTATAGGTAGTATCTATCAATACCCGACAGCGCCAGATCTGGTTTTTTTTTTTAAAAAAAAGCGAAGGAGGGTTTCCCCCTTTGAATCCAACTGGAACCAAGCCCCTTCGTTCAAGATCTTAAGTGCCAGATCTCGCGAAGAAACGAACGAAGAATCACAGGTCTTGAGCGAATGAAGAATCGCGGACAAAGAATCGTGGCAGGACCGAAATGAAACTAAAAACCAGTGAAGACGGCGGGTCTTGAGTGCCAAATCTCGCGAGAAAAACCAGTGAAGATGGCGGGTCTTGAGCGCCTGATAGCGCGAACGGACGAAGAACCCCTTCGCAAGAAGAAACGAGTGAGAAGAAACGGACGAATCGCGACGGCGGCCGGCGATTGGAGTTTGGTGGAGGTGATGAAGATGAAGAAGAAGAATAAGAAGAAAGAAGAAGATGAAAAGGAGAGAAATAGAATTAAAAAAATAATATATTTTTATTTTAAAAAATAAAAATAAATTTTTTAATAAAAAAATAGCGGCACGTCAGCACACTGTTAGTCTTTAACAGAAAATAGATGGAGGGACCAAAATGAAACTAAAACCAAACCTCAGAGATTAAATTGTTGAGTTTGAAAACCCAGGGACCAAAATGAAACATAACCCAAACCTTAGGGACTAAAAGTGTATCTTTCTCAAAATTCAATAACCTATTGGACCCAAAATTGAAGTTTCAAGACCTATTAGACACTTAAAAAAATTAAGAGACCAACTAGACACAATTTTAAAAGTTTAAAGACTTATTAAACACTTTTTAAAGTTTAGGAACAAAATAGACTCACGCTTGAAAATTCATGGACTAAACTTATAATTTAATATTAATTAACCCATCTCAAGCAAGTCTAATTAATAATTTAATACTAAGTTTCAAAAAATTAATTTAATACAATTTTTTTTTTCTTTTAATTTTTAAGTACGATAACTAATTTTAATTAGTTAAATAAAATAATAAATAAATCAATTATAATTAACTAATTTGATTGAAAAATGATAGATGTACCCAAAGTAATCTACAAAAACACATGAAGATGGGATGTAGGGGTGAGCATCTAAGACCGAAAAACCGATCCGACCGACCATTGGTCTGTCGGTGGGCCTAAAAGGCCCAAACCGACCGAACCTTAAATTAAAAAAAATAATAAATAATCATAAATAATAAAGAGAAAAGTAAAATCTGATGCATGTCTTGTCCATCGTCCATCACAAGTCACACCTAACAATTACCTATACATAGGTAATGATTACTTATATACAGGTAATCATTACTTTTTTTTTTTAAAAAAAATATTTTTTCCCTTCACCGAGCCTCTACATCTTCCTCTCTCTTCTTCCATACTTTCATTCTTCCTCTTCTTTCTTTTTCACTCTGATTTCCATCTTTTCCTTTTATCTTTGTTGGCCGAAGGAACCTACTTCTTCACTTCGCCGCAACGACGTCCACTCTTCACCAGAGCTTAGTGCCACCACGGACAGTCATGTGTTTTTTTTTCCTTCATCTCTTTTCCCGTTTTTTCTTTGCTTGTAAGTAGCATCAACACTCTCTTCTCCATTCTTTATTTCTCCTTCGCCTCGCCGGAAAACGTCCTCTTCTCACCTAAACTTCCGAAACCGACCGAAACCGACAGATATTTGCTTTGTGATCGGTCAGTCGGTTCCATAAAACCTC
The DNA here is from genome assembly GCA_017139565.1 of Luffa aegyptiaca. Taxonomy (NCBI): domain Eukaryota; kingdom Viridiplantae; phylum Streptophyta; class Magnoliopsida; order Cucurbitales; family Cucurbitaceae; genus Luffa; species Luffa aegyptiaca. The sequence goes on along the minus strand of CM029398.1, from coordinate 32,268,788 downwards.
CCAAAATCGACATCCACCGACCGACTAAAACCGATGTATCGGTGATCGGCGTCGGTTTGAGTGATGATGTGTTTACCGCAAGCGTACAGTTGCCACAAGCAATATAGTGATTTTGAGTATAGAGTATCGTCTCCACAGGGATTGGATTTATTCAATTAATTACTATGAATAATCTTGCTTAGCTTTATTTAGAGAACAAAATCTAATGTTGAAAAGATAAACTAAAAAGCTAATCTAGAAAGCAAAAGATAAATGGAGACACAATTTGGAGGGATAATTCTTAGAGGGTTGATTTTATCAATTGGACCTTTAATCGCTTAATCAATTAACTAACTTAGATTAATCAATCATTCTATCCATAAGTCTAGAAGCCTAATTTCAAGGACTCTCCTGTCGGTTTCCTCCCATCTCATGCCTTTTAATAAAGAATCTCCTTTCGGTTTCCTCTTTATTTAATTAGCACGACATTACGACCCTTCAATACAACCTCTAATGTTATTTATTCTATCCCGTGTCACTCGGGTAAATAAACATTAGTCATGCATTCAGTTTTAGTCTAAGCTTCTCTCCGTCGAGTTTCCACTTAGTAACAATTCATTTAATCAGTGATCAGTTGATTAAAAGCATTAAGGACAAAATGCACAAATGAACAATAATGACAATCCAACCAAATTAATTCATTAATTCAACAAAGGTTCAACAACTAAATTAATCTCAAAGAATTTAGGAATTAACTACTCATAATCACTAAAATCCAATAATTCCTAATCACAACAATTCTAGAAACTAAAACATATAAAGGAAAAGGGAAGAGAAATGCTCATAAAAGCGTCGATCTCCTTGATCCCATGGTGACCTCCTTCAATCCCGAGCTCCCAAGATCTTCAACAAAGCTTCAAAACTCTCCCAAAAATCCCCAATTTTAGTGTGGACTCTAGAATGGGGTGAAAACCCACAAATTAGCTCTCCAAACTTGGATGCAAATGGCCCCTTTTATAGTTGTCCAACAGGCACAGCGTCGCGACGCTCTGACGTCACTGTCCAATTTCTGGATCTTTCCTCGCAGCTCGCCAAGCGTCGAGACGCTTCAGCCTAGCGACGAGACGCTAGGCCTCAGATCTTCTAGAATGGCCCGATTTTGACTTAGATTTGGGCTTCCATTTTGCTTATCTTGGGCTTTTGGGCTTGGATCTTCAATGTAATTCTTCAAATTGCTCCAAAAGCCTCCAAAGTCATCCAAAATCTCTCAAAATTCTGGTTTTGCTTCCTTGGCTCGATTTTCTGAAATTTAAACATAAAATAGCATTAAAGCTCACAATTCAAGCACAAAACTAACTAAAAATAATAGGAAATTGATAGCATTTTTGCATGCTATCATTGAGCCCAAAGTGGATGTCGACCGACCGATGATCATCCCTAATGGGATGTATGGCAATCTTGAAAGTTATTTATCAATTAAATATGTGATGTAATTTAATTAATTAATTATCAATTATTTAATATTTTTTAATATCAGAGGAAGTAGTTTTGCAACTACCGTTATTCTCCGATCATCATATTGGTTTTTCATGGATTCTAGTGTGTTACAAGAGGTCAGTACATTTTTTTGAAAAAAATCCAACATTGGTATCAGAGTTGATGGGCCCAACTTGTCGAAGGTCGTGTTAGTCAAATAAATTTATAATCCACGACACTAAAACTATTTTGTAGAAATAGTGGCCGAAGTCGAACACAGGGAAGGGGACTTAGTAGATGTAAAATTTTGTGCTTATAAAACAGGGGGGATTTTGGAAAGCAGGACAACGCAAAAATAAATGCTGAATTTAAAGGAGACAAAATAAAGCATGCAAATGAGAAATAAGACAAAAATTAATATCATGAAGGTATCGTTGGATTGAGATTTCTTATCCCTGACTCTATTTCGTTTGGCTTCCTAGTTTTTTCTAATAATTATTCTATGTCGATTTCATTAGTCCGATTGGCTTCTTGGTTACTCGGAGGATCCCCCTACACTAACCTGTGCTAATTAACTTGTTAACCGTGAATTCTGCAATTAAAAAGATTAATTAATTTATTCTTTATCGTTCGCCACCCCTCATACATAAAGTAGCAACCATCCGAGACCTCGCAACGGTCACTAAATTATATCTAGCTAATTTAGAATAAGCAATTTCACAATCACCTACTTAAACTAGCCGCTTTGAGATCGTGGGTCTAGAATTGTATTAACTAAATTTAAATTCATTTAAATCTAATTCATACAACCTTTAACATGCATCCTAGGCCTATCAAGGGTCGTCCCGCGTAGAGAGTGGCTTGTCTCAACCTAGTGGCTATCTAAAAATAACTGATAGAATACACAAGCAGTAATCACATAGGGTTGTCAATCCTAATAGACTAGCCTCATGTATTGGTTTAAATGGGATAACATGCAAAACTTAATGAAAACACAGTAAGAACAGTGCATAAAATGCCAGAAAACTCACCCAAACTAAATAGAAATCAATGCATAATCCCAATCCAACGATATAGATGCGTTTAGCTACTCATAAGCAAAGTAAAAACGTAAATAAACATGAAAGAATACATGAAATATGACCTAAAAAGGTCTACAAAAGTACTGGAAAGTAAAAGAGGCGAAAGAAATCGTAAAAAGACCAAATTTCTAACCTAACGACGGACTAAACCGAGACCTAGTATTTATAGAAAAACATCGCAACGTCGAGACGCCAAGGGCCGCTTTGAGACGCTACGGACTTTATACACCGCTTCATTTTCGCGTCGGCGTCGAGACGCTAGGGGCAGCGTCTTGACGCCATCCCTGATCCGTGTCTTGCTGTTTTATTTCTCGATCTTGTCTCATTTCTTCTCGGTACGGGGCTTCAATCTTCGACTTTTGGTGTCGTTCTTCAGGTCCGCTTCAATACAATTGGGTCCTTTCACCTCCTCGCCGTCCAAGACACCGAGATGGCTCCAAAACTCCGTAATTGGTCCGAAATTAACACCAATTTAGCGTGATTGGCTCCCGACATTGCCTAAGCTTAAAGATCCTGCAAATAAGACAAGTAAAACATAAAATAATTCTAACAAGCTTAGATTAGAGGTGATAAAATAGGACTATTTAGGTCTTATCAAGAGCCAAGTTTGAAGTATATCTATAACTTATTTTTCTTTTTTAAGTAGGGTGCTATAGTTTATTTTCGACTTGAAATTACTCTCTATTCACTTGCCTTTTGCATATAAACTTTATATAATGTCAAGTACGTTTGAAAAACTTTCCAACAATATATTATATGCTTAATTTGGTTTGGTATTGAAGAAGACCGTCTGAAATTCTAGAAAAAGATTGTGATGCTATTATGAATTGTAGTGTACATGGGTTGGGTTGGGTTGAGAGGATTTTTTGGACCAACCCGAAAATTCGGGTTGGTCGGGTTGACGACCCGAAAGAACCTAATAAAGTTGGCAACCCAACCCAACCCAATTGGGTTGGGTTGGGTCACCAGGTTGTTTGATTTTTTTAAAAAATTACAGATTTATGTCAGATGACCATCTTGCAGCCCCATTTATCAAACATGTCCAAGATAGTAAAGTTTTACTGATTTAGAATTTCCAGATTTTTTGTGACAATTTTACCCTTTTTGGCTTCATCTCTCCTCAATAATTTCCGATCATATTATCTCTCTTCATTCAAAATATCTCACCTAGATTTTCCTGATTTTGAGGCATTTAGGGAATTTTAATTAATATCTTTTATTTTTTCCTTTTTTCGTTGTTCTGAAAAGTGTGTAATTCAATATTTGCTGTTTTGCATTCCCTTTTTCATACTGATTTTGAGGCATTTAGGGATTTTTAGTCTGTCTTGCATTCCCTTTTTGCATTCCGTTTTGCTGTTAGGGCATTTTCTTCTAGCGTCGAATTTCCAGAACCAGAGCTCGACGGCGTGGCTAGAGACGACGTAGATGTGTCCCGTCGCCGCACACGCCGCCACTATGCAGCCTCCTCTCGGTACGATGCGACTTTTCAGCCATGTACGCGCCTCCACATCGTACATATCCATGGAGCTCGTGTAGATGTGAGCCTCCGAACCACCGGCAGGGCGTGATGCTAGTTACCTGAAACTCCTCCTCCGATCTTCAGTCCGTCGATCACGTAGAACCCGCAGTCGACGGCCGCGCCGATGCAACCGTATCGTCTTCTCGCGACTGATAGTGAGTTTATGTTTTTATTTAATTATGATATATTTTCGTAGGATCCGAGTTTCTGTAGTTATGTTTAATTCTGTTGTAAATACATGTTTTTCTTGATAATTCGTTTCACATTATTCATTCCATGGTATTTATTAAAATAATTTATCAATGAATTGTATTTTAAAAATAATCCAGCGGCAATCATCTTCCCTATTTTTTTGTCTTAGCGTCGAATATCTTGCACAACCCTCATTTCCCATCCCATCGTCCTCCTCTCTTCACCCTCTCGTCTATCTTCTTTATCATCTCACCTGTGGAAGCCCTAAATTTATCAGTATAATAAAACTATACATCCGTATTTATCAGATATCAAATGTTTGCAATTTTTTTTACTCTAGCCATAACCTAATAAATATAATTCTTATACACCGGGATATAATATGCATACAGAACATTAAGACATATATTCATGGAAACAATCTCAGCAATCATATATATATATATCAACATACAATATATAATCAGTATAATAAAACTATACATCCGTATTTATCAGATATCAAATGTTTGCAATTTTTTTTACTCTAGCCATAACCTAATATATATAATTCATATACACCGGGATATAATATGCATACAGAACACTAAGGCATATATTCATGGAAACAATCAAAGCAATCATATATATATATATATATATATATATATATATATATATATATATCAACATACAATATATAATCAGTATAATAAAACTATACATCCGTATTTATCAGATATCAAATATTTGCAATTTTTTTTACTCTAGCCATAACCTAATATATATAATTCATATACACCAGGATATAATATGCATACAAAACACTAAGGCATATATTCATGGAAACAATCTCAACAATCATATCAAGAAAAAAAAAAAGATAATAGGATGGAATGCAAAACGGAAAAAAAGGAAGGAAAAAAAAAGATTACACAATTTCTCTAAAGCCTAAAAAAAAACAACAAAAAAACAAAAAAAGAAAAAAGAAAAAAATTGGATGCAAAACGACATTAAAAATTAGGAAAAAAAAAGATTACCCAATTTCACAAAAACGAAAAAAAGGAAAATATTGATGAGAGAGAGAAAATATTCAGTCTTTATTAATGGGAGAGAGATGTTTGACCATTATTGATGGGAGAGAGAAGATGACCATTATTGATGGGAGAGAGAGAAAATAACCATTATTGATGGGAGAGAGAGAAAATATTCAGCCATTATTGAGGAGAGATGAAGCAAAGGACTCTTTGGTAAAATGACCATGTCTTTCATGTAAAAATGGAGGCCCAATGTCTATTCTTGAAAAAAATAGTGTAGCTGGACAAATTTGAGAACAAGGGCACCATTTTGGGCTATCCATGTAGTTATCTCAAAAAATTAAATTAAACTCAAATCCCAATTTTCAATTTACACACACACACATATATATATATATATAATTTTTTTTTAAAAAAATAAGGAATTCGGTTCGGTTTGGGTCGAACCCAACCCAAGAAAACCCAAACCGAATTTTTGGTTTTGAAAAAAAAAAACGACCCAACCTAACTCGAAAAAAACTTCTAACCCAGCCCAACCCTTACAGTTTGGGTTGAGTTGTCTGGGTTGTTTAGGTCATCGGGTTACTTGTACACCCCTAAAGTTTTGGCTCCTCAAAATAAAAGACAATAGCCAAAGTGAGCATAGTTCAACGATAATTGGCAAGTATCTCGGCTAAGAAGTCAGAGGTTTAAATCTCCTCATTCCCAATGTTGTTAATTCAAAAAAAAAAAATAATAAATAAATAAAAAAAGATAACATCTTTTACTCTCTTTAAGGCTTGATCCCATGTATTCTTAACTTATCTTATCTTACTTCTTAAAAATGCCCTTTTGCCACGGATCCAAAACTTATTATTATTATTATTGTTATTATTTATATCATTTACTCTTTCTTTTAAGGCTAATCATTTTTTGTATTTTTATTTCTTTGTCAAATTTGCCTTCATTTTTTTTTTTTTTTTTTGACAATAGATGAGGGTGGGGGACTCGAACCACAGACCTCTTGGTCGTTAGTACAAGAGTTATGTCAGTTGAGCTATACTCGTGTTGGCGCCTTCATTTTTTTTCTATGTATCATAATCATTTGTTGATTATAATATATGTATTCGTTACGGAAAATATGCCAAGGTTGACAATGACACAAAAAATAATTGGGACAAAGGCTAAAAAAATATGGTGGAAAAATTATAGAAGTTTTATGTGAAACTAGTTTAAAGACACGTGCGTTGCACATTAAATTTCACTATTTTAATTGAAAATAAAAAAAAAGAAAGACGGTGCCTAGAAGTCTAAAACTATATATTATTTTGTTCTAGGTTCATTTAGAATGAATATGAAATACTTTGCATGTGGTTTGAAATCTTTGAAATATAATTTTTTATGGTGAAAGTTAAAAAATTTGGACTATTTTTTATTAAAATAGCGATTTTTTAAACTTATTACGTATATATTATTATTTTGAAACTTATTAGCGAAATATTGCAGTTTTAATTCGGTGATTGTAGGTCGTCTCACATACGTGGTTGCATATTGTCTCTACCGTGGCCATCGATTTAAAAAAAATAAATTTCGCGTGTAGGTCGTCCGACCTACACGTAATAAATTTTTGCCCGCTTGTAGGTCATGTCTTCAAGAGACGACCCAGGCCATATTTTTTTTTCAAATCTTATTTTATACACATTTATTTTATTTTATATTTTATTTTGAAAAAATGTAGAGATTAACCATCTTGTATTTTTTTTATAGACATTTATTAAGTTTTTTTTAAAGTTCCACTTTATTCAATTTTAAGTTTGAATGTTATTAAGTTTTTTCTAACAATATTTTAAAAAAATTCTTTAGAGAATAAGTAATTTTTTTCAAAATTTTGCAAAAAATTAATGACACATAGAAATTAAAAATAAAATTTAATTTATAAAATAAAATGTTCAACAATACACATGATCATAATAGAAGGCTAATGAGTTCACTTAAACATAAGAAAAATGCAAAAATACTAAGGGGCCGTTTGGGCCACCAACATCAGAAGCCCGTTTTTTAAAAAACCCCCAAATACGCATTTGGGCCCCCGTTTTTATAAAAATGGGGTTAGGGTTTTGTAACCTTCCACTTCCCATTTCGTGAACCGCCATTTTCGTTGCCCCACTTCCTCCCACTTCGCAGATCTACCTCTCGTTTTTCCTTCCTTCGTCTGGAGTTCTCTCTGGCGTTCGTTCTCTCTCTCGACTAAGGTTATCTTTCTTCTTCCTTTTCCTTACGTCTCTCATTCCTTTGTACTTTCTATCGTCGGACGGCGTGTTGGAGTTGAGGTCGTTTGGGTTTTTTTTTCTTATTTTTACCTCGTTCTCTTGCTTGGATATGGTTTTCTTTACTCTCTCTCCCTGCTAACCTCGCCTCTTCGATTGCATGCGTTTGGTCTTCGGTTTCGGAGGGAAAAACGAGTTCAGATCTGTGATCCCCCACTCAGATCTGTCTTCTCCTTGCTCCCTCTTCACGAATCCGAGGTACCCTTGTTGTTTTTTTTGGTCCCTTGTTTCGGATCTTCATGTTTCTTACGGATCTGACCCTAAAATATGGTTTCTTCGTTTGTTTTTCTTCAGATCCCACCCCATGCCGCTTGATTGCGAGCAGAAATGTCGCTATTTTAGTCCTAAAATATTAAGTTTTTTAGTGCTTTAATTGTGTTTTTATTGAAGATATTTAATATATTTTGTTATTTGGTCTTTAGGAGAAAAATTGTGGATTTTGGTAAAAAAATGCCCAAAAAGAAGCCATTCAAGCCCAATTTCCATACATGGGTCAAGGGGGAAGCCATGAAGGTCAACCATGAAAAAGAGGCCCAAAAGAAATGAAGAGAGGCCTAAATTCAAGCCCAAAATTGCGCCAGAAAGTTTTGGAATTTGCCTAGCGTCGAGACGCTGTTGATCCCATTTCTTGGCAGGCAAGTCGATGACGTCACAGCGTCGCGACGCTACCCCATTTCCGAGCCTATAAATAGCGCCCCTTGGATCCATTTTTTAGCATCAATCATCATTTCCCTCATTCTTTCCTTTCTTTCCTTGGCTCCTTTGGAGCCTCTCTCAAGGCTTTCTAGCCTTTTTGAGAGTTCTTTAGTGGGAAAATTTTGGGAAGTTTTGGGGAGCATTCTAGGAGGTTCAAGGTGTGCTCGGAGGGACTCCAAGCGTCAGCGAAGGGGTCTTCGACTGTCAATTCCTTCCCTTTTATTATGCTCATAATTATGCTTTCCATTGTAAATTTTGTGGATATTTTAGTATGTATAGCTAAACCCCAATTTGGGGTCTTGAAATGAAATTATAGTTAAAATGTTGTTATAATTGCCTATCTCTTGCCCTTTTTCCTAATTATTTGTATGGATGTGCTTAATGTTGTATGCAATCTGGCCAATTGGCTATTGATCTGATTCTTAATGGAGACTCGACGGAGAGAAGTTAGGATAGATCATAATCCATGCAACTAGTTTAATTGCTTGTCGTGACAACGGGATTAGTTGATTAAACTTAGATTCCTAAAATGAATCAGAGTGTAATAATTAATGATTTTTAATAGCGCTAAGGACACTTAGGTTGTTAAAATGAATTAATTAAAATTAGGGGAGACCGACAGGAGAACCTATGTGATTAACGGAGATTCTAGGATTATAATTAGTTGGGCAACGAGATAGGATAATTATAATAAATGTTTAGCTAATAATTAATTTTCAAGACCCCACTTCCCATTAAAAACTCTTTCTCCATATTTTATTTTCTTTGATTAATCAAATTGATTTCTTTAATTGCTTTGATTTTTAAATTCTCTTTAATTGCATGTTTTGGTCCCTAGATATTATTTCTCCCAAAGTATTTTTTAGTGTTCAAAGAATTTTTGCTTGCTTAAGTTTCGCTTCGCCTCCCTGTGGATTCGATACTCGGAATTCTTCCGTTTTACTATTCCTTGTGACGACCCGTTCACTTGCGGTAAGCAACAAGTTTTTGGCGCCGTTGCCGGGGAGGCTTGATTTTTAAGCAAAACAATTTTTCTTGACATCAAAAAGAAAGGGATAAATAGTAATTTAGGTGTAAATATTTTTCTTTTATTATTTTGTGAATATCATTTTTTTTGGGTTTTAGTTGGTTCTTTTGATTGATTGAGAGTGTTGCATGCGAAGACATAAGGTGGTTGAATTGTTTCCTTTAGATCTTGAAATTACCAGGACACTCAGATCTATTCGTAGAGAGAAAAGACTAACGGAAGCAATGGCCCATCAAGATGAAGCTCCTAAGGCAATTAGAGACTTTTTACAGCCAGTTCTCCCCACTGAAAGTTCAGGCATCGTTTACGCCCCAATCCAAGCTAACAATTTTGAGTTGAAGACAGGATTGATTCAGATGGCACGCGATAACTCTTTTAAGGGACATCCTTCTGAGGACCCACACTCACATCTGCGATCATTCTTGGAAATATGCGGGATGGTAAAAATGAATGGAGTTCCGGCTGACGCTATAAGATTGAGGTTATTCTCATTTTCTCTGCAAGACAAGGCAAAAGATTGGCTCGAATCAGTTGAGACGGGCAATATTAGCACATGGGACGAGCTTGCCCAGGCTTTCCTGACGAAAGTTTTCCCGCCTGCCAAGACTACAAAGCTCCGGACTGAGATCGAAACATTTAGGCAGCTGGATGAGGAGCAGTTGTACGAGGCATGGGAGAGATATAAGGAAATGCTTAGGTGATGCCTCCAGCATGGATATCCAGATTGGCTCCAGGTGCAGTTGTTTTACAATGGATTGAATCCCTCCACCAAGACAGTTCTAGACACATCAGCAGGAGGAAGTTTTCTTTCCAAGACAGTGACGGAAGCCAAGGATCTGCTAGAGGAAATGGCAGCAACCATCAGTGGCCGACCGAGAGGGAGACGATTTCTAAGAAGGCTGGAATTTATGAATTAGATGAGTCAAGTTCGTTGAAGGCATAGATGGCATCCTTGACAAACGCCCTGAACAAGCTGATTTCATTTGAGGTGGTCAAGTCCATTTCCACCTTAGCTGAAGGGTATTCAAAGAAGGAAGGTCAAGATGTGGAAGAAGTTCAGTATGTAGGAAACAGACCATTTACTCAAGGATTACCGAACTTCTACCACCCCAGTCTGCGCAATCATGAGAACTTCTCGTACTCGAACACGAAGAATGTTTTGCAGCCACCGCCCGGTTTTGCATCATCCAGTTCGTCGGAAAAGAAGAGTAACCTGGAGGAGATGGTGGCTATGTTTATCAAAGAACAAAGAGTGTTGAATGTGAATCTCCAAACGGCAGTTAATAACCACGACACAACTCTGAAGAATATGGAAGTTTAGATAGGCCAGATCGCTTCAGCGATGAATGCCCTTCAGAAATGGAAGTTTCCAAGTGACACTGAACCTAAACCAAGAGAGCAGTGCAAGATGGTGACATTGAGAAGTGGTAGACAGTTGGAGTTCAGTTCAGAAAAGAAGAAGAAAGAAGAAAAGAGCAAGGATGAAGATGAAAGGGGTGAGGCACAAAAAGCCTCCTCTGAAAGGTCCCAACATCCTCCTATCTCTATTGATTTGAATTGTGGTGTTTCTAACTCTTTTGCAGGAAAAGAAAAAGATGAGAAGAAGAATGGCAGGCATGACGAGAAACTGAATGAGGAAGAAGTGGATCCATGCAACCATCATGACAAAGGCTCGCACATTAGCCCGCCCAAGCGGAGGGGCGAATGTCCTACCTTTGACTACAGAGAGTTACCTTTTCCTCAACGCTTTAAAAATGTTAAATTAGATGAGCAGTTTTAGAAATTCCTAGAGATGTTTAAAAAATTGTCTTTGAATATTCCTTTAGTAGATGCTTTGTATAACATGCCTAATTATGGGAAATTCATGAAAGAAATGCTTTCTAGGAAGAAAAGTTTGAAAAAAGAAGTTTTTAAATTGTCTGAAAGTAGTAGTACCATAGTTTCTGGAAAGTTGCCTTCTAAACAAAAAGACCCAGGGAGTTTTACTGTTCCCTGCATTATAGGAGAAGTATCTTTCAATAGGGCCTTGTGTGATTTAGGTGCTAGTATAAATTTGATGCCCTATTCTGTTTACAGGAAGATTGGTTTAACAGGAATGAAGGACACCGACGTCACTCTCCAGCTTGCTGATAGATCGATTACCCACCCAATGGGTGTTGTGGAGGACGTGCTAGTAAAAGTCAAGAAATTTATCTTCCCTGTAGACTTTGTGGTGCTCGACATGCAGGAGGACAGAGAGGTACCCATTATTTTAGGCAGACCCTTCTTAGCCACAGGTAAGGCTAAGATTAGTGTGCACACAGGTAAGCTTACCTTGAACATTGATGATGAAAAAGTCGTTTTTAGTATTTGTGGGCATGATGAATCTGTATGTAGTCTGCACTTATTTTTCTATTGGTCCTGAATACTTGACTGACGATGATGAAGAGGTAGAGTATTATCTTGGCCTAGGATTAGGAGAGGAGCCTATGGATGATGGGAATTTTAATCATAATGCATTTTTTGATGACCCTCTGTTTGAGAATGAGCTTAATGATTTAGATTTTCCTGACTTTGAAAATGAATTAGACCTGCCTGCTTTTGAGAATGAAATGTCTGCAGTTGATGATTTACCTTCTTTTGAGAATGAATTGGAATTGCCTGAAATTGATGATTTTGATAATGAGATTGAATTGCCTGATTATGAGAATGAGCATGATTTGTCTGATAATGCATGTGCATGAATTGCATGGAGATGATTACTTGATAGATGATAATTTTGAGTCTGATCATGATAATGTTGAATCTATCGAGTTTGATCCAGATGAGTATATAGAGTCAGACCCTGAAAGTGTGAATAATGTTGATTCGGGTCCTGATGATGTAGATAGTATAAAATCTGACCCAAAGGAGCTTATATTCTTTAATTCTTTTGATAGTAAGTCATATGACAGCTTAGTTGAATCTTTTTTTAATTCTGAGTCTGAGGAATCTTCTGAGCATGTAGATATTGAATCTGATGAATGGACTGGCATGATTGATAGGCCATCTTTAGATCCTAGACCGGTAGATATCATAACGCTAGATGACTCAGTAAACAATTGTTTTGTGAATAGAGATTTAGAAAAGAGATTTGATGCGGCTACATATTTTTTGAAATGTTATTATAACAATCTCTTTAGTGACAATGGGCCAGGGGAAAGTTTTTTTTTCTCCCCTGTTTGTAGTGTGCAATTCGGTGCGTGATTTTCTACAAGGCCCAGAGGATGATGAAAACTTTTATTTCGAGCCTCCGTGAGCGTGCCGAGCCTCGTCTAGCTAAAGACGTTAAAGAAAGCGCTGCTTGGGAGGCAACCCAAGGATTAAAAGTTTAGGTAGTTGTTTTTGCGGTAAATAATTTTCTTTGCTTCGTGATCCAATTTTGTTTTGCAGGATCACCTTAGCAAATCCCAAAGCTCCAAAAATCCCATTTTTCTGGATCCAAAGGAAGAGGATGAATCGCTCCTAGCTTAGGGAAGTCTCAGTATCCCTCTTTATGCTTTATTGTCTATAAACATTAGGGACAATGTTTAGTTTAAGTTTGGGGGGGAGGCTTTCACTGTGTTGAGCATATTTAAATTCTGTTGGATGCATGAATAGATAGCTATGATAGCCAAGGATGTGATTTTAGAAGTTTTGGGAGAAAATGGTTTATATGTTGTGGAATCTGGGAGCATGGCAGAAATTGTGAAATTTTAAAATTTTTTTGATACTTAGTTTTGATGTCTAAAGCATGCAATAGACTTATCTAATGACGTCTTTGAAAATCTAGATTCTTATTATGATTTTTAAAGTTTGTTGTCACCCCGATAGGCTTAGTTTCTAATATTAGGAAGTTCATGCTTGATTGTTCTAAAGAACTAGGTAGAAAAAATGCTATGCCTGCTGAGAGAAAAGCAAAAGCAACAAAAGAAAATGAGAGAAAAGAAAAATCTGTTGAAAAAGATTTTTTTTTTGCTTGCACAAAAGAAAAAGCCTAGGGGTAAAAAGAGCTACCTGCAGTGTGATCAGTTAGGCCAACCAAAGAATAAAATTCGGGTTAAGGGTCCCTGCACTGTAGTGTGAAAGCTAGTATCATTAGATATCAAAATGCAAGTTTGGGGGAGTAGAAAAAGAAAAAGAAAAAGAAAAGTAAAAATATTTGTGAGTTTTGCTCCCCCGTGAAAAAGAAAAATATCAGGCGCCCTGGTTTCTTTTTTTTGCATGATAGAAGAACTCCGACCTATTAGGGGCTCTTAGCCAGTGTAGGGAAAAAACAAATGGAGAAAGCCATAAGACTAATCTAGGTTAGTAAAAGAATCAATAGAAAAGTCTTGAGCATGCTATTCATTAATCTTAAGTTCAAACTATTTTAAGATTTCTTAATGAGTATGCGGTGCTTGCTTATTCCACTTGCATGTTTTCCATTCTATCTTAAGAATTCCAAAATCATTGAGGCTTGAGCGATTCTATTTCATGCATCCTTTGGATTTATTTTGCTCGGGACTAGCAAAAGCTTAAGTTTGGGGGTGTGATAGCGAGCAGAAATGTCGCTATTTTAGTCCTAAAATATTAAGCTTTTCGGTGCTTTAATTGTGTTTTTATTGAAGATATTTAATATATTTTATTATTTGGTCTTCAGGAGCAAAATTGTGGATTTTGGTAAAAAAAAATGCCCAAAAAGAAGCCATTCAAGCCCAATTTCCATACATGGGTCAAGGGGGAAGCCATGAAGGTCAACCATGAAAAAGAGGCCCAAAAGAAATGAAGAGAGGCCCAAATTCAAGCCCAAAATTGCGCTAGAAAATTCTGGAATTCGCCTAGCGTCGAGACGCTGTAGGGACAACATCACGACGCTAATCCCATTTCTTGGCCGGCAAGTCGATGATGTCACAGCGTCGCGACGCTGTGCCAATAGCGTCACGATGCTACCCCATTTCCGAGCCTATAAATAGCGCCCCTTGGATCCATTTTTTAGCATCAATCATCATTTCCCTCATTCTTTCCTTTCTTTCCTTGGCTCCTTTGGAGCCTCTCTCAAGGCTTTCTAGCCTTTTTGAGAGTTCTGTAGTGGGAAATTTTTGGGGAGTTTTGGGGAGCATTCTAGGAGGTTCAAGGTGTGCTCGGAGGGACTCCAAGCGTCAGCGAAGGGGTCTTCGACGGTCAATTCCTTCCCTTTTATTATGCTCATAATTATGCTTTCGATTGTAAATTTTGTGGATATTTTAGCTATGTATAGCTAAACCCCAATTAGGGGTCTTGAAATGGAATTATAGTTAAAATGTTGTTATAATTGCCTATCTCTTGCCCTTTTTCCTAATTATTTGTATGGATGTGATGTGCTTAATGCTGTATGCAATCTGGCCAATTGTGTATTGATCTGATTCTTAATGGAGACTCGACGGAGAGAAGTTAGGATAGATCATAATCCATGCAACTAGTTTAATTGCCCGTCGTGAGAACGGGATTAGTTGATTAAACTTAGATTCCTAAAATGAATCAGAGCGTAATAATTAATGATTTTTAATAGCGCTAAGGACACCTAGGTTGTTAAAATGAATTAATTACAATTAGGGGAGACCGACAGGAGAACCTATGTGATTAACGAAGATTCTAGGATTATAATTAGTTGGGCAACGAGATAGGATAATTATAATAAATGTTTAGCTAATAATTAATTTTCAAGACCCCACTTCCCATTAAAAACTCTTTCTCCATATTTTATTTTCCTTGATTGATCAAATTAATTTCTTTAATTGCTTTGATTTTTAAATTCTCTTTAATTGCATGTTTTGGTCCCTAGATATTATTTCTCCCAAAGTATTTTTTAGTGTTCAAAGAATTTTTGCTTGCTTAAGTTTCGCTTCGCCTCCCTATGGATTCGATACTCGGAATTCTTCCGTTTTACTATTACTTGTGGCGACCCTTGCAGTTGCGGTAAGCAACACCGCTTCTCCTTGCCGCGGCTGTCGACGTCGGGATATGCCTGGTAGGTGTTTGGAGCAAGGTGAGGGGTGGGAAACAGGTAAGTCTTCTTCCCCTTCGTAATCGACCGATGATGTCCCTCATGCATGCAAGCGTTTTCCATTTTGTTTTTTTTTGGTAAATAATCCGTGCCTTCTGATCATGATCTTTCATCTTGCTTTTTATTTTCTGTGTTCTAACATTTATCTCGTTTGATAAATTTTTTGGTTTTCCTTTGCATGCTTGGTTTTTTTTTCTGTACTACCCCCCCCCCCCCATTTTTTTTTTCTTATTCAATTTTTTGTTCGGTCCATTATTTGTTACTTAATTTGTTGTTCTGTCCATTATTTTTTATGTTGTTCTGTCCATTATTTGTTATAACTTGCCTTCTCTTTTCTGTTCTACATCCTGATGGGTCTTTTTGCTCAATTCTTAATTCTGATTTGTGTTGATGAAGATGATGCTACTGTGCATATTATATACACGTTGTTCATGCTATTGATTTCTGTCCAAATTGTTAACTGTTAATCTGTGTTGCTCATGCTCATGGTGATGTCAATGTTTTTTTCCTTTTCATGTATTTGATGCTAATAATGTGCTTTCTGTCTTCATTTTCATGCTGACCATATTTTTCATTCTAACTCCCATTGTGAATACATTTGCTTTGCTTGATTCTCTTTGTTTTGAATACATTTTTCATTGCAATTCCCTTCTGCCCATAAGCTTGCTTCTCTTTATTTTGTTCCTAATATTGGTTGTTCAGTCCATATGTGATTTATTCTGCCTCTGATTTCCTTTGCTAGATTGTATTCTCTTTTTGATATACATGATTTGTTTTCTTTTTAAATTGAGGTCTTCAATTTAATTATCTTCACCATATTTTTAAACTTCTTCTCTTCCTATTATTGGTTTTTTTTGTTTTTATGGGAAAACAAAGTGCTTGACACTATTGCTCCTGAGGTTGGTTACTTTTGATTTTTTTTTTTTTTTTTTTGTGGTTTTTAAGTAACTTAGTTAATTTTGGGTTGCTTTCTGACTAATCCCCCTTAATTTGCAACCAACATTTCCATTGTCTAGTTACTTTTGAACTTGACCATTTACACTTTGGTAGTTAGCATTCAATTCTGTTAGCTTGCATTTAATCCCCATCCATGTAAGTTTTAATTTTTAAAAAGTAGTTGGAGTGCATTTATTTACATGATATAAATGCTATCTACCTTCTCCTTTCTTCAAGATGGAAGTACTATTCATTTATTTTGCTATCCAATCACGTTTTTATTGCTTTCAACTGCCTTCTTCCCATCCATCCTTTATTTAAACAACATTACCACACTCTTTTCCCTTGAGGAAAGTCTCCAATGCTCTTGCATCCCACCAACCTTTGGTGAGTTCATTTCCATGTTTTCTTTCCTTCTATTTTTTTTTTCATTTCTATTTTCTTTTTTTATTTAATCCTCAGTATGTCCTCTCTCTCACTCACTCCTTTCTGTTTGAATGGTTGCTTACGATGAAGAGTAAGTACGACTTGACCGATCTCCATCCTTGAGTGCCTTGCTTCACGTCGACCGATCTCATATAACAGTCAGTTTTCAATCTCTTCTTTCCTTGATTAGATAATATTCACTTTGTACTTACGCAATTCCGTTGTCTATTTTCGTTGTCCCGTTACAGGTTCGATAAAAAACAACCATTGTATTTGAGGTTTGTTTTTTGGTTTACATTGTTTTAAACAGTTCTGTAATTTATGTATATTTTTTTTTTCGGACACTTGGGACTTTATTATATCTGGTTTTAAGTTTTGACATTTTTTTTCATTCATATGACTGTCTTATTGTTTGATGAACTTTATGAGATGTAGTGTTTTGGCATTTTTTTCATTCATATGGTTGTCTTATGGTTTTAAGTTTTGTTAGAACATTTCTGTAATAGATTGTATGTCAAATGTAAATTTTGTTGACAAGGTTGTTCAATAAAATGGTTGTGATTTTTTTGAATTTTAAATCTTCTGTTGGCTTACAAAAATAAAACTGTTTTTAAAACTGCATTAATGTGAAATTTATGAAAATTTAATATAGGCCCCGTTTGATAACCATTTGATTTTTGGTTTTTGGTTTTTTAAAATTATGCTTGTTTTCTCCTAAATTCCCTTCAATGGTTTTCATCTTTGTTAAGGAACCATTTGAATTCCTTGCCAAATTTCAAAAGCAAAAACAAGTTTTTCGAAACTACTTTTTTTTGGTTTTCAAAATTTGACTTGGTTTTTGAAAACAAGGAAAAAGGTAGATACTAAAACAAAGAAACTCATAGGTAGGAATAGGTGTGAATAAGCTTAATTTTCAAAAACCAAAAACCAAAAACCAAAAACCAAATGGTTATCAAACGAGCTTTAGTAATTCACATTTCAAACTTTCGTTAACTGAAAAGTGGGTTAATGGGCTGGATATGTGGAAAAAGTTGATGTAAATAATGTTTTCATCACCTAGTTCTTCTTTTTCAAAATTCTCATGGTTAAAGAAAACTGAATTTGAGTTTTAACCAAAGCATAGTAGGTTAATGGTTTGAATAATACATGGAAAAAATGCATTTAAACACTATTTTCTTAAACAAATGCAGCCTGAACAATTTCTGTTTTTTAAAACAAATAATGTATTAAATAGTGTTAGTAAAGAATGTGTTATAACCAACTTGAACTTGTAAAAAATGTGTTGGTAAGATAACTGTTTTGTTAAGGAAATTTAGTTTTGAAAATTTCGCTTGGTACAAAAAATAATGTAATAAAAAATGTTGGTTCGAAATGTGAAATTCAGATTTAAAAAATGTAGATCTAAAAGTTCTGCTTAATGAAAGTTGAGATTTTAAAAAATGTGTTCGTTAAGATTACTTTTTTGATAACCAAATTCAGTTTTGAAAATTCGTCTTGGTACAAAAAATAATGTATTGAAAAGGGTTGGTAAAAAGTGTGAAATTCAAATTTTAAAAATTAAGAAAATTATTTTTGACTTAACCAAATTTCAGATTTTAAAAAATATGTTGGTTAAAAATTAAGGTATGAAAATTGGAAGAAAAAAAAACTTTGTATAAAAAATTCAGTTTCTGACAGAGTACGTTGTAAATTGAGTTTCTTAAATTTCGTTCATGAAGTAGTTAATTAAAACTTCAATTACGATTCTGAACTTCTCTCCCTTCATTACAATATAACCATTTCGTTTTAAAGTCAATCAATTTTCAATTTTAATAACATTTTGGGGAAATAAATGTAAATTAATGTTCTAAAATGTAACATTTCGAATGATAACTTTTTCAAAAAAATTGAAGGCTCATGTTTGAGCAAATGTTGGCTTATAGATTCAAAACAAATTTCAATTAGTAGATTAGTTAGAAATTTGTTGAATGCACTTTGTCATGTACATTACATTCCTTGATGTATTATGTCTTATATATTTAGTATTACATTGTTGAATCACAAAAACCGTAAACCCTAACAAAAAGACATAAGACCCTAAAACCCCCAAACCCTAAATCGTAATACCTAAACACATAAAACTCAAAATTGTAAACCCTAAACCGTGAAAACAAAAACCCTAACCCTAAACCCTAAAACCGTAAACCCTAAACCATAAACCCTAAACCCTAAATCCTAAACCCTAAGACACATAAACCCTAAACCCTAAACCCTACAACACTAAAACCATAAACCTTAAAACCGTAATGTAACGCCCCCAAAATTCGGTTTAAACTAGGAGACATTACTAAACATTTACCCTAATGCCAACTTAATGCCCCAAAAATTTCGATAGCATAACAGCGTAACTATAGCTAACCAAAAATTTTAGACACCTGGAAAACAAGAATATACACTTCTAATTCCAGATCACAACTCTACTTCACTTGACAACATCCCGACATACTCACTGAATTAAGAACTAACTACAAATCTCAAGCAAATATAAAACGAGTCAGATCTCGTAACAAGTACCAATTAATAAAACTACTACATCCCAGATAAAAGAGACTACAAGATTAAGTCTATTACATATTGAACAAATTAACCACAACTGTTAAACAAGTTAATCAACAACTAAATCAGTTTAACTAACTCCAATAAGAATCTGAACACAATAGTGAATAGAAACAACTGTTATCTAATGGTCTCCTCTTCCAAGCCTCTTCTTCATCACCAAGTTCGAATATGGTCTCATAACCTGCAAAACCTGGTGGTGGGTCAGTACAAAACCACGGTACTGAGTAAGTGGCTCACACATGCAGAGCCATCAAACAACATACTTATACCAGGCAAGTATCATGCTTTTCAACTACATTATTATGCCTCATAACCAAGACAAACAATCAACACATAAAAGCATACTTAATCAATGCCATCGTGCAACAACCATGCACCTAACACATGAATTTCCGCACCATGCCATGCACACTCAAAACACATGAATTTCGCATCATGCCATGCATACTCGGTTTTCTCTCAAGCTCCACCAGCTCGCTCAACACTCATGGCCCTCACAAAGCCCTATGAGACTGACTCCTTCGAGTCACGCCGACCCCTGACCATATTACCCAGGGCCTCGACGTTTCTCTACGACGCTCAGCGTTCAACCCTTGACCATATTACCCAAGGCCTCGAATTGTGCATCGCCCCTTGGCCATATTACCCAAGGCACCCGATGACTTCACAATCAAACTGTACATCGCCCCTTGGCCATATTACCCAAGGCACCCGATGCTCCTCTTAATCCATTGGTGACGTACCAACCCTCGACCATTTTTACCCGAGGCACCTGGTATTCACCTAACTTTCCTTTTCAATGCACAAGGTCCTCGACCTCACAATCTCTCTAAAATGCATGAATCCTACTCATCATGCTTCTAGACCATGTTTTATGCCAATGACATGCAACCCATAATGCACATACCAAACATGCTTTCTAAACCATGAATTAAGTCATAAAACACATCAAACGAACTGCTCATTCACGTTTTTCAATAAATCACAATGAAACCACGTTCTTAGCCTAACAGTTTCACCATATATGCTCAACACAACAACTCAACGTATTCAAAACTCGTCACAAACATATAAAACACATATCTATACAGTATATGATAAAACCAAGCAAGTAAAGCACACAGCATGCTAGCACACAAACAAACAAACTCAACAGGTAGAATTCCACTTACTAATTGCTAAAATGCTCTTAAGCGAACCTAACGAGCTCCTGCAATAAGTAAGGAAAGGTTTCAAAGCTAACTCAGCCCCAAACCTTAATCAACGCCAAAGAGGTGTTTAGGAGGAGCGTTCTTACCCAAACACACTCCATGCAAGCTTGAAGGCTAGCTCGACGACTTGGAACAAGTCTAAATTCCTAAGACAAAGACATTCGAGCATCAAAAGATAGCCAAAGGCACTTATACACAATTAGAGAGGTCTAAGTAAACCTTACAACTCAACTTTGCCAACAAGAACTTGATCCTTGCTTGGAAGAATTCAAAACTGCTCGAGCTTAATCAAACTTCAAACATAGCACACCCAAGATTTAGAGGCCATTTTAAGGTGCCCTAAATTAAATTCAAAGACTCTAAAAGGGACTCACCGCCTCAAAAAGAAACTTGGGTCTTTGCTAAAAAGTGTCTGACGGAGTTCAAATCGAAAAGGGTTTGAATCCTAGCTGGAACGTGCTCCAAATGATTTGAATTCACAAACCCAAGCTCCTTAGGCCATGGGTAACTTGAGTTGAGACCTTCCGGGCTATGGGTACTCATCGAACACCAATTTCAACCCAAGACGCCGTTGGACAGCAATCAAATCAAACTTTATTCTGCAATAAAAGACTATTAACGAGGGGGGTCATAATCTAGAAACGGTACAAGGTCCTAAATCAAATGGGTGTGCCTAAAACATGAAGAAAATCGAATGGGTATATTTAGCCACACTTACTAGAACGTCGAACAACGATGTAGGAGGGACGAAAGCTGCGAGAGACTCGGTGGACCGAGAGAAAAGGCAACTAAATGATGTGAATACGCTTGGCTTCGCAGATCGACCATTGAAAACCCACCAACCTCGAGGATCTCTTGTTGTTCGAAAGAACGAGGGAGAAAGAGGGAGCTCACAACCGTCGATCGACGAGTCTGCCAGTTGAAACACACGCCAATGCAGAGAGGGGGCTGAACGACAAGAAGCACCACCAGTTGGAGGAAGAAGACTCGTGGGTCTCGCCGCTCGTGCGCGTGGATGGCAGCCAGAGAAGGATGGGCTTTCGTAGTTGCTGCTTCGTGCGTGGGTTGCCCAGCTCGTCGGAGATGAAACACACGGGAGAGAGAGAAAGAGCCTACGCGAGATGAAGATAACGGCCAGATATGCGTGGTTCCATGGTTTTGCTACCAGTGCAAAACGCGAGTGAGAGGGAGAGAAGTGGGACGCGGGGGAGGGCAGTCAGACGAAGAAGAAGAAATCGGGGGGGGGGGGGGGGGGGAACTAACGGAGCAAAGAGAGGGAAAGGGAGAGCTCTAGGGTTTCTTTAAATTTCCCCCAATTAGGAAAACCCAAAAATAAAAGGAGGGAAAAATCTTGCGCTCTCTAAACTTCCAATTTTTTTCTCTTCTTAACCAAAAATTCCAACACTTAAAACAATTTGATTCCATCAACTTAAATTCCAATTTGAACTCAATAATGGATCCAAAACATCTCAGAAAGGCTTAATTTTGAAACGCAGGGCGTTACACATAAACCCCAAAACACTAACCCTAAACCCTATAGACACATAAACCCTAAATCTTAAAATCCCAATTTTAGAATTAATGGAAAGAACATTTTGATTTCTTAATTTTAGAAGAATTGCATAACATTGAAAAAAATAAAAAAAAACAAAATCAGAAACTCAGACTTTAAAACTATGTTTAGAACAAATATAGGAAATGTAACAAGTGTGGAAAAAAATTGAAGAATGGAAAATGATTTTTTTTAAAAAAAAAAGGATTTTTGATCAAAATTGTGACTTAAAATCCCACTTTTACAATTAATGGAAAGAACATTTTGATTTCTTAATTTCAGAAGAATTGTATAACATTAAAAAAAATAAAAAAACAAAATCAGAAACTCAAACTTCAAAACTATGTTTAGAACAAATATAGGAAATGTAACAAGTGTGAAAAAGAATTGAAGAATGGAAAATTATTATTTTTTTTTTTCAAATTTTGGATTAATGATCAAAATTGTGACTTGAAATCTCAATTTCACAATTAATGGAAATAACACTTTGATTTCTTAATTTTAGAAGAATTGTATAACATTGAAAAAAAAAAATCAGAAACTCAGACTTCAGAACTATGTTTAGAACAAATATAGGAAATGTAACAAGTGTGGAAAAAAATTGAAGAATGGAAAATGATTTTTTTTTCTTTTTTAAATTTTGGATTAATGATCAAAATTGTGACTTAAAATCCAAAATTTACAATTAATGGAAAGAACATTTTCACTTATTAATTTTAGAAGAATTGTATAACATTGAAAAAAAAATCAGAAACTCAGACTTCAGAACTCAGCACCCCAAACACAGATTTCATAACTCAGACTTCAGAACTCAGCACCCCAAACACAACCTTCTTAACTCAGACTTCAGAACTCACACTCCAAACACAGACTTCACAACTCCATAGATTTCACAACTCACCCTTTTTCACAACTCCCCACTTCCAAAACCCACACCATTGCCCCAAAAACCCCCTAATGAGTTCCACAATGTGGACGTCGCCGGTTACGAGGTGGTTGACGACGATGTCCCCTTGGTGCCTGATCTTGTTCATCTTGTACCACTTGCTCCTCTCGTACCTCATATTCCTCTCGTTCTTCTAGTTGCTCTCTATGAGCATATGACGACGAGGGACCTGCCTCATGTGATGATGATGGACCAGCCTCATAGTATGGTGGAATTAGAGTCTGAAAATACTGCATACCAGGAGTTGGGATCAAAACAAGTGAAGTGGAAGGAGTACCACCATTTTGTGTTTGAGTGAGAGGAGGTACATCTTCAACATTATGGTGCACTTCATCATGCACAACTGGAATGCCCTCCTCTTGAGCACGTCGTCTACGCCTAGGACCCGAGGGAGGTGGCATAGGTATGCGGTACATATGCTGAAGTTGTTCCATACTGGCCTCACCACTAGTACACAGATTAAGAACGTCTAGATCTTCACTTATATCACAAATTTGTTGAAAACATGACCTCTAAGAAATAATGAATAAAATAAGATTAAACTTAAACATGAAATCATAAGATTTAACAACTTGAATTAAAACTTTACTGCGTGACCATATGAGGCCCCCTCTCGAGTGATGAAGCGTCTAGTAATATTATGATACCACCCCATATAATCTGGAGTTGTGTCTCCATTAGCATCCACCAAAGAGTTGCCTGCGATGAAATTTCGACGTGAGTGCCATCGATTTATGTATGGTAGAAGCTTGTTTGACCAATCACTATATCGAAGATCAAGTTCATGTAGTGCTGGTTCCGTGTCGCACACAACTGGAATAGCTTGTACCATGTCAAATTGTCGTAAAACTCTGTTCGGTAAATGCCATTTCATAATATGGAAGCATATAAGGGGACATACTGAACACCAAATGTCAGTGTCATTCCTACAATAAGTAGGTAAAGTCGGTAAAGTAGGCAAAACATTATTATATGGCTCCCATATCACCTAAAACACAAAAATGTAAAAGATTAATTATATTTGAACTAAAGCAACTAATGGTTATAATATAGCAACGTTGCTAATCGCGTACCAGAGTAGTTCGCAACAGAACAAACATATATCTATATTGGATCAGTACGTGTGTAGTTGACTCAGTGACACAAAACTGACTCCTCCACCTATAAATATTAAATTTCAAATAAATTATCACAACAATAATAATATATTCATAATTCAAAATTTATAATAAATGAATGAACGTACCGAGATCCACATGGTCATCCGACTAACTCGTTGTCATTAATGTGACGACGCTAGGGGCCATTGTAGGGAACCTCTCCCAACCCCATAACTGTAAGAGAATTATGGGCTCGTCAATTTCACGAGCATCTAGCTTCGTGGCCTTACATAACTATCTATACATCCACGCCAAACATGCTCCAACCCAAGAATACCCCCCAGCAACCTCGAAATCCTCTAATAATGGTAGGAACATCAGGTGTACCTTGTCTCCTAATTTATCTGAGAACAAGCTCCCACCAATCAGCTGTAAAATGTATGCACGAGCATACCTCGCCACAGTCGCTTCATCTGCGTCGTCGTCCAACCGTTGGAACTGAGCTGCCAACCAAGGCAAGCTTAATCTAGAACCTTTAAGTGCGTTATTGTCCGGCGTCACCCCAAGTAGCAACTGACACGTTTGTTTCCAGTCCACGTGCAACGTTCTAGTGACGTGCTCGCCATCTACTGGTAATCCCATCAACACCTCCACATCCTGGAGAGTCATAGTACACTCCCCCCGCGCACGTGAAACGTATGTGTCTCCGGTCTTCACCTCTCTACGAGTGTTGTAATAAAGTGCAAGTCAAGTTGAATGAAGCCTAATCTGGCCACTCCATAGAAACCAGCAGAATGCAATGAGGATGAATCAGCAGCAGAAGCAGTAGATCCAACCGAGCGTACAAATAAGGATGAATCAGTAGCAAAAGCAGTAAATCCCAAGGTGAATAAATATGATGTAAAGCGATCGAACCAAGCCTGAGGAGCTTGCTTTAGACCATATAGACTTTTATGCAGGCGACAAACATGATGTGGACTGGATTTGTCAAGAAAACCAGGAGGTTGAGACATATAAACTTCCTCTTTTAAGTGACCGTGTAAAAAGCCATTCTTTACATTCAGTTGAGTTAAAGACCACTGATAATGAGCAGCAAGAGCGAAGATAACTCCGATTGTGGGCTTTTTAACAACTGGACTGAAGGTTTCAGTAAAGTCAAACCCCTCGACCTGATGATATCCTTTAGCAACTAATCGGGCTTTATACCGAGCAATAGTGCCATCAGTGTTATATTTGGTCCTAAAGACCCATTTGCAACCCACAACATTCATGGAAGGTAATCGAGGTACTAAAGACCATGTACCTTGTTCCTGAAAAGCATTAAATTCCTCACACATAGCGGATCTCCATTCTGGGTACTTTGAAGCAACAGAATATGAAGTAGGATCTGTTGGAACTGAAGTGGTCATGGTGGAGACAAACGCCTTTGGCTTGAAAATTCCTGACTTAGCCCGTGTTTGCATCGGATGATTATTGACAGTGCTTGCAGGAATGTGAACATTTTGAGATACTGAAGGCTGATGAGGTTGCTCATCTGTCGGTAAATCTGCAATACTAGAAGGTGAAACATGCAAAATCACTCGAGGAGAAGAATTAGTGTCAACAGTGGATAATTGGGTAGGTGGAGAAGGTGAAGATGGGTTTGGAGATGTATGTAAAAGGGTGAGTAAGGGTGTTATGTCAGGATGAGAAGGTGTGGCAGGTTTTGGAGAATCTAAAGGTTTGGCAAAGGGAAAAATTTTTTCGTGAAAAATAACATGGCGAGAAACAATTGATTTTTTGGTGATAGGATTGTAACATATGTATCCTTTACATTCTAAAGTATAACCAAGGAAAATATGTTGAGATGTTTTAGGTTCAAGTTTATGCTTGGTATAAGGTTTTGATAAAGGATAACATGCACACCCAAAAACTTTTAAATAATGTAAATCAAGAGTGTAACCAAAAAGTTTCTCAAAAGGAGATGACATATTGAGAGAAGAAGTAGGCATACGGTTGATTAGAAAAGCTGCAGTTGAAAAGGCATAAAGCCAAAACTCTAAGGGAACAAAAGAATGAAAAAGAAGAGGCATTGCAATTTCAACTATATGACGATGTTTACGCTCAGCTACCCCATTTTGTTCAGGTGTGTATGGACATGATTTTTGATGCAAAACACCTTTAGAATTAAAGAAAGACAAAGTAGAGGAATTGCAAAACTCTCCACCACCATCAGAACAAAATATTTTTAATTTTGTAGATAATAAATTTTCTACAAAGGGAACAAATTTTAGGATAATAGCATGAACATCAGATTTTGAAGAAAGAGGAAAAAGCCAAGTAAACTTGCTAAAATCATCTATGAAGCTAACATAATAACGATATCCATTAATAGAAGTAATAGGGGAAGGTCCCCATACATCACTATGAATAAGTTCTAAAGGAGAAATTGAAAAGGAAAATGACATAGGAAATGAAAGTTTAGACATTTTAGTTTCAAGCAACTAATGCATTTGCAAGTAGAAATAGAACTAGATAAAGAAAGACCAAGACGAGATAAACTAGAGCGTAATATTTTGGGAGCGGGATGACCAAACCGGTGATGCCATAGAGAACACTCCTGTTTTGCCATAAAATTAAAGTTTTTGGGGTGCAGATCAGAGGATAGCGTGGATGGACTTGGGATGCTTTCACCAGTGTATAAAATTTTGCCAGAGACTTTATCCTGAATTAGGAAGGATTTTGGAAAGAGTAAAAGTATGAGAGGAGGTAGAAAGAGTACCACTGCTTGTGTTTTGAATATTCAAAGGTTGGCCATTACCCACTGTGACAGATTCTTCTCCATTATAATTGTTGGAGAGATTGAGATTTGCAAGATCGTTGGTCATATGAATATTGCAACCACTGTCAGATAACCAAAAATTGTTAGAAGAATCATTAGAAGACTGTGAATTCATGGAATTTACTGCCATAACAGCCAATTGTGTCGGTGGATGACGACCCTGATAGGAAAAATTCATCCTATTGTAGCAATCAAGAGCTCCATGACCAGGTTTTGAGCATATTTTACAGAATATACGCCCAAATCCAAAGCCCGAGTCAGAATTAGAGGAATAAGTGTCGAGAATGCTGCTTCCAAACCCGGAACTGTAACCAAACCCGAGACCACCTTGATTTTGACCCGAATATGGAGTCGGTATTGGACCCCTGCGTGTGGATTAACTGCCAGAGAAATTTGGGCCCGAATATGGGATGCCTGCACGTGAAGACTGGCCGGTTGTAGGGAAGTTGTCGAATAAAGATGGGCCTCCACGAGTATCAAAATTAGGCCCATCATAATTTCTGTGAAAAGCACGACCTCCAAGTTGATTGCGTCGTCCTCTACCACGAAAATTAGAGCTCCCATATTGTTGCCTGATTGCCGCCATTGCCGAGGGAGAGACCTCGACTGGATGAGCTTGCAGCATTTTTTCTTCAGCATCTAACAAGACATGGAGTTCTTCCAAAGACAAATTTCCACTTCTTGTTTGGATTGATGTGCGAAAAGCATTGAACTCAGCGGGTAACCCATTCAAGGTATGTACCAGTATTTCTTCATCCTCAGTAGACACCGAAACAGCAGCAAGTTTATCAACAATGTCTTTAATTCGACAAGTATATTTGTCAATGGATTCAGAGGAAAGTTTCTTGATTTTATATAAGGCAGATCTTAAATCAAGAACACTGGATCTAGTATTTGAAGCATATCTTTTTTCTAAAGAGAGCCATAAATCTTGTGAGGAAGTAGAACCAACAACATGTGCTAGGGCAGATGGAGATAAAGTAGCATTTATGAGAGTGATGAGAGCTTGATCACGAGATACCCATTGAATATAATCAGAATTGACCTCTCTTGTTGTTGTGTCTGTAGTGAAAGCATCTGAAGAATGGCGCACATATTGATCGGGTTTTGGTAGAGAACCGTCGATATGGCCAAAGAGAGAATGAGCCTTCAAGATAGAAGCAACTTGAAATTTCCACAGCACATAATTCGTTGAATCCAAGCGAATTGGCACGAGATTGCAAATGTTTGATAGAAGAAACAGAGGCGAGGAGGTTGCAGAGGAGGATGAAAACGCTGTATTTGCCATAGGAGAAGACAAAAATTCAAGAATTTGTTGAGAAGAGGATCGGAACAGAGGGAGACAGAAGCTGCTGCTGGTGTGGGGAAAAAAAAGGTGAGATGTTTGCTTAGTTCTCTGATACCATAAGAAATAAGAGAATAATTTGATAATAATCTGCTGCAATGATTTTCATTACTATGGAACAGATCTTTATACAAAAAGAATACACATAAAAGGAAAGAGCATTTACACCAAAATTACAATAATCAATGGCATAAATCAAGCCAAATAATAATGAGGAAATATTCTCTAATACTGTCCACCCATTATTTGAATTGTTAACAGTAGAGATGATACCTCCATGTCGATCAGAAATCAAGCAAACTTCTTCATGTGTAACACACTCTCTCAAGTTTTTCAAAAACCATCCCCATGTGTCACGACATTCCTCATCTACAATGGCAAATGCAAGTGGTAGAAATGTATGTTGGAGTTAACTGATGTTGCAATTAATAACTTCCCCCATACTTGCCATATAAATGAGTACCGTCTATTTGAATGATGGGTCGACGGTACTTAAAAGCCTCAATACAGGGTCTGAACGCCCAAAAAACAGAAGTAAGGATGGAATGTTCTGCACTCTGTGTATTTTGCACTTTCCATTCGACACGTGTGCCAGGATTGGTGTGTTTCACCATGTACATCCACTTGGGTAAAAGTTTGTAAGATTCGTCCCAATCACCAAACACTTTTACCAAGGCTTTCCTCTTTCCTTCCCACACCCTATAATAAGGAACATGATACCAATTTTTACTCATATTTCATATTGTAGTTTCAACACGCTGATCAAAGGCTTCTCCCTTACAAATTCATAAAATTCCATAGCAATCATCGAAGAATCTAGTTGCAAGTGACTCTGGTTTAATTCTGGATAAAAACAGGTATGCTCCTCAACGTATTGGGTGATCTCAAATAGTTCATGAGATTTTTTCTTAATGGCACGAAGTCGCCATTTGCAACCATCCTCCTGTTGGCTTTTTAGCACTTGAATCAATTAATTAATTACTCAATGTTTTGATGATAACAAACCCAATTTTTTATTACTAAACATTTTAGTGTTTTAATGTTCCCATAGTGTAGAGCTCGGAACAACAATTCCAACGCCTCTTGAATCACTCAAATCGGAGTTAAAATGAAGAAATTATAGCTGAAACAAGCTTTAACGAAAAATACCGGTGGCGATGATGTGGAGGCTGAGTCAGCATCGATGGACCAATCCGACGGCGACACGTGGAGCAATGAGAGAGTGACACATGGGCTTTTGATTATTTAAACATATGTTTATTATATAATTATATTATTTTATTTAAAAATATAATGTGTCAAACGGTAAAAAAAAAAATTCAAAATCAATCAGATGCATTAATTGCAGCAGAGTTTATATACATACATACATACATACATACATACATATATATATATATATATAAATCTCTTTTACCGTTAACTCTCATTTATTATTATTATTATTATTATTATTATTATTATTATTATTATTATTATTATTATTAGTTTCCATTGAAAGGTTTAATTTTTAAAAAAAAATATTTTATTTTTATTATATATTTTAGGGAAAAATACACTTTTGGTCCCTAAGGTTTGGGTTAGGTTACACTTTGGTCCCTGAGTTTTCAAACTCAACAAAAATACCCCTGAGGTTTGAGATAAGGAGCAATTTAGTCCCTGCCGTCTAATTTGCCGTTAAACCCTAACGGTTTGCTGACGTGGCACCATTATTTTAATAAAAAATATTTTTTTAATTTTCTATAAAAAATATATTAAATAATAATAAATATTATTATTTTATTCTTTTTTTAATTATTTCTCATTCTCTCTCTTACTCTTACTCTTCCTCTTCTTCTCCACTTCATCCTCTTCCCTCTTCTTCTTTTTCATAGCTCTAGTGGCCGGCGGCTGGCGGCCACCGCTCACCGCCGTCACCGGAGACTTTTTTTTTTCCTCTTCCTTCTCTCAATCTCTCTCTCCCTCTTCTTCTTTGTCCTCGCCGAAAACCTACTAATGAAAAAAAAAGAAGAAGAAGGGGGTTTCCCCCTTCGAAACCCATCAGGAACGAAGGGGAACCCCTTCGTTCCCCTATGAAGTTCATATTGGCGATCAGTAGCAATGAAGGAAACAAGGAGGGATTTGGCATCAGAAAACTTGTTATGGCTAAACAGAGAGGGCAAGAGTGTAAGGAGAGAAGAAAGAGAATTATTGGGTGGGGAAGAGAATGAAGGAACATTTTTCTGAGCCCATTTGAAGAGTGAGAGAAGAACAGAGGGATGAGAACTCAGAGCTTTAGAGGAGAAAATGGAGGATATGAGGGAAGGAGAAAGGTGGGCAGTGTAAGGGGCGAGTGCACTGAGAGGCGCTTTGGTGGAAGTGAGAATCCTTGTTATGGTTTGAATCAGTTCTTGTGCTTGATTTTCTTACTGGGTTTGTCGCTAATTTGAAATTAGAGGAGTTTCCATGGCCTACCCAACAATGGCTACTAGGGTTTTGGCATTAAGAATCTCAAAATCCAAGTCCTGATGAGCGAGAAAGAGAGAGAGAAGAAAGGTTACTTTGTAAAATTGCTCCAAAATACAAACCCCTAGTAGCCAAATCCCTTTTTCTGATGCCAATTCCCTCATTCTGGGTTCGTTCCAGATTTGGAACGAAGGGGTTTTCCTCTTCGTTCCAGATGGGTTTCGAAGGGGGAAACCCCTTTTTTTTTTCTTTAACAGGTTTTCGGCGAGGACAAAGAAGAAGAGGGGGAGAGAGATTGAGAGAAGGAAGAGCGCCACCAGAGCTATGAAGAAGAAGAAGAGGGAAGAGGATGAAGTGGAGAAGAAGAGGAAGAGTAAGAGAGAGAAGGAGAAATAATAAAAAAAAAAGAATAAAATAATAATATTTATTATTATTTAATATATTTTTATTTAGAAAATTAAAAATATATTTTTTTTATTAAAATAATGGTGCCACGTCAGCAAACTGTTAGGGTCTAACGGCAAATTAGACGGCAGGACTAAATTGCTCCTTATCTCAAACCTAAGGGGTATTTTTGTTGAGTTTGAAAACTCAGGGACCAAAGTGTAACTTAACCCAAACCTCAAGGACCAAAAGTGTATTTTTTCCTAAATTTTATATTTACTTTATTATCTTAAATTTCTTTTAATCTCCACCCTTCATTTTTCTTTTACACAAATTCAATGGTCCAAATTTAAATTCAATTTTTTACCTCATTTCCCTCTCTTTATAAACCTTCTTCCTCTCTAAATTTTAACCAACAAAATTTTACATTTTACAATCCTCCAAAATCAAAGCTTCCATTGTTGCTCTCTCCAAGCTCTCAAATTTTTTCTTTTCATCTTATTCTTGAGAGAGTTTTATTGTATTGTGAGGATCAATTTGTTGAGTGCTTATAATTGTAAATCCACTCTATTGAGAGTTGCATTGTGTTCCTCAAGATTCCAACATTTGTAACGGTTTGATCCTTACCCGTGGAAAGGATCGAGTTTGCTCTCGAACCCGTAAAAGGAGCGCTGGTGTAACGGTTGGGCTCTAATCCGTTGAAAGAGTCGAAAAGTTTTTATTCAAATTCCCAAGAGGTGCTTGGGGAGTGGAGTAAGTCGAGTTTGACCGAACCACTATAAAAATTACGGTGTCTTCGTTTCTAACTCTTTCCTTTTTATTTTTGCAATTAATTTAAGTAATTTATTGCATGTTTTAGTTTATTTTTTTATTTGTTTGTGAAATTTGATAGAATTAAATTATCATACTTTTTTTCATCTTATTTGTTGCATAAATTGAATTTTTCTTATTGTTTATAAAAAGTGTATTAATTAGTTTAATTGGGTCAATTTAGGAAAAAAATTAATTAAACCCTATTCACCCCCTCTAAGGTTGCCATACCGATCCAACAATTGGTATCAGAGCGGGTTGCTCATCTTGAAATATTTTTTTCTTGATAAACTTAATTGTTTTTGAGTTATGACAACTTTAGGTTTCATCCCTTTTACTCATAGTCAATCTATTACAAAGCCTCCTTTCTTTAATGGTACTATTTATAGTTATTGGAAAAATAGAATGAGATTTTTCTTGCTTTCTATTGATTATGATTTATGGGATATTGTTGAAGAAGGTTTTAAAATTCCAACAAAAGATGTTGATGGTGTTAGCACGATAAAACCTAAGGAAAAATGGTCAACAAATGAAAAGAAAGCATGCTATTTAAATTCCAAAGCTATGCATTGCTTATTTTGTACTTTGAATGAAGTTGAGTATAATAGAGTGTCTATTTGCTAAACCGCTAAAGATATAGGATAAATTAGAAATTACTCATGAAGGAACTAGTCAAGTAAAAGAAACAAAGATTGACATGTTAGTTCATCAATATGAAATGTTTAAAATTGATGAAAATGAAGCTATTTCCAATATGTTTATTAGATTTACTAACATTGTCAATGCTTTAGGACTTGGGAAAAAGTACTCAAATCTTGAGAGGATAAAGAAAAGCTATTGTGGTCTTTGCCTAAACAATGGGAGCCTAAAGTCACCACCATTCAAGAGGCAAAGGATCTCAAATCTCTCTCCATTGATGAACTCATGGGTTCGTTGTTGACGCATGAGATAAAGATCAAGAAAAACTTGGAGGATGAGAAGAAAAAGAAAGAGAAGAGTATAGCTTTAAAAGCCATCTCCTTAGAAGTTGACTCCCAAGATGAAGATGACCTTGATGAAGATGACGTTGCATATCTTTCACATATGTATAAGAACTTCATCAAGAGAAAGAAGCAATTCAAGAAGCATCTCTCCAACCAAAAAGAGTCAAAAGGTGAGAAGAGCAAAAAGGATGAGGTAATATGCTACAAGAAGCCGGGTCATATTAGAACCGATTGTCCTCTTCTCAAATCATCCAAGAAATCCAAGAAGAAAGCAATGAAGGCTACTTGAGATGATAGCGATGAAAGCGAAAGTGGAAGTGATAATGAAGAAGTGACCAACTTTTGCTTCATGGCTCATAGTGACAAAGATGATGAACAAAATGATGAGGTAACTCTAGAACCTCATTCTTATAATGAATTGTTTGAAGCTTTTGAAAATATGCAAAATGATTTAGAAAAACTTAGTTCTAAGTATGTTGTGCTTAAAAAGAAATACAATGTTTTATCTAGTAAATATAAGTCATTACTTGAAGAAAATGCTTGCTTAAAAGAGAATGAGCATGATGATATGCATATTGATGAAATGAATATCTCTTGTGACAAGCATGCTTTTGATTGTGATGAGAAAAATGTCTTGCTTGACAAAGTTAAATTTCTTGAGCATGATAGTTGTGAAAAAGACAATTTGATTAAATTACTCAAAGAAAAAGAATTTAGTGCTTTGCAAGAACTTGATAAGGCTAAAGAATCTATTAAAAAGTTTAAAATAGGTGCTCAAAGATTAGACAAAATAATTGAAGTAGGCAAGCCTTTTGGTGATAAAAGAGCTTTAGGCTATATTGATGAATGTTCTACTCCTTCAAGTTCTAAAACTATCTTTGTTAAAGCATCTTCTAATATGCCTAAGCGTAACATGCCTAAGGTTGTGTCTAAGCATGCTAAATCTAACTTTGTGCCTATATGTCATTATTGTGGTGTTGAAGGTCATATTAGACCTAAGGGCTTTAAATTGAAATATGCTCATACTACTTCTCCAAGAAGAAATTTTTCTCAAAGAGCAAAGTTTCACAATGCTCCAAGGAATAATTTCTCCAAGAAAAGTAGAGCGCATAAATTTATTGTAAGAGATAAATCTTTGCATAATGTTGTTTGTTTCTCATGTGGCAAATTTGGACATACAACTTATTCTTTTTACTTGTCTAAATCCAATGCCTTAAATGTCTATACAAAAATGAAATGGATTCCTAAGTTTGTCAATGCTAACCATCTAGGACCCAAACAAGTGTGGGTACCAAAGAATCAAACTTGAACATTTGTGTTTGTAGGTTTGTTTGAAAGCATCCAAGAAAAACAAGTGGTACTTGGATAGTGGTTGCTCGAGGCACATGACGGGAGACCCATCCAAGTTTGTCTCTCTCTCCAAAAAGGATGGAGGTTTTGTAACTTTTGGTGACAACAAGAAAGGTAAAATAATTGGTAAGGGTAGTATATGTAACGCCCCGCGTATTGAAATCAAATCATTTTGGGATTTGTTGAGCGTTTTATTCTAATTTGAAAAATTAGAATTTAAGCTTAGCCTTGAGTCGTTAAGTTAAATTTCTATAATTTAGGAAAAAGGGATTTTTTAAATTAAATCTTTAATTTCCTAAAGTTTAGAGGTTTAAAATTTGATATTTATTTTAAATATCAAAAGACCCAAATCCCAAATCAATTGGGTTATTTTCTTTCCCAAGTCTTTTAAGAGTTAAGTTTGGAATTTTAAATAGAATCCTAAATAAGGTCAACTCTTATTTTAAAAGGAGATTTTCTTTTCTTAAGGTTTTTTTTTTAAAAAAAAAAGAAAAGAAATAAGAAAAGAAAATAAAAGAAGCCCTAAACCTTTCTCTTCTTCTCTTCTCCTTGTGTGAGCTGCCAGACCCCCTCCCCCCTCCGTTTTCTCTTTGCGCCACCAACCCCATCTGATTCTTCTTCCCTTGCGTGTAGCATCGCAAGCTCCTCTCTCCGACAAGCATCCATGCGCATGAACGGCAAGTTCTGCAGCTCGGTAAGTCTTCCTCTCTCTCGTTTTCCCTCATAGCAGGCGACTCTACCCTCCATTCTTTCCTCTCCGAAAAGCAGCATCAACACGTCTCCCTCCGACAAGCATTCGTGTACTTGTGTGGCAAGTCCCTCGGCTCAGTAAGTCTCGCGTTGTTCGTTCGCCGACAGCAAGACCTCTAAGCCAATCGATTCTCCCTCTCGCGTTCTATTTTGTCTGAGTAGCAAGACCCACACAAGAAGCCACGGGCCTTTCGTTCCAGCAGCCTTATACTCACGCTTGGCGTCTTCTCCGAGCATGTCTTCTCGCTACAAGCAGTCGTGGGTCTGTCTCTCTCCCTCTCACGTGGTTGATCAGTTCAAGCAGCAAGCCTGCACGATTTCAGTCCCTTTTTGTATCGTTTGGTCGTTCTGGTAAGTTTGGCTTATGACCCACTCAATTTTCTTCAAGTTTCAAGCTTACCCATTCGGATTAGGACCTTGGATTGTGTTTAGAACATGACCCATTCATTATCAACTCTAGAATTGCAGGTTCAAGTCTCTTCGGGTGGCAACCAGCAAGCGTTCGACCTTGAATCTTCGCTGTTCGGTAAAGTTAAACCCTTACCCACTCTCTGTAGGTGTTGATTTTGTGTTGCCCATTCCTTATCGGCTTCGAAATTGCAGGAACAAGCCTTGTTCGGCCGCTGTCCAGCAACATTTGGGGCTTTAGCTTGGCTTTCAGAGAATACCCATCACTCGAATAGCCTTAAATCGGGTTGCCTATAACCTGTTGGCTTGGAATCTTGGTTGTTGGGACGTTTCGAGCACAAACCAGTTTGTATTCAAGGATGTATGAGTGCTAATCGGTAAATTCCAGCACCTTTTAGTACTCTTGTCAATGTCTCTGAGTGTTGGGGCTCAATTTCTGACCTTTGGTGAGTTGTTGCTTGTAGTTCGGGCTCCTTAGGCTTTTTCAGTTGGTTCTGTTGATCTTATAGGATCGCTTTGGAGCGCTATAGGTAAGTAGTTTCTATCTGATGAAGTCTGTTTGATTGCATGATGCACGCTGTTTGTTTACTCACTTTATACTTGTTTCTTTCTTCTTGCTTCTATGTTGTTAGATACATGTAATTCTGAATATATGAACTGTTGCTTGATGATGGTTTGCAAAACATGCTGGTTTTGTTGTGATTACATGAGTTTGGAAGCATGTGGCAGGGCATTATGCATTCATGAGTTAAACATTGGTCAAGAGCATGTGTTGCATGTATATGCTTGGTGTGCATAGTACATGAGTCTAGAATCATGTTGCAGGGCATATGCATTATAGGTAGTTTGGTGTGGTATGTATATGCTTGGTGGGCATATTACATGAGTCTATCGTATATGCTTGGTGGGCATAATACATGAGTCTAGAAGCATGTTGCAGGGCATATGCATTCTAGATAGTTGTGAGAAAGAGGTTAGGGACCTAAATGTGAAAGAAAGGAAACTTGGGTGAATGTCAGTGCACCTCGGGTACAAATGGTCGAGGGGTGGCATGTCACCATTGGTTTAAGAGGAGCATTGAGGCCTTGGGTACAAATGGTCAAAGGTCGGTGTGATGAGTCTAGAAAGCAAATATTGGGCACCTGGGAAAGGGCCAATACGTTGATAAGACATCGGCGCACCTTGGGTACAAATGGCCAAGGGGTGATGCACAGTTCGAGGCCTTGGGTACAAATGGTCAAGGGTCGAACGCCGAGCTCCGTAGAGAGCATTGTGGCCCTGGGTACAAATGGTCAGGGGACAGTGCAGCTCGAAGGGTTAGTCTTGGAGAGCCAAGTGAGGGCTAAACATGATTGTTGAGTAAAGCTTGTGGAGCATGAGTGGTTGTGAGTTGCATAGAGAGATGCATGAGTTATGACTTAGGAGAGTCATTCAGTTTACTAGCTTTTGAGCATGTCGTTGTGTTCATTGTTTTAAGAAACATGTTGTTTGTGCATGAAAAGCATATAGTTGCTTGTTTGTTGTTTGATGGTTTCTCAGGCAGGGGCTGCTTACCAGTACTGTGGTTGTACTGACCCCTTCCCCTTTCTCCCTCCAACATTTTAGATTGTGCAGGTTTTGAGGACTGCCTTGACCATGGTGATGCAGAGGAGGCGCATGAGGAAGGACCATAGCTAATTCGTGTTGTTTCCCTTTGTATTTCTTTTGGATAGGGTAGTAGTTGTTTATTACGTTGGACAGTTGTTTGTCCGTTGATTTATTCTTGAAATTATTCTTATTGAATTCTAGGCTTTAGTTGGTTGGTGTTAATGAACTCTACTTCTTTATTCAGTTAATAATAATTAGGTTGTTTCGAATAAACTAAGTTGTTGTTAGTTGTGCTTGGTTGAGTTTTTAATTGTTAATTCTCTGTCTATTTGGTTATGATATCGCGAGACCTGACTCGTTTAATTGTGGAAGTTCTGTTGTGTTGTAGTAAGGCGTTGTGGTGTGTAGTTGTGAGAAGTTTGATTTATATAAGTGATATTCTTATTCAGCAGGTTTAGCAAATTTTTGGATTAGTCCGATGTATGTCGTTATGCTGCCGAAATTTTCGGAGCACTCGGCTAGTTTTAGTAATGTTGCTAGGTCGTTAGTAGTTTTAAAATCTTGGGGCGTTACAGTATAGGTAATGAATCCTCTATTTTAATTGAAAATGTACTTTTAGTTGATGGTTTGAAGCATGATTTACTTAGTATTAGTCAATTGTGTGATAAAGGCTTTAGAGTTGTGTTTGATAAAAAAGAATTGCATCATTGAAAATGCTAGTGATAGAAAAGTTATCTTTGCTGGAAATAGAGATGAAAATGTTTATACTATTGATTTGAATGATTGTCCTATTAATTATAAATGTTTATTGGCTTTGCATGATGATTCTTGGTTATGGCATAGAAGACTAGGTCATACTAGCATGCTCTTAATTTCAAATATTTCCAAGAATTCTTTGGTTAGAGGTCTTCCCAAATTTAAATTTGAAAAAGACAAAGTTGGTGATGTTTGTCAAATGGGTAAGCAAAACTAAGTCCTCTTTCAAATCTAAAAATGTAATCTCTACAACTATTACACATGGAGTTATTTGGCCCTTCTAGAATTGTTAGTTTTGGAGGGAACTATTATGCCTTTGTGATAGTTGATGATTTTTCAAGATTGGTTTTGATGCTAAAACATAAGGATGATGCTTTGAAAAATTTTGCTAGTTTTGCAAAAAGAGTTCAAAATGAAAAAGGATTTTTTATTTCTAAAATTAGGAGTGATCATGGAGGAGAATTTGATAGCAATGCTTTTGAAACTTTTTTTTTGAAGAAAATGGCTTTTCTCATAATTTCTCTGCTCCAAGAACTCCTCAACAAAACGGTATAGTTGAAAGGAAAAATTGTACTTTGCAAGAATTTGCTAGATCAATGTTGCATGAGTATGGTTTACCTACATACTTTTGGGCGGAAGCCGTTAATACTGCTTGTTATGTTTTAAATAGAGTTTTAATTAGACCTTTTTACAAAAAAAAAAAAAAAAAAAAAAAAAAAAAAGAAAAAGAGTTTTAATTAGACCTTCTTTGGATAAAACTCCTTATGAACTTTGGCATAACAAAATTCCAAATATTGGGTATTTCAAAGTTTTTGGCTGCAAATGTTTTATTTTTAATAACAAAGAAAAACTTGGAAAATTTGATTCTAAGACGGATGTTGGTATTTTCCTTGGCTATTCCTCTACTAGTAAAGCTTATAGAATTTTCAATAAAAGAACTTTAGTAGTTGGGGAATCTATGCATGCAGTATTTGATGAATCTATGCAATGTTATTTCTAATGAGCCTATTTGTAGTGATGTTTTAGAAGAAAATTTTGGAGATTTACTTGTTAGTGACAAAGGCATGGAAATTGTTTCAAGTAAGCACGAGGTGAACTTAATCGAAAAGAAGGAAGTTGGTTCTTCATCCATGCCTAAAGAGTGGAGGTATGCTCCTTCCCATCCCAAGGAATTACTTATTGGTGATCCCGAACAAGGTGTGAAAACTCGTTCCTCTCTTAATATGTTTAATAATCTTGCTTTTGTTTCTCAAATTGAACCAAAAAGTTTTAAAGATGCCGAAAATGATGAATTTTGGATTTTAGCTATGCAAGAAGAATTAAATCAATTTGAAAGGAATAAAGTTTGGGAGTTAGTCCCAAGGCCCTCTAATGCTTCTATAATTGGAACTAAATGGGTCTTTAAAAATAAAATGGATGAAAATGGAAATATCATTAGAAATAAAGCTAGACTTGTAGCTCAAGGTTATTGCCAAAAGGAAGGAATATATTATGAAGAAACTTTTGCACCTGTTGCTAGATTAGAAGCTATTAGAATGTTGCTTGCTTTTGCTTCTTATAAGAATTCCATTTTGTATCAAATCGATGTGAAAAGTGCCTTTTTAAATGGTTATATCATGGAGGAAGTTTATGTAGAACAACCTCTGGGCTTTGAAAGTTTTGATTTTCCTAATCATGTCTATAAGTTGAAAAAAGCTCTTTATGGCTTAAAACAAGCTCCAAGAGCTTGGTATGATAGACTTAGTAATTTCTTGCTTGAGAATGGCTTTAAAATGGGTAAAATTGATACTACTCTTTTTATTAAGACTAAAGAAAATGATATGCTTTTAGTTCAAATATATGTGGATTGTTCTACTAATCCATCTTTGTGTGAAGAATTTTCTAAGTGTATGCACAATGAATTTGAGATGAGTATGATGGGAGAACTTAGCTTCTTCCTTGGACTACAAATCAAACAACTCAAGGATGGTATTTTCATAAGTCAAGAGAAATACACAAAGGATTTGCTCAAAAGGTTCAAATTTAGTGAAGGTAAAATTGCAAAAACTCCTATGAGCACATCCACTAAGCTTGACAAGGATGAAAAAGGTAAGTGTGTGGATATAAAAACTTATCGAGGTATGATTGGATCTTTGCTTTATTTAACCGCTAGTAGACCCGATATTATGTTTAGTGTATGTCTTTGTGCTAGATTTCAATCTTGTCCTAAGGAATCACATTTGCATGCCGTTAAAAGAATTTTTAAATATTTGCTTGGTACTATTGATTTAGGCTTATGGTATCCTAGAAATGTTGAATTTAATTTGGTAGGATATTACGACGCAGATTTTGCAGGTAGTTTACTTGACCGTAAGAGTACTAGTGGGACTTGCCAATTTCTTGGTAGTTCCTTAGTTTCTTGGTTTAGTAAAAAGCAAAATTTGGTTGCCTTATCCACTACGGAAGCGGAATATATTGTTGTTGCTAGTTGTTGTGCTCAAATTCTTTGGATGAAACAAACTCTTTGTGATTTTGGATTAAAGTTTGATAATGTGCCTATATTTTGTGATAATACTAGTGCTATTAATTTGACTAGAAATCCTATACATCATTCTAGGACTAAGAATATTGATATTAGGCATCACTTTATTAGAGAGCATGTACAAAATGGTAATATTACTCTTGAATTTGTAGGCTCTAATAATCAATTAGCAGATATTTTTACCAAGCCTTTGAATGAAGAAAGCTTTTGCAAAAGTAGGCTTGAGCTCGGTATTATTCGTTGTTATGCCTCTTGATTTTATAATTTTACTTGTTAAATCTGTTAGAAGTCATTTTGATAGGGGGAGATATGAAAAACATGTGTTAATATTCTTAGGGAGAGTTGTGCTAAATTTATGTTCATGTTTTTAAGGGAATCATTTATGTAGTTCTAAATGTTTCTTAATTATTCTTTTTGATGATTCCAAAGGGGGAGAAAATTAAGAAAAATATGCTATAAATTTGTTATGATTTTGATTGTATTAATTAAGGGGAGAATTTATTTTTGAGTGAATTTCAAGAATGATCTTTATGCCATATATTGAATTTTATTTTGTTCTTCCTATGGTTTATATGAGTTTCAAGTTATTTTTCTTCTATGGTTTGTCATCATCAAAAAGGGGGAGATTGTTGGCTTTTTGGTCCTTAATCTCAAATTAATTAATTTTAATTAATTAATAACTCAATGTTTTGATGATAACACACCCCTAATTTTTTCCGATGTTTTATTCTTTTAATTGATTTTGTCTTTTTATAAAAAAAAAATTATATAAAAGAAAAAAAAGAGTATTCTAGAATATTTAATTGGCCAATTCAAATATGATTAAATTTGTTAGAAATAATTAGGTCAAATATTTTATTTTAATTGATTTTCCAAATCAAATATTAGGTTTATTTGGAAAGGTTAATTAAGCAAAATATTTTGTTTCCTTGAAGGATTGATTGGCAAATAAAATTTTGTAAATATTTATTTGATTCCTTTTTCATTTTTATTTTTATTAGATTTTATTTTATTTTTTAATTTTATTTGATCACCTTTCTAATATGTGATGGTTGGAATTGGCTATAAAATGGGAGCCCCCTATCCCTTCAATACGATTTCTTTGCCCAAGGAAGACCTCTCCACACGTTTTTTTGGGCTAAAATTACACTCCCTAAATCTCTCTCATTTTAAACCCTAGACACACTTCAATCCTTTTCCCACATAACTTCCTTCCCCTACTCCTCAAGATTTTTTTCCTTCTCTACTCACGTTTTCTCTCCCTCTCACCATCACTCTCTCTCAACCTCACATTGCCACTTCATCAAGTCTTATTCTCAACCCAATGGTCACAACCGTTGTAAGTTTTTTTTTTTTTTTTTAAAAAAAAACCTTTATTTTCAATTCCTTCTCCAATAGTTTTTTTTTCTTTTCATGAGGTTAATTTTTCCCATGCTTTTATAAAGTTCATTTGTTTATCGCTCATTTGCTTTATGTTAATGTAATTTTTTTTAGTATTTAGGAAGTTACGTGAATATTCTTTAGGGTACATTTAACAATTGCATGTATGTTTCATATCCAATTTTATCATTTATATTTTGGTGTTGAATTTAGCTATGTGATTTCATTGGATTAATATGTAAATATATATAGTGTTGAATTTAGCTATGTGATTTCATTGGATTAATATGTAAATATATATATATATATATTCTTTTGCCTAAACCAATATTTCTTTTGTTATTTGTGTTAAAAAATAAAAAAGGCTCCAATGATGGAATCTCAAATTTTTTGGATGCCAAAGTTGAGTTTCTTGAGGTAATAAATCAATGTCTTTGAATGTCTAGATTTGATTTTAATATGTTTCCTTTAAAGCAATTAAATTTTATTTCTTGTATATTTTAGTTTTTATCCATTTTTAGATATTTTCTCTCAATTATATGTTTTTTTTTATTTTCTCTAAGTTATGATATTATATTTTGTAACGCCTCGCGTTACAGAATTAGACCGTTTTGGAATAACCAAACCTGTTCGCTCAAGTTCTAAATTGGAAGATTAGAAAGTTCAATTCAGTTCCTAAATCAATGAGTTAAATGTTAATGATTTAGGAATTTAGTCTTGGTCCATATCTCCAATTTCAAAGGAAATTTCAATCGTTTTTATTTAAGATTATCCAATTATTTAAGAGTTTTAATTTAAGTTTTCTAATTGGAGTGAGGATTTAAGTTGGATGTTGAAGAGACCTTAATCTTTTTCCCTTCTATTTATCGGTTCTATGTTTTTCTCTTGAGTGAAATTTAATAAAGGATAAGGAGAAAATGAAAAGAAAGAAAATAGAAAAAAAAAAAAAAAAAAAAAAAAAAAAAAACTCTAGCTTTTATGGCTTCATCTCATCTCCTTTCTCTTCTCATTTGCACCGCACAACCCCCCTCCCCCTCGATTTTCTTCTTCCATTTTCGCGCAGCCACCACCCAAATTCTTCTTCTCTCTCGTTCCAGTCGCGCGACGCCACAGTCACGAGCAGACTTTCGTGTGGTTTTGACCAGCAGTGAGTGAAACCCACACAATCTCATCCTCTCTTTTCTTTCTTTCGTAGTAATGGGCATCATGCCTTCATTCATCGTCTTCGGTGCGATTTTCTTCCATCCTTGGTGAGTTGCAACGGCACAAGAACCCCGAGCACAAGACCCCCCAACTTTCCAGCGATTGAAGCATCATCTCGTTGAACTCCCTTGTTGTTCTAGTGAGTTTCATCCTCTTCGAAGCTTATTTCCTTTGGTTTGGTCGTTCACAAGCTCCATTGAGCAGAAAACAACTTGACCCACGTGAGTTTGGCAAGGAAACACATTGAGTTTGCATTTTTCCAGCCACACTTGCGTGATTTGAACTTCCAACAAGCTTCAGTCTCGATTTTCCTCCTTTTCGGTAAGATTTACCACTTACCCATTCGTGTTTGACCCTAGAATTGAGTTACCCATTATCCAATAATGTCGATTGTGCAGGTTTAAGCTCCTACAAACACCCACCAACAAGTGAATTGGCTGTTTGGTAAGTTTCAGGTAAGTGGCAGCAAGACTAAGGCTCTTTCGGACTCGAGTATATGCTGTAAATGAGTCTC
The DNA here is from genome assembly GCA_017139565.1 of Luffa aegyptiaca. Lineage (NCBI taxonomy): Eukaryota > Viridiplantae > Streptophyta > Magnoliopsida > Cucurbitales > Cucurbitaceae > Luffa > Luffa aegyptiaca. Next base: position 32,225,447 of record CM029398.1, on the reverse strand, counting down.
TAAGCCTTGGGTACTCCTTGTAGGTTCAGTTTCACTTTGGAGTGATCCAATTATGTTTCTAGCCATGGAGCTCCTTGAAAACTAAGTTCGAGCAAATTTGGAGTGTTCGAATTGAGTTTAAGGTTGGTTTTGGGTAAAAAGGTTCTCTCCAGTCTTCTCTCAACTTAGTTTAAGGTTGTCAAACTAGGTTCTAACTTCTAGTCCGTATCTTTCTTATTTCAGGAAGTGCTATTAGGGACGTTTTAGAGCAATAGTAAGTGGATTTCTACCTGTGGAGTCTGTTTGTTGTGTGCTAGCATGTTGTATGCCTTGTCCATGTTATATTTTTATGATCTATACATATCGCTTTTTGAATTTTATGTTGTGTGGGATATTGGCTAGATGTTTGTTGCGTATGTTGGATTGTTGGGATGTTTTGATAGATTTTGGTTGAGTGGCTTGATGTTTCATTATGATTGTCAAAATGAACATGTTACTTATGTTGTGAGCGTGCTGCATATTTGTCATGGCTTTCGAGCATAAAGCATGGTCTAGTGGCATGATGTGTAGGATTCATGCATTCTAGTGAGATTGTGAGGTTAGAGGGCCTTGTGTGATTAAAAAGGAAAGTTAGGTGAATACCAGATGCCTCGGGTAAAAATGGTCGAGGGGTGGTATGTCACCAATGGATTAAGAGGAGCATCGGGTGCCTTGGATAATATGGCCAAGGGGCGATGTGATGAGTCTATACGTTGTGAAAGTCATCGGGCGCCTTGGGTAATATGGCCAAGGGACGATGTACAGTTTGATTGTGAAGTCATCGGGTGCCTTGGGTAATATGGCCAAGGGGCGATGCACAGTTCGAGGCATTGGGTAATATGGTCAAGGGGTCGAACGCTGAGCATCGTAGAGAAACGTCGAGGCCCTAGGTAATATGGTCAGGGGTCGGCGTGACTCGAAGGAGTCAGTCTCAGAGAGCCTTGTGAGAGCTATGAGTGTTGAGTGAGCTCGTGGAGCTTAAGTGGAAACCGAGAGTGCATTGCATGGTGCAGAATTCATGTGTTAGGTGCATGGTTGTTGCACGATTGCATTGGTTGAGTATGTTACTATGTGTTGGTTGTTCGCCTTGTATTTTAAATATGTTATTATAGTTGAAAAGCATGATACTTGTCCAGTATATGTATGTTGTTTGATGGCTCTTCAGGTGTGAGCCACTTACTCAGTATCATGGTTTTGTACTGACCCACCACCAGGTTTTGTAAGTGCTGAAAACATATTCGAACTTGGTGATGCAGAGGAGACATGATGAAAGAAAGACCATAGCTAGCCTGTTTTGTTCATGTTTTTTTCTTGTTACTTGTTCTTAGTTTGAGATCGGGTTAGGTTGTGATCTAAGATGTTGTTGATATTCTTTAGTTGTTGAATGAGCAATAGTTGATAATGATTTGGTTGTATTGCTTTACATGTCGCTTGAAACTTTAAAGGTCTTTCATTATGAGCTTTGTAATTTATTTAGGTAGTTTTTGGTACGAGGTCGGACTCGTTCTTATATCATGTTATGATGGGTTGGATTGTGTATGGTTGTTGTGGGGTGAGATTTGATTATTTGGTTGATCTGGCTTATAGGAGTGTATATGTGTTGTCTAACAAGTGTTAAAAAAATTTGAGATAGCTATAGTTATGTCGTTATGCTGCCGAAGTTTTTGGGGCATTAGGTTGATATGAGGGTAAATATTTAGTAATGTTTCCTCAAGTTAGGTTAAATTTTGGGGGCGTTACATATTTAATCCATAATTCTTTTATAAATTTCTTTCCCTTAATTAAATAGTTTCAAAGCAAAAGTCTTCCAATGATGGAATCTTGAATTTTCGGGATGCTGATATTTAAGTTTCTTAAGGTGAAAAATCAAAATCTTGGGATGCTGGGATTTGATTTTGATATTTCTTTCCTTATAAACACATAAATAAAAATTATTCATATTTTCCTTTTAAAACTTATTTTTCCAAAAGGAACATATTTGGACATTTTTTATTAATATTGTAATTTTTAAAACTTATTATTGAAATATAGTTAGTTTGGAACTTATTATTAAAATATTGTAGTTTTAAATTTTCGGTCAAAGAAGAGACGACCTTGAAACACGTGTCACACCTCATCTGATGTGACAATAAATTAAAAAAAATTCACAGAGGTCGTCTCTCATTTGAGAAATAAATGTAGTACTAGTTATTTGGTTAAGGTGTGACCTATCTTCCTCCCTTTCCCATGTTCGATTCCCAGCATCTGCAATCTTTTATTTTCTTTTTTTTTTTTTTTTTTGTTTCTAGTTTTTTATTTTTAAAAATATGAGCAGTTTTTTATTTTCTTTTTTCTTGTTTCACTTTTCTTTGAAATTTGAAGTTTGAAATATACTTAAAAATCAACAATTTTATACCATTTTCTTCATATTTTTATTTTTATTTTGAATTATAAAACTATTATAACCAACTTTTTAATTTAGCTAATTGAGATAGAAGAAAAATAAAAATAAGAAATATGACAAATAAATCAAATTGTTGTTATCTTTATACCATTGGGTACAATCTAGGCAGAGGCTAAACCAATGAGCACAAGGAAATGTTGAAGGAGTAGGGGAAGAGGGAGACAAACACCAAATTTAAACATAGCCATATAAAAAGCGACCTCACCCTCGGGAGGATGGGAGAAGCTTTCATTTGGACTTGGAACCCTCATCTGCACGTCCTCGAGAATGCCATACTCGTACCGAAGGTGTTCAAGTTGAGCCTCGGTCACCGAGGATGACATAACCGTGGGATATGCTGAAGGCTTAGCGTCCTCAGCTTCTTCAGCATCACACTCCTCCGAGAAGGAAGATTCATCATAAAAACTTGAACCACTCCTTGAATAAAACTCAGAATGCACTGACTCTTCACTAGCCATGACACAGAAGAAACAATTGAAAATAGACAGAAAAGAGAAGAAATTCACACAAAATAAAGACTACCTTAGAGAGAATTTAGAGAAAAAGAGAGAAAGGTGGTGAGTGAAAATGTGGGGAATAAGGAGGCTATTTATAGAGAAAAATTGGGGGGGAAAACTTTCGATTTTCGGATTAAAAAAAAATGAAGGGAAGGGTCAAGCTAGGCCGCCTTCGGCAGGCCGAGCGTACCTGCTGCTACGGCAGCAGGTAAGCTGCCATGCCAGGCACGCGCCTGGCATGGCAGGCCGAGGCTGAGCGCCTCGGCCCCTTCCCTTTTTTGTCCCTTTCCCCGTTTGTCTTTTATGCCAACTAGATTCCCCCCTTTCAAGTTTCAAGGCTAGTTCCCAATCAACTAGGAAGTTTCTTTCATGAAACTTGTAACCAGAACTTTACCTTTTGTGGCCCACAAAATCCCAACTACTTGGTTGTATCATTGATTCCAGACCAACTAAATAATTGTTTGATGGAAGAATGTGGCAAAGATTTTTTTTGTTTTCTTATGGATCTTTTGTTGTTGGCGAATTTTTTAATTAGTTATTACTCTCTTTTGAAAACCAAGGAAAGCCCATGAACTCCAATAAAGAGTGGGGGCTTAATGTTATGGGCAAAATTAGCCAATAATATTTTATTCAGAGAGGCCCAAGCTCATCAGGCCCGGAGACAGAAGAAGCAGTACAGAGTCAACGAAAAAAAGGGTTGGAACTCATTCCGGCCTAAGAACTCTTTCCTCGGCCTCGGCCCAAGGGAGAGGCCTAAGAAGGAGGTCGACCTCGACCCAATGCCGAGGCCGACCAGGGCCAAAGGCTCGAAGCCAGTAGGCAGATTGGCAGCGATGGAAACCCTACGGGAAAAATCTATAAAGGGACCGGAACCGCAACACACACAGGTATCATACAATTTCCCTAAAAACATTCTGCGATTTCTCCGTTCAAGGCTAACTTAAGCATCAGAGTGTGTGTGGTCTACACCACACAGGTGTTCAACGTTTGCTCGTCTTGCAGGTCACGTCTTTCCCGTTCTCCTACAAATTCACTGTTGGTTGTCACGTGGAGCGAAGGAAATTCTCTAAGCGAAATTTGACCATCAACATTAAGTATATTTCAAACTTCAAATTTCAAAGAAAAGTGAAACAAGTAAAAAGAAAATAAAAAACTGCTGATATTTTTTAAAATAAAAAACTAGAAACGAAAAAAAAAATAAAAGATTACAGCTGCTGGGAATTGAACATGGGAAGGGGAGAAAGAAAGGTCACGCCTTCACCACAACAATAATACTACATTTGATACTCAAATGTGCAGGTCGTGTCTTGAAGAGACGACCTCTGCGAACTTTTTTTTAAAAAAATTTATTATCACGTCAGATGACGTGCGACACGTGTTTCAAGGTTGTCTCTTCAAGAGACGAGCTTTGATCGAAAATTTAAAACTATAATATTATAATAATAAGTTTCAAACTAACTATATTTCAATAATAACTTTTAATAATTATAATATTAATAAAAAAATGTCTGAACATACTTTATAAAAGACATTTTCTTTTAAAAGGAATGCACTAAAAGCTTTTGCTAAAATTGTTCCATAAACCTTATTTTCAAAATAATAAATCAATTTTAAAATTGTTTTCCATAAAAGGTCACTTCTTTAAAAAATAAAATTAATTAAGAGTTTTTCTTTAAAAAAAAATATTCTTTACTCACACAAATTTTAAAATTAATAAACCAAACGTTTTTTTTTTAAAGAAAAAAAACTTTCCTATGAAGGAAATTAGGAAATCAAGATATTGACTTTCCTAATATTCTTGAGACATAATGAATTTAAATTTGGGATGCCAAATTAAATTCATACAAATTTTGAATGACTTTATGCCACCCATAATTATTGCTCATTATTTATTTAAGGAATAATGAGAAGTAAAATATGAGACATTTAAAAAAGCAATAAAAAAATCTTTTTTAGTATTTACAATTGCCAATTTCTTTAAATAACACAAGAAAAATAAAATTTCGTTCTTTGAACGAGTGTTGTGAGGTGTTAATACCTTCCCCATACACAAAAGACCCCCGAACCTTAAATCTTTTATTTGCAGACCATTTTTGGTGCCCAGTCACACCCTCTAAATTAAGATTGGTGGCGACTCCATTTTCCTCCTCTTGGGAACAAAGTCGGCCGCTCCGCGTCGCATACCCGTAGCGACAATAACAAACCCAATTTTTAATTACTGAAAAAATTTAGTGTTTTAATGTGCCCATATTGTAGAGCTCAGAACAACAATTCCAACGCCTCTTGAATCACTCAAATCAGAGTTAAAATGAAGAAATTATAGTCGAAACAAGCTTTAACGAAAAATACTGATGGCGATGACGTGGCGACTGAGTCAGCATCAATGGACCAATCCGACGGCGACACGTGGAGAGATGAGAGAGTGACACATGGCCTTTTGATTATTTAAACATATGTTTATTATATAATTATATTATTTTATTTAAAAATATAATGTGTCAAACGGTAAAAAAAAAAATCAAAATCAGTCTGATGCATTAATTGCAGCAAAGTTTATATATTTATATATATATATATATATATATATATATATATATATATATATATATATATATATAATTTTTTAAAAAATCTCTTTTACCGTTAACTCTCATTCATTATTATTATTATTATTTACCGTTGAAAGGTTTAATTTAAAAAAATCATTTTATTTTTATTATATATTTTATATTTACTTTATTATTTTGAATTCCTTTTAATCTCCACCCTTCATTTTTCTTTTACACAAATCCATTGGTCCAAATTTAAATTCAATTTTTTACCCCATTTAACCTTCTTCCTCTCCACATTTTAACCAACAAAATTTTACATTTTACAATCCTCCAAAAATCAAAGCTTCCATTATTGCTCTCTCCAAGCTCTCAAATTTTTTTTTTCATCTTATTCTTGAGAAAGTTTTATTGTATTGTGAGGACCAATTTGTTGAGTGCTTATAATTGTAAATCCACTCTATTGAGAGTTGCATTGTGTTCCTCAAGATTCCAACATTTGTAACGGTTTGATCCTAACCCGTGGAAAGGATCGGGTTTTCTCTTGAACCCGTAAAAGGAGCGGTGGTGTAACGATTGGGCTCTAATCCGTGGAAAGAGTCAAAACGTTTTTATTCAAATTCCCAAGAGGCGCTTGGAGAGTGGAGTAGGTCGAGTTTGATCGAACCACTATAAAAATTACGGTGTTTTCTTCTCTAACTCTTTCCTTTTTATTTTTGCAATTAATTTAAGTAATTTATGGCATGTTTTAGCTTGTTTTTTTTTTATTTGTTTGTGAAATTTGATAGAATTAAATTATCACATTTTTTGTCATCTTAATTGTTGCATAAATTGAATATTTCTTATTGTTTATAAAAAGTGTATTAATTAGTTTAATTGGGTCAATTTAGAAAAAATTAATTAATTAAACCCTATTCACCCCCTCTAGGGTTGCCATACCAATCCAACACCTTCCACTTTTTACATCGTACTGTCCATATGGATGGGGTTGACTCAACTACTTCGTACGGTGCATGACACAATGCTGAAGAATTTCTTTGTCTTGGCATATCAACCTCTTATATAATAAATTATTTTGAACAACCACAGGAGCAACAATGGGATCATGTTCTGCAACACTATCTATGACATTCATATCCAATTGATTGAATGTTTCTGATGGGATAATATGTTCACGACCATCGAAGTCCAATTTTTCAAATTCATTGTCTGTCTCTGTTCTCAACTCTTTAAAAGTATTATCTACCACCACATCTTCACCATCATGTGGTGGCACCATTGATTCGGGCTCAGGATCAAGACATTGACTCAGGTCAACACATTGGCTAGGGTATTCTCCTAAATTTTGTGCATCCATGTCCACCCTCCTTATAGTAACATATAAATGCACTAAATTTCGGGTAGGCAACGCAATTGAGAACATTAACTTCATTGTCTGGTCGTTAGGAATTGATATTGGCATATACCTTACAGATCCTTATATTGTTACCTCAGGGTGTCTATACATTATCTCTAACCGATTGACCCTCACATCTATACCAAGGGATTCACAGTAAAACCTCCACAAGATGGTTGGTCATATTCAATCCTATTAACACCATCAATCATGGTACCATTTGTATGCAGAACAAATGCCAGACACTTATCTTCCATTTTCTATGATGAAATAAAAAATAAATCAATTAGATAGAAACATACTTTAGTTATCTAATTAACTTCAAACAATAAGCTATTAACTATCTACAGTAATTAAACTCAAACAGTAATCTATTTAATTGAATTAAGTATAATTACCCTACAATTAAATTTTCGAACATTAATTTTTTTCATAATTTATTTACAAATAACCTAATTGAGAAACTAACCAACTAGATTCTAAATTCAAATTTAATAATTCCAACAATTAAACTAATTAATTGAGATATTTCAATGATTCAACAAACAAAAAGTATCACAATAAACAAATCCAACCAACAAAAAATATCACAATAAACAAATAATTTACTAGTAAAATACTTACATATTTGATGGATTCCAAAAGTTTTCGATCGATCGGGATTAATCTAATAATACAAATAAAACACATTCAATCACTAGATTTAAGTAAAACACAACAAAAGAACAATAAAAAAATCACAATAAAAAAATGAAGAAATTTTACTTACATAGTGGGTCCTCGGATTTTTGGCGTTTTCCTATCAAAACGGGACAAAGACTCACTTTTTGGCTTCTATTATGATAAAGAAATCGAATGCGGGGTAGATGTAAGGAAGATCTGGGGCTGAAAACACATAAAGATGCCAAAAACGGAGAGAAAAATCGATGTGGGGCTCGGTTCCGCGGTGAGAAGGAAAGATGAAAAGGTTTTAAAAAAAATTACAGTGGATCATCTCTTGAAGAGACGACCTACTGATACCTTTATTACGGCAGATGAATAGTTACGGTAATTTTTTTCAAATTTCAGTCAAGAGACGACCCACAAGCGTGCGTTTGGGTAGAGACAACCTACAAGCGGGATTTTTTTTAACTTACGCGTTTGGGTAGAGACGACCTACACGCGTATTTATTTTTTTAAAACAATGGCCACGATTGCATATCGTCTCTTCAAGAGACAATATGCAACCACGTAGGTGTACGTCGTCTCTTCAAGAGACGACCTACAAGCGCTGAATTAAAACCACAATATTTTGCTAATAAGTTTCAAAACAACAATATATTGATAATAAGTATTTAAATAAATAATATTAATTAAAAAATCCTAAAAAATATACACTGATGAAAAAGAAACTTTCATCAAATAAGTGAAAAAGAAATAAAAAAATTTACACTAATGATGTTTGATAATTGTTAGATAAGGTAATTATTTATAAGAAAAGTCATATTATATGCATAAAAATCCACGCACACGGTTGAACATGTATGTCAAAGAAAAAGTTAATCATATAAAAATCACTTACAAATAGTATAAAATCCATCAAACGACAAACACAACCAGTAAAATCAACGATAAAAAAGAAAATCTCAATATAAAATTTCATGCAACTGAAAAAAGAATATTTAATAAAAGGGATATCTACAAGAATGGGCTAAAAGCAGTCTATATATTTCACTTTTGTCCATAGTCCTTGAAAATTTCATTCCAGTCCAACCCGTTTTAATTAAATGTAGCCCATTTACCGTTTTGACCCTCTGATATTCAAAATTTAAAAAAAAAAAAAAAAAAAAAAAAAAAAAAAAAAAAAAAAAAAGACAGAAAAGGAAAAAACCATTGACCTGTGTTAAAAAAAAAAAAGAAAAAAAACAAAAAATGGGAGAAATCGTTTGGTATTTAAAACAAATTTCCTCAAATCACGTATTTTCCTTCTACAAAATCGTGAATTTCTTTCTTCTTCTTCAAGGCGATTTTTTTCCAACTTTGTTGTCGGCGTTCTTGTCCATCGCAGGGAGTTAAGGTTTCGAGTTCTTCAGCGCCATGAGTTCTTCTTCAGCGTCGGGAGCAACGAAAAGAGAAAAATACCCCGAATTTATAAGCAAAATAAAGTATGTTTTTTGGGTTTCTTTCTGATTTTGCATGTTCAGTACAAAACATCTTAACGCTGAAAATAAGCACATTGAAGGTTCTTTTAGTTTATATTATACATTCTCCAAACGAAAAAACTTGTATATATTAATTCCATTGAGGTCACTAGGTTATATTAAATGACATTCATACACATATTTAATTCATATTTGGGTTTTTGGTTTTGTCTTTTTTTTTTTTTTTTTTTTTTTTTTTTTTTTTGCATCTGGGTTATATTATATGCTTTTGGTTTACTGCATCGGAAGACGTTTGGTTTCTGGAAAAATACCCTCTGCTTTTTCGTTCATCTTTTGTTTTTTTTTTGTTTTTTTGTTTTTTTTGTTTTTTTGTTTTTTTTTTGCGACTGATTTTCTTTTTGAAATCTTTGCTTCTGCATCTTCTGCGATTCCATGTTAAATACCCAGTATGGATTTCTAAATACCGGGTATGGAATTTTAAATACCCGGTATGAATTTTGAAACTTCTCCATAATTAGTTTTGTCTGCCTCAAATTTTAGTTTTTTAAATAAATTCTAACTGGCATAGTTATTCCATATTGGGTATTTTTATTTAGATAACTGGCATAGTTATTTCATATGAGGTATGAAATTCGTTTATTCATAATTCTAACATAAACATGATAATTATGTACCGATATATACCACTTACAAGCACGTATGAAATTCATTTATTCATAATTCTAATACATACATGATAATTCTGTACCAATATATACCACTTACAAACAGGTATGAAATTCGTTTTTTCATAAGTCGTTTATATATACCACTTACAAACAGGTATATGAAATTCGTTTATATCCAAAAGAAAAAAAAAAGATACAAATATTGGTTGGAACAACTTATATATTATCGAATGAAAAATATAATATTGCTAAGAATACTAGGTTAATGGAATTAATGAAAAATGGATGCCGATTTCATATACCTGAAAAAAAAAAATGGTAGTACACGGAAAAAACAAAAACGAAAAATGGTCGAAAACGGTAGCAGACGGCAAAATTAGAAACATTATTTAGAAGGAAATGATGAAAATCGAATTTTTAAGAAACTAAAGCAGACGACAAAAACAAAAAAAGAGATTTAAGAATAACAAAGCAAACGTGGGACTAAAATTGAAAAGAAATCATCATGATTTGCTACATAAAAGGAATAAATTGAGATTGATATTTATAAAAATATCTATAATTAAATAATAATAAAAAAAAAGTTACCATCTTGGGTAGTCGGCTGTCATATGAAAAAAAAATTAATATTTATTATAATTAGATAATGAAATAAGGGCAATTAGGGAAGAAAGAAATTGAAATAAATGCATGAAATCCTACAAATGAGAAAATCAAAAGATTATGACAATTTTGTAATTAATAGGTTAAATGAACTCATCCACTATAATTTCTATTAATAAAATTCTATGATGAAGTGAATTTTACATAAAGATAAAGAAGTGCAATGTGTTTTGGGTAACATACACAATAGTAAAAGAAAAAAAAATTAATTGCAATCTACAATTTTATACTAAAGTATTTACAATTTTTACACGTTGAAAGAAACGTAATTCCATTATGAATGAAGAATTAAAAAATGTAGTGAAATTTTAACTTTTAGTTTTAAACCACAATTTTTTTAGAGAGAAATTTATTGCGCTTTCATACACAATCTTTAAGTAAAATCAAATAACCAATCACATGAAAATAAAAGGGAGAAAGAATATAATAATTGACTAACCTTTCTCATCTATTTCGAAACAAGTGATTGAAGTTCAAATGGTGGAACTGATTGTCTGAGTGGAAAAAAAAAACAAAAGAAATGGATAATATGCTTATGAAATAAAGGGAATTTCATGAAATAACAACTCTTGAATCTAAAGATACAAATAATATAACTACGAAATTCATGAATCTCAACAACAACAACATGCTTTGCAAAAAATCACTTATCTATGAAGAACACATGGAAGCCAATAATAAATGAAGAACTAACTCGAAAAAAATAAGTATATAACATAGTTCAATGCTTTTATACATGGATTGCATTCATACGCGAATGGATGCATCTATTGATGTATTTACCTCCACCAAATAGGGGTTTTTTGAAAAAGTAAAATAAAAAATGAAAAAAATTAGACAAAACGAACCCTTTTCAAATTATTTAGAAAAAACATGTGTCGCGCCTCTGGAAGAGGCGCAACACTTTGTCGTTTTCCGGGTCGCGCCTCTCCAAGAGGCGTGACATTCGCAAACCAACGGAACGAAAAGCGGACGAAACGGAAGGAAACGGACGGAAACGGACGGAAGGAGACGCGGATGACGAAGAGGTGGAAACCGCACAAAACTCTGCAGCTGCCAGCTGTCCATGTCTTGTCTTCGTCCGTCAAGTTGAAATGAAGGCCCAGACCACGTTTTCTTTCTTCCTTTTTTTTCTTTTTAATTGCATTCAAATATTTATTTTGAGAGAGGCATGAACATTTTTTAAAATATGCAATAAAAAAATTATGCTAAAATAGTTTTTTTTTTTTTTTTATTTGAGTACGATTATGCTAAAATAGTTAATTGTACCAGTTGTATGAGAAAAAAAATATTCTTTAAAAAAAAAAATCTTAATGATTATCAGAAATGTTTTTTAAAAAAATCCTAGAACTTGATTTGTTTTTTAAGTAAAAATTTAGTTTAAAATTGGAGAGAACAGTAAATAAACAATAAATAGTTGTTAGCAAAAACAAATATATTTTTTCATTAAAAAAAGAGAACAAACAGAAATTACCAACTACATTTTTTTTATTTTGATTTTGAGATTTTAAAAAAAAAAATCAAAACAACAAGCCAAAATCAAGAATAAAATCGTTACCCAAACATGTTCTAAAAAGATGATTCTCAAAAAAGACATAAAAGTCCTCAATTTGGTTTGTAATTATTTTTTTAAAAATCTCAAGTATGTTTAAATTCATAATGATATTGCTCCTTTCAAAAAAAAAAAATTCATAATGATATTGCTAAAAGACTTATGACAACTCAATAATGAATTGATTATCGATAATTGGAATGATGTTTTTTTTTTTCCTTTTTGAGTAATTATTTTTCTTTTAAAGCGGTTGACAACACAAATATATTTTTTCATTAAAAAAAGAGAACAAACGAAAATTACCAACTACATTTTTTTTTTTAATTTTGATTTTGAGATTTAAAAAAAAAATATCAAAACAACAAGCCAAAATCAAGAATGTAATCGTTACCCAAACATGTTCTAAAATGATGATTCTCAAAAAAGACGTACCGTTATTGTAATTATTTTTTAAAAAATCTCAAGTATATTTAAATGCATAATGATATTGGAACAAAAAAACACTGTAAGTTATATTAGATTATGATATTTCATTTTAGAAATAAAAGTGTGAATGTAGAATAAACTTTTTTTTTTTTTTAACAATTTAAACCTAGCTTCTTAATAAAGTCCATAAAAGATCTATATTTTTAAAAATGCAAACTTCAAAATTTAAAGAAAAATCAATCATTAAGAAAACATAATCATCATGTTATCATTAATAATTTATAATAATTATTAAACAAAATAAAAAAATAAAAGAAATGGGTTAAACAAAATAAAAAAAATAAAAGAAATGGGTTAAACAAGATAAAAAATAAAAATAAAAGAAATGGGTTAAACAAAATATAAAAAATAAAAAGAAATGGTTGAATGGTTGGTATTTACGTTGATTTTGACCAGATTTGACAAATAAGTTAAAAATTAAAAAAAAAAAAGAAAGAAAATGGGGTGTGTCACGCCTCTTACCATTATCATGTCACGCCTCTTTGAGAGGCGTGACAGAAGGCTGTCGCGCTTGTTCAACAAGCGCGACACATGGTTTTTCCAAATTGTTTCAAAATAGTACGTTTTGTATAATTTTTTTCATTTTTCTTTTTACTTTTCCAAAAAACCCACCAAATAGTCATGTCTTGTCGATATTAATTGCACACATTTGAATGAACAGACACATGCACTCGAAGAGTCACATTGTTGAAGGAGAAATTTTGACCAATCACAAATTGCCACATCATTCCACGAAATTAATGACGAGATTATAAATAATTAAATTTGGGACCAATTATAAATTGACATGTGTCCCAAATTTAATTTAAAGACAAAGTTGGCCAATTAATTTGATCAATTAATTAAAATTAAATTGTTTTGATCAAATTGATTAATTTGACCAATTAATTAAAAAAATAATAATTAATTGGATCAAATTTGAGTCTTTTAAATATTTGGGTCATATGGTTTTGGGTCAAATAAACAAAACCCAAGACTAAATAGTCGAGCCCAAGACCAATAAAGCCCAAGTCCAAGTTGTTAGGCCCAAAAGTCACCAGGGCCCATCCAACGAGAACTCTATAAATAGAGGGGTTCTCCTCCATTCAGGGGGTCAGAATTTTGAAGCTCGAAGCCAGAGTCAGAGAATTCAGAGAACTTCATCAAGATTGAAGACTGAAGACTGAAGACTCCTTGAAATCCACAAGTTTCAAAGTGCTGAACACTTCTTGAAGACTGAAGACTCGTTCAAGATTTGGAAGACTTCAAGCTCCAAGAATCCGTTGAAGCTCCAGACTCGAGATCAAGCGTTCCAGCCCTCGAGTGAAACCCATCCACACACAAGAGAAAGAATCAGAGGATCAACATTAGAGATTGTATATCCACACGCATACAAATATTAATACAAGTATATCGTTTATTCCACGTGTCTCCATCTCCGAAGTTACGTGTGAACAAATTGGCACGCCCAGTGGGACCATCTCTACCTCTCATCTCTTTCTCTTGTTTAAAGATCCAACCAACGTGATGGCACCAAAGAAAGCTCCCGCGAAGGTTACCACATCAAGCGACTCTTACACTGGTCCTGTCACTCGTAGTCGCTCCCAAGGAATTGAGATCAAGGAGGATCATACTCCTCTGGCTGTTGCAAGCAAAATCTCAAAGTTGAATTAAGAATCCTCTAAGGATAAGGTTGCAGTCAAAGACAACCCACTGTTCGAATCTGTCGTTCCAACGTCTAAGCAGCCAAAGGATACACTAAATCCTGATGTGATGTCCGTCATGATGGCTGATGTAGACCAAGATGAAAGAATGGCAGAGATGGAAAGGAAACTCAATCTCTTAATGAAGGCAGTTGATGAGAGAGATCTTGAGATTGCCTATTTGAAGAACCAGCTGCAGAGCCGAGAAGTGGCTGAGTCTAGCCAGACCCCTGCTGCAGGAAAGAATGATAAAGGGAAGGCTGTCGTGCATGAGGATCAACCGCAACACTCCGCGTCAGTTGCTTCTTTGTCCGTCCAACAACTGCAGGACATGATCATGAATTCCATTAGGGCTCAGTATGGTGGACCCACTCAAAGTTCCCTCTTGTATTCTAAACCTTATACAAAGAGGATTGACAATCTCAGACTACCCACTGGGTTTCAGCCTCCCAAATTCCAGCAGTTTGACGGAAAGGGCAACCCAAAGCAACACATCGCCCACTTTGTTGAAACCTGTGAGAACGCCGGTACTCGGGGAGATTTGCTTGTTAAGCAATTTGTCCGAACACTGAAGGGAAACGCGTTCGATTGGTACACTGACCTGGAGCCTGATACAATTGACAGTTGGGAACAGATGGAGAGAGAGTTTCTGAATCGCTTCTACAGTACGAGGCGAACAGTTAGTATGACAGAACTCACGAGCACAAAGCAGCGAAAGGGTGAACCAGTCATTGATTACATCAATCGTTGGAGAGCCTTGAGTCTTGACTGTAAAGATAGACTCTCTGAGGTGTCCTCTGTTGAAATGTGCACCCAAGGTATGCACTGGGGACTTCTTTACATCTTGCAGGGGATAAAACCCCGGACCTTTGAAGAATTGGCGACTCGCGCTCATGATATGGAGTTGAGCATCGCTAGTAGAGGGGGCAAAGATCCCGTAGTCCCAGACATGAGGAAAGAAAAGAAGGAAGTCAAGGGCACTGAGAAAGTTGCAAAGAGTGCCACGAAAGAATCCATGGTCGTCAACACGACCCCGTTGAAATTTTCCTCCAAAGGAAAAGAAAGTAAATCCAGTAAGCAAATAGAGACAGGCGAGAGACGTCGCCTAACTTTAAAAGAAAGACAAGAAAAGGTATATCCATTTCCAGACTCCGACGTTCCAGATATGTTGGAACAGCTGTTGGAGAAGCAGCTGATTGAACTACCTGAATGCAAACGACCGAAAGAGTTAGGAAAAGTCAATGATCCTAACTACTGCAAGTATCACCGAGTTGTTAGTCATCCAGTGGAAAAATGTTTTGTATTGAAAGAGTTAATCCTTAAGTTGGCTCGTGAAAGGAAAATTGAGTTGAACCTTGATGAGGTGGCTCAAACAAATCATGCAACCATAATGGCAAATGTAGGGAATAAAAATCCCCTAATCTCCTCATGTGATTATGAAGAAAGATTAATTCAATTTGGGACCCTTGATCCTGTAGTGGTTCGATTTCAAAAAGAAGCCACAATGAGGGGACCCCAAGGAAAATATAATTCCGTTGAAGATGAGAACGAAGACTGGACCCTTGTCGTTCGCCGCAAAAAGAAAAAGCAAAGTTACGCACGGAAAGAGTCCCGCCTATATCGAGATAGTAAAAGAAAAGTTAAGTCTCAAAGGAAGAAAGTAAGAAAGGAAAAAAGAAGTCAAGGAAGTCAAAGCCTGTCGTGGAGGAAAGTGAAGATTTCTTTTGCCCTCCACAACCCATAACTTTGGCAGAATACTTCCCAAGGAGCTTTCCCGATGATAGTAAAGAGGAGGCACTTGAAACTGTCACGTGTCACGTTGTGGACGTGGGGGAAGATGATGACGTCCTAGCTAGCTCCTCGGGAGTGGCGGCAGGTTCAGGAGACTTATCCTCTTTCAGCATAAAGGACTTACTGTCACTTCCTCAGGAAGCTAAAAACGTCCTTATTAACGCATTGATAGAGTCCGATGGTACAAAGATTCCAACCTCTGAGGCACGCACATGTGCTTCGTGTTGCGTGACTATAGGGTTTTCCGATGAAGATTTGCTGCTAGGGTCAAAGCCTCACAATAGACCTTTATTCGTCTCGGGATACATCCGAGAACAGAGGGTAAGTCGGATCCTCATCGACGATGGATCAGCTGTCAATATAATGCCTAAGTCAACCATGAAGCAATTAGGCATCTCGATGGAAGAATTATCAAACAGTAAATTGGTGATTCAAGGTTTCAATCAAGGCGGACAACGAGCGATTGACATGATACGTCTCGAGCTCATCATTGGAGATTTGAAGGCCGATACTTTGTTTCATGTGATAGACTCCAAGACCACTTATAAGTTGCTATTAGGTCGTCCTTGGATCCACGGCAATGGAGTGATAACTTCTACATTGCACCAGTGTTTCAAATTCTATCAAGATGGCATTAAGAAAGTTGAAGCTGACACTAACCCATTTTCAGAAGCTGAATCCCATTTCGCTGATGCAAAATTTTATATGAAGAGCGACAACACAGGGGAAACTATACCTACAGAAATCCCCTTGATAAAAAAGAATGATAAACTCAATTTAGAGTCACAAGCAGATGCAAGGAAGGAAGTTGTTGAGAATGTGAAGGCATCTAACCCGAAGAATGGTGAAGCATCTACAAGCCTTGAGAAATCTAAAGTTGTAGAGGATGAGAGATGTTCACCTGTTCTACGATACATCCCTTTATCCCGGCGTAAAAAGGGTGAATCACCTTTCACTGAATGTTCGAAAAGCATAAAGGTCGGTGACGTTGAAATTCTGAAGGAAGGTTTCACTATGCCTCTTACAAAGATCACAGAGCAAGAGATTAGGAAACCTGAGGATGACCAGATAAAAGCGATTTTGCCTGAAAAACGAACTAAAGACGGGTTCGACCCGAAGGCATACAAACTTCTAGCGAAAGCAGGTTATGACTTCACAGCTCACACTGAGTTTAAAAGTCTGAGGGTTTTTGATGGAAGATCTGAGCTCTCTACAACACAGAAGAAGCTTCTAAAGGAAGGCTATAGTCTGCCTACGACGAGAAAAGGACTTGGATATAAGTCGCCTGAACCAGTTCGCATAACAAGAAAAGGGAAGGCGAAAGTGGCAGACATAAATCATATAACAGCAGAGGAGGTCGATGACTCAAAAGAAGAAGAGAACGTCAACAAACGAGCTTCTGTTTTTAGGCGCATCAGGCCAACAGTTGCTCGTGCTTCAGTATTTCAAAGATTAATTGTGAATGAAACAGAAGAAGAAAGCGTACAGCCTACCAATAACACCACGCGACCGTCAGCTTTTCGAAGGTTAAATATGTCCATTGGGGAAGAAGAGAGTACACTTTCAATTCCGGATATCACACGACCTTCAGCTTTTAGAAGATTAAATATGTCTGTTGCGGAAGAAGATGGCACATTTTCAAGTCTAGATGTGACTCGACCATCAGTTTTTCAGAGGTTAAGTGTTACCACGAGAAGAAACCAAAAAGAGCAGCCTGCTTCGTCAACTTCTCACCGACTTCAACATGAAGACGTGATGAAAATTGAAAAGATCGCGAAGGCTAATGGAGAAATTCGAAGTGCAGTTCCTTCACGAATGAAAAGAAAAACCTTTGTTACTGTCGATACAGATGGTTCTTTAAAGGTAAAGAGATGTGATGTTGTCATCACCAATCCTTCAGAAGAAGATAGTGACCAGGAAGAAGAACAAGCCTCTTGCCTTCACATCACGGTTGAAGAAGAAACAGAGGTCGAAATGTCTGAAGTAGATGAGGACGAAGCACCTTTATCACTTGAAGACGGCAGCGAGTCTACAGTTGATGAGCTTAAAGAAGTAAACCTGGGTACACCAGAAGAGCCACGCCCAACTTTTATAAGCACGTCACTGACTCCCGAAGAAGAAGGTGAATATATGAGTTTACTCGCTTCATATAGAGATATCTTCGCCTGGTCATATAAAGAGATGCCTGGACTTGACCCAAAAGTAGCTGTCCATCATCTCGCAATTAAAGAGGGGTATCGGCCGGTCAAACAGGCTCAACGACGCTTTCGCCCAGAACTTATCCCTCAAATCGAAATAGAGGTCAATAAATTGATAGAAGCAGGATTCATCCGTGAGGTAAAATACCCTACGTGGATAGCCAACATCGTTCCTGTTAGAAAGAAGAATGGACAGCTTCGCGTTTGCGTTGACTTTCGTGATTTAAATAATGCATGTCCCAAAGACGATTTTCCACTGCCAATCACAGAAATCATGGTGGATGCCACCACAGGGCATGAAGCTTTGTCTTTTATGGATGGGTCATCAGGCTATAACCAGATTCGAATGGCTCTTGCAGATGAAGAAATGACAGCCTTTCGAACTCCAAAAGGGATATACTGTTACAAAGTGATGCCCTTTGGATTAAAGAACGCTGGAGCTACTTATCAACGTGCTATGCAAAAGGTTTTCGATGATATGCAACATAAACATGTCGAGTGCTATGTCGATGATCTTGTTGTTAAGTCGAAGAGACGACAAGATCACTTGAAGGACCTAAAAGTGGTCTTTGATCGTTTGAGAAAGTATCAATTGAGGATGAACCCTCTCAAATGTGCATTCGGTGTTACTTCTGGGAAGTTCCTGGGGTTCGTTGTTAGACATCGAGGAATCGAAATAGATCAATCAAAAATTGACGCCATTCAAAAGATGCCAAGACCTCAAAACTTACATGAGTTGAGAAGCCTGCAAGGTCGTCTGGCCTACATTCGAAGATTCATCTCTAACCTAGCCGGTCGATGCCAACCTTTTCAAAGGCTAATGAGGAAAGGAGAAAAATTCGAGTGGGATGAAGCATGTCAAAACGCCTTTGAAAGCATTAAGAAATATTTGTTTAACCCTCCTGTCTTAGGAGCCCCCATAACTGGAAAGTCATTGATTCTGTACATCGCTGCTCAAGAAAGATCACTGGGAGCGTTATTGGCACAGGAAAGTGAGAAGGGAAAGGAACGAGTCCTTTATTACTTAAGCAGAACCTTAAATGGAGCTGAGATAAATTACTCACCTATTGAGAAAATGTGTCTTGCTCTTTTCTTCGCTATTGACAAGTTAAGGCATTACATGCAAGCTTTCACAGTGCACCTGGTCGCGAAAGCTGATCCTATCAAGTATGTTTTATCAAGGCCAGTTATTTCTGGACGCTTAGCTAAGTGGGCCATCATACTTCAACAATATGATATCGTGTATGTACCTCAAAAGGCAGTCAAGGGGCAGGCATTAGCCGACTTCCTGGCGAATCATCTAATTCCTTCAGATTGGAAGTTATGTGAAGACCTTCCTGATGAAGAAGTCTTCTATGTTGAAATTACGGAGCCCTGGATTATGTACTTTGATGGTGCAGCACGAAGAAGTGGAGCAGGGGCAGGAATCGTCTTTGTTTCGCCTGAGAAACACATGCTCCCCTATAGCTTTGTGCTTGGTGAATTGTGCTCAAACAATGTTGCTGAATATCAAGCGCTAATAATTGGCCTCCAAATGGCCTTGGAGATTGGCATAAGATATATAGAGGCCTACGGTGATTCAAAATTGGTCGTTAGCCAACTTTTACTCCAGTATGAAGTGAAGCACAAAGACTTGAAGCCTTATTTCATCTATGCAAGACAACTGCTAGAAAGGTTTGACAGTATAGTACTGGAGCATGTTCCAAGATCAGAAAATAAAAAGGCAGATGCTCTAGCAAATTTAGCCACTGCCCTAACAATTCCGGAAGATATGTCGATGAACATCTCACTTTGTCAGAGGTGGATCGTGCCGCCAATAGAAGACCAATGCCAAGAAGTAAATATGATTTCTGTCTTTGCAATTGAAGAAGAGGAATGGCGACAACCCATTATAGATTATCTTCAACATGGAAGACTGCCCACAGATCCCAGGCGTAGGGCCGATATACGAAGAAGAGGTGCCCGATTTATCTACTACAAGGAGATCCTTTATCGACGTTCTTATGAGGGACTCTTCCTTCGATGCCTTGGAAAGGAAGAAGCAGCAAAGGCATTAAATGAGGCACATTCAGGTGTTTGTGGCGCCCATCAGTCGGGTCCAAAACTCCAGTTTCAATTAAAAAGGATGGGTTATTATTGGCCTACAATGATTCAAGATTCAATGGAATATGCAAAGAAGTGTGAAGCCTGTCAATTCCATGCAAACTTCATACATCAGCCGCCGGAGCCTCTTCATCCGACTATAGCTTCATGGCCTTTTGAAGCTTGGGGACTTGACCTTGTTGGCCCTATAACACCTAAGTCCTCAGCAGGACATTCTTACATTCTTGCAGGGACAGATTACTTCTCAAGATGGGCTGAAGCTGTCGCATTGAAAGAAGCCAAGAAAGAAAATGTTGTGGATTTCATTCGAACTCATATAATCTATCGGTACGGTATCCCTCATCGTATTGTGACAGATAATGGAAGACAATTCTCCAACGGCCTAATGGACAAGTTGTGTGAGAAGTTTAACTTCAAACAATACAAGTCCTCTATGTACAATGCTGCGGCAAATGGGTTGGCAGAAGCATTCAATAAGACGCTGTGTAACCTATTGAAGAAAGTAGTCTCCAAGACAAAGAGAGATTGGCAAGAAAAGATCGGTGAAGTGTTGTGGGCCTACCGAACTACTCATCGCACTCCTACAGGAGTCACACCTTATTCACTCGTCTATGGGGTAGAAGCTGTGCTCCCGTTAGAAAGAGAGATTCCTTCATTAAGGATGGTTGTCCAAGAAGGGTTGACAACAGAAGATAATGCTAGGTTGCGCCTTCAGGAGTTAGAAGCACTTGATGAAAGAAGGTTAGAGGCTCAACAAGCATTGGAATGCTACCAAGCACGGATGTCTAAAGCCTTTGACAAGAATGTGAAGCTTCGATCTTTTCAAGTTGGTGATCTTGTGCTAGCTGTTCGAAGACCCATCATCACGACACGACACACAGGGAACAAGTTCACACCTAAATGGGATGGACCCTACGTCGTCAAAGAAGTCTACACAAATGGAGCGTACAAGATCGTGGATAAAGACGGATTAAGAATAGGCCCGATAAATGGCAAATTTCTTAAAAAGTTTTATGCGTGAAATGTAATGCTCCATATCGCAAGAGCCTAAACTGCATGATACTCCTGGCCCGCATGAGTTAAAAAGGTGAACGGCCAAAACAAAAAAAAAATCAAATTTGTACCCTGAACTACGTTATGATTTGATCCCATATATTAATGGGTACGTAGGCAACTTAAAGGAAACTTTAAGCTCAGTCCATAAAATAAAAAAAAATCATTATCCCATGTTGGTAAAAAAAAAAGAAAATTCATTCTATAATACAACAAAATGGTAAGTGAATTATGATGAGAAACAAGTCTGATATTGAATGACAAAGTTTTCCTATTACAAAAAAAAGGGATACATCTTCGATATCAAAAAAAAAAAATAAAAAAATAAAAAAATAATAAAAAATAATAAAATTGCTTTAAAAAGAAATTGAAGTCTGATCACGGCATCCACTTGTAGTTCTTCAACTCTTCTTGTGCATCTTCCAACATTCCACGAAGTATCGTCAGAGTTTTAGCATCAGCATCAGTAAGAACAGGGGCATCTTCAATACTACTTATAGTCCCTCGCAGTTTGGAAGCCTCGAGTTGATTTTGTTGTAAAAGATCCTCATTCTCGATAATCGACTTAGAAATCTCAACTCGCTTAGCTTTCACAGTTTCAAGCCTAGCTTCCAATTCTTCTTCTTCTCGCAATGCTTGCAGATGTTGTTGCTGAAGTGAACCTTTCGCAGTGAGTAGTTCACTTTCACTGTATAGTATCTTCTCCAAGCTAAACCTAGTCTCTTCCAGTTGGCGATTCTTACTCTCCAAGGTTAATTGAGAAGAAAATGACGACTGCAGCTGGTTATACTTCTCTACCTTCTTGAAATACGCACTTACAATTTCTTTAAGAGAATCCAAGCCGGGTACACGAATCTCAGAAATTGTATGAAATATTTTGACTGTCTCTTGTTTAAGGCGAGGTATTTTGTCGAACGGAGCGCGTATGATCTTCGGGTGTATGCTCTCCCACAGGGCAAGGGCAGACTGTTTCCTATAGTTGGAAATAACATCGTCAGCACAGTAATCAGAGATCTCAGACGCAGCTGCATGAGTCGTTGTCTTCTTTTGTTCAGGAATTTCATCAATTACAGGATGACAAGATTGAATCACGACTCTATCCGTTGGCGCTTTGGAATTGCCCACACGCGCAGCTACAGAGTCAAAGACGTCTGGACTCACAAAAGAAGAAGGACTATGATGCCCTTCGACTTCTATAAGGGGATCATTTAAGGGTGACTGCAAAGAAAAGGGGGAAGCAATGATGATAATAATAATAGTAAAATATTATAATGAAGAGAAAAAAAAAAAACTTACCAGTGGTGTAGGGAGTTCAGGAAATTGTGATGAGCTAGGGATTCCATCAAAATATTCATCTTCACATACTGATGGTTGTTTGGACTTTTTAGACCTTTTCCAATGATGATCGTCGCTACTGCTCTGACTACCATCATTATCCTTGGAGCAAAATTCACCAGGTTCAAACATGCGAATCCTTTTGCCTCCGTTGTCATTACCAACCTTTTTAGGAAATTTTGGCTTAGAGGGAAGAGGAGAAACGATGTCCGCCAACTTTTGTATGCCTTCTTCAAGATAATTCCCATGCTTGGCTAACCACCAACTTCTGTAGCGTTGAGTAACCTGAGTGTGTGGTTTCGTTGCACGAGCAGGAAGGTATACTTGGGATAATGTTCCTCTTTGAGTGCATATCCTCCAAAGACGAAACACATTCGCTAAATTTGCCTCAGGAATTTCTTTACTCAAGTCATTCGGTATGTCTTGATAGAATCCAAATTGTCGACTAAATCGACAAGGACTATAAGCTTCAATAACCATCAACAATCCACAGCGTGAAGACAAGAAACACGACCGAATGCTTATGAAGAATGAAGAAAGCCAAAACGATAATTTCCCGTCATCTTTCAAAAGCTCGCCTGTATTTCTGGCTTGAAGACTCGCATACCATGACACATATTTACCTTTGTGAATATGTACACGGGCTTCAAAATCGTTAAAGTACTTAGCCCCACCCTCGCCAGAAAACTCAACCATCATTGGGCCAATGACAGGTGCTGGGACTTTGTAATGCGTGTTAAAATAATAAGCCAGCCAAGCATGGACATAGTGCAAAGGAAAACAAGCCTTTGAAAATCCAGCAGAAGGAGATGCACTGTGAATCTGGCCGAGTCCATGATAAATATTGGCCAAAACAGGAACAGCAAGACTGAAAACGTAACCTTCAGCCATAAGACTGGCGACTTTAAAAACTTCTGGACGAAGAGAAGCACGTTTATCGGGAAATACAAATGAGCACAACCAACAAGAAAGAAAGGCAGCCAAGTATGTCTTATCTTTCAGTTCATCTTCTACGCCCAACATGCAAAATAAGTCCATTTCTTTTTCGGACCAGCTGTGACGCTTGGTAGGAGCTCCATTCGGATTATGGGTCTGACGTGGACGAGAAGTCTTCTTCGGCTTTCGGGAAGGAGGTTTTTCATATTTCGAATCTCCTTTAAACCAGAAAGAAATCCACGATTTGATAGGAATTTGAAGGCAATCGCGTTGTTGAGATGCAATGTGATAGTACGCAGCAAAAAGGTACTCACAAACTTTTGGGCAATCTTCATCCTTTCGATCAGGCGAACCTAATAATTCCTTACAACAAGGAACAACTTCATCATAAAACCTACCCTTGATGGAAAGACCTCCTAATCTCCACATGTCCCATAGAGAGATAGACAACTCTCCTGATGATGTATGAAGTGTATTTGTGGATGGACACCATGCTTCACAAAAAGCTCGAACTATATCATTATTGCGGTCATAAGTGTATAGGGAAGCCATTAGAGCATCAAACAAACAAGCCTTCTTCAGTATCGGCGTATTTAAAGAAATTACGACCTCTAACCATTCCCAATAATCAGGTATATAAAAGAATTCTCCATGAATTCTTATTGAATTACCCCAACGAACTTGTTCGTCTCCAATAATTCGACGACCTAAAGTCGATTCTGGATTTTCGCCCGGCACCTTGCTATGAATTGGGGACTCTAAAAACCACGCCTTCAATGAAGAGTCGTGACTCAAAAGTCTTTCTTCTGACCATCTAGACAAAGAGGTTGAATTATTCAGGCAATGTTGTGATCCCCTAAAATTACGCATATTGTCTCTCCTACAGGAAGTATAACGCCATTTTCAACAGGCTGATCTTTGTCCTTCAAGATGACTAAGCAGTTTTTCTCAGGATCAGGGTGCTCAGTAAAATACACCATGATGGAGATAAGTTTTTCTACACACAAAAAAAAAATGTCAATCTTATCCAAGAAGTTATGAAGGCAAGAAAGTGATGCATGAATAATCAATCATACAAAAAAAATATATATAACCAACTCTATAAGACACTATAGTCATCAAAACGACTGGTCTACCAAGAGTGCATCACCGTAGGCGAATCTGGTGACTACCCCTGCAGGTTACTCAGATCACCCAATAAAATGGGGACTGGTCTAGCAGGAGTGCATCACTGTAGGCGAATCTGGTGACTACCCCTGCAGGTTACTCAGATCACCCAATAAAATGGGGACTGGTCTAGCAGGAGTGCATCACTGTAGGCGAATCTGGTGACTACCCCTGCAGGTTACTCAGATCACCCAATAAAATGGGGACTGGTCTAGCAGGAGTGCATCACTGTAGGCGAATCTGGTGACTACCCCTGCAGGTTACTCAGATCACCCAATAAAATGGGGACTGGTCTAGCAGGAGTGCATCACTGTAGGCGAATCTGGTGACTGCCCCTGAAGGTTACTACAGTCATCAAAGTGACTGGTCTAGACAGGTGGTGAAATCACTACAAGTGAAGCTGATGACGACCGTGGTGACCACCCCTGCAGGAAACTACAGTCATCAAAGTGACTGGTCTAGATAAGTGGTGAAATCACTGCAAGTGAAGTTGGTGACGACTGCTGCACGAGACTTACACATTCAAGCAAGAAACAAATTGCAATAATATATGTGCAAAAAAAAAAAAAAAAAGAAAAGTAGGAGACAACAAAATATATGGCACAATCAAAGCAGTTCATATGTACACATTTAATAAGGACACCAATGGATAATATATGCATATTCAAAAATTGAAAAAAAAAAATATATGTATATACCTTTAGTGATGGACAAAGATTGGTGTTGTACCCAAGAGAATCGTCAAATAAATTTGTTAATTCCAAATCCTACAAAGAAAAGAAGGTATAAGTCAGAGTTCTTCCATGACGTTGTCATTGGACGTGACATTGTGTCATGAGCAGCGGTTGATCATAATAAACTAGATGGTAGAAGTGATGAGCTTATTGGATTTGTGACTGCACGAACTGTTCCGACAAAAGACAGCGAGAACAACTCTACTTGACTGATTTTGAGTACGGATCATACAATTACAGAGGCTTTGACATAGGTAATCACTTCAATGAATATGGTGGCTATGACTATGACTACAGCTGGTGGGTTCTTAATCTTCTTTTCATTAAATTTTCTTTCCTAAAATGTAGTAATGTGTAGTGGCGGCAAAACTAATTTTAAGAAAAAAGAAATTAAACACTTCATGAGTAACACTTGGCGGCAAAGATTAAAAACGCACAAACACATGTATTGAGACGGCAGTTGCTAAAAAGAGATTTCAAAAGATTCTTTTTACTTACCAACAACGCGAGAAAGAAGCACGAAGGGAGATTATTGTTCGAACTCAAGACCTACACAAAAAGATAAAGTACATGAGCATTTGAAGTCAAATGAAGGAAAGAAAAAGAAAAATATAAGAGAAGAATTTTTCTCACTACCTAGACTCCTTGTTTGGATGGCTTTGTGTCTTGACTTATGCAATCTCTTCCATTTATAAAGAAAGGGATTAGGTGAAACCCATAAGGAAAAGGTTTTATGAGATTTTATTCTAAATTGAATCTTATCTTTAATTAAAGCCTTATCAAATTAGGAGTGCCAATTCAAATCCTAATCCAAGTGGGAAATTTGTTTTAAATCAATTTTGAATCAAAATTCGAATTGGTCTAATTTTAAAGTTAGATAAGTTGGATAAATTTCAAATTTGATTTGATTTAAATTAAATTAAAATCATATAGCTAAATTTTTAGCTAAATCTAAATCAAATGAGCATATTTTTAGAATTCTATTCCTCAAACCAAATTTTGGATAGAATTTGGCATTACTCCAACTAAAATTTTTCAAGCCTTATTTGAAATTTAAGGTATTTAGGGTTGGGATTATCTTGAGATAATTTGGGCCTAGCCATAATTCAGTTCCGAGTTAAACTCGAGTCAAATTCAAAATAGAGAGAAATCATTCCAAATTCAAAGTTACATAGAATTTGGGCACGACTGAAATTCAATATGGAATTAAAATCCAATTGAGGTTCAGATTGTAATTTGTTGCATCAAGCGGAGTAAAAAAAATTGATTCCAAATAATTTCTTTTCGAGATTCATCCCCACATAATTTGTGTCTAAATCTCGAAAAGGGGGCATTTGTTGAAGGAGAAATTTTGACCAATCACAAATTGCCACATCATTCCACGAAATTAATGACGAGATTATAAATAATTAAATTTGGGACCAATTATAAATTGATATGTGTCCCAAATTTAATTTAAAGACAAAGTTGGCCAATTAATTTGATCAATTAATTAAAATTAAATTGTTTTGATCAAATTGATTAATTTGACCAATTAATTAAAAAAATAATAATTAATTGGATCAAATTTGGGTCTTTTAAATATTTGGGTCATATGGTTTTGGGTCAAATAAACAAAACCCAAGACTAAATAGTCGAGTCCAAGACCAATAAAGCCCAAGTCCAAGTTGTTAGGCCCAAAAGTCACCAGGGCCCATCCAACGAGAACTCTATAAATAGAGGGGTTCTCCTCCATTCAGGGGGTCAGAATTTTGAAGCTCAAAGCCAGAGTCAGAGAATTCAGAGAACTTCATCAAGATTGAAGACTGAAGACTGAAGACTCCTTGAAATCCACAAGTTTCAAAGTGCTGAACACTTCTTGAAGACTGAAGACTCCTTCAAGATTTGGAAGACTTCAAGCTCCAAGAATCCGTTGAAGCTCCAGACTCGAGATCAAGCGTTCCAGCCCTCGAGTGAAACACATCCACACACAAGAGAAAGAATCAGAGGATCAACATTAGAGATTGTATATCCACACGCATACAAATATTAATACAAGTATATCGTTTATTCCACGTGTCTCCATCTCCGAAGTTACGTGTGAACACACATCATCATTTGAACAGTCATGTCCTACCAGTATACATTGCAACTATTCAACATTTCTCTCAACGGACACCTCAATTCGAAGAGTCGTGTCCCATCATTGAAGGGCAAAATGGAAATTTATTAAAAATGTAAGGGCATAATAGGAAGACAAAGATTCTCCCCTCTTAACCTATTTTATATATAGTAGATGGATTAAGGTGATACCCCACTTTGAACTAGATTTAGTGCATATAGTTAAACTCATAGTCTCCATAAATGAATATTTTCAGATGATTATTTGGAAAGGAAGACTCCATAAATGAACATTTTCAAATGATTGTTTATATTAAGTAATTAATACAGATTGGACAATAAAGTCAAATTGATATGAAAAGTTTAGAAAAATAAAATAAATCAAATGTACAATTTTATTTATCATAATAGAGACTTTTACCTTGCTCTAAAAACTTTTAACCAATAATTCCTACTTTTTTTTTTAGCTTCAGGGCTGTTAAAGCATAATAATTTTGAAGATTGACTCATAAATGTATTTCGAGTTTTTTTTTATTTTTTATTTTTTATTACAACATAGGGGATGGAGGCAATGGCAGATTCAGGATTATATGTCAGAGGTATAAATATATATAAATAATAATTTTAGATTCATTGGTATATAACATTCAAATTAAGTAATATGTTTGAATGGGCAACATTATGTCATGTGAATCGTCATTTTAATAGGATGACACATGATTTGGCTCGATTGGGTTTATCTACTAACCCAAAAGTATGGACTACAAGGTATCTTGATTGGATATCCAAGTTGGCTCTTAGCGAGCTTCAACTCTTTGTACCCCACAGGGGATTATATTAGCTATTTCTTAATACAAGCCCTATTTTGTCAAAAAAAAATAAATCAAGTCAACAAAAGCATAGCTCAACTGACGTAAAGCTTGTACTCTAGATCAAAAGGTTTACTGTACTTTCGATTTTGATTTTGGTTCATTTTGGATCCTATGTACTTTCAAAACATTCATTTTAGTCCTTACACTTTTAACTTTTATTCATTTCCATCATCGTACTTTCATAATATATGTTTTGGTCCTTACACTTTCAAAACATTCATTCTAGTCTATGCATTTTAACTTTTATTCACTTTAATCTCTTCACTTTTAATTTTTATTCATTTTAGTCTTTGTACTCTCAAAATGTCTATTTTGAACCTCTATATACTCTTAAAAAGTGGCCAATTTGATCCTTATTTACAAAATTTAAAACCTAAAGTTTATACACATGGAAACTTTTTAATACTAGTTTATGGGAATCAAAATGTCAACTAAAAAAGTATTAAATCAACGTGGGCAGTTTGATTAGAACTAAAATGAACCAAAGTTGGAAGTACAATGATCAAAATAAGAAAAAAACTTGGTTGCACACTGGTATGTAGAAATCTCCCTACGTACCACAATTAAAATGTTGACAATCAGAAGAGAGAAACATTTTTTATCATTTTCTACTTTTCTCTTGTCAAGATTTTAATGAGGTATGTAGAAACCGGTATGCAGCCAAGTATGGTTTCGAAAAGAATATATATAATATTTAAGGCTGTTTTCAACATCACATTCTCAAGCATAAATGAGAAGATTCTGCAACTGCAACCTCTGCCCTCTTTCTCTCTCTCAATTCTCACTCTCTCTGTGACAAATTTTCAAAAAACAGGGATTTCTAAATGTGGCCAACACCGGCACATCAAATAAAGCTCGACGGTCAAATGCCGGCGCTGCTGGAGCCACCACCGGCGATGGCGGCAGAGCCGAGCCACTGTACTCGTCAGTCGATCGAGACGCTAGCGGTGGTGCTGGCGGCAATCACCATTCTAGGCGTCATTGTCGGAATCTTCGCCCGCATCTGCGGCGGAAGGCATTCCGGCGGCGGCGACGGAGAAAGTGACATTGAAGGGTGGGTTGAAAGAAGCTGCAAGAGCTGCATTGACGGCGGCCTCCCTGCATTGACCACAGTGTTAATGGATAAAAACACTTAGACCTTTTTTAAGATGGATGATTGGATCTTTCACTATATTCAAAAGAAAAAAAAAAGAAAAATCTAATAATTACTTGAGTAATTAAATAAAATTGTCAAAAAAAAAAAAAGTAAATTAAATAAATGATATATATATAGAATTTTTTTAATAAAATGATCGAAAATTTAGGAATTAAAATATTATCGACTAGAGTTAAAATGCTTTTTTTAAATAAAATGCTTGAACATTTTAGGGATTAAGTAGGGTTTTTTTTTTTTTTGGGGGGGGACCCATTTTTGTTCTCTATCATGTGTATTCATAAAATTTGACAGGTTGAAATTTCTTGCTATTTTCATAAATTAAAAATTTGATGTTTAGATAATGAGGTAATCTACATTTTTTTAAATATTATGGAAATACCAATGACATTGACAACACTATTGAAATCATTGATGATAAAATAAATAAGCTGCTTGGGAGGATTTAGAACTTTTGATTTATTAATTTTGTTAAATGCATTTGTGATACTTTTGCAAAAGCTGTCTTCTTCACAAGCTTTGATATCTTCATTTATTCCTTTTGACAAGATATCACTATTTCAAAGTCTTGTTGGTTTGTGCTACAAGGTACAACTGATGATGCACTGATTCATCATCATTCATGTGCAATCAATGTGTAGCTAGACCTTAGGATAACATCAAACTCGATCGAAAGAATGTACCACCGTTGAATCAAGTCGATTAGGTTGGTTCATTGGGTGACAACCTTTTGATGTAGTTAGTTTGGTTTGCTATTTCGTTTTTGATAATCTTGTTTTTTTTTTCTTCTTTTCAATCGGTTTCTTTTTCTAATTCTATAGATTGGTTCGACGTATATGATTATTTTAAGTTGAAATCATATTTTGAAATTTATAAATTTTATATTTGTTTGTTTTGGTTTTTATAGTCCCAAATTTCCTATTTTGCATTTAACCAAAATTTCTCAAGACAAAAATAAGTAAATAAATAAGGTTTGAACCTTCAATTTAATCAATGACTTGTTTTTTGCAATTTTATCAACTACTAAAGTTTAAACAAAAACTTATTTTAAACATTTATATGAAAAATAAAAATTATAAAATTAAGATATTCCTATATATTGATTGTAACAAACTATTCTTAATCAATTATCAAACTTTCTAAGGTTCTAAGAACAAATTTCTCTTTATAACGAGTATCTGAACCAACTTTACAAATTACATACATCTTAAGCAATATCTAAAGACGATATCGAGATAATGTCTCGAGATGAATTGTACGATCCTTCGATATTTAGCATAAAATATTATTGCACCAAAGAATCCCTCTTTTGAATTTTGAATATGAGAAACCCCACAAAAAAAGCAATTCCTGTAATTCAAGTATCCAACAACATTGGCAGTTGTAAAGTGATTAAGCAACCAAATTCAAACTCTCCTCACTTTCTAAGAAACTTATGAGCTTTTTCTTTCACTTTCTCTTGCTTCAAAACTCTCCCCCAGTACCATTTTCTTTCAAGATCAAGATTGCAAAAATAGACAAGAAGCCCTTTAAATAATGAACCAACATCATAGTTTATACTCAATACATGAGAAGGAAGAATAACAAGTATCATGTGTCATCAGTTTTATTTGTACATACAAGAAGAACACTGAAGGGGAGAGGGGAAAAAATTTGAAGAGATCATTAACTTCTGTAATCAATCTCTTTCATAAATTCAAACTCTGAAACACAGCACCAAATAAATTAAATTAAATACCTTCGTCGATAGATAAAGCTAGGTTTGTACCTGCATTAGCTTTGAGATTCCAGTTCAGGGACGAAAACAGAAGAGAAGTCGCATGATCCGGATTAAGTGTTCATTTGAGAGTATTGTTTTCTTACTTCATCTCATCTGTGTAAATAAATTCCTTTTAGCAGTTGATTCCACACTGTTCGACATCGGGACCGGTTACTCGGGTTGTGAAGGGATCGATTCGAACCCATAAAAGGGAGAAAATTGAGGCAAGGAGGATGGACCATACAACCACAATCGTGGGAGTTCGGTTCTGGCGACCCATCAGACCCTTAAGGAAGGGATATAAATGAATAATCACCCAGAAAGCGAAGAACAGTTTGCCGAAAAGGGGACCCCAAGATTGATAGCCACTGTTAATGGCATAAGAAATTCCAGCAACAACTCCAACTATGTTGATAATCAGGAGAGTAGTTGGGGGAATGAGGAGAGTGGTCCACTTGAACATGTAGAGCTCAGCAAAATCTCCGTCTTCATCGGATGCTTTTGAAGTAACCGTGAAGTTGGTATCGATTCCAGCAAGAACTTTAAGCAGACCTTGGAAAACAGCAAACAGATGGGCCGACACACCTCCAATAACCCAGAACTGCTCATTTCTCCACCATTCATCGATTCCGACACCACTCCATCTCATTTCCAGAATACCAGTGGCAAAGATGGAAAGAAAGAGAGAAATGAACCAGATACTGGCAAGATTACTAATCTGTAATGAAAGAAGAAGAACAAAGAATATATGATTCAGTGATTCCTTAAATTAAATGCATCCTTTTAACATAGAAAAAAATGACTAACTGATGGCTTCCAGAAAAAATGTAATCATTTTTACCTGAGGAATAATGAACTTTCCAGTGAGCAGACATATTGCAGGTAAGGTACAATAGGCAAGAAGAGGAATGGATGTTATTGGGTAAATGGTGGTGTTAACATAAGCAAATCTCTCGAGCCATTTCAATCGTCCACCATAACCGTACCACAAAGGACAATGCCGACTGAAAAGAATTTCAACTGAACCTAACGCCCACCGAAGCACTTGGTTTAGACGATCGGAAAGATTAATAGGAGCAGAACCTTTAAATGCAGGACGCTCTGGTATGCAATAGATTGATCTCCAACCACGGGCGTGCATCTTGAATCCTGTCAAAATATCTTCTGTGACTGAGCCATAAATCCATCCAATCTGCACCACCAAATGTTCAACATCACTTAGTAACTCAAAATTTCATAAAAGCATTTATGTGCTCCAATAGTTTCCATCAAAGAATCCATTTCCAATCACAGTGCCAAACACTATGGATGCGTTTCTTAGGCTTAAGGTGCAAATACTTTATCATTTCATAGCAAATAGAAAATGT
The DNA here is from genome assembly GCA_017139565.1 of Luffa aegyptiaca. Lineage (NCBI taxonomy): Eukaryota > Viridiplantae > Streptophyta > Magnoliopsida > Cucurbitales > Cucurbitaceae > Luffa > Luffa aegyptiaca. Next base: position 32,192,784 of record CM029398.1, on the reverse strand, counting down.
AACATAAAGTAATGGCCTTAGAGGGAGAAAGATTCATACTTCACTACCCCAGTCTGTTTTGTCCTCGTATCCGCAACTGATGACATGAATGGCTTCTTTAAGGAGAGATTCTGGAGTGGCAGACTGCGGGACACCACCATTCTCCATTAGTGTGGAAGCAACAAATACAGCTGATTGACCAAACCTCTTCTCCAGGCTCATTTGTGACATCAGTAGTGATTTCTCGTCATCAAAACCGGCACCTGCATTTTGAATGATGTATGGAAATTAACACCCCATTACGAGATACAAACCAGAAAAATGGTTATACTATCTGCAAGGAAGGAATTGAACCCCAATAATTTCTTGAAGATAATGCTTCTCCTAATCCCCTAAAAGTGATATTTGAAGTGATTTTGAATTCTTGATATGGCCGAAAAGATCTTAAATGCAGTAAAAACTGTGGCTTCCTAATTTTTTTTAATGGTAAACTGAGCTTTCATTTAGAAAAAATGCAAAAACACAATGACATACAAAAAGAAAGCCCACCAAAGGGAGCCCAACTAAAAAACAAGGCTTCCAAAATATTAAAAGCCTGTGTTAATATCTAGAAGAATTACAAGAATACCAAACATGAGAATTGGACAAAGATAAATAATCCTCACTAAAAATATATTTCAAAGCTGGATTTGGCTGGAGAAAGGAGCAACATTTTTTTACAATAGCAGTTTGAGTTAAAAATCTCATAGAAAAGAATACGGATGCTAATAACTACATATGTGGACAAAGTAAGCCTCAAGTACTGCTAAAGCATATCAATGAAAACTTTACCTTCAACTCCTTCTTCAATATCCTCAAGGTTGAATATTGGCACGGTGGGATCGACATTTTTACTTGTTTGCTTCTTATCAGAGTCCTTCCTTTTCGATTTAGAACTTTTCTTTTTTGATTTCCCGAAGCAACTGGAAAAGAGCCCTGGCTTTTTATGCTTGGGTTTGAGAGGGGGTTCATAGCCATACAATGCAGTTCGATTGAAAACACATCCCGTTCCCACATAAACTGGACCTTGGATGCCATCCAAGCCTCGAAGATTGATCTATAATCCATATAAAATTTTGATAAATTATACAGAGGAGGCCACAAAGAACATAAGGAAAGGAAACCTATTAATAGAATGTACAAATTTTACAATGTCACTGAAGATAATTTAGACAAAAATAACTAAACAGAACTTACATCAAAGAAAACAGTGTTACGATTGGCGTATCGATCATTTCTATCAATCCCATCAAACCTCTGGGGAAACTGAACGTAGCACACTGATTTTCCAAGATTAGGATCCATCATAAAACACATAGCTTCCCGCAATGCTTTACTGTTGTTTATGTAGTGATCACAATCAAGATTTAACAAGAAGGGTCCATTGGTAAGAACAGCAGAAACGCGAACCTGCACAGAGATACTCGATCATTCAAAGAAAGATATAAAAGTCTAGAGAAGTTGAGAATTTTTAAAGCCATCTACTCACAAGTGCATTCATAGCACCAGCCTTTTTGTGATGTTGGAAACCAGGACGCTTCTCACGAGAAACATAAACTAAACGTGGGAGCTCGTTACCCTCAGTATCAAGTCCTCCACTGTGCCCTAAGAAAACCTGCAAATTTATACAGGAGGCAAAATGAGGCCATATTAAAGTTTTTACAACAAAATTGAATGCGACAAAGAAGAATAATGAGCACTGAGAGCAGTTTTATTTCAAAATCCTGATGTACAGACCTGAATCATTCCTGGATGATCTCTAGTGTTATTTCCAGGCCATGGTGTACCATCTTGCATGACCCACCCTTCATCAGGAACTTTCTGTGCCTTAGCAACAAGTCCATTGATACGAATTTTAAACTCCTCATATTCTCTCTGCAATACAAGAGCACAGTCAAATATGGAGATGATTAAGGAATTATAAAGTTATGAAGCCATTGAAGAGAAAATGATAAGTAACAATGTGGAGTTATCACCTTCATTGCTCGCCGCTCCTTCACAAATGATGGATGAACCTTGTCCTTTAAGTAATCAATCTTCTGAGCAAAATACCACTCTGGTGCTCGTGGCTCAATGCTGTACTTCTTGCAGAAAGGAACCCATTTTCTTGCAAATTCTGATGTTTCGGACAACGCTTCAAATGTTAACATAGCAGCACCATCATCTGATACATAGCAAGAAACTTTATCGACTGGATAGTCCACAGAGAGAATTGATAGGACTGTATTGGCTGTAACAAGGGGAGGTTCTTTCAGAGGATCGACAGTACTGACAAATATGTCGACAGCAGCCAACTGAGATGGCTCTCCTTCGCGATCATATCTGCAAACCATAAATATTTGAAATTAAAAATTTTACGGTAAGACAGTGATGAAAATTGCTCATAACGAAAGCTAAGACCCTACCGCAGAGCAAGCCTATCAAGATATGTCTCACGATTGACTGGAAGCCATTTGGGGAACTGATCCAAAATCCAAGATATAGCAAACCATATCTCACAAATCACTGATATTAACCACAGAGCAAAGGCATTGGGAACTGGATTTGTAATTCGGTAGTGCAAGAAGATGGAAAGAATAACAAGTCGCAGAACTATGACCATCCTATAAGGGTTAATCCTAGAGGATGGAATAGAAACCTTCCTCGAAAGAGGCTGACGAGCTTCATCATTTCTGCAATGCCAACAAATGAGAATAACAGTTAGAAAGAAAGTAAAAGAAAATAACATCTAGCAGATTATTCATACAAAGCATAAATGTCAGTAAAAAAAATTAACCGGCTACTGATCAAGAATTTTTCACTTTGTGGAGTTGGAGTAGTATGAAATTTTGACAAGTATCAAAAGTTAAGTCTGCTGTTCATTTTGAAAAGTACTCAAATTAACAGAGATTAATGGAGTTGAAAACAGAACGTCCCTTCGCTGTTTTGAAAATTTAGAGATATATAGAACGTATTCTTCTTCAGAAAAAGGAAAATAGAAAACAAGAATACTCATGAAAGCATTATGACAGTTTAAAACATGGCTGAAATTAAAATCTTCTTGTTAGTTCACGAAAGCATTTTATTCTTACAAAGTTCATTCACAGTAGATATGTAAGAAAAGGTCTAGAATATATAAAGGCCAAGAGGCCAATTGAAACACTTACAGCAAAGAATCGTCGATCACGACATCAGTGCTGGCATCAAAATCTGCACCACCTCTACCTTCAGAAGGTGCATGACTGACACTCATCGGTGGCACACTCTTGTCCTGCTTCACCTTCCAACTATCTATTCTCTCTTTCCAGGCCACATTGCCAAACCTAGCCGATCCCGAATCTCTCGATTGATCCATGATTCTATAGTTAGCTGCCAATCATCAAACAAATATCTTAAAAGAACTGTCATGACAAAAGATATATTTCTTTCCAGAAACATCTCTCAGACATGGAATCACCAAACACCTATAATTCTATCACACGAAACATCAAATATATGAGCTTACCCCTGCTCCCACTTTCAGGAGATGCCATGGAGAGCCGCTCGGGAGATGTAGCTGACAATTCTCCAGAAACCTTAACATAGAAAATGCCCAAAAACCAGTCAATTCAATTTCAAGTCCAACAAATATGAACAAAATTGAATCAAACAAAGTAAGCTTCTAGATCAACTTACAGATCGTCCAGTGGTGAGCAAAGGAATATGATTAAAAGATCCCTCCTTATCATAATTGGTATCCCAGCTAAGAGTGCGCTCAGGTAACTTATGGTGTCTTTCTTGTGCCCCTGCTACTCCATTACCATCACCATCTTCCACTGCTTCTCCATTAACCGGAGGACTTCCTAAACGCCAAGAACAAACAGATCCCATTACCATCGATGCAATTTCTCACATTTTCTACAGTTCAAGAACTACACAAATCTAACTAAAAGAGTTAATGGGATCGAATCAAAACCTTTATGCCACTTGTATTTGGTCTTGCATTGAGGGCAAGACTGATTCCCATCTTTCCTCTCGTACTCATAACAAGGACGGCAAACCGGAAATGCACAAACATCACACGCAACAAACGGCTCGCCGTCGGCCGTCGTGCCAACGGAATCGCTGCAGATCTGACAAACCTGACCTCCCCCAATCTGTTTCGACGGTTTCTGCAGATTCAAACAAAAACCAAATCACAAAGACAGTTCGAAACAAAATCGATTACAAATCTGCTGCGAGATGGGAAAACGGTTGAATTACCCCTGAATTAGCATCGACCTCCATGGCTGGTGGTCGACTCGAAGATCCTGCTCGATCCTAAGCAAAACAAGCAGCAGTGAAAGGACCAACTCTAGTTTACTTCATGGAAACTCAATCTTCCACATGGAAGAAGTAGAGATCCGGAGATGTGAGAGAGCCAAAATGAAAATGGGGATTCGTTAAAAATGGAGTGATGTGAGAAGAAGAAAGCGATGGAAGAAGAAGATGGAAGGAATTTAAGGGTCAGAGCTTTCAGAAAAGCCACCGACGCTGAGACAACACAGATCCAATCCAGCCTCAGTCTTCTTGGTGAAAATTTTCTCTCTTTCTTTTACTTTTTCTCTGTGAAATTTTCTCACATTTTTCTATTCTGTTTCTGATTTTGATTGGGTTTTGCCAATCTTTGCTCAGTGGAACTGTACAACTCTCCAAATGAACTTCAAAAATTAGTTTAACTTTTTTTTTTTTTGATAAGGCTTACTGAATTTAAATGTTTTTGTTGGGGTTAATTGGATTTTTTTTAGATATTTTTTTAATGTCATTTTGTAAGAAAATAAATATTTTTTGGACAGATTAAAAAGTAGGAATAACTTTTGGAAATTGACTAATATTAGATTTTGTTTTTCATTTTTTGTTCAAATATATGCACAATTCTTATGTTAGAATTAAATTACAAGTCTTTTTTCTTACCACAAATGTGAGGGGGATATTTGAGAATTCAACTTACTTTTTTTTAAGGAAAAAGAAAAAAAAGAGACAAGTTGAAATAGAAATAAATAATTGTTCAGATGGAACCTTATCCTCTACCTCGATCGAGAATTAACTTTGTTACACGATCCAAGTCTTTTTTCTTTTCTCCCTTTTCTATTCGTTATTGTTTTTATTATTATCATATCAACATAGATAGTTAACAAGATGACTCCACTTTTATGAATCATTAAATTAAATTAAATTCTAGAAGTTCTTGTTATGATGTGTTGTGTAAATTCGTTGAAATGGTAAAATCAAATAATTCTTTTGTGGTGGAACAAAATATCTCTCAATTTTTTTTTTTTTTTTTAGTTTCTAAAGTAATATTGTTATGTTGCTTGGAATAGTGTGCTAATTTTCTTAATCTTGTACTAGCAGGTATTATTTCTCTTAGAACAACATTCTCTTTCAGACCTCTCAATCAATCGATACGGGTTTAGAAGACGACTTTTGTTAAAACTTGAACAAGTTTTTAAGTACATGTCTTGACTGTTCAAGTATACTCATGTTGACAAATTACAAATTCTGTTGTAACATAAACTAATCTAAAATATTTTTCTTCTAAAAAAAGCTAAAATATTTTTTATTACAATTTTGGTTCCTAAAAATTATTCTCATTCTTTATTAAGCCAACAAAGTTTTTTCTTTTAACAAAATTTGTTTTAGTACATTAAATTTTAATATGTTTCAAGTTATGTCCTTATAAGTCAAACTTTTAGCAAAGTTGTATTATTATTGTGTAACATCTACAATCTTGAATACTCAAAATTCTATTATAAGATCACATTTAAACTTTCAACTACCTGTTTTTTCCCACACAATCACTAAACTTGCCTTAACATTATACTTTCTCCATTTTCAAGTAAGTGACGTATAATGTATACCTATATTATATTTTTCAGGTAATGTGATATTATTTATAAGTAGATGTTAATGGACAATAAAATAGAACACATCATTTCTTCGGTTAAATCCTTACTCAAATTTTAATTATAAGACTAGAGAAACTAATATAAACTTTTCAAATTTAGAGGACCAAATATAATAAATAAGAGAACTTGATTTTTGTAATTTGATTTATTGACTTTTATTGTTTTCATCCTAATATATGATGTTGAATATATGAAGTGTGAAAAAGTAAAGATGGATGAAACCTCAATTTTGTTTGTTTGTTTTTTTTTAATTCAACACAACATCTAGAAATATGAGATTTGAACATTTGACTTCTTAGTCGATAACATATGTTTTAACTAGTTGAACTAGTCTCAAGTTGACATAAGTACGTTTCATATTAAATAATACATACCAATGATTTTTTAAATATGAAAGCATCCCTCATAAACCCACTTTAGATTTATATACTTCCATATTAAATATACATATCAATTTTTTAAAATAAGCTTAAAAAGCTAAAACATATAAACGCAATTAAAAATAAATAATTTTCTAATATAATTCAATTAACTAAGTTTAAAACATTGTGCATTTATTTGAAAGGTTAGACGTTTGAATTTCCAACTTGCAATAAAAGAAATTAACCTTATTTGATTTTTTTATATAAAATTAAAAATTATAATCAACTTGAGTATATTCAATTCATTAGGTTAGAGTTAGGACATTAGTAACCCTCGGCAAAATTGGTAAGTTTATATATAATAATAATAATAATAATAATAATAATAATAATAATAATAAAATCATGGATGTTAGAGAAAGTGAAAGAGTGACAGTGAGGTGGTGAAAGTGAAACTTGCAGTGAAGAAAGCTCAAGCTGCCACGTGGAGTGAATTGCAATCCTTAGGATGACGTGGCAGAACATGAATGGTTACTTTTTGCAAGAGTTCACAGATTTGGACAGGAACCTCTTGGAGCTGTGACCGACACGACACCAACAACCAATTCAACTGCACGCATGCGAGTACAGATATTTGAATACTCGCGTTAACGAACGTTCGATTATCCCATAGAGGCGAAATTACGAGAATACCACTGGCTTGCAGTTGAGAGGCGGCGAGCGTGTAAATTGAGTTTATGAGTTCGCGCGTGAGGAGTAATTGGTGGCATTGGTCACCAACCGGAGGGAGAAATTAGAAAAAGGATTGGAAATGTTTTAGAAATATAAAAATAAAAAGACAAAATAGCATGTGCATAATTTGATATTTGTCAGTTAGTGTCGGTGATGAGTTGGAAATAGCTTATTTATTTATTTATTTATTTTAAATTTTAATTTTAATTTTTCTAATTGAAATTTAATTTGATTGTGTTGTAAAATTGGACAGCACAACGGTACACAACGGGAACACAGAAGTGGATAAAATATAATATAATAATAATAATAATAATAATAATAATTCTATTAAAATAAAAACATTAAATTAAAATAACAAAATAGCCAAAGTGGAGGAATATGGATTGAAAACTTTTCACCAATTGAGATGCCATTTTAATACCACCAAAAGCCACTATTTATAGGCTATTTGGCAAGTAGGATGTGACTAGGAAAGGGCACTAAGCATCAATTTATACAAGACACATGGACAATTTTGAATATTGACACATGGTTTAGGCCACTAAGCATATGGGCATCTATATCTTAATATTTATAATACTCCCCTTAGATGCCCATATATGAAATATGCCTCGTTAAAAACTTTTACTAGGAAAAACCCAATGGGAAAAAAATCCTAGTGAAGGAAAAGAGTACATATTTCATATAATTTAATAATCCTCAGATAATACAATATATTTTTCTCCCCCGCATGAAAACATCATTTAAGATCTCTGAGTCGCCGCATTCCAATGTTGTGGACTAATTTCTCGAAGGTTGTAGTAGGTAATGACTTTGTAAATAAGTCTGCCAGGTTATCCTTTGAACAAATTTGTTGTACCGTGATGTCACCATTTTCTTCAAGATCATGAGTGTAGAAAAGCTTTGGTGAAATATGCTTCGTTCTATCTCCTTTAATATATCCTCCTTTAATTTGAGCTATGCAAGCAGTGTTGTCTTCATATAATATTGTTGGAAGAACTTTACTAGAAGACAAACCACATGTTCCGCGAATGTGTTGAGTTACTGATCTTAGCCATACACATTCTCGACTTGCCTCGTGAATTGCAAGAATTTCAGCATGATTAGAGGAAGTAGCCGTTATGGTCTGTTTCACTGATCGCCATGATATAGCGGTTCCTCCACATGTAAATAGATAACCTGTTTGAGATCTAGCTTTGTGTGGATCAGATAAATATCCTGAATCTGCATAACCAACCAGATCAAAATTTGATTTGTTTGAATAAAATAAACTCATATCAATCGTTCCTCGGAGATAGCGGAGTATATGCTTAACTCCATTCCAATGTCTTTTCGTTGGTGAAGAACTATATCTAGCTAATAAATTTACTGAAAATGCAATATCTGGTCTTGTATTATTAGCAAGATACATAAGTGCACCAATTGCACTAAGATATGGTACTTCAGGACCAAGTAGTTCTTCATTATCATCTCGAGGTCGAAAGACATCTTTCTTTACATCTAATGAACGAACTTCCATTGGAATGTTTAATGGATGTGCTTTGTCCATATAAAATCTTTTTAAAATTTTCTCCGTATAAGTTGACTGATGAACAAATATCCCATCTGCTAAATGCTCAATTTGCAAGCCAAGGCAAAAATTTGTTTTCCCAAGATCTTTCATCTCAAATTCTTTCTTGAGATATTCTATTGCATTTGAAAGCTCTTCAGGAGTTCCGATTATATTTAAGTCATCAACATATACAGTTATGATAGCAAATCCTGACTGTGATTTCTTTATAAAAACACACAGACATATCGGATTGTTTTGATATTTTTCTTTCAACAAATATCCACTCAGGCGATTGTACCACATTCGTCCTGATTGTTTCAATCCATATAATGATCTCTGTAACTTTGTTGAACATAGTTCACGAGAATTTGATTTATATGTTTCAGGTACCTTAAATCCTTCTGGGATTCTCATATAAATATCATTATCAAGAGATCCATATAAGTATGCTGTGACAACATCCATAAGATGCATGTCCAGACTTTCATATACAGTCAGACCAATTAAAAATCTTAGTGTAATTGCATCCACCACTAGAGAATATGTCTCCTCATAATCAATACCAAGTCTTTGTGAAAAACCTTGTGCAACTAATCTTGCTTTATATCTTGTGATTTCATCATTTTCATTTCTTTTTCTCACAAATACCCATTTGTATCCCACAGGCTTGACACCTTCTGGTGTTTGGACTACTGGTCCAAAAACCTGACGTTTTGAAAGTGAGTTTAATTCTGCCTCGATTGCTTCTTTCCACTGAAGCCAATCTTTTCTATGTCGACATTCTTCAACAGATTTTGGTTCAGGATCTTCATTCTCATATATAATATCAAGAGCAACATTATATGCAAAAATGTTGTCAATAATTACATCAGTTCGATTCCATCTTTTTCCTGTCATAACATAGTTTATGGAAATCTCATTATTATCTCCAGGCATTTCATCTTTCTCACTATTTATGTCATGAATTTCTTCATGGGTATCTACATCCTCAACCAAGTCTTTTTTACTATTAATTATTTTTCGTTTTCGAGGATTTTTATCCTTAGAACCCATTGGTCTACCACGCTTCTGGCGTGTTCCAGATTCATTAATGACAACATGTTGTGTTGGGATATCAATTTTTGATGGGACATTTGCAGCTGGTATATGTGACTTAGTCACTTTCTTTGCATCTATAAATGCATCTGGTAATTGATTTGCTATATTTTGCAAATGAATTATTTTCTGAACTTCAAGTTCACATTGATCTGTATAGGGATCTAAATGAGACAATAATGATGCATTCCATGTAATTTCTTTTTCCAACTTCGTAATTCCTCCCCCTAATGTTGGAAAATTTGTCTCATTAAAATGACAATCAGCAAATCGTGCAGTAAATACATCACCCGTCAGGGGTTCAAGATATTTAATAATTGATGGGGAATCATATCCAACATATATTCCTAACCTCCTTTGAGGACCCATCTTAGTGTGTTGAGGTGGAGCAATTGGAACATATACTGCACATCCAAAAATTCTCAGATGAGAAATATTTGGCTCATAGCCATAAGCTAATTGTAATGGCGAGTACTTGTGATAAGCTACTGGCCTAATGCGTACAAGTGACACTGCATGCAAAATAGCATGTCCCCATACAGATGTAGGAAGCTTAGCTCTCATAAGCTATGGTCTAGCAATTAATTGCAAACGTTTTATAAATGATTCTGCCAAACCATTTTGTGTATGAACATGAGCTACAGGATGTTCAACACTTATCCCAATTGACATACAATAATTATCAAAAGCTTGGGATGTAAATTCACCAGCATTATCAAGACGAATGGTCTTAATCGTATAATCAGGAAATTATGCTCTTAACTTAATTATTTGAGCAAGTAATCTTGCAAATGCAAGGTTTCGACTTGATAATAAGCACACATGTGACCATCTGCTGGATGCGTCTATTAATACCATAAAATATCTAAATGGTCCACTTGGTGGGTTAATAGGACCACATATATCACCATGGATTCTATCCAAAAATGCAAGTGATTCAGTTCCCACTTTAACTGGTGATGGTCTAATTATTAATTTGCCTTGAGAGCAAGCATCACATGATAATTCATTGGATTGAAGAATCTTCTGGTTCTTTAATGGATGTCCATCTGAATTCTCAATAATTCTTCTCATCATTATAGATCCTGGATGACCCAATCGGTCATGCCAAATTGTAAATATGTCTGGATTCATGAACTTCAGGTTCATCGTTGCATATGTTTCAATTACTCGTATATGAGTATAATATAATCCAGAAGATAAAGCAGGCAATTCTTCTAATATACGTTTTTCATTTGAGACAGTAGAGATAATATATAGATATTCCACATTATTCTTACTATCAGTCTCAATATGATAACCATTGCAACGTATATCTTTAAAACTCAGTAGATTTCTCTTTGATTTACTAGAGAACAATGCATTGCCAATTGTAAATTTTGTTCCTCTAGGCAAAATAATATTTGCTTTTCCAAATCCTTCAATCAGGTTTGCAGAACCTGATATCGTATTGACTTTTGCTTCCAGCATTGTCAGTTTGGAAAAATATTTTCTATTCGTAAGTATTGTGTGCGTAGTTGCACTGTCTGCCAGACATAGATCTCCTTTGCTCATTTTCGAATCACCCAACATATGAAAAGATTCCATGTTTCTTCATTAAAAGAGAATAATTACAATAAGAAAATAGCACTTGAAATATACAAAAGTTAACATTTACTAAAAACATGAAGATAAAAACAACAACATTAGATATTCTCAAAATCAAAAGATGCACTTGATGTTCCACCGGTTGTGCCGATCTTCTCTTCAGGAGATTCAAAAAAATCTGCCACATCCAAATTTGTCATATTGGATGGGTCAAATATATCATCATCCTGGTATGCAAGATTTGTTTCCACATCTTTTCCTTTTTCCTTCAGGGAGGCTTGATAGAGATCAACTAAGTGTTTTGACGTACGACAGGTACGTGACCAATGCCCAGTCATTCCGCATCGGAAACATTTATTTTCAACACTTTTTGAACTCTTTTCTTGTGGAGCTTTCCCTCTGTGATCATCATTTTGGGTGGTTCTTTTAAAATTAGAACGACCACCATAAAAATAATTGTTATTTCTTCCTCTGCCACGACCACGACCTCGACCACGACCACGACCTCGCCCACGATTATTATTAAAATTCACAGCATTCACTTCAGGGAATGGTGTTGTTCCAGTTGGTCGAGATTCGTGGTTTTTCATCAATAACTCGTTATTTTGTTCGGCCACGAGAAGACATGAAATTAGTTCAGAATATTGTTTAAAACCTTTCTCTCGATATTGCTGCTGCAGGAGCATATTCGAGACATGAAATGTAGAAAATGTCTTCTCTAACATATCAGCATCAGTAATTTTCTCTCCGCATAACAACAGTTTTGAACTGATTTTAAATAATGCGGAATTATAATCACTTACTGATTTAAAATCTTGTAGCCTCAAATGCATCCATTCATAACGAGCTTTAGGAAGAATAACTGTTTTCTGATGATCATACCTTTCTTTCAAATTTTTCCACAAGACACGAGGATCTTTTATTGTGAGATATTCCATTTTCAATCCCTCGTGAAGATGATGGCGAAGGAAAATCATAGCTTTGGCTTTATCTTGCCTGGATGTCGTATTTTCTTCTTTAATTGTTTCTCCCAGGTTCATAGCATCCAGGTGGATTTCGGCATCGAGCACCCATGACAAATAATTATTACCATTAATGTCAAGGGCTGAGAATTCTAATTTCGTAAGATTTATCATCGTAACACTATCACAAAATATTATTTTTATATTAGAAATTTAATATCTACTAAATATGCAATATAATATTTAATTAAAAAAAAACGATCTACCTTTAGGACCTACCTTTAATGAAGGAAGCAACAGGAGCTCGTGCTGATAACGTGTTGTAAAATTGAGCAGCACAACGGTACACAACGGGAACACATAAGTGGATAAAATATAATATAATAATAATAATAATAATAATAATTCTAAAATAAATAAAAGCATTAAAATAAAAACATTAAATTAAAATAACAAAATAGCCAAAGTGGAGGAATATGGATTGAAAACTTTTCACCAATTGAGATGCCATTTTAATACCACCAAAAGCCACTATTTATAGGCTATTTGGCAAGTAGGATGTGGCTAGGAAAGGGCACTAAGCATCAATTTATACAAGACACATAGACAATTTTGAATATTGACACATGGTTTAGGCCACTAAGCATATGGGCATCTATATCTTAATATTTATAATAGATTGTTACTTGTTGTTAGTACTTAGTAGTAGTCCCCAGCTTTCAATTTTTTATGGGTAAATATAATGTAATAAATGGATTTAGATATTTTCTTTTAAAAGATTTCAATTTCAGAATCTTAAATTTTAGATATTTATGAGATTCATTTTCCTTACTATTTTGAAATATAAGAAATATTGATAATAAATTATCAAATTTTACTCTCTATTAAATTTTCAATTTCATTCCATTAAACCTCATACTTCGAATAAGTATGTGTTATAATTTTTACCTTCTATTAAGGTTCTTTTGAAGAGTTGTAAAAATAATATATTCCTACATGCCTTTAATAAATAACAAAAAATAGGTCTAATGCAGAATTGATAAGATTAGATAAAGATGACACACTAGAGCTTAATTACTTTTTAATTCTTTTAGTTTTGTGCTTCATTATCTGCATTGATTTTTTTTTTTTTTTTTTGGATGTTTGATTTTTGTTGGAGTTGGTAAGTTTTGGAAAGAATTTTATATTTTATTAATTCAAATTAGTGAATGAATGTAGTGGAAGTTGAAGTTAAGGTACAAATTATAGTTAATCCGAGTTTAAAGTTAAATTTGATGAAATTAAAAGTTTAAAATAAAAATTGATTAACCTTGTTAAATTCAATGGTAAAAATTGATTTCTTTTTTTCTCAAAAATATAAAAATGATTTTTTTTTTTTTTTTAGCTAAATCTTATAAATTCTTAACTTCAAATATATTTATCTATCAACTTTTATAGAGATGAGCATTTCCAATATGCTCCTACAACTTTGCATTGGAGAATGTTTCATTCCACAACCAAACACTATGATTTATAAACAATTTTAGGATCGACTTTAATTTATTTAGAATTAATAAAACAATTGAAAGTTAAGCAATAAATATGTTGATGAAATATATGGAGAAATTTTTTGGATAGGTCTTTAATCTTCAAGACTTCCACAAAATCTTCATTGTTATGACTCGAACACAAGACCAAGATTTGTGAGCTCTTGAAAGAAACTAGACAAAGATTTGAGTGGAAAAGTTCACAAAGAATTCTAAATTTTCTAAAAATATATCAGATTTTTTTTTAATAAATAATATAGTCAAAAAAAAAAAAAAAAAAAACAAAAATAGTAGCAGATTTGAAACTAATTCCAAATTTAGGGTAGATAAATCATGGGATTAACTACCTAAATAGGCCTTATTAGAGATCCTTATTTCATTTTTGTCCAAATAGATTTAATATTATACTTTTGTTTAGGTGCTTGAATAAAAAATTGATATAATGAAATCCAATTACTAATATAACCTTCATTGAATAACACCTAATATTAAAAAAAAGAAAAAACAATTATGGAAAAAATGGTACAATTCCTTATTTTTTTAAAAAAATACCATAACTAAACCCCTAGAATCATGCTCCTAAATATCTCATTGAATTTGAAAATGGCATCGGTGTAAAATGTAGCTGTAAAGGTGGATCTCTGATAGCTACTTTTGACGTGCCGATTTGGATTGCAATGGTCGAAATAGTGGCGCAAAATCCTCGCTCAGGTAACTCCACTTTTTTTTTTTTTTTTTGGGGGGGGGGGTGTGTGTCATTTTTCACTTTTCATGGTGGGGTTTTGGTTGTTTGTAGTTGTAACACCCCAGGTTTTATTATTATCTAGCCTAGTGACTTTGCTAACCTCCTATATTCAAACTAATCGAGAGCTCCAAAAATTTTGGCAGCATAACGACATACATAGGACAAAACCAAAAATTTTAAACACATGTTATACATCAAATAACACTTCTATATTTTTTTCCAACTACTCCACCTAACTTCAACACATCAAAATTCAACTTCACATCACAATACGAGTTAGACCCCGTATTCACAACTATCATCAGAATCACAGCCTACTAAGATTAAGTATGCACTTAACAATCTAGAATCATCTTAGTTTTATTAAACCTAAACGTATTTACAACCTAATGAAACATGAAAGACTACAACAAGATCAACAACTAAAGATTGCTCTATCTCAGCAACAAAAGACTAGAATCAACCTAATCATCAACTAACAAAGAACTATCCTATCCAACAAATAAAAATAAAAAATACTAAAATCGTGGTGGTCATCCCTCGTGAGCCTCCTCATCCACATCACCCTAGGCACATAAGTCTCGTCATCATCTACATAATCTGAAAATGTTGGGGGGAAGAATGGGGAGGGGTATCAGTACAACCGTAGTACTGGTAAGCAGCTCACACCCGGTAAGCCACCAAACAACAAACAACCACATCGACATGCTATTCACACACAACATCATGCTTATAAAACGGTAAAGAAACCAACATGCTCTTAATCATGAAAACAACGATGCCAACACATGTTTCATGGAAAAATGGGATGAGAACATGAATCCACGCATCATGCTATGCACCCCCCCCACATGGTTTCTGTGTCATGCTTGCACACTCATACGTGATTTTCGCATCATGCTCCGCACTCACATCCCACACGTGATTTCCGTGTCACGCTCCCCAAACCCACCCTGAATTACGCACCATGCGCATCGCCACTCACACGTGATTTTCGTGTTATGCTCCTCACTCACACCCACACGTGATTTCAGCGTCACGCTCCGCACACACACCCAACACATGATTTACACGTCATGCTCCGCCTCTCCCCAATGAACACACACTATGCAGACTCAACTCACATGCAGTATAGCCCGCTACCAACAATACCTCATGCTTATGAATTAAACAAAGCAACATGCTTATTCACATAGAAAACTACATACATATCAAACACAACATATAAAAACAAAGGTAGCAAAACAAGGAGCATGCCCAAGTAGACAAACAGACTCATCCAGGTAGAAACTACTTACAAATAGCTTAAGAGCGCTTCTAAATCAAACTAATGCTTGCTGGAAAATATCAGATTACGTCTAAGCACACCTACAAGCACAATAAAGGCTTCCTAGAGGTTAGAGAACAACCTAACAATCTTTTCAACACCTAACATAGATTAAAAGAGACCTAAGGCATGCTTGAAGGTGCTGAAACTTACCGAAAAGGGGCGGGAACCTTGCTGGAGTTAACCAATCAGCACTGAAATTCCTTAAATAAGTGTTGTCCCAAGCCCGTATTAATACTAAACTGAAACTAAAGAACACACAAAGGTTAAAAGCTATTCTAAAGCAACTACAACAATTTCTAGAGACTTTAAGGCCGCTGGAACTTACCGATCAACACCAAACAACGCTGATTACGTGCTGTACAGTGTTCGAAAATGACCAAAATCTACAATTTAGGGGGCGATAAGGAATGAGTAACTCAGATTAACGCTACTTGTGAAGGATTGGAATTCCTAAATTTCCAGTAGAAGTGTATTGGACCGATTCGTATTTTACAAAATACTTGTACATTGGAAAATCATATAGAACAATTCTATATATAAAAGAAGCTAAACATATATTAGATCTAAATCTAATAATTGAAAGAACAAAATACTTACTTATTGAATACTTTCTTTAATGAATTCCACCAAGAACAGTATGATCACAGTAGGGACACTACCACCGAGATCTTCCACTGCTATATCTCTAGGACTAGGAACCAAGTTGTGAGACTTTGGTGTTCTTGAATTTTGGGAAAAAGAATTTTACTAGAATGTTGTGAAATTCTTAGAGAGAAATTTTGCTTGAGAGCAATGTGTTGAATGTGAGTTATTTGAATTGGGAAGGCATTATGTCATTTCTATAGGATGTCATACCCCTTTTCTAGTCATAATAGGATAGGGATTTATTTAATTAATTAATAATAGTTAATTAATTTCATTTAAATCATATTTAAATGACCATCTCCCACAAAACCTATAGTTTTTAATTAAATCAAATTTAATTTAATTTAATAATTAATTAATTCTCAAATTAATTAATTACTAAATTAAATATCTCATATTTAATTTAAAGCCTACAATTAAATCATATTTAATTGTATTTCTCTCAATTAATAAAGTTTAATCTTAAATTAAACTTTATATTATAATGTATCACATATATTATATTAATTGTATCTCATACAATTAACTTGAATTTCCCATAATGGATTTTGAACTATTCAAATTCTTTTCAAGACTAATTGTTCCTAATTACCCATAATGAGCTAGCAGGGGGACCTAATGGACCTACAAATCAGAAGCTCCAATGATATGAGGTTAAATGACTAAACTCATTAATCAATTTAACCATTGTTCATTAACTGCGGGTCACTCCACTAAAGATCCACAGCTGCACTCTTCTCACTGCAGGATATTTCTGTGTCCATGGATATAGACCAATAACGGTAAGTTAATCATTCACGAGTGTTCGTAACGCCAGCTGGGTTAAATTATCGTTTTATCCCTGGGTTACCTCTGTCTCCTTAAGTACCACTGATTTTTCTAATGAACAATCCGTTTATGGTCCAACCAGTAAACGAAAGTTCCTCTTGGGCCAGGAGAGGATGGGAACCCTTGTTCAAGACCCGGAATCAACCCTTAAGGCAACACTCATCTACTTTCCCTAAAGACGAGAAAGAGTGAATTCCATCTTGTGTTGTTATGTTCCCAGCCCCCACTCGGTCTTATCCCTGAAATGGTAGGCTTATTGAGTCGGCGAATCCGGCCACTCTCACCCATACAAAATATAAGGATAATCCCTCATGAAAAGGAGCCCATAACACACTTAAGATTAAGATTGAGTTACCTAGGTCATCCTATTGAAATAGAAACTAGGGATGTTCACGGGACGGGGCGGGGACGGGGATGGCTTCCCCGCCTCGCATTTCAATCCCCATCCCCGTAAAATTCTCCGTTAAATTTCGAGGAGTATGGGGCGGGGATTCCCCACGGGGAATTATTCTCCATTTAATTTTTGTTAACTTTGCATGAAAAATGTTCATTATTTTTCGATTAGATAGTTAATTATTCACATAAATTCTTCATTTAGATAGTTAATTTCTTTAAAAAATCTCTTTTTAAAGAAAAAAAAATTCTTAAATCTCCTATTATAGACAAAATAATATTTCATATCAAACTATCTAATTATTTAAATCATTAACAATAAAACTTTAAATTTATATATAGTGAGAAATAATAATAACAATAATACTAATAATTAAAAAAAAAGTAAACGGGGATGGGGAATACATTCCTCGTCCCTGTCCCCGTTTAGCTCGGGGGGAATTTTTTTTTCCCCCACTCCCTCCCCCATTCCCCGTTTAAATGGGGATTTCCCGCCCCACGGGGCAAATGGACATCCCTAATAGAAACCTAACTAGTCAACGGTGTTACATCTAGTGGTTACTATTTCGCGATCCGGTATTATGCAAACTCATTGCATAGGATACCCCCACTCGCATGTCCACTACATCAACACTTTGGATCAATGCATTTGTATCGAATACAAAGTGGGTCGTATCACATAGTGTCACCAGGAAAAGGTACCCAGCCTTATCCCTATACTATAGACCCTTTAGATTGTTACTTGAATATTGATCCTCGTATGTCTCCACATACAGTTCAAGTTTCATAAAACAACCTTGGATGTTTAGTTTATTGGATTTAAGGTTAATTATTGCAAGACTAAGAATAACAAATTCAATAACTCCTTATTAAATAATTTCAATAACTCTTTATTGATATTGATTAATTTGTTACATTTACTTATTCACGAGTTTTAAGGCATAAAACCCAACAACTTGAGTCATGGGTAAATCATAATCGAAGCCAATAACGAATGGGTCAAGCTAATACTTACTGAAAATGCCAAAATGCTTCGTTGGAGGGCTGGGAATCCGCAAATTCGAGCCAAGCGAAAACAAAACGCGATTGGAAGGGGTTCTTTGCAAAAACAGAACACGAAAGGAAGAGGGATTTATCTTTGCTCAAACCGAAAGAGAACGAGAGCAAGGAAGAGAAAAAACCTACACGTGCTAATCAAAATCGAGAGGAAGAATGGGTTGATCCTCGCGGGTCTCGTGGATCTGCAACACGCGAGGGAAGAGAAAAACAACCGACAAGAAGGGGAGCGACGGTGCGAGGAAGAGACGGCGGCTGGGGCGGCATGGGTTTTGGCGAAAAACAAAGGAAGAGAGAGATGGAGGCGGTGGCGCAAGGAGGAGATGGCGACATGAAAGGGCGGCGGCGCAAGAAGAGCAAGCAAACAGGGATGGTGGCCGGCGACTAGAGAAGAAAACGGAAAGGAGAGAGGAGGGGGCTTCCACGCGTGAGGGAGAGGGAGAGAGAAAGGAGAGAAAAATTGAGGGTTTGATGAATTATTTTATTTTCTTGATTTTTTAGAATAAAAAAGCTCTAATTAACCACCCACTAAGTAGAGAAAAAGATGCCAACTTTCTTTCCCACTAACCTGCAGAAATTTAACCGACTTAAACCATTCAACCATTAACACACGGGAAGAAAAATATCCCAATTTGCTTAAAATATCAATTAATTATCAAATTTGGGTTACCTGAAATGCGGTATGTCACAGTAGTTGACAGAAAAATGTGTTGTTTGGATTTAACTGAGATTTGAATTAGGTTGGGTAGAATTGTGTTCTTTTTTTCTTTTCTTTTCTTTTTTTATTTGGAAGGTGGAATTGTTTTTTTTTTTATTTTATTTTTTATTTTTAAATTAAGTTGGGTGGAATTGCTATTTTGATACCTATTGGTTTTGTTAGTTTGATAATTTAATGAAATTTGTTAATGTTTTGTTGATTATATCTTCAAAATCTTTTAGGGTGTATCTTCACAAAATCTGTTTATAAGTTTTCTAAAACATATTGCAAATAGGAACCAAACACACCGAGATATTGTTGGGAAGTTCAAGCAAGAATATATCTAATGAACAAAAGGAAGCTGAAGTACTTACAATAGGCTCAGTGGTATATGTTACATACCAGGTATATATGTTTTCATATACTTAGTGGTATATATTATGTTTCATATACTTAGTGGTATATATTATGTTTTATATACTTAGTGGTATATATTACGTACTAGGTATTGAGTTTCATATATTATCTACCAACCAAGTTATTACATTTTATTTAAAGTGAAATCACACAAGAATGAATTGTCAAAACATATGTATATATGTTACATACTAGGTATATGTTAATTTGTTGTTCTAATAATATAGAAAATGCAAATGATTCATCCAGATGACGAGATTGTGTGCAAAAAATTCTTAAATTAGGTTGATAAAATTCCTAAAGAACCATTTTTTACAATCTTGTCCACCGATTTTTGAACATAGAAGGCCCATTTACTTGAATACCCTTGCATGGACAACAATTGGAAATATATATCATGTTTGAGATGGCTGATTAAATACATCTGTTTGCCATTTACTTGAATACCCTTGCATGGACAACAATTGGAAATATATATCATGTTTGGGATGGCTGATTAAATACCTCTGTTTGAAT
The DNA here is from genome assembly GCA_017139565.1 of Luffa aegyptiaca. Classification (NCBI taxonomy): domain Eukaryota; kingdom Viridiplantae; phylum Streptophyta; class Magnoliopsida; order Cucurbitales; family Cucurbitaceae; genus Luffa; species Luffa aegyptiaca. The sequence continues at coordinate 32,172,417 of CM029398.1, read as the reverse complement.
ATATACTATTTTTGAGACATAGAATAAATACCCCTATTTGGATATATATATATATATATGTTTGGATATATATAATGTTTGAGACATATAATAAATACCCCTTGTTTGGATATATATACATATACAATGTTTGTGATGGCCGATTAAATTTTCTCATCATGCTTAAACATCTAAACATGCTCATCTCAAGCAACACAATAGATACAGTTCATGCTTAACACAAGCAATAAAATAATACATGCTCATCTCAAGCAAATAAGCAGTACATCTCAGCAGTTCATACTTGCACAAATATATAAGTAAAGCAAATAACAAGCAAACATACTTCATGTAGTCAAACATAACCCAACAAGTAGAAACTACTTACCTACAACGCTCCAAAATAACCCAACAAGGCGACTCTTGCAAACCAAACTCCAAAAGCACCTCAAAACTACATCAAATATTACTATCCATCAAAGAAGACCTAAACTAGAAGAGAACGCCCTAAAATATGCTACCAAGGGCCAAATCCACTTTACTAAGCCTATTTCTTTGCTGGACAACCTTCAAACATTCCCCATAATAAAAACCCAAAAGCTTTAGACCATGGACAACCATGCCTAAGGCACTACGGGCCATGTGTACTCACTGAATGACCATAATTAAGGCTTTTCAGCCGTTGGACAGCAAGTGAATAAGACATATTTTCTCATTCTAAGAACCTACAAGGGCTAGGTAACATAAATTAGGCGACGACACTTAATGGGCATTGAACCTACATGCTTTTTAACCAAAAATAGAAAGTTGTAACCCTTTTCCTTTCATTCCAAGGCTCCTAGAGATCGGGCAATGCTACTAGGGCCTAAGATAATTAATGGGAAACTATTTAGCATGCTATAAAACCATAACCAGCAAGCAAAACCCATTTAACTTACATTCGAAGGACCTATAAAGGTTGGACAAAACTAACAAGGCTTACACAATAAATGGGTAACAACCTAGCATGCTTCTAAACCATAAATAGCAAGGTTTCTTACCCAAACAGACCCAATTTCACACTAGACGGGTTATATAAACCCGAACAACACACTAGTGTAGGATCGTATGGCAACACTAGAGGGGGGTGAAAAGAGTTGCTTAATAAAATTTAAACCTTTTTTTTACTAAATTAAACTAACTTAATTTAATCTAAACTAATTTAATAAGCACTCTAAAATATGCACGAAATATTTGACAATTTTCCTAAGCATGCAAACTACTCAAATAAGAAATCAAAGAGCGAAAATTTAAAAGAGTAGAGAGAAAGAGATAACACCGAAAAATTTATAGTAGTTTGGAAATCCCTACTCCACTCCCAAAGACTCCTTCTTGGGTATTTTACTGCAACAACTCTCTTACTGATGAGAACCAAACCGACTCTTGTTCCAGGTTCAAGAGTAAACCTTTACTGATCCATTTACAGGTTCAGGACCCAACCTATACCGATCTTTTTAAACGAGTTCAAGATCAAACCACTACGATTCTTTTAATCGGGTTCAGGATCAAACCACTACAAATCCTTTTTCGGGTTTAGGATTAAACCATTCACTCAATTCCCAAGGTGCACCCACTGATATGGATTCAATCAATAATCCATTGCTTGTACCTGAAGGACCAATCACAAGGAGCAAGGCAAAGAAGATACAAGAGGCTTTCACATTGCATGTTCAAAATTTTAGTTCAGCAAGTCAAGAAGAGAATGGAGTCAAGATGGCACGGGAAAAGTTGTGTAATTTGGAAGATGGCACGGGGGACAAAAAAAGTGTGCAGAATTTGTGAAGAGGTGGCTGTCCAGCTTGTGTCTCTTGGGATTTCGTGATGTCAAAGCTTGTCAAACGTTGTCATTATGAGGAGCGCCTCCCATAACACATATTTAAGACAATTTAAAGCAATTCTATCTTTTTAGTTTTGAGATATGGCTGCTCGTTTGACGTGCAATCAAGTTTTAAGTTCCTAGGTCTTATTTTCTACAATTTGCAATTAAGTGTATTTGAATGACTTTTGAGTTTCTTGGTCTATCCACGACCATTTGGCCTTTAAAATGACTTGTAATGCTCATGAAAAGGCAGATTATGAATTTTAAAAAGCTTTTGCTTATTCAACCTTTTGGTGTTGTCTTTTCTTTCAAATCTTGTTTTAGGTTTGATGTTCAATCGATTCATTGGATTAGTTTTGATCAATCTAATTCTGGAGTGAGTTGTCTTAGGATCTAGGAGTGACCATCATAGATTCTAAGTTTGATTTAAGAGTGATTCATCTTCTAACTAAACTCTTGGTTGGAATCATTCGGTAAGTTAGTCTTATTTGTGTCCGTTTACAAGATCTTAGAAGGACCTCTAGCTTTGTAAACTTAAGCATATTGGGCGCTTATCATTTGGTATCAGAGAATTGGTCAACATCCTTTGGCCGACTCTAGAGGTGAAATATCTTTACTTTCTGTCTTTTTTTTTTTTTAAATTTGTATTATTGTGTCTTGCTCTCGGATTATCAAAAAAAAAAAAAAACAAAAAGAAAAAAAATCATTAGAAAAAAAAAATCCGTAGCAAAAGAAAAAGAAATCAGTGGCAAAAGAAGAAAAAAAATCAGTAGCAAATAGAAAAAAAAGGAAAAAAAAAAAAGAAATCAGAAGGAAAAAGCTTTTATTCGAAGATCCAAGGCACACCAAAAGTTAGTGTCATTATATTGTGTGTTTGTTCCAAAATTGTAGTTGTTGATCTTAAGGTTGAGTTGCTCTAGTTTAGGTTGTGAAAAGTTGATCATTTGAATTGGTTATATCAAGCTTACAGCAAGATTGCACCAAAATTTAAGCCAACCCTTACATCTTTGACCTAGTACCAAAAGCCTACCCTTGAGTGATAAACACGAGTGTCCTTGAGTGAAATCTTTGTGAGAAGTGTGGAAAGGTCCTTGTTACTAAATACAAAATGTCGCATGATGGAGAAGAAGTTCCAGAATTGATAGATCCAAATGTGGCTATTCTTCAAGCAATTCAAGGTATGTCGGAATTGATGAGGGAAGATAGACAAGAAAGGAGGGCACAACAACAAAGGGACGTACGGGCATTCCAAGAAGATGAAGGTATGTTTGACTTAGATGCACATGAAAGACAGCTTGGAGGTAGAGGAAATGTGAGAGGGAGAGGAAGAAATAATCTCGCCAATGTGATGCAACGTAGAAGAATGGAAAAAGTGTATGAAGATAGAGATGGAGGAGTTAAACTCGAGATCCCACCTTTTACTGGAACGACGGATTCAGAGACATATTTGCAATGGGAAAGGAAGATAGAACATGTGTTTGATTGCAACACATTTAGTGAGAATAAGAAGATGAAACTTGTCATTGTCAAATTTACCAATTATGCATATGAATGGTATCATTATCTCAAGTCCGAGAGAAGGAGGAAAGAGGAGGATCCAATAGAAACTTGGGAAGAACTTAAAGAAGCCATGAGGAAAAGGTTTGTCCCAAAACATTATGAAAGAGATTTGAAAACTAAATTGCAAGCTTTGAGGCAAGGTACAAAAAGTGTTGCTGAATACTATCGAGAGATGGAGACTTTGATAGGAAGAGCAAGAATCCGAGAAGAGGAGGAAGACACCATGTCTAGGTTCCTTGGAGGTTTGAATCAAGAAATTGCTCATCTTGTTGATAGAAATCCACCACCTTATATGGAAGATATGTATCATTATGCTATCAAAATTGAAGCCCAATTGAAGGAAGAAAAGGAGCGTTCAAAGAGGTATGTATCTAAAACTCACACCTTTTCAAGTTCTAATACGTGGAACAAGGATGGTTTTGTGAATAGGAATGAATCGATGAAATCAAAGGGAAAATTTATGGCTGCCAAAAAAGTGGAGGCCGAGAGCTCTAATACTAAGAAGGTTGAAGCTTCAAAGGAGGTAAGGGAGAAGACTAGTTCTATTCAATGTTGGAAGTGCAAAGGGTTTGGACATATGAGCAAAGAGTGTGTCAATAAAAGAGTCATGGTCGTAAGAAATGGCGTGATTGATTCGGAAGATGAATGTGAGGAAAATGATGCACAACTTGAGGAAGAATATGAAACACCCGATGATGAATATATTGAAGAAGGTAATTCCATATCCTTAATTACAAGGCGAGTACTTAATGTGCAAATCAAGGAAGAGAAAGTAGAAGATCAAAGGGAAAACTTGTTTCACACAAGATGTTTGATTGAAGGAAGCCTATGCAGCTTGGTGATTGATAATGGAAGTTGCACAAATGTGGTAAGTAGTTTTCTTGTAAAAAGGCTTCAACTTGCTACTCGTCCACATCCGAAACCATATAAACTTCAATGGTTGACAAACAAAGGAGAACTTAAGGTAAACTCCCAAGCTCTCATTTCTTTTACTTTAGGGAGATACGAAGATGAAGTTCTTTGTGATGTTGTACCTATGCATGCGGGAGATATTTTGTTAGGCCGACCTTTGCAATATGATAGAGAGGTTACATATAATGGGTTGTTCAACAAGTATACATTTACTTTGAATGGGAAGAAGTTTACTTTGCTGCCATTGTCTCCATATGAAGTACATTGTGATCACTTGAAATTAGAGAAGAAAAGAAAAGAATTTGAAGAAAAAAAGAGGAGAGAAGAAAGTAAGTCTAAGGAAAGAGAGAAGAGTGAAAAAAGAGAGGAAAGTGAGGGGCAAAAGGTGAGTGAAAACCAAGTGGGAAAAAAGAGTGATTTTGAGGAAAAAAGAAAGAATGTGAGTTTGGTTCTAAGAAAGGGGGAAGTGAGGAATGTGTTGCTATCTCAAGCACCAAATCTTGTGCTTATGTGCAAAGGAATGTGTTTAGCAACTGAACCAAAATCTGACTATGTTTTGCCAAGTGCTTTTAAGTCTATTTTGCAGGAATTTAATGACATGTTTCCACATGAAGATGCACCTACGGGTTTACCTCCTCTAAGAGGGATTGAACATCAAATTGACTTCATTTCGGGTGCAACTCTTCCAAACATGGCTGCCTACAGGACCAATCCAACCGAGACTAAGGAGATCCAGAGGCAAGTGGAAGAACTCATGGATAAAGGATATATTAGAGAAAGCATGAGTCCTTGCTCGGTTCCGGTGATTTTGGTACCCAAGAAAGATGGTACATGGAGGATGTGTGTTGATTGTCGAGCTATCAACAAAATAACGGTAAAGTATCGACATCCTATTCCTCGATTAGATGACATGTCAGATGAATTACATGGTGCTAATCTGTTTTCAAAAATAGATCTTAAAAGTGGTTATCATCAAATTCGTATGTATGTAGGAGATGAATGGAAAACGACTTTCAAAACAAAGTTTGGGCTTTATGAGTGGTTTGTTATGCCATTTGACCTTACTAATGCACCCAGTACTTTTATGAGGCTCATGAATCATGTTTTGAGGGAATACATAGGAAAATTTGTGGTTGTATACTTTGATGATATTCTTGTTTACTCAAAGGACTTGAATGATCATATTTTGCAAGTTAAGACAATTTTACTTAAACTTAGAGAAGAGAAGTTTTATGCCAACTTCAAAAAGTGTAGTTTTTGTCAAGAACAAGTCAATTTCCTAGGGTTCATTGTTGGAAAAGATGGAGTGGAAGTTGATGAAGAAAAGGTTAAGGATATCTGAGAATGGCCAACCCCTACTAATGCATCCGAGGTAAGATCCTTTCATGGTTTGGCTAGTTTCTATAGGAGATTTATTAAAGATTTTAGTAGCATAGCCTCACCATTAACTGAACTTGTGAAAAAGCATGTGAAATTTGAATGGAAAGAAAAGCAAGAGAATGCATTCAATGAGTTAAAAGAAAAATTGACCAAAGCACCTTGTCTTGCTTTACCTAACTTTGATAAATCTTTTGAAATTGAATGTGATGCAAGTGGGATAGGTATAGGAGCTGTTTTGTTGCAGGAAAAGCAACCAATCATGTTCTTTAGTGAAAAGCTAAATGAAGCTCAACTCAACTACCCGACTTATGACAAGGAGCTACATGCGCTTGTGAGGGCTTTGAAAGTTCGGCAACATTACCTATGGCCAAAATAGTTTGTTATCCACACGGATCATGAAAGCTTGAAGCACCTCAAAGGTCAAACGAAACTTAACAAGAGGCATGCAAAATGGGTGAAATTCATTGAAACATTTCCTTATGTCATTCATTACAAAAAAGGTAAGGACAATGTGGTGGCTGATGCATTATCAAGAAGGTATGCTTTATTCTCATCCCTTAGTGCAAAGGTTCTTGGTTTTAAACACATGATTGAGTTGTACAAAGTTGAGAAATCTGAATTTTATGATGTGTATGCACAATGTTTAGAAGGGAAAAATGTACAAGATTATATTGTGTTTGATGGGATGCTTTTTAGGAAGGGTAAGCTTTGTATTCCTAAGTGTCCCATTAGAGAGTTACTTGTGAAGGAGGCTCATGGGGGAGGACTTATGGGACATTTTGGAGAATTTAAAACATACAGCATGTTGTGTGAACATTTTTATTGGCTTAAAATGAGGAAAGATGTGAACAAAGTGTGCAAGGAATGTTTCAAGTGTAAGGAGGCTAAGTCTAAGACACAATGACATGGCCTTTACACACCTTTAGATGTTCCTAGTGAACCATGGGTAGACATTAGCATGGATTTTTTTTCTAGGATTACCAAAGACTAGGAGACATCATGATAGTATTTTTGTGGTGGTTGATAGGTTTAGTAAGATGGCGCATTTCATTCCATGTAACAAAACCGATGATGCTACTAACATAGCTAATATTTTCTTTAGGGAAGTGGTTAGATTGCATGGCATTCCCAAAACTATTGTTAGTGATAGAGATGTTAAATTTTTAAGTCATTTTTGGAAAGTTTTGGGGGGAAAATTGAGAACTAAGCTTCTATTTTCTACAACTTGTCACCCACAAACAGATGGGCAAACTGAGGTGGTTAATAGAACATTGGGGGCCTTGCTTAGGTCGCTAATTTCTAAAAATCTTAAGTCTTGGGAAGAGACTCTACCTTTTGTGGAGTTTGCATACAATAGGGCGATTCATAGCACAACTCATTGTTCACCTTTTGAGGTTGTGTACGACTTTAATCTTTTGACTCCTCTAGATTTATCACCTTTGCCGCCTAATATGTTTACTAGTGATGCAGCTTCTTCTAGGGCCGAATACATCAAAACTTTGCACAAAGAAATCAAAGAAAGGATTGAAAAGAAGAATCAAAAGCTAGTCACTCGCAAGAACCAAGGAAGAAAGGAATTGATTTTTAAATCGGGTGATTGGGTTTGGGTTCATCTGCGAAAGGAAAGGTTTCCCGATCAAAGGAAATCTAAACTTCAACCAAGGGGAGATGGTCCTTTTCAAGTGCTTGAACGGATTAATAATAATGCTTACAAATTAGATCTACGAGGTGAGTACAATGTAAGTTCTACTTTTAATGTGGCTGACTTGACTCCTTTTGATGTAGGAAATGAAGACCTTGATTTGAGGACAAATCCTTTTAAAGAAAGGGGGAATGATATGGATTCAATCAATAATCCATTGCTTGTACCTGAAGGACCAATCATAAGGAGCAAGGCAAAGAAGATACAAGGGGTTTTCACATTACATGTTCAAAAGCTAGCAAATGCACAGCAAGAGGCAAAGAATTTTGAACCCATATTTTTGTGTAATGTTAGTTCAGCAAGTCAAGAAGAGAATGGAGTCAGGATGGCACGGGAAAAGTTGTGTAATTTGGAAGATGGCAAGGGGGACGAAAAAAGTGTGCAGAATTTGTGAAGAGGTGGTTGTCCAGCTTGCGTCTCTTGGGATTTCGTGATGTCAAAGCTTGTCAAACGTCGTCATTATGAGGAGCGCCTCCCATAGCACATATTTAAGACAATTTAAAGCAATTCTATCTTTTTAGTTTTGAGATATGGCTGCTCGTTTGACGTGCAATCAAGTTTTAAGTTTCTAGGTTTTATTTTCTACAATTTGCAATTAAGTGTATTTGAATGACTTTTGAGTTTCTTGGTCTATCAACGACCATTTGGCCTTTAAAATGGCTTGTAATGCTCATGAAAAGGCAGATTATGAATATTAAAAAGCTTTTGCTTATTCAACCCTTTGGTGTCGTCTTTTCTTTCAAATCTTGTTTTAGGTTTGATGTTCAATCGATTCATTGGATTAGTTTTGATCAATCTAATTCTGGAGTGAGTCGTCTTAGGATCTAGGAGTGACCATCATAGATTCTAAGTTTGATCTAAGAGTGATTCATCTTCTAACTAAACTCTTGGTTGGAATCATTCGGTAAGTTAGTCTTATTTTTGTCCGTTTACAAGGATCCTAGAAGGACCTCTAGCTTTGTAAACTTAAACATATTGGGCGCTTATCACCCACACCTTATTACAAGTTCTCAATAATAAATAAAAGAAGAAAAGAATATAAAAATCTCACAACAAGATATACCTCTTGAAGGCAAATTACAAAAATAAGAGCACTCACAATTTTCACTCAAGAATTTCCTCACAAAAAGACAATAGGCCGGTTGAAGAGTAATGGAGGCTTTTGGACAAGAATAATTTGATAACTTGAGTGTGTGTTGGAGGAGAAGAAAATGACTCCATTTATAGATAGAGAAATTGAATTTTGGCCATCGGATTAAATTCAAAATGGATGGTGGAGATTTGATTTAATGAGAAGAGAAAGAATTTTGAATTTGAAAATGAAATTTGAAAGATTGAAATTAGGAGATTTTGAGAATAAAATGAGGATTTGAAAGGATATGAAATTTGGAAAGAATTCAAATTTGAATGAGGTGTAATTGATGGAATTTGGGAGAAATTGGAAAATTAAAAATTGGAGGAAATGAGAAAATTGAAACTCAAAAATTTCTCAAAAATGGTTGAAATGCTCTCCAAAATGAGTAGTATTTTTTAGATTTTTTTCCCATTTTTTCATAATTTGTTTCGAGCCTTAAATAGACCAAAAAGGGCTAAACTAGTCGTTGGCTGCCATGTGTCGCTCTCTGATTGACTGCATTAAAATAAAATCAAAATTAATAATAAAATAATATTATAATTAAAAATTTGATCCTTGGATTTTTTTATTATTAAAATCTGCTGCCACGTGTCACACTGTTATCGGTCCACGTTCTCCACGTCATGCACCACGTCATCAATTTTTTTACCGTCGTGTGCCATGTCAGCCGCCACGTCGGATGCCACATCATCACGGTGCCACGTGTCACTGCCACATAGGATTTTCCCTTCCAATCTTCTTTTGCTTGTAACTTTCTCGTTTGAACTCCGATTCGAGCAATTCAAGTTGCATTGGAATCGTCTTTCCAAGCTCGACATTATGAACACTTTAAACACTAAAATCATTAGTAAATTAAAGTTTGTTATCATCAAAACATATAATATGATTGAAGCTCGTAAAGCTAACAATCTCTCCCTTTTTTATGATGACAAACTACTTAAGAAAAATATTCTCAAAGTAGAATGTGAATAATGTTATCGAAAGAATTGAATCAATACACATTGCATTTATTCATTTAACATCAAATATATTTTTCTAAATTCTCCCCCTTTTGTTATCATCAAAAGATAACAATTTAAAGTATAAGCTCCCCTAAAAAGAATAATCATAGGAATAATAAGATAAGACTTCTTCTCAAAATAATAATTGAAAGTTAAATCTCCCCCTCAAAACAATATTTATTACTTCCTCTAATAGATGAAGTCAATCAATTTGAGCAAAAATAATATCAAGAAATATAATGGTTAATCCAAATATGTAATATCACTTTTAAAAAATTCAAATGTAAGTAATAATTGATTTTAATAAATCAATGAAATATCATACTACAACAATAAGCAATAGAATATTTTCACCAAACAGATGTAGCTCCCCCTAAACATGTGAATCATATAAATATTTGGATAAATGAATTAGAACTCCCCCTAAATATATGAGACATAGTAAATATCGCAAATGAGGAACAAACAAACATTAATCAATTTAATCAATACATGAATTTCTCATAATAAATAAATGTTACAAAAAGATAATTCATAATTACTCAAAAATATCACAAATAATTATTCCACAATTAGGCCCACAAAAAAAATATCTCATTTTTAAAAGGCATTTGCTCCCTAAAAAATAAGCAAACTCCAATTAAGAGGATTTCATGGAGTTTCATATATATCAATATAATGAATAATTTAAATTTTAATCACCTTTTTAATGGCTCAATTAACCATAATGAAAAGAGCATGAATAAAAATATTTCAAATAAAGTAAATCACTTTAGAACATACCAAATATATAATTTAATTACACAATCTCATAAAAATCAAGCATTTAGGCAATATGAGAGATACCAATTAAAAAAACCAAGATACACAAAATATTTAAACATTTAACACTAAAAAATTTCACAACATATACCAATTGATAGAATCTAATTCATAGAATTAAGACATAATATCAAATTTATTATACAAAAATATACTAATTTTATGCAAAAGACGTTTGTTCACACGTAACTTCGAAGATGGAGACACGTGGAATAAACAATATATTTGTATTGATAATTTGCGTGTGGGTGTACAATCTCTAACTTTAATCCTCTGATTCTCTCTCTTGTGTGTGAATGTGTTTCACTCGAGGGCTGTATCGCTTGTTCTCGAGTCTGAAGCTTCAATTGATTCTTGGAGCTTTTGAAGTCTTGGAGTCTTGAAGAGTCTTTGGTCTTCAAGAAGTCTTGGGGTCTTGAAGTCTTGAAGAGTCTTTGGTCTTCAAGGATTGTTGAAGTCTTCTAGTCTTGAAGGGTCTTCAGTCTTCGAGAAGTCTTGGGGTCTTGAAGTCCTGAAGAGTCTTTGGTCTTCAAGGATTGTTGAAGCCTTCTAGTCTTGAAGGGTCTTCAGTCTTCGAGAAGTCTTGGGGGTCTTGAAGTCTTGAAGAGTCTTTGGTCTTCAAGGATTGTTGAAGTCTTCTAGTCTTGAAGGGTCTTCAGTCTTCGAGAAGTCTTGGGGTCTTGAAGTCCTGAAGAGTCCTTGGTCTTCAAGGATTGTTGAAGCCTTCTAGTCTTGAAGGGTCTTCAGTCTTCGAGAAGTCTTGGGGTCTTGAAGTCTTGAAGAGTCTTTGGTCTTCAAGGATTGTTGAAGTCTTCTAGTCTTGAAGGGTCTTCCGTCTTCGAGAAGTTTTGGGGTCTTGAAGTCTTGAAGAGTTTTGGTCTTCAAGGATTGTTGAAGTCTTCTAGTCTTAAAGGGTCTTCAGTCTTCAAGAAGCCTTGGTGGAGTTTCTCTGAATTCTCTGACTCTGGCTAAGAGCTTCCAACTTCTCCTTTGAATCCCCTAAAATGAATGGTGGCCTCCTCTATTTATAGAGTTTGATGGACCTCATATGGGCTTGGACTGGGGCCCAACCTTTGGGCTTAGGCTGTATTTGGGCTTTAATCCAAACCATTTTTAATAAAGTTGAATTATTTTAATTTAACCCAATTTCTTCAATGATCTCGGGTTACATTAGTCTCGGGTCCAATTGCCACGTGGCACAATTTGATTGGACTCGGCTTAAGTCATCTGATGGATCAATAATAGACAAGGGGCATTGTTTGATTTGCCGAATTTTAATGTCTATTAATTTAATTTAGGGACACATGTAAATTTGTAATTGGTCCCAAATTTATTTCATCATTAATTCAAATTAATGACGTGGCAATTTGTGATTGGCCGAAATTTCTCCTTCAACAAATATACCAAAAATTAACAAGATATTATGTTTCAAAAAAAAAAAATAACAAGATATTAATATAAAAGACAAAATAATACATCAATAACAACCATAATCAAAGTAATTTAGTTCATAAAAGGAAATAGTTATCAATAAATGAAATATATCAATAACTTTTACAATCAAAGCAAATTTCATCAATAGGATCTTTTTTTTTTAATGCACTTCACCTATTAAAAGGATTAAAAGGAATTTAACAACTCTTTTCCATAAGACATATAACTTTTAAGAACTACTGTAACGCCCCGCGTTTCAAAATTAAACATTTCTGGGATATTTTGGATCAATTATTGAGTTCAAATTTGAATTAAGTTGATGGAATCAAATTAAATTATTTAAGTGGTGAAGTTTTGGTTTAGAAATCAAATTCTTAAACTCAAATCCCATAAATATGGAAATTCAATTACCCAATGATTTCCTCATTCTTGGAAAGAAAATTAGGGTTTTGGTTAGATTCTTAAAAGGGTTTAAATTGAGATATTTAGCCTAATTAAAAAAAAAGGGTAAGAAAACCCTAAAGCCATCTTTTCCTTATTCTTCACTATCCAGCCGCCGAAACTGCCCTCCTCCCCCTCTCGTTTTCGCGCCGCCGTTCATCCCATTCTTCACTCGTTTTCGCGCCGCCGTTCATCTCCTTCTCCTCTCGTTTTCGCGCAGCCACCACCAGCATCTCCCTCTCGGATTTCCTCCCCCTTCCGCGTGCGACAGCAGCATCTCTCGTTCCAGCTCGTGCAACGCTGCAGCTCGTGTTCTTCGGTGTGATTCTGACCAGTGGCGAGCAAACCCGCGCCCTCGTGGTTGTTTTTGAAGGGATAAAAGCCCTTTTGCAGCGGAAACTTACAGAAACCTTAACTCAGTTTTTTAATTTGGATTAAAATACCAATACGTTTGGCAAACAAAATACAGCAGTATAATTAAATAAAAACTACTGAATTTTAATTATAAAACATGCATCTCTTAAACAAAAAAAAACTCTAGATTCCAATCTAGAAGAGGATCCTAATGATCCTAGAATTCAAGAATGACTTACCCTTACACATTACACATTACACATCTCCCACTACACATTACACATCTCCCACTTGCCCTAGATTACGCTATATACATGTCTCGCAGACCTAGACTCTCTAGATGACCCTCGAACACTTTAGCCGAGAGGGCCTTCGTAAACGGATCAGCAATGTTGTGCTCGGAAGCGATCTTGGTCACGACCACATCTCCTCTTTGCACAATTTCACGAATCAGATGATACTTCCTTTCTATGTGTTTACCTCTTTTGTGGCTACGAGGTTCCTTTGAATTGGCTACAGCCCCACTGTTGTCACAGTATAACGTAATGGGCAAGTTCATATTTGGAACAACTTCCAAATCTGTCAAGAACTTCCTTAGCCAAACAGCTTCCTTAGCTGCTTCACAAGCAGCTACATACTCAGCCTCCATTGTGGAGTCTGCTATGCATCCTTGCTTTATACTCCTCCAAACTACAGCTCCCCCGTTAAGGGTGAAAACTGACCATGACGTAGATTTCCTTGAATCCTTGTCAGTTTGGAAGTCAGAGTCGGTGTAACCCGTGAGAACTAACTCCTTAGCCCCAAACACCAACATGTAATCTCTCGTTCTCCTAAGATACTTGAGGATTCCTTTAACGGCGGTCCAATGGTCTAACCCTGGATTCGACTGATATCTGCTGACAATCCCTACAGCATAACAAATGTCAGGCCTCGTGCATAACATGGCATACATTAAGCTACCCACGACAGATGCGTAGGGAATCCGTCTCATATCCTCAACCTCTTGAGGTGTCTTAGGAGACTGTTCCTTAGACAAGTGAACCCCATGCCTGAAAGGCAACAAGCCCTTCTTGGAGTTCTGCATCGAATATCGAGCCAACATCTTGTCGATATACGTTGCCTGAGACAGAGCTAGCGATTTGTTCTTTCTATCCCGAATAATCTGGATGCCAAGAACATACTGGGCCTCACCCAAATCTTTCATTTGGAATTGAGCTGCTAGTCATTCTTTTACGTCAGACAGATACCCTACATCATTCCCAATGAGTAGGATGTCGTCTACATAAAGTACGAGGAAAGCTACTTTATTCTTGTCGATCTTCTTGTATACACAAGGCTCATCAACATTCTGGTCAAAACCAAAAGATTTGATCGCAGTATCAAATCTAATATTCCAAGATCGAGAAGCCTGTTTCAACCCATAAATGGATCGATTCAGTTTGCAAACTTTTTGCTCATGACCTTGGGATATGAACCCTTCGGGTTGAGACATAAAAATACTCTCGTCAAGATTGCCATTCAGAAAAGCTGTCTTGACATCCATTTGCCAAATTTCATAATCATAAAATGTGGCAATGGATAAGAGGATTCTTATGGACTTTAGCATAGCAACTGGAGAAAAAGTTTCTTCATAGTCCACTCCTTCTCGTTGGGTATAACCCTTTGCTACAAGTCTTGCTTTGAAAGTCTGTACTTTCCCAGCAGCATCTCTTTTTCTCTTATAGATCCATTTACACCCAATGGGTTTGACCCCCTCAGGTAGATCTACAAGTTCCCAAACTTGATTGAAGTACATTGACTCCATCTCAAGGTCCATGGCTTTGGCCCACTCGTCCTTATCTACATCATTCATTGCCTGACGATAAGACAATGGATCTTCTACGCCGTCATCAGGTATGACTACTTGTGTTTCTGTTAAACCCAAGTAGCGGTTAGGTTGTGTCACAACCCTCCCACTGCGTCGAAGCTCTCCCACTACGTGAGGAGGACTAGATTGACGAGAAGAACTGCATTCTCCAACAACTCTTGTTGAAGGACCAGGTTCATCAACAACCCTTGTTGATCCTTCTGTAGCTTCTCCTAATACTAACTTACTTCGTGGTCGATGATCTCGTATGTGGTCTTCCTCCAAGAAAGTTGCATTTGTCGATACAAATACTTTATTATCTTGAGGGTCATAGAAAAGACCACCTCTCGTTTCTTTCGGGTACCCAACAAATTGGCATATTCTCGTACGTGGTTCCAATTTCTTAGGATTTGTTACTAACACATGTGCAGGACAACCCCAAATACGAAAGTAACGCAAACTAGGTTTACGCCCCCTCCATAACTCAAAAGGAGTTTCAGAAACACTTTTTGAGGGAACACTGTTAAGAATATGTACTGCAGTCTCTACTGCATACCCCCAAAACGAGCTAGGCAACTGAGCATAGCTCATCATTGATCGAACCATGTCTAACAAGGTTCTGTTTCTCCTTTCTGATACACCATTTTGCTGGGGTGTACCAGGTGCTGAGAGTTGTGATTGGATTCCATGTTCTATCATATAGTCTTGGAATCTTTGATCCAAATACTCTCCACCTCGATCTGACCGAAGCATCTTAATTGTTTTACCTAATAGATTTTCTACCTCAACCTTAAACTCCTTGAACTTTTCAAGAGCCTCAGACTTATGGCCCATTAGGTACAAGTAACCGTATCGTGAATAATCATCTATGAAAGAGATGAAGTATTCAAAACCACCTCGAGCCTTTACATTCATTGGACCACAAAGATCCGAATGTATCAGTTCAAGTGGTTCTTTGGCCCTATAACCTTTTCCGGTAAAAGGCCTCTTGGTCATTTTACCCTCGAGACACGATTCACAGGGTGGTAAAGATGTATCTTCTATGTCACTTAGAAGTCCATTTTTAACCAAACGATCGATCCGATCGATGTTAATATGACCAAGACGAAGATGCCAAAGATACGTGTTGTTACTTAAAGGAGAAACTTTTTGCCTTTTGTTTTGCGTTTCGGCCGTTTTAAACATTTCATGACTTAAAATAGCCTTAGCATCATTTGGTCTTAACACAAATAAATTATTCTCACGCTTAGCTGAACAAATGTAAACTCAATTCTTTGAAATTAAAGCTTCATTAAGCAAGAAGGAAACTGAATAACATTGTTCTAACAAAGCTGAAACAGAAATCAGGTTCCTTTTAATTCTAGGAACCAAGTACAAGTCCTCTAAAATTAAAAACCTATTTCTAAAGAATAATTTTGCAGCTCCCACTGCACGAGCTGAAACGACGTCTCCTGTTCCGACCTTGAGCGTCATTTCACCCTTTGCCAGCTGCTGGAAATTATTTCCCTGAAAAGAAGAACAAACATGATTAGTGGCTCCCGAATCCAGTATCCAGGCAAACTCATCATGTTCAACGAGACAAGTCTCTAACACAAGTAAATCGAATTTACCTTCTTTTTCTCTTCTCTTCTCAGCAAGGTAGCGGGGACAGTTGCGCTTCCAGTGACCATCTGCATTACAGTGGAAGCATCTGCCTTTGTCGGCCACGACCTTGGCCTTCCCCTTTCCTTGCACAGCCTGTGCAGGAGCCTTCCCCTTGTCTCCCTTCCTTTTTTGGATCTGCTTCGATGAAGAAGCCTGGGGTACAGATTTAGTCCCTGAGGATGAACCCTTCAGGAACTTCTTCTTGGAATGGGCCACATTGGCCTCTCCTTTAACCACATTTTTGCCCTTGCTCTTTTGCAAGGACTCATAAATCTGTAACTCCGAGAGGAGGGTAGTCAGGTTGAACTGAATCTTATTCATGCTCGCGTTCGTCCTGAAAGACAGATAGCTCGCTGGGAGCGAGTGAAGGATGAACGCAACCTGACTGCGCTCGCAGACAACCCCGCCATTTGCCTCAGCTATGTTGAATTGGTTAATCATGTCCAGGACGTGTTCCCGAACAGATTGACCTTCCGACATTTTGGCATTGAAGACGTTCTTCAAGGCGTCGTGGTGGAGCTGGTAGGACGGAAGTCCAAACATCTCCTGCAGGGAATTCATAATTTCCCTGGCAGTTGCCACGTTCTCGTAACGCTTGGCCAACACTTCAGACAAGCTGACCAAAATATAGACTTTGACCTTTTCATTGGCCTTGGTCCAGCGTTCGTAGGCGTCCTTAACTGCCTGAGTGGCAGTGCGAGGGGGAACGGGAGGACATTCCTCCGTTAAGACGAACCTTAAGTCCTCAACCACGAGTATTGTATTGAGGTTAGATTTCCATTGTGGAAAATTCTCGCCGGTAAGTTGTTCATTTTTAAGCAGGGAAATTATAGAGGAAGACATTGCTGAAAAACAAACAAGTGACCGTATTAGTTATCTTTGCCTTAACCCATCACACAAGCAATACAAACAATTGCATACATCCAATCAATTTTGCAAACAAACAATCAAAGAACCCTAATAAAACTATGATTGTGTTTCGCAACGATGCTTTAGAGGTTTAGAAGAACAGCCACCGAAGGATGATCAGTTGTTCCTCCTCTAAAATGAGACTCATCTCAGTCAATTTCTAATACCAGAATAACTCATATTCCATTAGATATTAACCACCGTTGTTCGGTCAAGGATTTGTTAACAAATTAACTCCTCCCCGTAAGTGTAACCCTCCCACTTTTAGATCCCAGAGGCACGCACCAACAGGCTACCGTTAGGAAAGACAACTGTTGGTAATTAATTAAATGATTATTATTATTTAATTAATGGACGACCAAGATCGTATGGATTTGATCCAACGATCTAGATGGAGTAGGTTTTTTAACTTCCCCACTTATCGTTAAGTGTTGAGGGAGTTTCCCCAACAGTCACTAACTCTCTCATTTTCACGCAAAAACAGAGAAAGAAAACGCTCTGTTTTTTTTTTCCTCTCTTCATCTCTCAAAAATTCCAGCAATTCACCTTGCTGTAAATCCCTTTCAAGACTAGTTTTGGGTTCCCACAAGCCGGATCTTGAGTCCCAAGAGTTATAGTGGGTGTACTGTTTTGGTAGTGTTCTTGGAGCAAAAAGGCTATACGTGAATTTCAAGTTGGAGCATTGTGCTGAGGAGTTTGGCCACTACAATTCACGTAAGTTTCTTCAACTCTAAAGTGGTTTAGAGTAATTTTTCAGCATGCTTAACATAGATCTAAATAGAAATCGTTTCTGTTTTTATTTTTGCCTAACGTATCGGTATTCTAATTAGAAATTAAATCACAAACGGTGAAAACCGCTTCCGCTAGAGGATTCAATTCCTTCAAAGTTGTTGGGTTTTATGCCCTAAAACTCGTAGATAGTAAATGAAACAAATTAATCGATCTCAATAAGTCGTTATTTGAGTGATTCAGTAATTTGGTTATTGAATAAATCGAGTTTGTATTAATAAACCCTAAATCCAATAAACTAAGATCCGAGGTTGTTTAAATGAAACTTGGACTAGTATGTAGGGACATACGGGGATCAGTGTCCAAGTAACAACCTAAATGGTCTATAGTATAGGGATAAGGCTGGGTACCTTATCCTGGTGACACTATGTGATACGGCCCACCTTGTATCCGATACAGATGCAATGATCCAAAGCATCCATGTAGGAGACATGCGGGTGGGGGTATCCTATGCAATGAGTTTGCATAAGACCGGACCGCGAAATAGTAACCACTAGATGTAACGCCGTTAACTAGTCTAGGTTTCTATTTCAATAGGATGACCTAGGTAACTCAATCTCAATCCTGAGTCTGTTATGAACTCCTTTTCAGGAGGGATTGTCCTTAGATTTGTATGGGTGAGAGTGGCCTGCTCGCCGACTCAATATTCCTACCATATCAGGGGCAAGACCGAATGGGGGCTGGGAACATAACAGTACAAGATGGAATTCACTCCTTCCTCTATTGAGGCAAGTAGATGTGTGTTCCCTTAAGGGCTGATTCCGGGGCTTGAACAAAAGCGCGCTGTCCTCTCTTGGCCCGAGAGGAATTTCTGTTTAGTGGTTGGACCCTAAACAGGTTGTTCATTAGAGGGATCAGTGGTACTTAAGGATCCAGAGGTAACCCAGGGGTAGAACGGTAATTTGACCCAGCTGGTGTTACGAACACACGTGAAGGATTGACTTACTGCTATTGGTCAATATCCGTGGACACAGAAATATTCTATAGTGAGAAGAGTGCAGCTGTGGGTCTTTAGTGGAGTGACCCACAGTTAACGAATGTTGATTGACTCGGTTAATGAGTTTAGCTGATCAATCTCGTATCGTTGGAGCTTCTGATTTGTAGGTCCATTAGGTCCACCTGCTAGCTCATAACGGGTTCTGAGATAATTTAGTCTTGGTATTAAAGGGAATTAATATAATGTATGGAGATACATTATATTATAAAGTTTAATTAAAGAATTAAACTTTATAATTAATTTTGGATATGATTCGAAA
Organism: Luffa aegyptiaca; assembly: GCA_017139565.1. Classification (NCBI taxonomy): domain Eukaryota; kingdom Viridiplantae; phylum Streptophyta; class Magnoliopsida; order Cucurbitales; family Cucurbitaceae; genus Luffa; species Luffa aegyptiaca. The sequence goes on along the minus strand of CM029398.1, from coordinate 32,153,395 downwards.
TTAATTATTTAGAGAATAATGAATTTAATTAAATATGTGATATTTGATTAGTTCATGAATTAATTAATTGGGGAATTAATTAATTTTATTTAGTTTGGTTAAATGTGATTTAATCAAATTAACACTATAGTTTATATTAATGTACATTATGATGCACATTAAAACTATAGGTTAAAAGAGAGAGATTAAAATTGAATATGATTCAATTGTAATTAAATATTGGATATTTAATTAATGTGAATTCAATTAATGAAATTAATTGAATGGCCAATTTAATTCAATTTAATATGATTCAAATTGAATTAAATACCTTATGCTATAATTGGTTTAATTAATACTATTTTAGTTAAATTAATTATAGTTAATTATAATTAATTAAATGATTTTTATTATTTAATTAATGGACGGCCAAGATCGTATGGATTTGATCCAACGATCTAGATGGAGTAGGTTTTTTAACTTCCCCACTTATCGTTAAGTGTTGAGGGAGTTTCCCCAACAGTCACTAACTCTCTCATTTTCACGCAAAAACAGAGAAAGAAAACGCTCTGTTTTTTTTTTCCTCTCTTCATCTCTCAAAAATTCCAGCAATTCACCTTGCTGTAAATCCCTTTCAAGACTAGTTTTGGGTTCCCACAAGCCGGATCTTGAGTCCCAAGAGTTATAGTGGGTGTACTGTTTTGGTAGTGTTCTTGGAGCAAAAAGGCTATACGTGAATTTCAAGTTGGAGCATTGTGCTGAGGAGTTTGGCCACTACAATTCACGTAAGTTTCTTCAACTCTAAAGTGGTTTAGAGTAATTTTTCAGCATGCTTAACATAGATCTAAATAGAAATCGTTTCTGTTTTTATTTTTGCCTAACGTATCGGTATTCTAATTAGAAATTAAATCACAAACGGTGAAAACCGCTTCCGCTAGAGGATTCAATTCCTTCAAATGGTATCAGAGCCAGGTCGTGATTTTAATTTCGATTTTAGAATTTGCGTTGTGGCTGTTGGTGGGATTTATTCTGCATTTTGAATGAGGATTTTGCTGATAAACTGTTTAGGTATTTGGCCTTAGATTTACCATTTGAAGGAATTGAATCCTCTAGCGGAAGCGGTTTTCACCGTTTGTGATTTAATTTCTAATTAGAATACCGATACGTTGGGGAAAAATAAAAACAGAAACGATTTCTATTTAGATCTATGTTAAGCATGCTGAAAAATTACTCTAAACCACTTTAGAGTTGAAGAAACTTACGTGAATTGTAGTGGCCAAACTCCTCAGCACAATGCTCCAAGAACACCACCACGTTGGATCACCCGCTATGACACTAGGGACTTGAGATCCGGCTTGTGGGAACCAATCTTGGTCGTCTTGGAAGGGAAAATTACAGCAAGTGCTGGAATTTTTTTGAGAGAATTTTTTAGAGTTCTCTTCTTTGTTTTTAGTGAAAATGAGAGAGTGATCTCCTGTTGGGGAAACTCCCTCCCAACTTTACGATAAGTGGGGAGGGAGTTATTCCCTACTTGATCTCTACCGTTGATCATAATCAACGCGATCCAGGCCGTCTATTAATTAAATAATAATTATCATTTAATTAATTAAATAATTATAATTAATTTAATTAAATCAATATTAATTAAACCAATTATAACCTAAGGTATTTAATTCAATTTGAATCATATTCAATTGAATTAAATTGGCCATTCAATTAATCTCATCAATTGAATCCACATCAATTAAATATCAAATATTTAATTAATTTTATAATTGAATCACATTCAATTTTATCTCTCATTTAACCTATAGTTTTAATGTGCATCAAAATGTACATTAATATAAACTATAGTATTAATTTGATTAAATCACATTTAACCAAATTAAATTAATTAATTCCCCAATTAATTAATTCATGAATTAATCAAATATCACATATTTAATTAAATTCATTATTCTCTCAATAATTAATTTCGAATCATATCCAAAATTAATTATAAAGTTTAATTCTTTAATTAAACTTTATACTATAATGCATCTCCATACATTATATTAATTCCCTTTAATATCAAGACTAAATCATCTCAGAACCCGTTATGAGCTAGCAGGTGGACCTAATGGACCTACAGATCAGAAGCTCCAACGATACGAGATTGATCAGCTAAACTCATTAACCGAGTCAATCAACATTCGTTAACCGTGGGTCACTCCACTAAAGACCCACAGCTGCACTCTTCTCACTGTAGAATATTTCTGTGTCCACGGATATTGACCAATAGCAGTAAGTCAATCCTTCACGTGTGTTCGTAACACCAGCTGGGTCAAATTACCGTTTTACCCCTGGGTTACCTCTGGATCCTTAAGTACCACTGATCCCTCTAATGAACAACCTGTTTAGGGTCCAACCACTAAACAGAAATTCCTCTCGGGCCAAGAGAGGACAGCGCGCTTTTGTTCAAGCCCCGAAATCAGCCCTTAAGGGAACACACATCTACTTGCCCCAATAGGGGAAGGAGTGAATTCCATCTTGTACTGTTATGTTCCCAGCCCCCATTCGGTCTTGCCCCTGAAATGGTAGGAATATTGAGTCGGCGAGCAGGCCACTCTCACCCATACAAATCTAAGGACAATCCCTCTTGGAAAGGAGTTCATAACAGACTCAGGATTGAGATTGAGTTACCTAGGTCATCCTATTGAAATAGAAACCTAGACTAGTTAACGGCGTTACATCTAGTGGTTACTATTTCACGGTCCGGTCTTATGCAAACTCATTGCATAGGATACCCCCACCCGCATGTCTCCTACATGGATGCTTTGGATCATTGCATCTGTATCGGATACAAGGTGGGCCGTATCACATAGTGTCACCAGGATAAGGTACCCAGCCTTATCCCTATACTATAGACCATTTAGGTTGTTACTTGGACACTGATCCCCGTATGTCCCTACATACTAGTCCAAGTTTCATTTAAACAACCTCGGATCTTAGTTTATTGGATTTAGGGTTTATTAATGCAAACTCGATTTATTCAATAACCAAATTACTGAATCACTCAAATAACGACTTATTGAGATCGATTAATTTGTTTCATTTACTATCTACGAGTTTTAGGGAATAAAACCCAACAACTCCCACTTGAACTAAAACTCTAGTGGGCAATGTACATCAACAATCAGAATTGAATGAATAATCATTGAAGTAGGAATAATAGTTTTAGTTTGTATTAATACTGTATAATACATGAAAAGTACAAATACAGATAAATACAATAAACTAGGGCATTTGAATACCCATTACACTTCTCCCACTTGCCCTAGATTATTCTATGTACATATCTCGCAGACCTAGACCATCTAGATGACCCTCGAACACTTTAGCCGTGAGAGCCTTCGTAAATGGATCAGCAATGTTGTGCTCCGAAGCTATCTTCGTGACGATCACATCACCCACCTCGTTGCACGATCTCTCTGATGAGATGATATTTGCGCTCTATGTGCTTGCCTCTCTTGTGACTGCGAGGTTCTTTAGAATTTGCCACTGCACCACTATTATCACAATAAAGGGTGATTGGCAAGTTCATATTTGGAACAACTTCCAAATCCATCAAGAACTTCCTAAGCCATACAACCTCCTTAGCTGCTTCACAAGCAGCGACATATTCGGTCTCCATGGTGGAGTCTGCAATGCATCCTTGTTTGATGCTACGCCAAACTACAGCTCCCCCATTTAGGGTAAACACTGACCCTGATGTGGATTTCCTAGAATCCTTATCAGTCTGAAAGTCAGAGTCTGTGTATCCTGTAAGGATCAAATCCTTAGCCCCATACACAAGCTGATAGTCCCTCGTTCTCCTAAGATATTTGAGGATGTTTTTCACTGCAGTCCAGTGGTCTAACCCTGGATTAGACTGGTATCTACTAACTATCCCAACTGCATAGCATATGTCAGGCCTAGTACACAACATGGCATACATAAGGCTGCCCACTGCTGAAGCATAAGGGATCCGTCTCATATCCTCAATTTCTTGAGGTGTCTTAGGACACTGTTCCTTAGACAGATGAACTCCATGCCTGAAGGGGAGTAAACCCCTCTTGGAATTCTGCATCTTATATTTAGACAACATCTTGTCTATATAGGATGCTTGAGACAGGGCTAACGTTCTGTTCTTACGATTCCTGATAATTTGAATCCCTAGAACATATTGAGCTTCACCCAAATCTTTCATTTGGAACTCAGTTGATAGCCAAGTTTTAATTTCAGTCAGATATTCTACATTATTCCCAATAAGCAGAATATCATCTACATACAACACTAGAAAAGCTACTGAACCGCTGATAATCCTTTTGTAAACACAAGGCTCATCAACGTTCTGATCAAAGCCATAAGATTTGACAGCAGTGTCAAACCTTATATTCCAAGATCTGGAAGCTTGCTTCAACCCATAAATGGATCGTTTAAGCTTGCAAACTTTTTGCTCTTGATCTTGAGCGATGAACCCTTCTGGTTGAGACATAAAGATGCTCTCTTCAAGATTGCCATTCAGAAAAGCAGTCTTGACATCCATTTGCCAAATTTCATAATCATAAAACGTGGCAATGGACAAGAGTATCCTTATCGACTTTAACATGGCAACTGAGGAGAAAGTTTCTTCATAGTCCACCCCTTCCTTTTGGGTATAACCCTTTGCCACAAGTCGAGCTTTGAAAGTCTGTACTTTCCCAGCTGCGTCTCGTTTTCTCTTGTAGATCCATTTGCACCCTATGGGTTTTACCCCTTCAGGTAAGTCTACAAGATCCCAGACTTGATTGAAGTACATAGACTCCATCTCTAGGTCCATAGCTTTGACCCACTGGTCATGATCCACATCATTCATTGCCTGTCTAAAGGTCAATGGATCCTCAACTCCATCATCAGGTATGACAGCTGGAGTTTCTGCTAAACCCAGATAGCGTTCAGGTTGAATAGCAACCCTCCCACTACGTCGAGGCATTCTCAACTCTTGAGAAGGATGGGCTTGACCAGATGTACTGGGCTCATTAACAACTCTTGTTGAAGGTCCAGCCTCTGAACTGGGCTCACCAACAACCCTTGTTGAAGGTCCAGCCTCATCAACAACTCTTGTTGATTCATTTGTAGCTTCCCCAGAAAGTTCACTCAACACAATTTTACTGCGTGGTTTGTGTTCTCTAACGTGGTCTTCTTCCAAGAAAGTAGCATTTGTCGATACAAACACTTTATTTTCTTGTGGATCGAAGAAATATCCACCTCTTGTTTCTTTTGGGTAGCCTACGAATAGGCATAATTTTGAACGTGAATCCAATTTCTTTGGATTTGCCACAAGCACATGTGCAGGGCAACCCCAAATTCTGAAATGACGTAAACTAGCTTTACGCCCTTTCCAGAGCTCAAATGGTGTTTCAGAAACACTCTTTGAGGGAACAACATTCAAAATATAAACTGCAGTCTCTACTGCATAACTCCAAAAAGAATTAGGCAACTGAGCATAGCTCATCATAGATCGAACCATGTCTAACAAGGTTCTGTTTCTCCTTTCAGATACACCATTCTGCTGAGGTGTACCTGGTGCTGAGAGTTGAGACGTGATTCCATGTTCTATCAAATAGTTCTGGAATTCTAAGTCCAAATACTCTCCACCTCGATCAGATCGAAGCGTTTTAATGGTCTTACCTAATGAGTTCTCAACTTCAGCCTTATACTCCTTGAACTTTTCAAGGGCTTCAGACTTATGACTCATTAGGTATAAATAACCATACCTTGAATAATCATCTATGAAAGAGATGAAATATTCATACCCTCCTCGAGCCCTAACATTCATTGGACCACAGAGATCCGTATGTACGAGCTCTAAGGGCTCCTTGGCACGATAACCTTTTCCAGTAAAAGGTCGTTTGGTCATCTTACCTTCGAGACAAGACTCACACGGAGGTAAAGTACCATCTTCTAACTGGCTTAGAAGTCCGTTCTTAACCAATCTCCCAATCCTATTGAGATTTATGTGACCAAGTCTCAAGTGCCAAAGATAGGTACTTTGAGAAACCTTTTGCCTTTTAGGTTGAGTCTCAGCTGTTTTAAACATCTCATTGTTCAAAATAGCCCTAGACTCTATTGGTCTTATAACATATAAATTGTTCTCCAAGTTTGCAGAACAGATATCAGCACCCCTTTTAGTAATGAGAGCTTCATTTACAGAAAAGGACACTGAATATCCTTGTTCAAGCAAACAAGATACAGAAATCAAATTTCTTTTTATTTTAGGAACTATATATACATTATCTAATAACATATAACGTTCCCTGGAGAAGAACATTTTAATGTCTCCCACTGCTTTAGCTGAAATGAACTCCCCAGTCCCAACTCTGAGAGTCATTTCCCCAGCATCTAATTGTTGCCAGGAGCTCATTTCCTCAAGAGTTCCCACATTGGCTAGATAAGCGGGCCGGACAACGAAATAGTAACCACTAGATGTATCCGTTTTAGTTTATTGTATTTGAACATTGTATATATACGTTTTATGTATTATACATGTATCTATACACCCATTGCCATGATAGATTATTGTACATCCCACTAAGCTAGAGTTTTAGTTCAAGTGGGAGTTGTTGGGTTTTATGCCCTAAAACTCGTAGGTAGTGAATGATGACAAATTGTTCACTTGTCTCAATACGTTGTTGTTGAGGTTTGTACAATAAAGAGTTATTGTTACTAAAATTGCACAATTTGACCCAAATCCAATAAACTAAGATCCTAGGTTGTTTAGATGAAACTTGAACTAGTATGTGGGGACATACGGGGATCAGTGTTCAAGTAACAACCTAAATGGTCTATAGTATAGGGATAAGGCTGGGTACCTTATCCTGGTAACACTATGTGATACGGCCTACTTTGTATTCGATACAGATGCAATGATCCAAAGCATCCATGTAGGAGACATGCGAGTGGGGGTATCCTGTGCAATGAGTTTGCATAAGACCGGACCGCGAAATAGTAACCACTAGATGTAACACCGTTGACTAGTTAAGGTTTCTATTTCAATAGGATGACCTAGGTAACTCAATCTCAATCCTGAGTCTGTTATGAACTCCTTTTCAGGAGGGATTGTCCTTAGATTCGTATGGGTGAGAGTGGCCAGTTCGCCGACTCAATAAGCTTACCATTTCAGGGGCAAGACCGAATGGGGGCTGGGAACATAACAGTACAAGATGGAATTCACTCCTTCCCCTATTGGGGCAAGTAGATGTGTGTTCCCTTAAGGGCTGATTCCGGGTCTTGAACAAGGGCGCCCATCCTCTCCTGGCCCGAGAGGAACTGCTGTTTATTGATTGGATCATAAACAGATTGTTCATTAGAGGAATCAGTGGTACTTAAGGATCCAGAGGTAACCCAGGGGTAAAACGGTAATTTGACCCAGCTGGCGTTACGAACACTCGTGAAGGATTGACTTACTGTTATTGGTCGATATCCGTGGACACAGAAATATTCTACAGTGAGAAGAGTGCAGCTGTGGGTCTTTAGTGGAGTGACTCACAGTTAACGAATGTCGACTAATTTGGTTAATGAGTTTAGCCAATTAGTCTCGTATCGTTGGAGCTTCTGATCTGTAGGTCCATTAGGTCCACCTGCTAGCTCGTAAAGGGTTCTGAGGTTAAATAGTCTTGAATAGAATTTGAAGTGTGTTCAAATTCGTTAAGGGAATTTTATTGTATTTGTTACGATTAAGATAATGTATGAAGATACATTATAATATAAGTTTAATTGATGAATTAAACTTTATTGTTTATGAGAGAATTATTTGAATTTGATTCAAATAGTAAGTTAATTAAATATTTGATATTTAATTAAAGAATTAATTAATTGGAGAATTAATTAATTAATTTAATTTAATTAAATATGATTTAATTAAATTAATACTATAGTTTATATTTAATGTACATTAGATGCACATTAAGACTATAGGTTAAATGAGAGAGACATATTTGAATTTGATTCAAATATAATTAAATATATGATATTTAATTAGTTGGTTGAATTAATTCGATTAAATATGATTTAATTGAATTTAAAACTATATGTTAAAATTAATTTAATTGAATATTGATTTGGTTAAATTAATTTAATTTAATTGTATAACATATAGTTTAAATATATATTAATTTAATGGTTAAATTGATATATTTTGAGGAATGAGGTTTTGACACCTCATTGGGGAGTTACACGATCGTAACTCCCCACTCTCCTTCAACCAACGGGAGTTATGGGATTACAGAGGCTCTTCTCTGTATTCTAACAGTGCTCTGCTGCTTGCAAGTTTTTTTTCTCTCTCAAGATCCTCTCAAAAAGAAAAGAAAATTACAGCAAGGTTGCTGAAATTTCTTTCCCTTTTTTTTTTTCCAAGACAAACGAGATCCCACAATCTCTACTTCAGTAATCCAGAGGATAGTGGGTGTTCTTTGATGGTGGTGTTTTTGGAGAGGTCAATGACGAATCGTTCGTGTTTTTTGGAGCATAGTGCTGTGAAGAACGGTCTTCAACAAGTAGGTCTTCAAAAACACTAAATCGTTTAGAATTTAGAATTGCATGCTTAATCTGTTTAGATTATAGAATTGTTCTATAATTTTAAGGCCAATGTATCGGTATTTCTATGAAACCCAATTAAGAACGAAATGATCTGATACACGCTTCCGCTGCGTAGGATTTTCATTCCTTCAATTGGTATCAGAGCCAAGTTATTCTTTAATTTCGTTTCTAAGAAATTTGCATTGGTTTTTGGTGGGTAATTTTGCATAATGTATGTAAATGGTTTGCTGATAGACTGTTTAGGTATTTTTGGCCCTAGATTTACAATTTCTATGATTTGATCATGTAAAGGCCCGTGTTTTTTGGGCAAAAGTTGTAAATCGAGTCATGTAAGTCCGTGTCTAGTGAAATAGGATTTCAATTTGATGAAATCTGCTTGAATCGGGGTCGGATTTGGTGTTTACGGCACTGCAACGACGAAGAAACCCAGAAAACAGAGCAAAAAACAGAGGAATCGGAGATTTTCAGAGTCGTCTGGAAATTTTCCCGGTCGGGATCCCGACCAGGATCGAGACCGGGAAATTCCCGACCGGGATCGGGACCGGGAACCGAAAAAAAAAAACGGTTACGAAATATTAATAATATGCGTCCATTTAATTTTGAATGTGGGACATTGGAGCAGGTGGCGTGCACACATGCCTAGTACATGTGAGGGCGTGAGTTCGAGCCTGGACGTGTTTAAATTGGCAGTTATTTTTTTTCCGTGAGCAGTTCTGGGCGGTTCAAGGCTGGTTTCGGTCCGGTTCAAGGCTGGTGAGTCTGGTTCGGTCCGGTTTTAGCTTATTCTGGACTGGTTTGGCCATTTTGGGTCCGGTTTGGGCAATTCTGACACGGTTCGGGCGGGTTCTGAGCGGTTCGAAGTGGTTCGAGGCAGTTCAGACCTTATACATGGCGGTTTAAGGCTAAATTATGTTAAAATTAATGTAATTTTTCATTTTTTGCCTTAGGGTGCCAAAAATACCGGTCTATTTAGCTATTTTATGCTTTATGAATGTCATATAGATTAAAATCCCACTATAGGTTAAGCATGTTTCATGCATATTTATGTTATAAATGTTATAATATATGATAATTATGCATGAATTTAAATTTCATGAGTTATTTAGTATAATTGTTATATTAAATATATGAAATTGGTAAAGTATGATGCATGACATTAATTAGACAAATATAAAATGTTATATTTTATTAATGTAGCATGCATGCTTAGATTTATTTTCATGAGTATTAATATAATAGTTATATTATGAATGGAAATAAATTTCAATGCTTGTTTTCATGTATGATTTAATATAAATTGTTATATTAATTTAATGAAAATGGAATAGCATTGAGCATGACATTAATTAGATTAATATAAATGTTATATTATATTAATGTCAATAATCATGTAATTTTAATTTCGTGGATGATTAATTAATATAATCGATATTAATTAAATGAAATTGAAATTGCATGAAGCATGACACCACTTTAGATTAATATAATCGTTATATTATCGGTGTCATGAGCGTTATGGTGTGTAATAATTTGAATTAGATTGTTATTATGAAACACCATAGAAGCATGTTATAGGGCTAATTATTAAAATTTTATAATAGTTATAAAATTGATTAGAAACCGTCAACCTATAACAAAGAGTTGCATGCAAACATAGGACCTTAGGTTAAATTGAATTAATTTTAAAATGTTTAAAATTAATTAGACCTAAGCTCATTTTAATTCTAATAGGATTGGAATTAATTTTCCTTACTTAGGATTAAAATAGTTTTAATGCACTAAGTAGGAAAAACATTACTATGGTTATAAGGGAACTCTCCCGGTGAAGTTCTGTCTAGGCTGGGGGTATTTAAGTTGACGGTTTACGGAACACCTCCTACCTGGGAACAGATTCGGAACCTGAGTTGAATTAATCATAGTCTAATGTTAGCATGCAATGTCAGTAGGTAATTAAAAGAGTTTAATTCACCTAGACATTAGAGTAAAGACCTCTATATAAGAGTTATATTCAGGCATAGACTTAGATAGATTCATTTAGCCGGAATTTACCTAAGTAATAGACCCTTAAATTATAAAAATACTTAGTGGGAGGAAATATATCAAAACAAGATTTTCATAAATCAAGTTTTGCTCTCACGTCCTCAAGAGTTCACAACGTGAGGTCCATGCTTGGCCTCGAGTCACCCTGGGAGTGACCCCCTACGGATGGTGTTTGCATGGATCAATATCAAGGTGAATGAGGGAGTATTTTATAGTAAGTGGGAGCAGGACACGTGTCAACGTATCCTACGGTCTCCTCCATTAGGTTGCACCGTGAGATTCCTATGATCTGCCTGCGAGTTGCCCTGGGAGCGATCACCCTACGGAGGGCTTGATCATTGGATTCGGAACAACGCAAACTCCAGAAATGGATAGGGTTTCTTAGGTCCATTCCCAACTTTGACTTTCCCTACGGTAGCATTGTTGGGGCCGACCTCTGGAATCTGAAAATGGAGGGTCACACTTATGGGAAATTGTTAAGGTGTTAATGATTTCTTGACCGAAAAAAAACGGTAGCAAAGAACTATTGGAATATGAGTTATTCTGGTAATAGGGATTGGCTGAGATTGTCTCAATTCAGAGGAGGAGTGGCTGACTGCCCTACGGTAGCTGTTGCTCTAAACCTTTGAAGTATCGTTGCAAATATGTATCATATATTTGGGTCGATGATTACTTTTGCTAAATTGATTGGATTAAAACAATATTATTTTGTGTAATGGGTTTAGTGCAAAACAAGTAATTTGTTGATTCAATGATAATTTCTATGTGCATTGTCTTACGCCAAATGATAACGGTTTTAGATACAACTAACTTAAACTACAAACTTGTGGTAAATGATTTTAGATTAGTCTTGAGTGAGGAATGTCCTCAGGCCCAAATGTCTAGTTCATCTTGAATTGTTTATGATGATTATGACATTAACTGCCTAGCCAATGTCGATGACAATGAATGTGATTTATTGGTCATTGACACGTGCATAGTGGAAAATGAGGATACAGCCTGAATTTTTAATTCAGGTGCCACTTATCACGTTTGATTTTTCTTTTAAGGAATAAGCTCATGGCAACTGTTGCAAATAGGTGAGATGCTTCTCAGATTTTGATCTGGAGAGTATATCTCGGTTTTGGCAAAGGGAACATTAAGTTATTTTATCCAATGGGAGAAAATACACATTATTAGATAATGTGTATGAATTTCCTGAAGATTAACAGAAATTTGATTTCTGTATCGTATATGCTGGAACAATGTTACTCAATACCTTTCTCTGCTAACGCAGTTTTATTTTAAGAAAGGGAGTTGACATTTGTTCAGCATTACTGGAAAATAACTTATGTGTTTTAAGACTAATTGAGAGTAAAGCAAGTCATGAGCACTGAGTTGTTTAAGATTGCTTATGCTCAGAGAAATAAAGGCAAAGGATATCTCCTAAAGGAAATACCTTTCTTTGGTTCTTAAGGTTAGACTATTATTATCTCAATATGATTGGGAACTTAGTCTATGAGTATACTTCTAAGTTAGTTAGAAGAAAACTTTTTAATACCAATTAAGTCATGCCCTATGGGCAAGATGACTGATAGATCTTTTACTAGAAAAGAACTAAAGAGCCAAAGAACCCTTGAAGCTTATACATTTGGATCATTGTGGTCTAGTATGTTAAAGCAGTTGGAGGGTATGAATAATTAATCTCGTTTATAGATAATTATTCAAAGGTATGCGTATCTTTACCTAATGCAACTTAAGTCTGAATCTCTTGAGATATTTAAAAGGGCTTAAGACTGAAGTTGAAAACTTGTTAGGTGAGATAATAAAAACACTTTGATCTGATCAATGTGTTGAGTATAGGGACTTAAGATCCCAGAACTATTTGATAGTACATGGGATCACATCCTAAATCTCAGTTAGGAGTAATAGAACAATATTGGATATGGTTCAACCCATATTGAGCTATTCTCAATTGCCTGGCTCGTTTTGGGGTCATGAAGTGTTGACTTCATTACATACTTTGTAGGTTACCCCAAAGGAAACGAGGAGTGGATATTTCTTCAATCCACAAGAGAATTACGAATTTGTATTTGACAAATGCTACATTCTCGAAAGAAGACCAAATGAGCAATCATAAGCCACAAAGTAAAGTCAGTTTGAGTGTATTAACTAATGGAGCTACAGAAAAATCAACAAGAGTTGTTGATAAGACTGGTTATTCAATAAGAGTTGTTGATAAGGCCAGTGTTTTTTGTCAAGTCACATCCATCTCAAGAGTTGAGAATGCCTTGATGTAGTGGGAGGGTTGTTTTATAACCTGACCGTTACATGGGCTTATTTGAAGCTCAAGTCGTCATTCTTGATGATGACATAGAGGATTCATTATCTTTTAGAAAGAAAATGAATGATGTTGACAAGGACCAATGGTTTAAAGCCATGGACCTGGAAATGAAGTCTTTGCATTTCAATTCCATCTGGGATCTTGTAAATTTGCTTGATAGGGTAACACCTATAGGTTACAAGTGGATTTACAAGAGGAAACGAGACATTTAAGGTCTCAACCAGAAGGGTCCATTGAGCAAGATCAAAAGCAAAAGGGTTTGCAAGTTTAAGCGATCCATTCATGGATTGACCTAAGCATTTCGATCTTGGAATTTAAGATTTGATCCTATGATCAAATCTTTTGGCTTTAATCAAAACATTGATGAATCTTGTGTTTACAAGTAATCATCAATAGTTCAGTAGCTCACTTAGTGTTGTATATGATTGATATCCTAATCATTGGGAATGATGTAGGCTATCTTACTGACATTAATAGTGACTAGCAGCTCATTTCCAAATAAAAGTTGGGAGAAGCTTAGTTTGTTCTTAGGTTCTAAATTGTTTAGAACAGTAAGAACAAAATGCTAGTCATATTTCAAGCGTCTTATATCTACAAATGTTGATTAGATATGAGATGTAGAATTCTGAGAAGGATTCACGACCTATTAGGGTAGAATTCTTTTGTCTAAGGAACTGTATTCTTAGACACCTCAAGGAGTTGAGGAATGCCCTATGCAATAGGCAATGTCAGTGAGTATCAATCTAATCTAGGATATGGTCACTGGAGAACCGTTAATTATATTCTCAAGTATCTTTGGAGAATGAGGAACTATATGCTCATGTATGGCGCTAAGGATTTGATCCTTACAGGATACACTTACACAGATGTTTTAACTGGTAAGGATTTGATGAAATCTACATCAGTGTCTGTCTTCACTCTTAAATAGAGGAGATATAGTATGACATCACATCAAGCTAGGATGCAATGCAGCCTCGACCTATAGGCCGAAAACTACGCTGTTTGTGAAGCAGCGATCGAGGCTGTAAGACTTGGAAAGTTCGAGGCTGATTTGGAAAGTGTTCCAAATATGACCTTTCCTAATGTAAGACAAACATGCACATTGAATTGAATGAAAGTATTGCTGATCATTCACAAAGGCTCTCTCGGCTAAAGTGTATGAGGATCATCTAGATGGTCTAGATCTACGAGATAAGTACAAAGATGTAATCTAGGGCAAGTGGGAGAAATGTAATGGGTATAGTGGATGCCCTAGTTTATTGTTTTTGGGTCAAATTGTGCAATTTTAGTAACAATAACTCTTTATTGTACAAACCTCAACAACAACGTATTGAGACAAGTGAACAATTTGTCATCATTCACTACCTACGAGTTTTAGGGCATAAAACCCAACAATAGTCTAATGTTAGAATACATAGAAGAGCCTCTGTAATCCCATAACTCCCGTTGGTTGAAGGAGAGTGGGGAGTTACGATCGTGTAACTCCCCAATGAGGTGTCAAAACCTCATTCCTCAAAATATATCAATTTAACCATTAAATTAATATATATTTAAACTATATGTTATACAATTAAATTAAATTAATTTAACCAAATCAATATTCAATTAAATTAATTTTAACATATAGTTTTAAATTCAATTAAATCATATTTAATCGAATTAATTCAACCAACTAATTAAATATCATATATTTAATTATATTTGAATCAAATTCAAATATGTCTCTCTCATTTAACCTATAGTCTTAATGTGCATCTAATGTACATTAAATATAAACTATAGTATTAATTTAATTAAATCATATTTAATTAAATTAAATTAATTAATTAATTCTCCAATTAATTAATTCTTTAATTAAATATCAAATATTTAATTAACTTACTATTTGAATCAAATTCAAATAATTCTCTCATAAACAATAAAGTTTAATTCATCAATTAAACTTATATTATAATGTATCTTCATACATTATCTTAATCGTAACAAATACAATAAAATTCCCTTAACGAATTTGAACACACTTCAAATTCTATTCAAGACTATTTAACCTCAGAACCCTTTACGAGCTAGCAGGTGGACCTAATGGACCTACAGATCAGAAGCTCCAACGATACGAGACTAATTGGCTAAACTCATTAACCAAATTAGTCGACATTCGTTAACTGTGAGTCACTCCACTAAAGACCCACAGCTGCACTCTTCTCACTGTAGAATATTTCTGTGTCCACGGATATCGACCAATAACAGTAAGTCAATCCTTCACGAGTGTTCGTAACGCCAGCTGGGTCAAATTACCGTTTTACCCCTGGGTTACCTCTGGATCCTTAAGTACCACTGATTCCTCTAATGAACAATCTGTTTATGATCCAATCAATAAACAGCAGTTCCTCTCGGGCCAGGAGAGGATGGGCACCCTTGTTCAAGACCCGGAATCAGCCCTTAAGGGAACACACATCTACTTGCCCCAATAGGGGAAGGAGTGAATTCCATCTTGTACTGTTATGTTCCCAGCCCCCATTCGGTCTTGCCCCTGAAATGGTAAGCTTATTGAGTCGGCGAACTGGCCACTCTCACCCATACGAATCTAAGGACAATCCCTCCTGAAAAGGAGTTCATAACAGACTCAGGATTGAGATTGAGTTACCTAGGTCATCCTATTGAAATAGAAACCTTAACTAGTCAACGGTGTTACATCTAGTGGTTACTATTTCGCGGTCCGGTCTTATGCAAACTCATTGCACAGGATACCCCCACTCGCATGTCTCCTACATGGATGCTTTGGATCATTGCATCTGTATCGAATACAAAGTAGGCCGTATCACATAGTGTTACCAGGATAAGGTACCCAGCCTTATCCCTATACTATAGACCATTTAGGTTGTTACTTGAACACTGATCCCCGTATGTCCCCACATACTAGTTCAAGTTTCATCTAAACAACCTAGGATCTTAGTTTATTGGATTTGGGTCAAATTGTGCAATTTTAGTAACAATAACTCTTTATTGTACAAACCTCAACAACAACGTATTGAGACAAGTGAACAATTTGTCATCATTCACTACCTACGAGTTTTAGGGCATAAAACCCAACAACTCCCACTTGAACTAAAACTCTAGCTTAGTGGGATGTACAATAATCTATCATGGCAATGGGTGTATAGATACATGTATAATACATAAAACGTATATATACAATGTTCAAATACAATAAACTAGGGCATCCACTATACCCATTACATTTTGGGTTTTATGCCCTAAAACTCGTAGATAGTAAATGTACTTTTGACCGAACATTAATAAAGTGATGTATTATTCAATGTTTGTATTATATCTTGTCTTGTTAACCCTAATCCAATAAACTAAACATCCATGGCTAATAGAATGAGGCTTGAACTAGTATGTAGGGACATACGGGGATCAATGTTCAAGTTTTAGCCTAAAGGGTCTGTAGTATAGGGATAAGGCTGGGTACCTTATCCTGGTGACACTATGGATACGGCCCGCTTTGTATATTGATACAAACGTAATGATCCAACGCGTTCATGTGGTTGACATGTGAGTGGGGGTATCCTGTGCAATGAGTTTGCACAAAGACCGGACCGCGAAATAGTTAACCACTAACTGTAACACCGTTAGTTAGTTTGGTTTCTATTTCACTAGGATGACCTAGGCAACTTGGCCTTAATCCTGAGTGGATTATGGACTCCTGTCCATGAGGGATTGTCCTTTGATTTGTACGGGTGAGAGTGGCCTGTTCGCCGACTCAATAAGCCTACCATTTTGGGGACAAGACCGAGTGGGGAGCTGGGAACGTAGTCTTACAAGATGGAATTCACTCCTTCCCGATATTAGGGTAAGTAGAGGTGTGTTCCCTTAAGTGGTGTCTCCGGGTCTTGAACAATGGGCCCTACCCTCTTCATGGCACGAGAGGGATTTCTGTTTGCTGGTTGGACCACAAACAGGTTGTTCATTAGAGGAGCACTGGTACTTAAGGACCAAGAGGTAGCCCAGGGGTAAAACGGTAATTTGACCTAGCTGGGGTACGAACACACGTGAAGGGCTAACTTGCTGTTAACGGTCGATATCCGTGGACACAGAAATATATCTGCAGTGAGAAGAGTGCAGCTATGGTTCTATAGTGGAGTGAACCACAGTTAACGAACATTGATTAATTTGGTTAATGAGTTTAGCCAATTAATCTCACATCGTTGGAGCTTCTGATCTGTAGGTCCATTAGGTCCCACCGGTAGCTCTATAAGGGCGTTGAGGTAAATTTCTAAGGGAGAATTGAATATTCGAAGTGGTTTGAATAGTAAAATAAAATATGAATTTGATTCATATTATAAAACTATAGGTTATAATTAATGCACATTAGATGTACATTAATACTATAGTTTATTTTTGAGAGGAATATAATTAAATATGAGATATTTAATTATGATATTAATTAATTAGAGAATTAATTAATTATTGTTTTAATTCAATTCAATTAAATTTAATTTAATTGAATTAGATTAAAACTTTAGGTTATGTGGGAATGTTATGTAAATATATGATTTACATTAATTATAATAATTAGTTAATTTAATTGTTAAATTAATTATATTATTATAAATTGGTTAATAATTTAGAATTATTAATTAATTTAATTATCAGTTAGTTGAACTGATAAGTGTGTACGTGTGAAGGGGAGTTAAATTAGGGAGTGGGAAGTTTCATCGGTAAAAATAACCACTCCCCAATTTAATCCCATTTTGTTGAGTAGGTTACGTAGCCCTCATTCACACGCCATTCTCTCCCTCTCCCTCTCTAGATCTCTCTGCAATTTCTCTCAAGGATACAGAGAAGAAAATTCTCCCAACCCTTTAGAAAATTTCGCTTCCACAAGCACTTTTCGCACATCCTTCAAGAGAATACCGGTGCAACCATTTTGGTGGTGTTCGTGAATATTTTCCAGTGGAGAACCAAGGATTTTTGGCGAAGCAATTCAAGAAATCTTCAAGGGTAAGTCATTCTTGAATTCTAGGATCATTAGGATCCTCTTCTAGATTGGAATCTAGAGTTTTTTTGTTTAAGAGATGCATGTTTTATAATTAAAATTCAGTAGTTTTTATTTAATTATACTGCTGTATTTTGTTTGCCAAACGTATTGGTATTTTAATCCAAATTAAAAAACTGAGTTAAGGTTTCTGTAAGTTTCCGCTGCAAAAGGGCTTTTATCCCTTCAATTGGTGTCAGAGCCTTCTCTGTATTTTAATTTGTGAATTAAAATTTGCGTTGGTTTTAGGTGGGATTTAATTGCATTATGAATGTTAATTTGCTATGAACTGGAGATTAATTGGCCTTAGATTTACAATTTTTTTTTGATGCGATCAAATGTAAAGGCCCCTGCGTTTTTGGGCAATTAAATTGTAAATCGAGTCTCTGTAAGTCCAAGTCTAGTTTAGGCTGAAGAACGATGAAGATCGGGACCAAAATTGGCCAAAAGCGGCGGAAAACGGCGAAGAATTGCGGCTGGAACAGTGCAGGTTTTTCCAGAAATTTCGAAAAAAAAAAAAAAAACGAAAAATCAGACGAGGGCTGACGTCAGCATGAAGGACGCTGACGTCATGAGGCGCGGTCCAGGGAGCGGTCCAGTTTGCGTCGCCCGGTTCTTCGGATGCGCGCGGTTCACGCCTGGTTCGTTGACTGGTCCGCCTGGTTCGTTGACTGGGCGGTTTTTGACGCTGGTTTCGTGTTTTTCCGGTCCGGTTCGAGCGGTTTTGAGCTGGTTCGAGCGGTTTTGGCAATTTTAAAGCGGTTTTGGTCCGGTTCGGGGCTGCAGAAGGCTGTAATAGGATAGAATTTTGCTTTATTCTTGTAATTTAGCTTTAATTTTGTCCTAGAGGCCAATTAATCGGTTCATATGCTATTTTATATGCTTTATGGATGTCATATAATATTAGAAATCCCACCTTAGGTTATAAAGCATGCTCATGCATTTATGT
The DNA here is from genome assembly GCA_017139565.1 of Luffa aegyptiaca. Taxonomy (NCBI): domain Eukaryota; kingdom Viridiplantae; phylum Streptophyta; class Magnoliopsida; order Cucurbitales; family Cucurbitaceae; genus Luffa; species Luffa aegyptiaca. The sequence goes on along the minus strand of CM029398.1, from coordinate 32,134,468 downwards.
ATGTTATAATTAGATTATAATATATGATTGAAATGCATGGTTTGATTTTCATGAGTTATTAATATATAGTTGAGTTATATTAAATTCATGAAAATGGAAAAGTATGATGCATACAATTAAATAGTTTTAATATAAGAGTTATATTAAAAATAATTTGTTTGCAGCATGCTAAGTTGATTTTCCATTTTTTGGCCATAATAAAATTGTTTACTATTTAAATGGAAATCAAATTGCATTGAGCATGATACATCCATAGATTAATATAAGGGTTATATTGATTATCATGCAATGCAAAATACTATAGTTTGAATTTCATTAACTTGAATATGATTGTTAATTGTTTTAAAAACTATAGTATGCATGATTATAGGGCTAATCATTAAAATTTTGAAATAGTTTAAAATTTTATGATTAGAAACCGTCAATCTATAATCAAGATGTGCATGTTCACATAGGATCATTAGGTTAAATTGAATTAATTTTAATGGGTTAAAATTAATTAGACCTAAGATCATTCTCTAATAGGATTAGAATATCTTACTTAGTTTTAAAATAGTTTTAATGAACTAAGTAGGACGAACATTCCTAAGATTATAAGGGAACTCTACCAGTGAAGTTCTGTCTAAGGATTGGAGGTATTTAAGTTGACGGTAAACGGAACACCTCCTACCTGGGAACGGATCTGGAACACCGGAGTTGAATTAATCTCAGGTTAATGTTAGAATAATGTCGCTAGGTTAATTAAATTGGTTTAATATACCTAGACATTAGGTCTTATTATAATAGTTATAATAGGACTAGACTTAGATAAATGACTTAGCCGGATTTATCTAGGTTTAATCAAACCCTAAAATTAATAATAGGTTACTTTAGTGGGAGGAAAATTACAAAACTTGATTTAAATCGAGTTTTGCTCCTGCGTCCCTATGATGTTCACACCGTGAGATCCATGCTCGGCTTTGTGTCGTTTTAGCGCGGCCTCCCTTCGGAGAGTGTTTGCATGGGTCAATACCAAGGTGAATGGGGAAAGTGACTATAGTAAGTGGGAGCAGGACACGTGTCAACGTATCCTTCGGTCTCCGCCCCTAGGTCACAACGTGAGATTCCTATGATCCGCCTGCGTGTTGTCTCGGCGCAACCATCCCTTCGGAGGGCCTGATCATAGGATTCGGAACACCGTGAACTCCTGAATAGGATAGGGTCACTTAGGCTAATTACCAACAGTTGTCTTTCCTAACGGTAGCCTGTTGGTGCGTGCCTCTGGGATCTAAAAGTGGGAGGGTTACACTTACGGGGAGGAGTTAATTTGTTAACAAATCCTTGACCGAACAACGGTGGTTAATATCTAATGGAATATGAGTTATTCTGGTATTAGAAATTGACTGAGATGAGTCTCATTTTAGAGGAGGAACAACTGATCATCCTTCGGTGGCTGTTCTTCTAAACCTCTAAAGCATCGTTGCGAAACACAATCATAGTTTTATTAGGGTTCTTTGATTGTTTGTTTGCAAAATTGATTGGATGTATGCAATTGTTTGTATTGCTTGTGTGATGGGTTAAGGCAAAGATAACTAATACGGTCACTTGTTTGTTTTTCAGCAATGTCTTCCTCTATAATTTCCCTGCTTAAAAATGAACAACTTACCGGCGAGAATTTTCCACAATGGAAATCTAACCTCAATACAATACTCGTGGTTGAGGACTTAAGGTTCGTTTTAACGGAGGAATGTCCTCCCGTTCCCCCTCGCACTGCCACTCAGGCAGTTAAGGACGCCTACGAACGCTGGACCAAGGCCAATGAAAAGGTCAAAGTCTATATTTTGGTCAGCTTGTCTGAAGTGTTGGCCAAGCGTTACGAGAACGTGGCAACTACCAGGGAAATTATGAATTCCCTGCAGGAGATGTTTGGACTTCCGTCCTACCAGCTCCACCACGACGCCTTGAAGAACGTCTTCAATGCCAAAATGCCGGAAGGTCAATCTGTTAGGGAACACGTCCTGGACATGATTAACCAATTCAACATAGCTGAGGCAAATGGCGGGGTTGTCTGCGAGCGCAGTCAGGTTGCGTTCATCCTTCACTCGCTCCCAGCGAGCTATCTGTCTTTCAGGACGAACGCGAGCATGAATAAGATTCAGTTCAACCTGACTACCCTCCTCTCGGAGTTACAGATTTATGAGTCCTTGCAAAAGAGCAAGGGCAAAAATGTGGTTAAAGGAGAGGCCAATGTGGCCCATTCCAAGAAGAAGTTCCTGAAGGGTTCATCCTCAGGGACTAAATCTGTACCCCAGGCTTCTTCATCGAAGCAGATCCAAAAAAGGAAGGGAGACAAGGGGAAGGCTCCTGCACAGGCTGTGCAAGGAAAGGGGAAGGCCAAGGTCGTGGCCGACAAAGGCAGATGCTTCCACTGTAATGCAGATGGTCACTGGAAGCGCAACTGTCCCCGCTACCTTGCTGAGAAGAGAAGAGAAAAAGAAGGTAAATTCGATTTACTTGTGTTAGAGACTTGTCTCGTTGAACATGATGAGTTTGCCTGGATACTGGATTCGGGAGCCACTAATCATGTTTGTTCTTCTTTTCAGGGAAATAATTTCCAGCAGCTGGCAGAGGGTGAAATGACGCTCAAGGTCGGAACAGGAGACGTCGTTTCAGCTCGTGCAGTGGGAGCTGCAAAATTATTCTTTAGAAATAGGTTTTTAATTTTAGAGGACTTGTACTTGGTTCCTAGAATTAAAAGGAACCTGATTTCTGTTTCAGCTTTGTTAGAACAATGTTATTCAGTTTCCTTCTTGCTTAATGAAGCTTTAATTTCAAAGAATGGAGTTTACATTTGTTCAGCTAAGCGTGAGAATAATTTATTTGTGTTAAGACCAAATGATGCTAAGGCTATTTTAAGTCATGAAATGTTTAAAACGGCCGAAACGCAAAACAAAAGGCAAAAAGTTTCTCCTTTAAGTAACAACACGTATCTTTGGCATCTTCGTCTTGGTCATATTAACATCGATCGGATCGATCGTTTGGTTAAAAATGGACTTCTAAGTGACATAGAAGATACATCTTTACCACCCTGTGAATCGTGTCTCGAGGGTAAAATGACCAAGAGGCATTTTACCGGAAATGGTTATAGGGCCAAAGAACCACTTGAACTGATACATTCGGATCTTTGTGGTCCAATGAATGTAAAGGCTCGAGGTGGTTTTGAATACTTCATCTCTTTCATAGATGATTATTCACGATACGGTTACTTGTACCTAATGGGCCATAAGTCTGAGGCTCTTGAAAAGTTCAAGGAGTTTAAGGCTGAGGTAGAAAATCTATTAGGTAAAACAATTAAGATGCTTCGGTCAGATCGAGGTGGAGAGTATTTGGATCAAAGATTCCAAGACTATATGATAGAACATGGAATCCAATCACAACTCTCAGCACCTGGTACACCCCAGCAAAATGGTGTATCAGAAAGGAGAAACAGAACCTTGTTAGACATGGTTCGATCAATGATGAGCTATGCTCAGTTGCCTAGCTCGTTTTGGGGGTATGCAGTAGAGACTGCAGTACATATTCTTAACAGTGTTCCCTCAAAAAGTGTTTCTGAAACTCCTTTTGAGTTATGGAGGGGGCGTAAACCTAGTTTGCGTTACTTTCGTATTTGGGGTTGTCCTGCACATGTGTTAGTAACAAATCCTAAGAAATTGGAACCACGTACGAGAATATGCCAATTTGTTGGGTACCCGAAAGAAACGAGAGGTGGTCTTTTCTATGACCCTCAAGATAATAAAGTATTTGTATCGACAAATGCAACTTTCTTGGAGGAAGACCACATACGAGATCATCGACCACGAAGTAAGTTAGTATTAGGAGAAGCTACAGAAGGATCAACAAGGGTTGTTGATGAACCTGGTCCTTCAACAAGAGTTGTTGGAGAATGCAGTTCTTCTCGTCAATCTAGTCCTCCTCACGTAGTGGGAGAGCTTCGACGCAGTGGGAGGGTTGTGACACAACCTAACCGCTACTTGGGTTTAACAGAAACACAAGTAGTCATACCTGATGACGGCGTAGAAGATCCATTGTCTTATCGTCAGGCAATGAATGATGTAGATAAGGACGAGTGGGCCAAAGCCATGGACCTTGAGATGGAGTCAATGTACTTCAATCAAGTTTGGGAACTTGTAGATCTACCTGAGGGGGTCAAACCCATTGGGTGTAAATGGATCTATAAGAGAAAAAGAGATGCTGCTGGGAAAGTACAGACTTTCAAAGCAAGACTTGTAGCAAAGGGTTATACCCAACGAGAAGGAGTGGACTATGAAGAAACTTTTTCTCCAGTTGCTATGCTAAAGTCCATAAGAATCCTCTTATCCATTGCCACATTTTATGATTATGAAATTTGGCAAATGGATGTCAAGACAGCTTTTCTGAATGGCAATCTTGACGAGAGTATTTTTATGTCTCAACCCGAAGGGTTCATATCCCAAGGTCATGAGCAAAAAGTTTGCAAACTGAATACTCTTGTAAGGGACTACCGGACACTACACATATCTCCACAATGGTATGATATTGTCCACTTTGGGCATAAGCCCTCATGGCTTTGTTTTTGGATCCACCCCAAAAGGCCTCATACCAATGGAGATACTTGTCCTCCCTTATAAACCCATGATCATCCCCTTATCTAGCCAATGTGGGACTTTGGTCGCACTCCCAACAATCAAATTTTGTTGGGTTTTATGCCCTAAAACTCGTAGATAGTAAATGTACTTTTGACCGAACATTAATAAAGTGATGTATTATTCAATGTTTGTATTATATCTTGTCTTGTTAACCCTAATCCAATAAACTAAACATCCATGGCTAATAGAATGAGGCTTGAACTAGTATATAGGGACATACGGGGATAAATGTTCAAGTTTTAGCCTAAAGGGTCTGTAGTATAGGGATAAGGCTGGGTACCTTATCCTGGTGACACTATGGATACGGCCTGCTTTGTATATTGATACAAACGTAATGATCCAACGCGTTCATGTGGTTGACATGTGAGTGGGGGTATCCTGTGCAATGAGTTTGCACAAAGACCGGACCGCGAAATAGTTAACCACTAACTGTAACACCGTTAGTTAGTTTGGTTTCTATTTCACTAGGATGACCTAGGCAACTTGGCCTTAATCCTGAGTGGATTATGGACTCCTGTCCATGAGGGATTGTCCTTTGATTTGTACGGGTGAGAGTGGCCTGTTCGCCGACTCAATAAGCCTACCATTTTGGGGACAAGACCGAGTGGGGAGCTGGGAACGTAGTCTTACAAGATGGAATTCACTCCTTCCCGATATTAGGGTAAGTAGAGGTGTGTTCCCTTAAGTGGTGTCTCCGGGTCTTGAACAATGGGCCTTACCCTCTTCATGGCACGAGAGGGATTTCTGTTTGCTGGTTGGACCACAAACAGGTTGTTCATTAGAGGAGCACTAGTACTTAAGGACCAAGAGGTAGCCCAGGGGTAAAACGGTAATTTGACCTAGCTGGGGTACGAACACACGTGAAGGGCTAACTTGCTGTTAACGGTCGATATCCGTGGACACAGAAATATATCTGCAGTGAGAAGAGTGCAGCTATGGTTCTATAGTGGAGTGAACCACAGTTAACGAACATTGATTAATTTGGTTAATGAGTTTAGCCAATTAATCTCACATCGTTGGAGCTTCTGATCTGTAGGTCCATTAGGTCCCACCGGTAGCTCTATAAGGGCGTTGAGGTAAATTTCTAAGGGAGAATTGAATATTCGAAGTGGTTTGAATAGTAAAATAAAATATGAATTTGATTCATATTATAAAACTATAGGTTATAATTAATGCACATTAGATGTACATTAATACTATAGTTTATTTTTGAGAGGAATATAATTAAATATGAGATATTTAATTATGATATTAATTAATTAGAGAATTAATTAATTATTGTTTTAATTCAATTCAATTAAATTTAATTTAATTGAATTAGATTAAAACTTTAGGTTATGTGGGAATGTTATGTAAATATATGATTTACATTAATTATAATAATTAGTTAATTTAATTGTTAAATTAATTATATTATTATAAATTGGTTAATAATTTAGAATTATTAATTAATTTAATTATCAGTTAGTTGAACTGATAAGTGTGTACGTGTGAAGGGGAGTTAAATTAGGGAGTGGGAAGTTTCATCGGTAAAAATAACCACTCCCCAATTTAATCCCATTTTGTTGAGTAGGTTACGTAGCCCTCATTCACACGCCATTCTCTCCCTCTCCCTCTCTAGATCTCTCTGCAATTTCTCTCAAGGATACAGAGAAGAAAATTCTCCCAACCCTTTAGAAAATTTCGCTTCCACAAGCACTTTTCGCACATCCTTCAAGAGAATACCGGTGCAACCATTTTGGTGGTGTTCGTGAATATTTTCCAGTGGAGAACCAAGGATTTTTGGCGAAGCAATTCAAGAAATCTTCAAGGGTAAGTCATTCTTGAATTCTAGGATCATTAGGATCCTCTTCTAGATTGGAATCTAGAGTTTTTTTGTTTAAGAGATGCATGTTTTATAATTAAAATTCAGTAGTTTTTATTTAATTATACTGCTGTATTTTGTTTGCCAAACGTATTGGTATTTTAATCCAAATTAAAAAACTGAGTTAAGGTTTCTGTAAGTTTCCGCTGCAAAAGGGCTTTTATCCCTTTAATTGGTATCAGAGCCTTCTCTGTATTTTAATTTGTGAATTAAAATTTGCGTTGGTTTTAGGTGGGATTTAATTGTATTATGAATGTTAATTTGCTATGAACTGGAGATTAATTGGCCTTAGATTTACAATGCAATTCATAATGCAATTAAATCCCACCTAAAACCAACGCAAATTTTAATTCACAAATTAAAATACAGAGAAGGCTCTGACACCAATTGAAGGGATAAAAGCCCTTTTGCAGCGGAAACTTACAGAAACCTTAACTCAGTTTTTTAATTTGGATTAAAATACCAATACGTTTGGCAAACAAAATACAGCAGTATAATTAAATAAAAACTACTGAATTTTAATTATAAAACATGCATCTCTTAAACAAAAAAAACTCTAGATTCCAATCTAGAAGAGGATCCTAATGATCCTAGAATTCAAGAATGACTTACCCTTAAGATTTCTTGAATTGCTTCGCCAAAAATCCTTGGTTCTCCACTGGAAAATATTCACGAACACCACCAAAATGGTTGCACCGGTATTCTCTTGAAGGATGTGCGAAAAGTGCTTGTGGAAGCGAAATTTTCTAAAGGGTTGGGAGAATTTTCTTCTCTGTATCCTTGAGAGAAATTGCAGAGAGATCTAGAGAGGGAGAGGTCGAGAATGGCGTGTGAATGAGGGCTCCTTAACCTACTCAACAAAAATGGGATTAAATTGGGGAGTGGTTATTTTTACCGATGAAACTTCCCACTCCCTAATTTAACTCCCCTTCACACGTACACACTTATCAGTTCAACTAACTGGTAATTAAATTAATTAATAATTCTAAATTATTAACCAATTTATAATAATATAATTAATTTAACAATTAAATTAACTAATTATTATAATTAATGTAAATCATATATTTACATAACATTCCCACATAACCTAAAGTTTTAATCTAATTCAATTAAATTTAATTTAATTGAATTGAATTAAAACAATAATTAATTAATTCTCTAATTAATTAATATCATAATTAAATATCTCATATTTAATTATATTCCTCTCAAAAATAAACTATAGTATTAATGTACATCTAATGTGCATTAATTATAACCTATAGTTTTATAATATGAATCAAATTCATATTTTATTTTACTATTCAAACCACTTCGAATATTCAATTCTCCCTTAGAAATTTACCTCAACGCCCTTATAGAGCTACCGGTGGGACCTAATGGACCTACAGATCAGAAGCTCCAACGATGTGAGATTAATTGGCTAAACTCATTAACCAAATTAATCAATGTTCGTTAACTGTGGTTCACTCCACTATAGAACCATAGCTGCACTCTTCTCACTGCAGATATATTTCTGTGTCCACGGATATCGACCGTTAACAGCAAGTTAGCCCTTCACGTGTGTTCGTACCCCAGCTAGGTCAAATTACCGTTTTACCCCTGGGCTACCTCTTGGTCCTTAAGTACCAGTGCTCCTCTAATGAACAACCTGTTTGTGGTCCAACCAGCAAACAGAAATCCCTCTCGTGCCATGAAGAGGGTAGGGCCCATTGTTCAAGACCCGGAGACACCACTTAAGGGAACACACCTCTACTTACCCTAATATCGGGAAGGAGTGAATTCCATCTTGTAAGACTACGTTCCCAGCTCCCCACTCGGTCTTGTCCCCAAAATGGTAGGCTTATTGAGTCGGCGAACAGGCCACTCTCACCCGTACAAATCAAAGGACAATCCCTCATGGACAGGAGTCCATAATCCACTCAGGATTAAGGCCAAGTTGCCTAGGTCATCCTAGTGAAATAGAAACCAAACTAACTAACGGTGTTACAGTTAGTGGTTAACTATTTCGCGGTCCGGTCTTTGTGCAAACTCATTGCACAGGATACCCCCACTCACATGTCAACCACATGAACGCGTTGGATCATTACGTTTGTATCAATATACAAAGCGGGCCGTATCCATAGTGTCACCAGGATAAGGTACCCAACCTTATCCCTATACTACAGACCTTTTAGGCTAAAACTTGAACATTGATCCCCGTATGTCCCTACATACTAGTTCAAGCCTCATTCTATTAGCCATGGATGTTTAGTTTATTGGATTAGGGTTAACAAGACAAGATATAATACAAACATTGAATAATACATCACTTTATTAATGTTCGGTCAAAAGTACATTTACTATCTACGAGTTTTAGGGCATAAAACCCAACAGTTTTCTGGTGAGTCTTGGCCGCTCCGAAACATCCTTTCGTGATTCAACTACTTACTCGTTTCATTGCACAACTGTAGCTTGACCCACGCGAATTCGGCAAAGATCCTCATCGATTACGTGTTTCCCCCGAGCCTCCTTGCACGCAGTTTGAGTCCCCAGCCAACTACAACACCGGTTATTCCTCTTTTTAGTAAGTTTTTCATCCACCCATTCACAACCAACTTAAGTCTAGAGTTACCCAATCGCTAACAACCCTATTTATGCAATCTTAGGCCCTTACGACCGCGAGACAACAAGAGTTCGAGGCTGTTTGGTGAGTTTTCGGTAAGGACAACAAGTATCATGCTCTTTTAGAACTTGCATATGTGCTTTAAATTAGTATCTAAGCTTTGGGTACTCTTTGTCGTAGGTTCCTTTCAATTCTTGTGTGCCCAATAAGATTCGAACCAACTTGTGGGTAAGAGAAACTCTTTTAAGCAATACTCATTTCCCTAGTTAGCCTTTAGATTGATTTCTAACCTCTAAAACTTGGCTTTTGTACTTAGAACCGTTCTTTAAATTGTTAGGAGTGCATTAGGACTTAGATAAGTGGAATTCTACCTGTTGGATCTGTTTGTTGGTGTGCTAGCATGTTGTGTGCTTTATTTGTTCATTTTAGTATATTTGGTATATATGTGCTTGTTTTTATGTTATTGAAAAAGTTTTGAACTTGTTGAACTGATGTGTTGAACTGTCATGTGAATTATGCTGAGATGCTGTGATTTGAACTTGATGTGATAAGCATGTTATTTCATTGTGATTGGTTGCAGCGCATGATTTTAATGTTGTGAGTGTGCACTGTACTTTTGGTTGTTGCATAGACTAAAAGCATGACGTGAGATAGAATAGCACGGTTGGAATGTGCATTCTGGGTTGCGTGCATGTCATTGGCATAAACATGGTCTAGAAGCATTATGAGTAGGATTCATGCATTTTAGTGAGATTGTGAGGTCAGAGGACCTTGTGTTTTGAAAAGGAAAGTTAGGTGAATACCAGATGCCTCGAGTAAAAATGGTCGAGGGGTGGTATGTCACCAATGGACTAAGAGGAGCATCGGGTGCCTTGGGTAATATGGCCAAGGGGCGATGTGATGAGTCTATACGTTGTGAAAGTCATCGGGTGCCTTGGGTAATATGGCCAAGGGGCGATGTACAGTTTGATCGTGAAGTCATCGGGTGCCTTGGGTAATATGGCCAAGGGACGATGCATAGTTCGAGGCCTTGGGTAATATGGTCAAGGGTCGAACGCTGAGCGCTGTAGAGAAATGTCGAGGCCCTGGGTAATATGGTCAGGGGTCGGCGTGACTCGGAGGAGTCAGTCTTAGAGAGCTTGTGAGGGCTACGAGTATTGAGTGAGCTTGTGTAGCTTGAGTGGAAACTGAGTGTGCATGGCATGGTGCGGAATTCATGTGTTAGGTGCATGGTTAGTTGCACGTTTACATAATTGAGCATGTTACAATATGTATGATGTCCACCTCATATGTAAGGCATGTTATTGTGATTGTAAAGCATGATGTTCGCTATGTATGATGTATGATGTTTGATGGCTCTTCAGGTGTGAGCCACTTACTCAGTACCGTGGTTGTGTACTGACCCATCACCAGATTTTGCATGTGATGAGGAATACTACGAGCCTGGTGATGCTGAGGATAAGGCCTGAGAAAGAGATAAATTTTAATACCTTGTAGTTGGGTTTTGTCTTCTTATGGTCTTGTTTCTTCCATTCTATGTTACATGTCTTTAGACTTAAAGTTGAGTTGAATCGTGTTGTTATTGTTCTCTTTCGAAATGTAATTGAGTAAAGGTTGGTGATATTTGAAGTTAGTGTTGTTTGGAAGTTGAAAGTTCGTTTTAGGATTTTCTACTTTTACTCGGTAGTTGTTAAAGTTTGTATAGTTCGGAGTTTGTGGATGTTATGTTGTGCCTGATGTGAAATGGAGATGCTGGTTGGTTATTTAGAACTATAGGAGTGTATAAATCTTGTTTTCAGGTAATAACTAAATTTTGGGATAGTTATAGTTATGTCGTTATGCTGCCGAAATTTTCGGAGCATGAGGTTGACATTGAAGGATTGAAATTCCTCGGCAACGGAAGCGTATATTAGACCTTTTCGTTATTAATTTGGTTTCTTTGAAAACACCGATACATTGAGCCAAATTACACAATGATTTCTATAAATCTAAACTGGTTAAGCATGCAACTATGAATTCTAAAGAATTTAGAATTTGATAACTTTTGTGTTGGAGACCGGGATTCACCACAGCACTATGCTCCACACGTACAGCGAGAACTATGCTCCACACGTACAGCGAGATACTCCCACGAACACTACCCGTCGGATCACCCACTAAACTCTGAGTTCTTAAGATTTGGATTGTGGGATCCAATATCTTGAAGAAGGGGAATGGATTATTCAGCAAGAAATTTGCTGTACTTTCTTGAGAGAAGTTCTTGAGAGATTGGTTGCCATTGAGAGAGTTAGATTGGTGAGAATGCAGAAAAAACTCTCGTAGGTTGAAGGAGGGTGGGGAGTTACAATCATGTAACTCCCCATTGAGGTGTCAAAACCTCATTCCTCAATCCATATTAATTTAACCATTAAATTAATATATGTTAAAACTATATATTATGCACATTAAATTAATTTTAACCAAATCAACGTTTGATTAAATTAAATTTAACATATAGTTTTTAAATTCAATTAAATCATATTTAACTGAATTAATTTAACCAACTAATTAAATATCATATATTTAATTAATACTATATTTGAATTAAATTCAAATATCTCTCTCTCATTTAACTTATAGTTTTAATGTGCATCTAATGTATATTAAATATGAACTATAGTATTAATTTAATTAAATCATATTTAATAAAATAAAATTAAACTAATTAATTAATTCTCCAATTAATTAATTCTTTAATTAAATATCAAATATTTAATTAATTTTCTATTTGAATCAAATTCAAATAATTCTCTCATATAATATAGTTTTAATATGAATCTCTTATCATATTATTTTAACCTATAGTTTAATATGAATCTAATTCATATTTAATATTTGAACTCCTTCAAATATTTAATTCTCTCATTAATTAATTTTGAATCACATCCAAAATTAATTTTATATTATAAAGTTTAATTCACCAATTAAACTTTTATAATGTATCTTCATACATTATCTTAATTGTATCAAATACAATATAATTCCCTTATTATGCCTCATAACCAAGACAAACAATCAACACATAAAATCATACTTAATTAATGCAATCGTGCAATAGCCATGCACCTAACACATGAATTTTCGCACCATGCCATGCACACTCAAAACACATGAATTTCGCATCATGCCATGCATACTAGGTTTTCTCTCAAGCTCCATGAGCTCGCTCAACACTCATAGCCCTCACAAAGCTCTCTGAGACTGACTCCTTCGAGTCACGCCGACCCCTGACCATATTACCCAGGGCCTCGACGTTCCTCTACGGCGCTCAGCGTTCGACCCTTGACCATATTACCCAAGGCCTCGAACTGTGCATCGCCCCTTGGCCATATTACCCAAGGCACCCGATGACTTCACAATCAAACTGTACATCGCCCCTTGGCCATATTACCCAAGGCACCCGATGACTTTCACAACGTATAGACTCATCACATCGCCCCTTGGCCATATTACCCAAGGCACCCGATGCTCCTTTTAATCCATTGGTGACATACCACCCCTCGACCAGTTTTACCCAAGGCACATGATACTCACCTAACTTTCCTTTTTAATCACACAAGGTTCTCTAACCTCACAATCTCACCAGAATGCATGAATCCTACACATCATGCCACTAGACCATGCTTTATGCCCGAAGACCAGGACAATTATGCAGCACGCTCACAACATAAATAATATGCTCTTTTCGACAATCATAACGAAACGACAAACTAATCAACCAAACTCAATGAAATGATCTCAACAGTCCAACATATCGCAACAAACATCTAACCAACATCTCACATAGCACATAATTCAAGAAGCGATATATATATATAAATATAGATCATGAAAATATAACATGGTCAAAGCATACAACATGCTAGCACACAACAAACAGACCCAACAGGTAGAATTCCACTTACAATCGCTCTAAAGTACTCATAAGTAGTTCTAACGCTTCCTTCTTTAGCCCAAAACCAATCTTAAACTCGATTCGAACACTCTAAAACTCGTTCAAATCTAGGTATTGGGAAGTTCCATGGTTAGAAACATACTTAGAACACTCCAAAATCAAACTGAACCTACAAGAAAGAGTACCCAAGGCTTAGAGACTAATTTACAGCACATACATGAGTCCGAATAAGAACATAACAGTGTTGTTTCTTACCAAAAGGACTTGAACCCTTGTTGATCAATGACTAATGGTGTTCGATAATGCGAAATCGAAGCTATCGAACTATGGGTAGACCAATTTAAGGTCGTTCAGATTGTGGGTAATCACCGTAAACCAACTTTGAGCCTCAACGCTTCCTGTTAGGCGATCAAGAAAGCCTAAACCTGTGAAATTGAAGTCGTTAAGGAATGGGTATTGTAAGACTAAAGTCGAATGATGATGGGTAACTGCCGAATCTCACCGAGAGAAAGGAATGTCGCTGAAACGCGCACAGAATGCTCGCGTTTGACACGATTTTTGAGCTGCGGGCTAGCATTGTCGGAGATGGACCTGGAGGAGACCGCCGCCGGTAGTAGGTTGCTCGCGTGAGGAAGATGATTGCTCGAAGACCCAACCTTGTGGGTTGCGTGGTCCCCGAAATCGCCGCAAAGTTGCTGATGCTCGCGTGGGTTTGTTTCACGTTGCAACTCGTGGCCGTAGAAGAAGGATTTGGCGTGAATGATGGCTAAAGGTCGCCATTCGCGTGCGTGGGTTGTGCGGTTACTTGCTTGGTTGTCGCAGGAGGAAAGACACGGGGGAGGAAGGCAGCGAGCTTGGCGTGAAGAAGAAGAGGATTTCAAGGGGGGTGGCGGCTAAGGCGTGAAAGAGAGGGAGAAGAAGGAGATGCTTAGGGTTTGCCTCTTTTTTTTTTTTTTTTTTTAATCTATTTATTTTGTTAGTTTCTTTAATACTCCAATTTAAAAGAATGCTCCAAAAACACATAAAACGGAAACTAATAGCTAAGATATTAAATCCCAATTCAAACCTCTAAACCGAAATTATAGAAATTTAATCATCTAAACTTATGGACTAAACTGAGGTTTCTAACTTTCCAAATTAAAACTTGAGTGAACCGCCTCAATTACTCCAAAAAGTTCTAATTTTGAAACGCGGGGCGTTACAATAGGATACCCCCACTCGCATGTCTCCTACATGGATGCTTTGGATCATTGCATCTGTATCGAATACAAAGTGGGTCGTATCTCATAGTGTCACCAGGATAAGCTACCCAACCTTATCCCTATACTATAGACCATTTAGGTTGTTACTTGAACACTGATCCTCGTATGTCCCCACATACTAGTTCAAGTTTCATCTAAATAACCTAAGATCTTAGTTTATTGGATTTGGGTCAAATTGTGCAATTTCAGTAACAATAACTCTTTATTGTACAAACCTCAATTACAACGTATTTAGACAAGTGAACAATTTGTCATCATTCACTATCTACGAGTTTTAGGGCATAAAACCCAACAAACATTAGGGAAAAGTTAAGTAATGTCTCCTAGTTAGGTTGATTTTTGGGGGCGTTACAATTACATCATCAAAACATCATGCTTTAATTAAGGAAGAGATATTCAAGCTCATAAAGCATTTAAACAATTCAAAATATTTTCAAACTAACAACCCTTAATACCAATTGTAAGAGTGGTACTCAAATAATAAAGTATAAAGTGAGCTAGTTAAAAAAAAAAAAAACAACTTCTTTGATAAATTAATAACAAGAATTAATTATAATCAATTTTAATTATCAAGCAATAATTAATCCACAAAAGATTCCAAAAACAATTTTAATCATCAAATATTCAATGGTCAAATCTAAAGACACCATCAAAATCCAATATTTCAAACAATAAGATATCAAGTATATTTCATAAAGTTTGAATTCAAAAGAATCAATAGTATGTCAAAATAGATTTTCAACAATTTCTTATGACATGTAATTAATTCTATAAATTTAAACATAGAGCAAAGAAGAATATAAAATAAACATGAATCAATTTGAAATTAATCCATTTTAATTTTTCAATCACACAACCATGTATTCCATAAATGCACAATAATAAAGGTAAATGTCAAAAAGAATATTCATAAATAACTCATAGACATTTAATCTAATAATCAATTACGTTCTACAATCAATCCAATTAAAATCAATGTAGAAGGTAAATCAATTCAACAATTGCAACATTATTTATAACATTTCAATTATACAACAACAATAATAATAATAGTATATTTTATCAATAATTCAAGAATATAAAATTCAAACTCAATGAGCATATTTCAATAAATACATTCAACCATCAATAAATACATTGGTAAGCAAATCATAATTTCAATTTCAAACAATATCACAATATAGGGATAAAAATTTCCATTCAAAAAATATAATATTCAAATTCAAAGATAATGTCATAAAATATCTCAAATTATTTCAAAAGAGCATTAATAAGATAATCATAGATATGTTTCATTTCTACAAAATATATAAAAACATCCATTCAAGCAATCCAAGAATTTCAAATTTAAATTCAAATTCAAAGAAGATATCATGTGGCACATCTCACATTTATTTCAAATGCATTTAAGAGATAAAGTTACCAAAGAGGGACTTATCCTTTAATTGAGGCACCAAAAGAGTTATAAACTTGCATTTGAATTTTGAATAGATTCTTTTGAAGCTCATTCAATCTTCAAATTTGAATCTTGGAGCACACCTAGAAAACAATTTAGCTAAGTAGTTTTTGGTACTCATACTTGTTTGGGTCCATGTAGGTTAGTCTCAATTTTTGGAACCCATTTCTTTTTAGTTCCAACATTACTAGCATTCATTTTTGGCAAATAACAACTATTAAATTTATGACCAATTTTGCCACATGAATAACAAGTATCATTATGCATAAACTTTTCATTCATGTAATGTCTTTGCATGTTCTTTTTCACATAAGTGTTCCTTTTATTAGTATTTTGAAATTTTGCTTTATAAGGAACATTTCTCTTTATATATCCATTTAAGAGCATTTTTCAATTTATTACAATTTGGTCTAATATGACCTTTAATACTACAATAGTGACATATAGGCACAAATTTTGATTTTACATCCACATTTCTAGTATTTTCATAATTAGGTACAAATTTTGCATTGTGCATGCATTTGAATTTTTCATGGATAGCTCTAGATATCTCATGTTTTGAAACAAATTTAGATTCAATAAAATTAGGCACATTAGGTAAAACATCTTTAGACATATTGTAACGCCCCAGGCCCAGGATTCGGAATTCGGATTCGGCACCTAACGGCCCCGACATTCCCCTACGACCTAGTCAGGTTACCATACTCATCTTAAACCGCTTCTAAGTTTGAAGACTGTCCCCACAAACCAACACGAGGTCCTTTTAGCATGCTTTGTCCTCACTCACATGCTTCCTAGAAAAATTACGAGGAGGTCACCCAACATAGAACTTCTCCAAGCTAAGCACGCTTAACTTCAAAGTTCCTATGATTGAGCCACCGAAAAGGAAGGTGCATATTGTTGGTATAGGTAGTATCTATCAATTCTTTTAAACTTATCTTGACCATGCTTTCATGTCCTTAGGATCTCTCTCATTCGGATGTGATCTCGGTTCATTCATGTACCCCTCCTAACTTCGGGCGTCACACATATGAGGATCAACTTTAATAAAAGTAGTCTTAGAATTAGATGAAGAATTTTCATCCACAAGCCTAATCTCCTTTTGTCATTAAAAGGTTTACTCATATTCAAGGATGAAAATATTGATATCGGTAACAATATCGGTAATTAAGATTTACGGATATATCGATGGATATTTAGATATCGACGGATATTCTGGGAAAAATCACTGATATTACGGAAACTTATAAAAATATTGTAAATTTTTTTGTGAAACTTTATAATAAGTTTATTTATGTAACAAACTAATACCTTAAGCATATATCAATAATTTTAAAACTAATATATATTAATACAATAATAAATAGTTTTAAAAATTGTAAAATAAGTATAAACTTCATTCTATCTTCAAAGATTTTTTTGAACAACTTTCTTTTCTTTTAATATAAAAATAATATCAAATTTTAAAAGAAAATAAGAAATAAAAATTTATCAAGACGCAACAATCAAAATTATCAAAGATATATTGTCAATTTTTTCAAAGAGAGATAATTTTTATACTATAGTTCATAAATTAAAAATTATATTATCATATTGAAAAAGTGTGCATTTTATGGGTTAAACATGTCATATAATTTTATTTTTAGAGTATATTTTATGTACTAAATATGTAAGCTAAAATATTGTAAAACTATAAAACATAAAATAAGAACTAAAAAGAAAAGAAAAAAGTTGGGTAAATCTTAAATAGAAATAAAAACTCAAAAGAGAGAGAAAAAAAGTGAATTTAAAAAGAAAGTGAGAGAAAGAGGTGGGGTTGTGGAATGGAGGAAAAAAAAAAAAAGAAAAGAAAAGTTAAATATAATTGATTGTGGCAAGAATTGATCCTGTGACCTTCAAGCCATACACGTACAAAACCCATTGCTCAACCAACCTAGCAACCACGTGAGAATAATTAAGAATAACAAAAACAAATATAAATAAATAAAATATCACCGATATCTACTCAAAATCCACGATCTATAGTCGATATCGGCGATAAGGGGGTAAAAAAGATTTTACCCCCATATATTTTATCGAACCTACGGAAATAGAGATATATCGGCGATATTTCGGCCAATATCGCCGATTTTTTCATCCTTGCCCATATTAATAATTTTATCTAATTTTTGTGCATCTATTGTTAATTTATTAATGGATTCTTTGGCACAATTAAGCTCATTCATAAGATTTGACTCTTTGTTTAAGATATTTAACAAGTTCATGCAATTCAAAGCTATCATGCTCAAGAAATTTAATCATATCTAGCATAATACGTTTTTCTTCATTACATAAATTATCAGCATCATCATGTTTCACAACACTATTTGCATTTAATTTCAAGCATTCATTTTCTTCAACTAATGATTGATTTTCAACAATTATGGTGTTCAAGTTATTTTTCAATTCTAAAAATGAGGAATTAATTTTCTCTTTTTCTTCCTTTGCACTACTAAGCTCATGTAATAACTCATTGTTTTCATAAGCTAATTTAGTGTTCTTCTTTTTAGAACCATGTATTTAACACCTACCTTTTCAAATTCAAATTTAATTTCATTATAGGCATCCATAAGCTCATCGTAAGAGAGATTTTTGTTACTTACCTCTTCACTGTCACTTTCATTGTCGGTGTGAGCCATCAAGCATAAAAGGGATCCTTCACATTTTTCCTTTTTCCCTTCATAGAGTTTTTCTTGATTTTGAGATTTATAAATTTTCTTCACATGAAGAAAATCATTAGAAAGACAAAATGGATATTCTAACACATTATTAACTCTAATATTTGTCATAAGCTCAAACAATTAAGGGTGTGTTTGGTAGGTGATCTGAAAACAGAAATTTGAAAACAAGAGATTTAATGAAAACAGAGTTGTATTTCATGTTTTCGGATATGTGTTCAAAATGAAAACAGAAATTTGAAAACAAGGGATTTCAAAAATTGTTCAAAATGTGTTTGATAATATATTTATAAACCATGAAATATTTGTAGTTATCAACTAAATATTAAGTTACGTTAAATATAAACTATTATTAATTAATTTATAAACATTTTATATGTTATAAATTTTGTATAATTATTATTTTATAATACATTATATTATACAAATTTTAATTTTACAAAAATGAATTGAGTTTATAACATGAAATACTATATTTATTAAAGTTTTTATCTTTTTTTTTAATTTAATTATGCATTTAAAATTCTCAAATTCAAAATCTGGATACATTGAAAACATAAAAAGTTGTTTTCAGAATTTCCACTATTTGGATCATAGAATCCGAAAACAGTTTTCAAAAACAGATCTGCCAAACGCATATTCACTGAATTTAGTGAATCTGAAAACATAAAACAGAATCCGGATTGCGTACCAAACAGACCCTAAGTTTTCAAGAAGGATAATTTTCAAAGAGAGTTTTAAGAGAAAAATATATATTATTTTTACACTTTTTGAAACAAAAAAATATTGAGCTACCCACTCTGATACCAATTGTAGGATCGTATGGTAACATTAGAGGGGGTGGGGGGTGGGGGGTTGAATAGAGTTGCTTAATAAATTTTAAAAGAGTAGAGAGAAAGAGATAACACTGGAAAATTTATAGTGGTTCGGAAATCCCTACTCCACTCCCCAATACTCCTTCTTGGGTATTTTACTGCAACAACTCTCATTATCACCACCATCCAAACTTCCCAATTCCCAATTCCCCAATTCCCATGAAACCCAAAACCCTAAATCAATTCCAATGTCCATTTCTCCTCACCCCTTTCTCCTTCTTCTCGCCATAGCCTCCTTCTCTGCCGCCGAATGCCCTCTCAACTTCACCGTCCTCTGACAATTCTCCCAAGGCTCCGCCGTCTCCCGCCCCGATTTCTTAGATGAATGTCAATACATCCGCCTCGGCCTCGTCTCGTCCTCGCGCAGTACCTGAAACTCACCGGCTCGTTCTTGTTGCCGGTGAACTCTTCCGATTCGTGCTGGGATTCTTACCAGTCGGTCGTTAACGACACCACGAACCCACAAAATCGAAGATAACGCTGAAGAAATCTGGCGACATCGTGGGTTTAAGTTGACGAAATCCGGCGACATTGTGGGTTTAAGTTGAAGAAATCCGGCGGCATCCAGATCTAGTTGGATGGCGTGGTCGTTGATTCGGCGACGTCCGATTCCAGATGGCTTTGTGGGTTTAAGTTGAAGAAATTTGGCGGTGTCCTATTCCAAATCTGGCGATGCAGCCCGATTCCTGCCTGATTTTGTGGCGTTCCAACCTGAAATCCTTTTTTTTTTAAACACTGAAAGAAGAAAGGGAAGGGAGGAAGTGAGGGAAGAAGAAGAAGGGAGGAGAAAAAAAGAGAAAAAAAGAAAAAAAAAAATTTCGACACCGTCTGCCGGCGATGGTGTAACGACCCACCTTCTCATGACAAATTCCTAGGGCCGTTACCACATACATTTCATTTTTTTTTCTTCTAAGAACAACGATGAAATGACATTTAAAGTAAAACATGCTTATAAAATACGTGAAACTTTTCAACCTGGGATCCCAGTTAAAACAGAACAAGAAGAAATTTTAGCCATTCAAGCAAAAGACTTTAAGCGGAATAAATCTTAAAAACATCACATAACAAGTTCCAAAAGAAGGAATTTTGAAAGCATAAAATGCGGAAGTCGATAAGGAAATCCATGGCTCGTCAGCAGCAGTCCGCCACGCGCTCCGTATGTCATTGCTTGTACCTGAAAGGAAACATTTTGAAAAGAATGAGTATTAAAAATACTCAGTAAGTAACACTACTATTGGGAGGAGATTTACAAGCATTACATGGATATTTGGGGGTTAGTTGCTATTAAAGGGCCTAATAGTCATTCCATTTCATTTCATTTCATTTCACTTCAGTTCATTTCATTTCAGTTCATTTCATTTATCATGACGTACGGGTCACGTGGACAATTAACCAGCCTGTCACATGCTTACCAACTCATTGGAGGTACACAAGTGGGAATCGCGAGAGATCTCTACTTCCACTGATGGTAGAAGGCACCCAATCAGTGAAGCCAAGTCTCACCCATCAAGGCACCTATGTGTGCATAGCACTATAACTACCAACTCACTGGTGGGGCGTCCATGGGTTTGTAGTCGGAACTTTACTCCCACAGATAGTAGATGGCACCTAGTCTGCGAAGCCGAGTCCCGCCCATTTAGCTCCTCATCTCAGTCTATAAACATTTCAGTCCTAGGTGTTTAATTGCCACGGTCCCTACTGGAATAAGTAACCTATCCTCATTTCGTGTTAGGGCCCCTGTTAACAGAGTTTGATTTAGCTTGCAACCTACCCATCAAGTTTCTTTCTCATAAAGGTCTCTGAAGGGCTAATTTCACATGCTTTAACTACCTCGCCTTTCGTCTCATTCACGCGTAATTATCGAACCAACATCCAAAACACTAAGTAGAAAAGGCGCATATTTTAAACGACCAGCAACCAATATTAGCACATCGTAATCCAAGCGATAGCACGACACTTAGCCTCGTTATTCCCTGTAATGCTACCGAAAATTCGGCAGCATAACGACATACGTATAGTTGTTCCCAAATTTCTTATCACCTGTAACCAAGAGAATACACTTCCATATTCAAAACTGCCCAACTACAAACTTCCATAACACTTCCGAACAATAGAAAAGACTCCGAACTTCCACAAAACAAAGCGAGTCCGGTCTCGCATCCACAACCCAACTACATAGAACATCCTATCTTACCCAACATAGAGCATTCAGAGCATTCAAGGTTTACCCAAGCAGAATATTCTATACTTACCAACACAAAACATTCAGAGCATTCAATATAGACGAACACACTCATAACCAGAAGATTTAATATCGCCAGAACACACAATATCCAACATTCCATATTCCATCCATACATAAACGATGTCTCATGTTCTGTACTATTCAAAGCATGTAACTATTCATAATAAATAGCCTAGCCTAGCCAAGGCTTTCCAAGTAGTAAGGTTACTTACATAGTGAAGAATATACTTGATTTAAGCACCCACCAACTAATTCAATGCGACACTGCTCACGCCACAAGCAACTCAAATCTAAAAAAAAAGATCACAAGAAAGGTCTAAAAATTAGGGGCATCAAATTCTCATAATTTTCTTTAGATCCAACTTAAAATGAGGAGGCCAAGACTCACTAAAAGAGATCGATGCTTGCTGTCCGGGCTTCCAATTTCACCTTAATTCTAAAATTCGGTCTCTTATCACTATGGGTACCTCGAAATCATTAACCAAACTCAATGGGTATTTTTCTAAATCGCTTTAATCAACCAAAAATAGACTTAATTCACTTACCCACTACTGAAGCTCGTCGGAAAATGCTAAAATCGACCCAAAAACGTTGCTGTTCGCACCACTTGAACAACGCGGCGACGGCGATGGCAGAGCAGATGGCGGCGAGCGTGAATGGAGGGCGGCGTGATCGGGTCTGAAGACAGCAGCGACATGTGGCTGTTTGGTTGCAAAGGAACTCACGGCGGCGACAATGTGAGGTAAGCGGCGACAGCCGCGTGGGGATCTGCAGTAGAGGGCAGCGGCGCGTGGAGGCAGCGAACGGAGAGAGAGAGAAACGGGTTAGAGAGAGAGAGACGAAAACGAGAAAGATAGAGAGAGAGAGAGAGAGAGAGAGAGACCTTACCGTCGGCGAGTGGCGGCGGCGTGGCGAACGGCAGAGGCGGAGGCGCGACGGTCGGCGGCGGTGAGCTTAAGGCGGCAGCGGCGAGCTGAAGGCTGAGGGGGAGAGAGGGAGAGTGCCGAGAGGGAGAGGGAGAATGTGAGAGGGAGAGAGATTGCCCCTTTTTTTTGTCTTTAACGAAATTTTGGGGGGAAAAAGTCCCCCATTTCCCTCTTTTTTTTTTTTTATTTGGGTTGTTACAGATGGTGGCTGTGGTCGGTGGGAGGTGGTCACTGGCAGCTGAGGGTGGCTGGAGAAGAAGGAGAAGAAGAAGGGAGAAGAAGAATAAAAATATATTTTTTTATTAATTTTTATATTATTTTATTTTAAAAATTAAAAAAAATGTTTTTTAAATAAAAAAATAGGTGCCACGTCAGCATTCCATTAATATCTAACAGAAAAATGGATGGAGGGACTAAAATGAAACAAAATTCAAACCTCAAGGACTAAATTGTCGAATTTGAAAACTCAGGGGCGTAAATGAAACCCAACCCAAACCTCAGAGACCAAAAGTGTATTTTTCCCAGAAAAGAATATAAGAATCTCATAACAAAGATATACCTCTCGAAGGAAAATTACACAAATAAGAGCACTCACAATTTTCACTCAAAAATTTCCTCACAAAAAGACAATAGGCCGGTTGAAGAGTAATGGAGGCTTTTGGACAAGAATAATTTGATAACTTGAGTGTGTGTTGGAGGAGAAGAAAATGGCTCCATTTATAGATAGAGAAATTGAGTTTTGGCCATCAGATTAAATTCAAAATGGATGGTGGAGATTTGATTTAATGAGAAATGAAAGAATTTTGAATTTAAAAATGAAATTTGAAAGATTGAAATTAGGAGATTTTGAGAATAAAATGAGGATTTGAAAGGATATGAAATTTGGAAAGAATTCAAATTTGAATGAGGTGTAATTGATGGAATTTGGGAGAAATTGGAAAATTAAAAATTGGAGGAAATGAGAAAATTGAAACTAAAAAATTTCTAAAAAATGGTTGAAATGCTCTCCAAGATGAGTAGTATTTTTTAGATTTTTTCCCATTTTTTTATAATTTTTTTCGAGCCTTAAATAGACCAAAAAGGGCTAAACTAGCCATTCGCTGCCACGTGTTGCTCTTTGTTTGGTTGCATTAAAATAAAATGAAAATTAATAATAAAATAATATTATAATTAAAAATTTGACCCTTAGATTTTTTTATTATTAAAATCCGCTGCCACCTGTCACACTATTATTGGTCCACGTTCTTCACGTCATCTGTCACGTCAGCTGCCACATCATCAATTTCTTACCATTGTGTGCCATGTCAGCCACCACGTCGGATGTCACGTCGTCACGATGCCACGTGTCACTACCACGTAGGATTTTCCCTTCCAACCTTCTTTTGCTTGTAACTTTCTCGTTTGAACTCCGATTCAAGCGATTCAAATTGCGTTGGAATCGACTTTCCAAGCTCTACATTATGAACACTTAGACGGTGTTGCAAAAAAGATATTCATCACTAAATTAAATTTCCAGCACATAAACAACGTGGGTATTCTAATTCTAGCACTAACCAAGAACGGGTAAGTGCTTAAACTCACTGGAATCGCTTAAACAACACCGAAACACCCAACATAGGAGCAAAGACGGTGCTGCAGATCAGAACTTAAACTCAAAATCTTGAACCCAAAACAAAATGAAACCAAAAGGAAAGGCTTACATTGATTCTCCTAGAGCACCGGCGACAAAGTGGGAGGGAGAGGTGGTGGCGCACAAGCGAAACGGAGAAAGAGAGGGAGAGGGCTGCAGATTAAAAACCCACAGGAGAAAGAGGAAGACGTGGTGGCGGTGCTTAGGCTGCGTCGAACTGAACGGTGGCAGCGCTGCACACTCCGGAAAAAGGGCTGAGCGGGCGACAACGCTACACTTCGACGACGGTCGGACTGGGTTTCCACACAAAACGCACGAATTGAGAGAGAGAGAGCTTGCGAACCTCAAACTCACGAGCAAACGGATGCACGAAGAGAGAGACGCGATGGTGCTCGACGGAAGGCGACGCTCGAGCTAGACGACGACGACTAAACTTCGGCGACGGCAACGATCTTCAGTCGGCAGCTGCAACACACGGGGAATGGAGGGTTGCACGCGTGAAGATAAAAGAGAAGAGAGGGTTTGAGGGTTTCTAATTTCCTTTCTTTGTATTTCTAAAACCATTAATTATTTTTCCAAAACCTCCAAGACCCATATTTAGCTAATTCCAAGAATAGCTTCCAACCAACTCTTTATTCAGCGTAAAATTCTAACGCCTTAACACCTTGCAACCAACGCTGACTTAAAATTATATCGAGCTTTAGGGAGGTATTTAAATTAATATAACGCTTAATTCCAAGAATTAATTCCCAAATGCTTTGGTATAAAATTTTAATTCCCTAAGTACAAGCCAAAATAGAAATTATATTTCTTTCAACTAAATACATGGAACTTAAATACACCAAAAATGCATGGGGCGTCACAACTATTTTCCTCCCCTGATTTCGTGATGCAAACACCTACATTTTTTGGATTGTGGGAAGAAGGCCAGTCACATACTTACCATGCTCTTGAAGACAACTATGTGACATACCAGAATCCTAGTCAGGGAATACACATTAGGGATGCAGGTGATACGGTGAATACTAGAGGTCGAGGTGATCGAGGTCAATATGTAACTCACCGACCACGAGCTAGGCGCCATAGGACACCATCTTCTAGTCAAGACTCATAAAATCTTGTTTGTAATCGTAAATTTGATTAGTCTTAGTGTATTTCAGTTCATTAGTCTTAGATTTTATTCCTTAAACTTATTTTGACTCGCATTTAAAATAAATATATTATAATAGATGGCCCATGAAGATGAAAGTCAACTCTCCTCTTGGTTCTCGCTTACCAGCTCTCTCATCTCGTTGATTCACTCTTGCTTTCGAGTCCAAATGTACCTATAACAGTATGTATATATATAATAGGGAAAAATACATTTTTGGTCCCTGAGGTTTGAGTTAGGTTTCATTTTGGTCCGTGAGTTTTCAAACTTGACAATTTAGTCCCTGAGGTTTGGATTTTGTTTCATTTTAGTCCCTCCATCCATTTTTCCGTTAAATACTAACGGATTGCTGACGTGACACCATCTTTTTATTTAAAAAATTATTTTTTAATTTTAAAAAATAAAATAACAATAAATTAATTAAAAAATATTTTTTTATTAGTTTTTCCCTTCTTCTTCCTTTCCTTCTCCATAACCCTTATCTTCTTCTTCCTCATAAACCTTCTTCTTCCATAATCCACCGCTGGCCGCCGTCGACCACCGCTCGTCGGCGGCAACTATTGTTATTATTTTTTTTCCTTTTTCTTCTTCTTCCCACTTCCTCCCTTCCCTTTCTTGCACTTGTTAAAAAAATGGAACGAACTGGAAAAAAAAACCAACCACTCCTTTTTCCCTCTCTTTCACGCATCGGCCACCCAGATCTGGCGAGACCAACAGTCGGCAACCCAACGCCACCGCTCCTCTCTCTCTAACCCACTACTCTCTCTCCCTCATTTCAGATCTGACCCAACCCATCAAACCCAGCCTTCAGCCCGCATCTTCCTTGTCTCTAGGGTTCGTGCCGCTTCCTCTGCAACAATCGAACCCAGCACCTCAGCCTTCATCCGCTTCATACGCTCTGATTTAAAGCCCGCAAATACGCAACATCCATCTCAAGGGGCGGTGGTTTGCGGCTGTGAGTGACGGTGCGAGTTCTTCGTTTTGCCCAGATCTGGGTTGTGAGTTCTTCATTTTGCGGCTACAAGTCTTCGTTTTGCGACTATGAGTTCCAGATTTGCGTTGCTCGGATCTGGGTTTGTGGCCGATTGAAGAGGTTTCGAAACTGTTCGAGGAAAAGGGTGGCGTGTGCGGTGGAGGTGAAGGAAGCGTTCGATGTCAATGGCGATGGGTTCATTGAAGAGTTGCAGAGAGTTTTGTGCATTTGGGTTGAAAGAGAAACGTTCGATGTGTTCGTTGAAGAGTTGCAGAGAGTGATGGGCTTATTGGGGTTGAAGGGGAAGATATTGGAGATTGCAGGAGGATGATTGAGAAATTCGATGAGAATAGAGATGGGTGAATTGATTTTGATCAGTTTGTGAAGTTGATGGAATTTGTGGTTTGAGGGATTTTTATGAATTCCTTTCATTAATTTTATGATTTTACTATTTTTTTTTGGGAGAAATTGAAAGTTGTGGTCAGAATTGAAGTCGTTTGCCCCTTCGATCTTATTCTGTAAATAAAATGAAAATGAAGAGAAAGGAAAATAAAAGAAGAAATGAAAGAGAAGAAGAGAAAAAAAATTGTTGTAGTCGCCGGCAGCTGGTTTGGTGGTGGGTGTTGAAGAAGAAGAATGGATGAGTGTTGAAGAAGAAGAGGAAAGAGAAGAGAGTTGAAATATAATAAAAAAAATATTAGAAAATAATAGTATTTTTATTATTTAAATATGTTTTTATTTTAAAAAATTAAAAAATAATTTTAAAAATAAAAAATTAATGCCACGTCAGCAAACCATTAGTTATTAGCGGAAAATTGGATGTGGGGACTAAAATGAAACAAAATCCAAATCTCAGGGACTAAATTGTCGAGTTTGAAAATCCAGGGACCAAAGTGAAACCTAACTCAAACCTCAGGAACTAAAAGTGTATTTTTCCCTATATAATATAATAAGAAAGATATAATAATAAATGGCTTAATTAAATAAAATGTCAAAGACCTTTGGACTTGGTTTTATATTATGGTTTCATTGTTTCAAATTTTTTATTTTAGCCATTTTAATTTACTTGTCCAAAAAATAACATTTTTTTCCTTGCCCCATTAAATCAAATACCTAATAATGAGAGTCGTAGTTTATATGCGTAAAAGAGTAGGTGTGAATTATTATTTTTACTTCTCCCTCTTGTGACTTTTTTTTTTTTAAAAAAAAAAGACTTCTCCCTGTTATGATTAATGTTTTGTTTGGACCCACACATTTTGCGTAGAAATGAATTCAACGAATTTAAAATGATGAAAATAATTTAAAACATGGAAATTATACATCAATATGCTTTAAAGAAAGAACGATGTTCAAAATAAATAAATAAAATAAAATAACAAGTTAATCTTGAAAAAAACAAATCCATTGGGATCAAAATTTAAAATATATGTATATTTAAATTAAAAGTTAGTTAAAAAGGAGAAGCATACTGATTTGGGTTTACATTTTTAAAATTAAAAAAAGATATAATTTATTTATTTAATTTATAAGTTAGTAAGTTAGTTAAACAAAAAAGACATAATCATTTGGTTTAAAAAACATATATATATATTTTTTTTTAAAAAAAAAACATATATATATATATATAAATTATAGTTAGTTAACCAAAAAAACATAATCATTTGGTTTAAATTTTTAAAATTAAAAAAAAAATATATGAAATTATAGGAAATTAAAAAACAACTTTTTTTTAAAAAAATATGGGTGTGACACGTGGTGCAACGCTCCGACTTCTATAATGGACTCACTAAGGTCGCTACTACATGCATGCTATGAAGGCCTCAATTTAAAAACAATTTAAGGTATATACAACCAAAGGATTTTAAAATCTCAAAACACTCCTTTATTTGGGATCCCAAGTTAAAGACAATGCAATGTAAAAAGATAAAATCTAAAGAAAACAAACATGACCTCTATAGTTCTCAAATCGAGTTTTAGACAAAGTAGTAAAATGCTTCAAAACGAGTTCTCTAAGCAGAAGATAAAACAAAATGCTTTCATGGTCCTAGTCTCCCATGGCTCTCTAGCAAACTCTGTCAATTGCCTAGGACGCCTTTGCCTTTACCTGAAAGAAGAATTCATGGAAAGAATGAGTATTTAAAATACTCAGTAAGTAACCCCTCTACTGGGGTCGGAATATGCAACACAGACATTCATGGTTCATGCTTTTCTAGAGATCATGGTTCATGCATTTCTAGTGAGACCTATTTTTTTTCTCTTAAATAGTGCATTTCCTCTATGGCCATACATGAAAAATTATCCCAATTTCCTCTATTCCTCTTCCAACTAGAAGGATTTCTCCTTCGTTTCAGACTGCTTGAAATAGGGGCGACTGAGCTGACGGTGCAGTGGCGGTTGGGCGACTGAGCTTGAAACGGTAAAGGGAGTTGACGGGCGCGAGGGAGAGAGAGAGGTCGATTGAGGACTGTGTACGCACGCGAGAGACGACGTATGTGAGAGAGAGGCCGATTGAGGACTGGGCGGCGCACGAGAGAGAGAGAGAGTTTGAGGACTATGTATGCACGTGGGGAGAGAGAGGAAGGGAAAGAGAGAGATGAGAAGAGGAAGAAAAAGAAAAGGAGAAGAAGAAATGAAGAGAAAAAAAAAGATTAAAAGAAAACTCCAGCTACGGTGACTGGCGACGGCGACTGATGGCAGCCAGCGACTGGAGGTGGTGGTGGCTGCAAATGAGTTGAAACTAAGGTTTGAGAGTGGTGAAGAAGAAGATTAGGAAGAAGAAAAAAGAAAAGAAAAAAGAAAAAGGAAAAAATAATTAAAAAATATTTAATATATTATTTTATTTTAAAAAATAAAAATAGTTTTAAAAAAAAAACTATTGCCATGTCAACAATTTGTTAGTGTTTAATGGAAAAATTGATTGAGGGACCAAAAGTGTATCGAAATCCAAACCTTAGGGTTAAAAATGTTGAGTTTGAAAACTTAGGGACCAAAATAAAACCTATCCCAAACTTCAAGGACCAAAAATGTATTTTTCCCAAAAAAAAAAGAAAAAAAAAACAAGTGGCGGCTGGAGATTTTTTCTTTTAACCTAATTTAGGTATGTCGGGGGCTGATGACAAATTTATTAAAAAAAAAAAAGCCTAAAAACAGAAGCAAACACAACCTAGACACACGCATATGGTGAATGTTTTGATGGTGAAATCGGCAAAGTTAACTTTAAAAAAAAAAGTGAATTTTTTATGTGTCATGCATATATATATCAAGATTTATGGAGGCAAAACTCAGTGGCGGCAAAGCAAGTTTTGAAGGCAAAAAATAATAATAATAATAATAAATTGCAAGTTGTCGGTGACTTCAACCTAATATACATATGCGTGTATATCCAACACACTGCGACAAGAAGATTGAAATTGAGTTTTTCTTTTAAAAAAAATAAAAAAGAGTTTCATTAGTGAATTTGCTTCAAAGAAAAAAAATACATATATTGGCGGCTACGACACTGAATGTATACGCATGAAAAAAAATTGTAAAATTTGCTGATAGAAGTCATGGGTATCATGGAATACAAAACACATTAAAGTGGCGGCAACAACATTAATAAAAAAAAAAAAATTGAAGCTTACGACAGTAGCTAAAAACTGGTTTTAAGAGATTCTTTTTACTTACCGACGACGCGAGAAAGAAGCACAAAGGGAGATTATCGCTCGAACTCAAGGTCTACACAAAGAAGAAAATACATGAGCATTTGAAGTCAAATAAAAGAAAGAAAAGAGAAATTAAAGAGGAGAATTTGTCTTACCTAGACTTCTTGCTTGAGTGACTTTGTGTCTTGGCCTATGCAACTTCTTCAATTAATATAAGGGAGAAATTAGGCCAAACACATAATGGAAAATCTTGATTTTGGCCAAGGAAATTTTGGCCTGATCAAATATGACAAGGAATCTCTTACAATTGTTATTAAGGTAAATAAAAAAAAAAAAATTGCCTCCAAATTATGTGAATCAAGAGGGAAATTTCGGCCTAATAAAATTGACAAGCCAAGAGACCTCAAATTTTTGTTCAAAGTACCAATCTTCCTCCAAATTCATGTCCAAGGTAGAAAAAAAAATTGTCACAACTTTGGCTATTAAGTTTCGAATTTTTTTTAAAAAAAGTGTTGGAAATCAAAGTTGTGGTTCAATATTTTGATTCTTTGGCGTTAAAAAAAAAATCTTAACTTTGGCTAAAATTAATGTTGGTAGCATAAAGAAAATTATTCGAAATTGTAAGCTAATATTCTGATTAATTTCGCCTATCAACATAAATTAAATTTATGATTAAACGTCATATATTTTTCACAAATCATGTTTTTAAAATCCATGCACGCATATAGGTGCATAAATTTCGAAAAGGGGGCATTTGTTGAGTGAGAAATTTCGACCAATCACAAATTGCCACGTCATTAATTTAAATTAATGATAAAATAAATTTGGGACCAATTACAAATTTACACATGTCCCTAAATTATATTAATAGACATCAAAATTTGACAAATCAAACAATGCCACTTGTCTATTCATCCATTGGATGACATAAGTCAAGTCCAATCTAATTATGTCATGTGGCAATTGGACTCGAGACTAATGTGACCCAAGGTCATTGAAGAAATTGGGCCAAATTGAAATAATCCAACCTTATTAAAAAAAAGGATTGGATTAAAGCCCAAATGTAGCACAAGCCCAAAAGTTGGGCCCAAAACCAACCAAGCCCAAGCCCATATGAGATCCATCAAACTCTATAAATAGAGGAGGCCACCATTCATTTTGGGCATTGAGACTTAGAGGCATTCAAACAGAGTTAGAGAACTCAGAGTCTGGAGCATTTTGCCAGAGTCCAGATTCAGATAGAGTCAGAGAACTCAGAGTCCAGAAGATTCAGAATTCGGCCAACTCGAGACTTAGAAGATCCAATGACTAGAAAACTCCAAAGAATCAACCGTCTCTTCATCAAGATACAAGTTGAAGATTCAACCTCCCTCTGTCTGAGATCAAGCTCGCAAGCCCTCAGATCAGACTCTACATTTTGAGAGAAAGCATCAGAGGATAAATATTAGAGGCTGTAACACTTTCTACATCAACTTCAATAAAATCAAGTTTATTTTCACGAATTAAATTTCTTTGTTGAAATCTCATGTGAACAGCTATTAAAACGGTAAAACAACCAACATGCTCTTTAAGTGATAACTAAACAATGCAATACACATGTTCATGCAAAGATGAGATAACAACACGAATCCAAGCATCATGCTATGCACCCCCACATGGTTTTCAAGCCATGGCCGCACACACACACATGATTTCTGCGTCACACTCTACACTCACATCCCACATGTGATTTCCACATCACACTCTGCAAAACCCATCCAACACATGAATTATGTGCCATGCGTAGCGCCACTCACACGTGATTTTCGTATCATGCTCCACACTCACACTCACATGTGATTTACGCGTCACACTCCACATACACACCCAACACTTGATTTACGCGTCATGCTTAAGCTCTCGCCAATGTACACACACTATGCAGACACGACTCACATGCAACTTAGCCAACTAAACCACAGAACAACATGCTCATAACCAAACAAAACATGCTTATCAAGCACCAAGCACAACACATTCCATAATCATATATAGATCAAGTATTTTCAATGAAAATAAAGCAAACATCATGCATCACACATACACACAAACTCATCCGGTAGAAACTACTTACAACTTGTTATAACTCTCCTAAAAAGACCAAGAACAACTCCTACTGAAAAAAACTACAAAGCTTTAAGCCTAAACTCAATTCAAGCTTTACTTGAAGCCCAAAAGTTCTTACAAAAGAACGCCCTTACCGAAGAGAGCCCTTAAGCTTGATTTAAATGCTCCAAAGTGGCATAGGATTACAAATAGGGAGATTCTAAGCATTAGAAACCTATCAAGACTAATTTAAGGAGATTCACATAAAACTTCAACACTAACACTTTACCCAAAATGAACTTTAGTCTTGGTCACTAGTGCTTGATGGATTTGGGATGCTCAAATTACTCTAATTTGATTCAAGTTATGAGAAACAACTTAACAACTATTAGGAATTGATTTCAAGCATTAAGAAGGATATTCAAAAGGCTTAAAGGCATAAAAAACCTTACTCGATTGCACTAAACGAACCAACAAGCTTGTTGGAATTTGCCAACCAACATAGAAATTCCTTGGATACGAGTCGTCTGGGTCCAAATTTGATTCAAAATTGAAACTAAAGAATGCTCAATGATTATAAGCTATACTAAAGTTAATCTAGCTGAATTCTAAAGGTGTAAGGGCATGTGAACTTACCCATCGACACCTAAATGGCCACAAATACGTGCTGGTTTGTGTTCGAATTAACCCCAACAACCAAGTTCCCAAGTCAACAAGTTATGGGTAACTCAATTTAAGGCTTTTCGGGTTATGGGCATTCGTGAAAGCCAATTTCAAGCCCAAACACTTGCTAGTTGACTTTCAAAGAACCTTAATCTTGCAAATTAGAAGCTATTAATGAATGGGTAATCCACAATTGGCATCGATTAAGCATGGGTCATGATTCACAATGCATTCAAAGACCAAGACTATATGGGTATAAGCTAAAATTTGAAGAAATCGAATGGGTGGAGGCTATACTTACCAAAAACACTGAAGCACTTCATTGGAGGGTTGGGAATCAGGCAATTGAAAAAAAAAATGGGTCCTTTGAGTTTAGATTTTGTAAAAAGGGTCCAGTTTTTAAAAACTTGTTTTTATGGATCCCTGGCTGATTATTGTGATGTCATAAACCAACTTTTCCCATGTGAATATCAATTATAACCCCATTAACGTTTTCATCCACCAAAATTTAATATTTCACCAACCTCACCCACAAAAATTAAATTCTCAAGAATTTAATTGATGAACTCGGCAAAGAGAATAACATTAAGGGGATGTTTGGTGCTCCATAATATATGAAATCTAGATTACTAGGAATCCTTGTTTGGAATATGGATTACTGGGAAATTTGGTCTGGATTTAGTCTGATGCCTGTGTTTGGAGTGCTGGGTTGGATTTGGGTTGGAATCGTATTTGTAGTTTTTTGAGCTGTTTTTTTTTTAATATACTCAAATATTCCCCCCCCCCCTATTTTACTGGGATCATTCTACATAACAATGTGTACATACTTTTTTTTAGCCAACTGTGTCAAGTTTGTTCAGCTCGGAGCCTCAGAATGTTTTGGAATATGAAAATGATTGGTAGAATTCAGAAAAAAAATGTATATGTTGCAAATGCATACAAGAACTTTAATTATGATGACTTAATTTTTTTTTAAAAATTAATCATTTTTAATCATACATACATACATAAAAGTACTATTTACATGAAAATATCAATGTTGATCAAAATATTTTTTTTGATAAATGCTAAAGATTAGTCAAACATATTTTATATTCTAAATGAGACTTGCAGTTGTAGTTTGTTTAAATTAAACTCTAAATTTCTAATTGAATGAACAAAATCTATAATCTATAATATATATAAAAGTACGAATGAGGAAGAAACTTTTTTTGGACAATATTAACCTTCATTTTTTAAAAAATGACTAAGTTGTCCTTCTTGAATTTCATTTAAGTATTTATCTCTCTTAATTAATTATTATATACATTTTTCTCTCCCATCAATTCCTCTCCAACTCTACATGTCTTTCTCTCTCCTACCCCATTTCTACGTTTTTTAGTCTTCTCTCTTAATACATTTCTCTCTCTTCCACCATCTTTAATATTGACATTAAGTATTAAAAATAAATAAATAAATAATATTGACATTAACTAAAAAATATTATGATAAAAAAATGATGAGATTAATACTTCCATAATCTATTAAATTTTTTTTAGAAAAACTTATTATTAAACTTAATCTAAATCTAAATTATATTAAAAAGCTACAATCTTTGAAAAACTTTTTTGAACTATTATATCCCTCCTTTAATTAGTATATTTACGAAATCTACCATTGCTAATTAATTATAAATAGTAAATTAATTAATAAAGTATAATTTATAAATATAAATAGTTAATTATCAATTATAATAAATACATATAAATTAAAAGATTTATTTAAAATTTTTTTGTCTTTTTATCTTCCACGAAATTATAGCTTAGTTATAGAATTTGAAGAGTTTTGAAATTTTAAAACTCTGGTAACTTTTTCATACTCTTTAATTGAATTTATTATTATTATTTTTTTAGAAGATCTTTAATTAAATTTATTATTAATATATTGCTAATAAATTAAATTTAATATAATACCTTAATGTCAACATTTTCTAATGAATTTCTCAACGAAAAAAAAACATTTTCTAATGAAATACGTTTAATACATATATTATAAAATATAACTTAAAATTTTGTTAGTTTTATATTATTATTATCAACTGTGTGTACTTTTTTTTAGACAAGTAGAATAATTTTTTTTTTCCATATAGTTAATATTGAAGTTGCTAAAATAATTTTTAAAATTTACTTAAAAGTAGAATATAAAAAAGTTACTTTGTTTTATTTTCTAGAAATTAATTTTGAAACCCACCACTTATCATTTGATTATAATTAATAATTATTAATAATTAAATTTAAAAACTTGGAATTTCTAAAGTTTTGTAACATTCTTCAACTTCTACAACTATTTAAGAGTTCTTCCCTTCCATTTTTCTACAACAAAAATTGAGTCTCCTCTTTCTTAGTTTGTTTTTATTTTTATTTTTCCCTCAATTTCCTCTCAATTTTTTTATATTTAGATTTAGAGATTAGATACTTGAAGATATAAATTCGTTGGAGAGGAACATTCGAAGAGAACGTAGAAATGTGTGCCCATTGCTAGCAACAACATGCAAGGAATAGTTGTGCAATTGTACGATTTTTTTGGAAGCATAACCCTTCATGTTGAAGAAAAGGTCAAGTAAGATGAACTATCTTGAGATGTTTTTGTTGTCTTTTATTTGTGCACCGTAGAAAATAAAAATAGGATGGAGTGTAATAACTCACAACACATTTTTTTTCTATGAATAGCAAAGTATCAACTATATATATGTCAATGTTTTCTAAAATATTTTTTGTTAGTTTTATTTTAAGCACCAATGAAATTTCATATAGATGCTTCAACAAAACTATCTCAAACATATGTATCAATTCCTTTTATAAGTATTTTTAAGTTATTTTATTTAATATTGTTGTGTTTTTGTTCTAAAAGTTAATGCAAGGTAGAACTCTTTTAATTTTTACATAAATTTTAATGTTATCAATCTAATGTGATTAATCGTTAGTTTTCTCTTCATTTGACCATAAAAATATGAGGTAAATTAGTATGTGAATATGAAAAGTTTTGCTTATTTATTTTTAACTATTTATGATTTTATGATTAAAAAAAACTATTTATGATTTTATATTAAATTGAAATTCATAATGGAATTCAAAAGGACCGAGATTGGAATTTCAAAAGTTTTCTAATTTACTCCTTTGGTATATGTAAATGCACATCTCCTCCATTTCTTTTCACAACAATTTAACCCTTTTAAGAGAATGAGTTGTCCATGTGCTATCCCATAGAATAGTGGAAAAGAAATCGTTTGAAATATAATTGGAAGATTGATATCATACCAATTGATGATCAAGATCAAGCTTAAGCTTCAAATTGCGAGTGTCATTAAATTGAGTATAGAAATATTTTCCTTAAAATAAAATGACATATCTTTTAGTATA
The DNA here is from genome assembly GCA_017139565.1 of Luffa aegyptiaca. Taxonomy (NCBI): domain Eukaryota; kingdom Viridiplantae; phylum Streptophyta; class Magnoliopsida; order Cucurbitales; family Cucurbitaceae; genus Luffa; species Luffa aegyptiaca. The sequence continues at coordinate 32,098,374 of CM029398.1, read as the reverse complement.
GAAATATTTTTTTTGAAAATAAACAAAAACAAAAAGGCTAATTGAAAATATTATAATAATTAATTAACCATATATTTAATTTTTCAAATAATTATTTTGAATAATATTTCAACTAAAATATTCAAAATTTTAAATATTTTAGATATTTTAAAATTTAAAAATACACGTGCATCGCACGTGGTAACACACTAGTATTATTAAATGATTAAATGTGATTTAATTGAACCTTAATTAAACTTATTATTATTATTTATAAAAAAAAACTGAACCTTAATTATTTTTTTTAATGTCTTGAACCCCACTCCTCTGTTTAATGCATAAATTAATTCCATAATTAAACAGTCATCGATTCAATTCCATTTCCAATGTATAAATCTCTCTTCTCCTCCGTTGCATCTCCATTATTCCAATTTGCAACTTCCATCCTCCTTCCCATATGCATTCATCCTCCCCTTTCTAGCAATAGAAGTTTGTTTTTTTATGTTGTTGTCTTAATTGAAGTTTTCCTTTTTTCTTTTTTCTTTTTTCTTTTTTCTTTTTTTTTTTACTTTCCAACCATAAGAGCCAGAGGCTGAGTAGATGTCATCATTTACTACCTAAGATGGGCTTTGTTGGATGATAAGGATGAAATGTTTGTGGGATTTTTGTTTTTTTGTAGGGAGTTGCAATTTTTGTAATTAGATAAAAATTGGTATCTGGTATGTTTGCATGAATAGTTATGATTGGAATTTGTCATCTGTGTATGTGAATTTGAAATGAACAATCATCTTCTCTGTTTAACCCTTTTCATAATCTCTCTCAAATTTAATTGTATGATTGGGTATGAAAAGTCTTCAAAGTCCTCACATACGTTAACTTTCCAAAAAAGTGAATAATCGTTGGAAATTGGAAAGGAACATAATGAATTTGAAAATAAAAGATAGCGATGCAAAAGAGGAAGTTGAAAAGATTGAAGCAAATGTTGTGTTTATAATGCCTTTGGTTTATGTGTTGTTCCATAGCTTCTGGATAGCTTTGAGGGATTGAAGAAACTAAGTGCAAATTATCACTACGTGCAACACATGAACAATCTGCTCTTGGAGAAGTTAGTTTTAAAATTACTGAAAAAAAAAATTTTTTAGCAATTAAAAAAAACACTAATTTTTTCATATGTGAAAGGAATCTTTAAAAGCTCGAAGATTAAAATACCAGTATCATAATCCCACTTCGCTCTCCCATAAAGTACCCATTAAAATATATAAAAATAAATTAAAACTATTAATTTAAATGGATTCATAAAATTGCAGGAAAGTGAAAAGTTGGGATATGAAAGGATATTGAATATAAAAGATGTTAGTAACTTAAAATTAATAGTAAAATTTATAAAACGTTATATTTAATTATTTTTTAAATGATTTTACATTTAATTCTAATAACAGAATTTCAAAAAAATTTAAAGTTTAACATTTTGTAACATTTTTCAACTCTTACCATTATATAAATGACTCTCTTCTTCATTTTTCTAAAAAAAAAAAAAGAAAAAAGAAAATTTGGTATGGTACAATATATAATAGGCTAGCTGTGGCACTAAAGTTTTTTTACTTCAACTTCCCCAATAAAAAAATTAGTATTTTGTAAAAGTTAATTACTTTTCGTCTTCTCACATTTTCCTCCATCAACTCAATGTGTGTATATATTGATAGTCTTAGTTTTTTTTTTTTTTATTTTTATGTCTTTCATATATATATATATTTGTTTTTTTTTTTCTTTCTAAAGAATAAGTATTTTCAATTTGTCTATCTATATCAACATGAAAAGGTTAAATATTTGAATGAAATATATACACATCTAATATCTAATATACATATTGAATAATAAAAGTATATTGTTAAGTTAAATCATATAATAATACATAATTTCACAATTATTTTATTCAATTTAGTTTTTAAAAAGGGAAACCACGTGCATCGCACGTTCAAAAAATCTAGTTATATTAAATATTGGTATTTAGTTACAAAATTGAAGAAGGTAGATTAAAAACTGAATTAGAAGCTAGAGCTCTTAATTTATGAAAGAAATTTGAGAGAATTTTTTAACTTATAGGAAAATGTTATGGGCAAAATTAGCCAATAATATGTTATTTAGATAGGCCTAAGCTCATCGGGCCCAAAGAGGGAGGAAGCAGTACAAAGCCAGCGGGAAGTAAAAGGGGCCGAGGCACGCCCCGACCCAAGAGCACAACCCTCGACCTCGGCCCAAGGGGGAGGCCGAGGAGAGGGTCGACCTCGGCCCATTGTCGAGGCCGACCAGGGCCAAAGGCCAGAAGCGTGGCAGCGGATAGATGACGACGGAAACCCTTCGGGGAATTTCTATAAAAGGACCAAAACCACACCACACACAGGTATCGAACAATTACCCTACTAAATACTCTGCGATTTCTCCGCTCAAGGCTAACTTAAGCATCAGAGTGTGTGTGGTCTACACCACACCGGTGTGCAGCGTTTGCTCGTCTTACAGGTCACGTTTTTCCCGCTCTCCTACAAATTCACTATTGGTGGTCACGTGGAGCGAAGGAAATTTCTGGAGCGAAATTTGACCATCAACAGTTGGCGCCGCTTGTGGGGAAGACACTGGCTAGCAAACGTTGTGTTCGATAGATAAGTACAGCAGCAATGGAGGACGGTTCCGGGGTGACCTCCTCAAGCCTGTGGAGGTAGAGCGGGAGACCACGAATGGTGCATCAGAGTCCTCCTCGGTAAGGTCGGTCACATTGGCTCGGGAAGTCCCCGCTCCATTTTGGGTCTTCCTGGCTTTTCGGCGTTCAGCATAGATCAAACGTGGAGGCATCGCTGAAGTACAAGGAAAAATCAACAACGCAAAACGAAGTCAATCTAAGCATCAATATGAAACTGTGTAAAGTACAAAAATCGAAGAATAAAGAAAACACACTGGAGTGAGGACGGGCAAGTCTGAGGAACACGAGATTCTCTTGGTTAACCAGATCAGGGCCAAAACGATGACAAAGTGGAATTTGTCGTACGACGTCAGAAAACTCGCGGGCTTGGGCGGAACGGCGAACTCTCCGACGAACTGAGCAAAGAAAAATGTAGAAGTGAGTTAGAGAAATCAGCAAGAGCAATAAGTACGCAAATACTCACCGTACTCTCCAAAGATAGTGGAAACAGCATAATGACTACCATCTGGGTTTTGCTCTAACCAATTCCTGCTAACAAAAAACCATCCATTCCTCCAATTCTTAACAGATGTAGGAGTGTTAACAATAACCCCTTCTCTTGCACAAATGTAATAAAAAAGGTGCCCCAGATTGGGGCTTCGACTAAAAGAGTGTAAAGAAAAAGAAGATATCCGAGTCCATAGTCGCATCCGGGTTGTCATATGCCCATAGTAGAATGCACCCAATTAGATGACTCCATCCATTGGGAACAATCTAAGCAGGGCCTAGCCCAGTGAGCATAAGAAAATGTTGAAGGAGTAGGGGAAGAGGGAGGCGAACGCCAAATTTAAACATAGCCCTATAAAAAGCAACCTCACCCACGGGAGGATGGGAAACGCTTTCATCTGGATTTGGAACCCTCATCCGTACGTCCTTGGGAATTCCATACTCGTACCGAAGACGCTCAAGTTGAGCCTCGGTCACCGAGGATGACATAACCGTGGGATGTACGAAAGGCCCGACATCCTCAGCTTCTTCAGCATCATCCTCCTCTGAGAAGGAGGATTCGTCATAAAAACTTGAACCGGTCTCCGAATAAAACTTAGAGTGCACAGACTCTTCCCTTGCCATGACACAGGAGAAATAACTGAAAGTAAATAGAGAAGAGAAGAAATTGGCACAAGATGAAGACTACCTCAGAGAGAATATAGAAGAAGAGAGAGGAAGGTGGTGAGTGGAAGTGTGGTGAATGAAGGAGGCTATTTATAGAGCCAAAAATGGAGGGAAATTTGAAAAGAATTTCAAGTTTCGGATTAAAAAAAAAAAAAAAAAAGGCAAAAGGATGGGACAAGGCATTGGCCGAGGCCGAGTGTACCTGCTGCCTTTGGCAGCAGGTACCCTGCCGCGCCAGGCATGCGCCTGGCGTGGTAGATGGGGGCTGAGTACCTCGGCCCAACCCCCTTTCTTGTCTTTTCCCCTTTGTCCTATTTGCTAACAAGATTCCAACCAGATTCTTATCTCCCTAGTCCCGAGGTCAGTTCCCAACCAGATTCTTATCTCCCTAGTCCCGAGGTCAGTTCCCAACCAACCGGAAAGTTCCTTTTTTGCAACTGTTGCAATTCTGAAGTGGTTAAAAATATGAGATAAATTAACTCCAGAATACTGTGCAAGTATACACAATCTAGCAGCAAGTGATAAGTATTTATCGTATCCACAGGGTCTTGAAATGCCTACCTCTATTGATTTAATTTGCCTTTTTAGTGATTTCAAAAGGTTGGTTAAATTGATTGAGTTTTTAAAATGCTGAAACAAAAGAAATACGAAAGCAGTAAATGATTACGACTAGAGAAAACAGAATGGAAACAGACACAGGTTAAGACTTCTGTAATTCTTTATAAAGATGCTCCAGCAATTCTTTTGATCCGTCAATCTCATGCAGTATTATCAGGGAGATCCTCCCGGAACTCCGGATTTTTTGGAATATGTTTCAACTCCAATGACGCTCTACCAATCAACCATTAGGCGACTGGTTATCCCTAACTAAATCACTAGCGTTCACCAACACATAATGGTCTAGTGTGAATTATTGCCACACAACTCCTAAATCCCTGAAACTAGGAAAAACTATACATACCAGCTAGCTAGGCGGGCACATAATGAAATTGAAGAACAACAATAACTCAAGATGACATAATCAAATAGAATTTCCAGATTTTATAAATATAACAATCACATAATTCTTAACCTATGCCTATAAAGAAATTAGTTCATGATTGAAAACATAAAAAACGTTACAATCTCGATAAGCACATCCATAATACGAAATACACGAGAAATACTAATCCTTTTAGTAATTGGGGAGATGAAACGGCTGCACCAAGAACATGGAAGAACTTCTTCTTCTTGAGTTGAATCGCAAATGGTTTTCTTAGATCTCCATTCTGCCATCAATTCGGCCTCCAATCGATTGATTCGGTCTCCCAATCGTGAATGAGTTTATCTTTGACGGCTCCTCCTTTTATAAGATGAGATTTAACCTAATTAGGTTAAATTGGACACGTGGCAGGCTTTCCAAGTTTCTTAGATCCGTAATTAATTCAACTAACGCCACTTTATAAAATGGATTACGAACTGCTTACGTGGCAGTTTTGCTCCCTGCTTTGCTGGATCACAGATTTTGCTCCCTCAAGTCGCTCAACAATATTTTCTGCACAAAATAACTTCCAAAGCCTACATTCTTCCAAATGGGGTTAAAACATATAATATTCATCTAAAAGCAACCCTATTTAACACAAATGACACACAAAACACTATAGAACTAAGGCCTAAATAACTCCGTTTTGGAGAGTTATCAGCAACTTATAGCAATAATTCAACTTTTTGTGCCCCACAAAATCACAACTGAATGGTTGTATCTTCAATCCCAAACCAAATGGTTACTTGCCTAATGGTAGGAGGCAGGAGAAGTGTTTTGTTCTTTTATGCATCTTTTATTGCATGTGAAATTTCTAAATTGATTATTACTCTCCATTGAAAGTCAAGGAAAGCCCATGAATTCCAATAGAGAGTGGGGGCTTAATGTTATGGGAAAAATTAGCCAATAATATGTTATTTAGATAGGCCCAAGCTCATCGGGCCCAAAGAGGGAGGAAGCAGTACAAAGCCAGCGGGAAGTAAAAAGGGCCGAGGCACGCCCTGACCCAAGAGCACAACCCTTGGCCTCATCCCAAGGGGGAGGCCGAGGAGAGGGTTGGCCTCGGCCTGAGGCCTACCAGGGCCAAAGGCCCGAAGCGAGGCAGCGGATAGATGACGACGGTAACCCTACGGGGAATTTCTATAAAAGGATCAGAACCACACCACACACAGGTATCGAACAATTACCCTACTAAATACTCTGCGATTTCTCCGCTCAAGGCTAACTCAAGCATCAGAGTGTGTGTGGTCTACACCACATCGGTGTGCAGCGTTTGCTCGTCTTGCAGTTCACGTTTTTCCCGCTCTCCTACAAATTCACTGTTGGCGGTCACGTGGAGCGAAGGAAATTTCCGGAGCGAAATTTGACCATCAACAGAAAATATTTTTTTTAATGATCTATTGAACAAAATTTTATTAAAGGGAGAAAATTGCAACACTTTTTCAAGTCTAAGGTTAAAATTGCAATGCTTAAATTTTATCGGAATCAATTAAATAATAATAACAATTTTTATACAAGAAAAACACAATGTGAACATTTTTCTACAATCTATAAAATAGAAGGAATACTAATAAAGACTATTTTTGTAACGAAAATTTAACAATAAATTCATTATATGAACAAATTTTAAGCTTTATTGAGAGTACAACGACTAAATTTGAAATTTGAAAATATAGGGACTAAAAGGAAACAAAACCGAAAATATAGGAATCAAAATGATATTTTAATCATCATTTAAAACATATTTTCCTTATCTTAAAATTAAAAAATTTTATATATATTCTAATATTGTTAATTAAATATAGATTAATGAAAAAATAAATTATGAGAAAATTAAGAGAATAATGGTGGGATCCATCAAAATTATGAAGAAAAATGGAGATAGAAATAGTGGGACCCACCAAAATTGTAAGAAAAATAGAAAGAGAAATGGTGAGTCCCACCAATTTTATAAGAAAGAGAAAATATTGGTTTGGAATGAGTTTGGAATGGGGTAATCCATGGGAATGGGTTTGGATTGTATACCCAGATTACGACCCACCAAACATTGAATTTCAGATTCCAATCCAATCCAATCCATTACAAAAACAGAAATTATAGCGGATGGGTTCATTTAACCTATTAATTACATTTTTGTCATAATCTTTTGATTTTCTCATTTGTAGGATTTCATGCATTTATTTCAATTTCTTTCTTCCCCAATTGCCCTTATTTAATTATATAATTATAATAAATATATATATTTTTTTTCACATGGCAGCCGACTATCCAAGATGGAAACTGTTTTTTCTAAATTTAATTATAGATATTCTTATAAATATCAATCTCAATTTATTCCTTTTATGTAACAAATCATTATATTTATTTTCAATTTTATTCCCACATCCAGCTTTGGAATTCTTAAATTCGATTTTCATCATTTTCCTTCTAAATAATGTTTCTTATTTTGCCGTCTGCTACCATTTTCGACCATTTTTCGTTTTTGTTTTTTTGTTTGTTTTTTTGTTTTTCCAGGTATATGAAATCGGCTTCCATTTCTCATTAATTCCATTAACTTAATGTTCTTAGCAATATTATATTTTTCATTCGATAATATATAAGTTGTTCCAACTAATATTTGTATCTTTTTTTTTCTTTTGGATATAAACGAATTTCATATACCTGTTTGTAAGTGGTATATATAAACGACTTATGAAAAAACGAATTTCAACCTGTTCGTAAGTGGTATATATCGGTACAGAATTATCCTGTATGTATTAGAATTATGAATAAATGAATTTCATACGTGCTTGTAAGTGGTATATATCGGTACAGAATTATCATGTTTGTGTTAGAATTATGAATAAACGAATTTCATACCCCATATGAAATAACTATGCCAGTTAGCTAAATAAAAATACCCAATATGGAATAACTATGTAAAGCCCCAGGGCCAGGATTCGGAATCCGGATTCGGCCCTTAACGGCCCCGACATTCCCCTGCGACCTGGCCACGCCACCATACTTGTCTGATACTACTTCTAAGATTGAAGACTGTCCCCACAAACCAACACGGGGTCCTTTTAGCATGTGAGTGAGCACAAAGCATGCTAAAAGGACCTCGTGTTGGTTTGTGGGGACAGTCTTCAATCTTAGAATTAGTATCAGACAAGTATGGTGGTGTGGCCAGGTCGCAGGGGAATGCCGGGGCCGTTAAGGGCCGAATCCGGATTCCGAATCCTGGCCCTGGGGCGTTATAGATGGTATCAGAGCGGAACCTCTCCCAGTAGGATGTGGTTCGGGGATACCAACTGTAACGACCCTACTTTTCATGCCTAGATCCTAAGGCCGTTACTACATGCATTTCATTCTACTTCTAAGAACAGCGAGGAAATATCATTTAAGGAAAACATACTTAGAAATTTTGCGAAACTTTTCAGTCTGGGATCCCAGTTAAAACAACACAAAGAACACTTTAGCCATTCACACAAAAACTTAAAGCGGAATAAATCTTAAATCATTCGCAATACAAGTTCAAAAGGAGAATTTTCAAAACATAAAATGCGGAAGACTATCCTAAAGGAGGTCCATGGCTCAGCAGCTCTCCGTCACGCGTCCTGTACACCTTTACCTCTACCTGCAGTTGTATGAAAGGGAAAAGAATGAGTATTTAAGAAAATACTCAGTAAGTAGCAATCAAGGTTTTAACATTTTATTCGAGTTAAGGGCCTAAGGGATTGGTCATCTCATTCTCATTCATTTCATTTCATTTCATTTCATTCATCTGTAGTTCGGGTCTCGTGTTCAATTAGTACACCTATATATATATATATAAGTTTGCCAACTCACTGATAGTGCACAAGTGGGAGTTTTGGGAGGTCTCTACTCCTACTGATGGTAGATGGCACCCAGTCAGTGGAGCTAAGTCTCATCCCTCAAGGCACTAATGGGCGCGTAGCGCTTTAAACTACCATTTCACTAGTGGGGCGTTCATGGGTTTAAGTCAGGAATTAACTTCCATAGTTAGTAAATGGCACCTAGACTGCGAAGCCAAGACCCGCCCATTAAGCCCCTCATTTCAGTCTATTACATCTCAGTCCTAGGTGTTTAATTGACACGGCCCTCTTGTAAGGCGCTAGCCTATTCCTTTCCCTTTCTTAATCCTTTTCCCTTTAGGACCCCTTAACACTTACTAATCTTTAACCGCAACCTATTTAACACAATCGATTTTCTTTTCCTAGATTACTGGCAGGCTAACTAATATGCACCTTCCCAACTCAGTCATATTAAAAGAATAAGAAATGGAGGCGACAACCGACACTCCTAATCCTGAAACCACTCGTATGCTACCGAAAATTCGGCAGCATAACGGCATGCATATGGGGAACCCAAAATTTTCCTATTCACCTGAAAGGGGAAATTAACACTTCTACGATTCAGATTATCCAACCACACAAGCTGCAAGACACCACAATTTGCTAAAAGCCAGAGCGAGATAGACCCCGCATCCACAACCATTCAGATACGCAGAACAACCAAACCATACAATCGAGCATGCTTCCAAAACAACTAAGAAATACAATTCCACCCCAAAACAGTATCAGACATGCTAAAGAAAACTCAACCTCCATGTCGCAACGTGTTTTACAATGCAATAACTATTAACCGCATAGAAATCCAAAACGAGTCCAAGGTTCACAATTTAACTCATGCTAGCAGGCTAATCCCTCAAACAACTAGTTCAAAAGCTCAGGCTAGGCGTTTATCAAAACCCATAACAAGCAACAAGGACTAAACTTGCAGATAAAAATCCAAAAGCTACTTACATTCCAAGGGGCAACTTAAGGTTTAAGTCCAACTCATGCTATAGTAAACCATACTCAATTTAAATGAGTTTAAAGTAGATAATTTATTCCAACAGCTACTTACGTTAAGGCTAACTCAACATGCTACAACTAACCTTAACATTTTCATACTATCCTCTTGCTAGCATAGTGACATAAAGATTACATGGGTCCAAAGCATACGACATAAACCAAAAAAAAACTACTTACATTAGCCCAACAAATCCTTGATCGACTTCTACCCAATTTTCCTTTAAATTCCAAGACTTCAAGCAACCAAGCAGAAACTTAGCTTGCTGTCCGGGCTCTCAAATCCACCTAAATCCAACAATTTAGTCACCAAACGCAATGGGCATCTTAAATTCAATAGCCAAAATCAATGGGTATTCATCTAACACACATAAATCATTCCAAAACTTGACTTAATACACTTACCCAATGACGAACTCGCTCAAAGAGGCTGAAAATTTCGAACGACGACGACGAACAGATCTGAAAGGCGACGACAACGGCTCGTGGTGGCTGCAACAACTTGCACAGTGGCGGCGACAACTTGGAGATCGACGACAGCTCGTGTGTGGCGGCGATGAGTCGACGACTCGCGGCAACGGGGTTGCGACGCGCGGCGTGTGGGGTGAGAGAGGACCGAGAGGGAACGAGATTTACCGGCAGCGGCGACGTCAAATGGGGGCGGCGGCGCGATGGGTCTGCGGCGGCGGCTCGCGGCGCGACGACGGGCGGTGGAGTGCGGCGTCGGCGGCGTCGGCGGTGAGCTGCAGGCGGTGGCACGGACGGAGGCGGCAGCGTGCAGATGAGAGAGAGAGATTGCAGAGAGAGGGAGAGAGCGGGGGGTGCGTGAGAGAGAGAGAGAGTGTTCAGATTTTTTTTTTTTTTTAAAAGGTCACTTTGACCGAAAAATTGGGGGGAAAGTTTCCCCCCACTCCCCCTTTGACCGGGCAGTAAAGCCCACTTCTTTTTCCTCTTTTTTTTTTTTTTTTAAAAAGCTTGTCGTTACATCATACTAACCTTAAAAGAACTTTCGTCCTCGAAAGTTGCTAGTACTGGAACAACTCTGGATACTTGGCCATCATTTCATCTTCTCTCTCCCACGTTGCCTCTTCAGACAAATGGTTTTGCCAAAAGACCTTCACGAGAGCTATCTCGCGATTGCGAAGGACCTTCACCTCTCTGTCAAGGATTAGCACAGGTTCCTCCTCATAAGACAAGTTCTCGCTCAAATGCAAAGGTTCGAAGTCCACCTTGTGGGTTGGATTTGCCAAATACTTCCGCAGCATGGAGACATGGAAAACGTTGTGTACCACCGAAAGAGAAGGCGACAACGCTAGACGATAAGCTACCGGACCAATCCGTTCTAGAATTTCAAACGGACCAATGAAACGCGGACTGAGCTTGCCTTTCCTTCCAAACCTTAATACTCCTTTCATTGGAGCTACCTTCAAGAAAATGTGATCACCCACGTCAAACTCTAAATCTCTTCTCCTTGTATCAGCATAACTCTTCTGTCGGCTTTGGGCTGTTAACATCCGCGATCTGATCGTACGAATAGCCTCACTGGAGGCTTGAATCAATTCAGGTCCCAACAACTGACGTTCTCCGACCTCATCCCAATAAACAGGGGACCTGCATCTCTTCCCATAGAGGGCTTCAAACGGTGACATACCGATGGTTGCTTGATAACTATTGTTATAAGCAAATTCCATTAAGTGCAGGTGTGCATCCCAACTACCTGAGAAATCCAAGACACATGCTCGCAACATATCCTCTAGAGTTTGGTTCAATCGCTCAGTTTGACCATCTGTCTGAGGGTGAAAAGCTGTACTGAAACGTAACTGAGTACCCAAGGCTCTTTGCAGACTCCTCCAGAAGTTAGAAGTGAACCGAGGGTCTCTATCTGACACGATTGATACCGGCACACCATGGAGCTTGACTATCTCTGTCATATATAACTGTGCCCACTTTTCAACAATGTAAGTAGGCTTCCCAGGGAGGAAATGCGCTGACTTAGTGAGTCTGTCGATAATGACCCAAATCACAGTGTAACCCTTGACCGTTCTAGGCAATCCTGTAATGAAGTCCATAGATATATGCTCCCACTTCCACTCTGGGACACTCAACGGCTGTAACAATCCCGCTGGTTTCTGTCTCGGGGCCTTCACTTGTTGGCAAACAAGGCATTTACTGACAAAATCCGCTATCTCTCTTTTCATGCCCTGCCACCAGTAATACTGTTTTAAATCATGGTACATCTTCGTACTTCCTGGATGGATCGAGAAAGGTGAACTATGTGCCTCTGCTAATAATTCTTGTTTGAGATCGGCATTCCCAGGTACGCATAAGCGACCCTGGTAACACAAGCCGAGGTCTGAAGATAAGGAAAACTCGTTCACCTGCCCCGCCTCTACTTGACTGCGTTCAACAACAAGGTCAGGGTCATTTGGTTGTTCATCTATGATCCTCTGTCTCAAGCTCGACTTAACTGTCAACTGAGCTAGGTGTGCTGTAACTTCGCCCACTGCAATCATAATCTCTGCACGTTCCAAGTCATCCAATATATGAGCCTGAGTAGTAATCAAAGCAGACGCATGAGCAGTCTTCCTACTGAGGGCATCTGCAACCACATTTGCCTTGCCCGGGTGGTACTGGATGTCACAATCATAATCTTTCACTAACTCTAACCATCTCCGTTGCCTCATATTCAACTCTTTCTGAGTGAAGAGGTATTTCAAACTTTTGTGGTCCGTGAAGATTTGGATTTTCTCTCCGTATAAATAGTGTCTCCAAATCTTCAAGGCAAAGACCACTGCCGCTAATTCCAAGTCATGGGTCGGGTAGTTCTTCTCATAATCCTTCAGCTGACGAGACGCATAAGCAATGACCTTACCATGCTGCATTAACACACAACCCAGTCCCTTCCTTGAAGCATCACTGTAAATGACAAATTCTCCTGAACCATCAGGTACTGTAAGTACTGGTGCTGAAACAAGTCTTTGCTTAAGCTCTTGGAAGCTTGCCTCACAAGCTTCATTCCACACGAATGGGGTACCCTTTCGAGTCAACTGAGTTAGAGGTGCGGCTATACTGGAAAAACCTTGCACAAAACGACGGTAATAGCCTGCTAACCCCAAGAAACTCCGAATCTCGCTGACTGAAGTGGGTCGAGACCAATTGGTCACTGCCTCTATTTTGGCTGGATCTACTGTGACGCCTTCCTTCGACACCACGTGCCCTAAGAAGGAAACTCGTTGTAGCCAAAACTCACATTTAGAGAATTTGGCATACAACTTGTTCGTTCTTAAGGTGATTAGAACTCTCCTGAGATGATCCTCATGTTCCTCTTCTGTCTTGGAGTAGATAAGAATGTCGTCGATAAAAACAATCACAAATGAATCCAGGAATTCCTTGAATACCCTGTTCATCAAGTCCATGAAAACTGCGGGAGCATTAGTGAGCCCAAAGGACATCACAGTAAATTCGTAATACCCATACCTGGTTCGGAAAGCTGTCTTGGGTATATCGTCCTCTCTAATCCTCAACTGATGATAACCTGACCGTAGATCTATTTTAGAAAACACTGCTGCACCTTGAAGCTGATCAAAGAGGTCATCAATCCTGGGCAGAGGGTATCTGTTCTTTATTGTCACTTTGTTTAGCTCCCGGTAGTCGATGCACAAACGCATTGTCCCATCCTTCTTTTTCACAAATAAAACTGGAGCACCCCACGGCGAAACGCTGGGGCGTATATAACCTTTGTCCAACAACTCCTGAATCTGGACCTTAAGCTCTTTCAATTCCGCTGGAGCCATCCTGTATGGAGCTTTAGAAATCGGATTAGTCCTTGGCTCAAGCTCAATGCAGAAGTCAACCTCACGTGCTGGCGGTAGTCCTGTCAGATCCTCAGGAAATACATCTGTGAATTCCCTCACTACCGGTATCGAGGTCATTGATGTCTCGATTTTCCTTGTGTCAACCATGCTAGCCAACAAGCCCCAGGCTCCTTGGCTAATCAATTTTCTCGCCTTCATTGCAGAGACCACTTTAGGAGCACCTTTGATCATCGACCCTTTAAACTTGAAGCTTGCCTCTGACGGAGGGTTGAAGATCACCTCCTTACGATAACAGTCTATGTTGGCATAATTAGAAGCCAACCATTCCATTCCCAAAATAACGTCAAAATCACTCATATCAAGGGCGATCAATGTCACATCCATTGATCGATCAGACACTAACATTTGGCAGGCTTTCACCGCTTCACTAGCTAGTAATGTTACCCCCGTAGGGGTTGAGACTGACAAAACATAGCCCAGCGGCTCTAGTTCTAGGTTGGATTGACTTACAAATGATTCAGAAATAAAAGAATGCGTCGAACCCGAATCAAACAACACAAAAGCATAATGGCCGAGGATAGGGATGGTACCTGTCACTACTGCATTAAGGTCCTCGGCCTCTCGTCGGGTGGTGGCAAATATCTTGCCCTGATGTTGTGCTGGTCTCGCCCCAGATGCCTGATTTGAACTGGACGGCTGGTCGGCATAATTAGCTTTCTTCTGATTACAATTCGGCGCAATATGCCCTTCCCGACCACACTTGAAACAAACACGGGTCCCTGCCAAACAACGACCCCAGTGGTACTTCCTACAGGTCTGACATAATGGCCTATCCTGATTAGGCCCTGACTGATTCTGTGCTCTCTGTCGACGGTCCTGGGGCGGACCTCGTCTGGGGTAACGGTGACCCCTCTGTGTGTTCGAGCTCATCTGATCGTACCTTCGCTTATGACCTGAAGAAGGTTCTGAAGAGACAGCTGACGGTCGTCGATCAATCAGCTGTGCCACCCTAACTGCCGTGGCATAGTCTTGGGGTTCATGGGCTGCCACACTGCCCTGAATCTCTTCCTTTAAGCCTGTGATGAAACGTTCCACCTTATCAGCCTCTACAGCTACCAGGGCAGGGGCAAACCGAGACAGTCTGGCAAACTCTGTCTCGTACTCCTCTACGGTTCGGTTTCCCTGCGTAAGAGCCACGAACTCTGATTGCTTCTTGAATCGGGATGCGGCAGGGTAATATTTCCGAAAAAACTCCCCCCTGAACTGAGCCCATGTGACAGGTCCGTTGCTGACGTCTATAGTCCTTTCAATCGATTGCCACCAAATCAGGGCGTTATCTCGTAATAGGAACACGGCGCAGTACACTTTCTGGTCCTCCGGGCAGTTCATGTGGTGAAAAACAGTCTCGATGGAGGACAGCCACAACTCTGCTACCGTGGGGTCCCTTGAGGCTCCATCGAACGGACAGGGGTCCCACTACCTGAAATCTCTTAGGCACCTAGCCTCTCGTGATAGGGCAGCTTCGTTGTTCTGAGGCGCTTGGGCCTGTCGCCCTGCAAGCACGCCCGCAACTGTAGCCTGAACTGCGGTCTGAACTTTTGCCTTAATATCCACCGTGACAGGTCCTACCGCAGGCCCCGGCTGTCCACCCGGCTGTTCCACTTGTGGGTTTTCTGGTAGATCTCCTTCTTGCTCCACAGGTGGCACGACTTGCTCAGGGGCTGTACGACCCCTACCACGACCTCTTCCTCGACCTCTTCCACGTCCTTGTGCTCGGGGAGGCATGATCTATTTCACAAAAGTCTTTTATCATCTTACTAAACAAGCTCGATTCCTTTAAACTATTCATTGATAACAAACAATCGTTCATACTTTTCCACAACATGAGACTTTTCGAATACATATAACATTTGCAGGCTACAAAATAAACAAACGTGTACGTGGCGTGACCGGATGCTTGCTGATAAGCCATGGATATACCTAAGGTTTACGATGTAAACCAGTCTACAGAACCTATAACCTAGAGCTCTGATACCAACTGTAACGACCCTACTTTTCATGCCTAGATCCTAAGGCCATTACTACATGCATTTCATTCTACTTCTAAGAACAGCGAGGAAATATCATTTAAGGAAAACATACTTAGAAATTTTGCGAAACTTTTCAGTCTGGGATCCCAGTTAAAACAACACAAAGAACACTTTAGCCATTCACACAAAAACTTAAAGCGGAATAAATCTTAAATCATTCGCAATACAAGTTCAAAAGGAGAATTTTCAAAACATAAAATGCGGAAGACTATCCTAAAGGAGGTCCATGGCTCAGCAGCTCTCCGTCACGCGTCCTGTACACCTTTACCTCTACCTGCAGTTGTATGAAAGGGAAAAGAATGAGTATTTAAGAAAATACTCAGTAAGTAGCAATCAAGGTTTTAACATTTTATTCGAGTTAAGGGCCTAAGGGATTGGTCATCTCATTCTCATTCATTTCATTTCATTTCATTTCATTCATCTGTAGTTCGGGTCTCGTGTTCAATTAGTACACCTATATATATATATATAAGTTTGCCAACTCACTGATAGTGCACAAGTGGGAGTTTTGGGAGGTCTCTACTCCTACTGATGGTAGATGGCACCCAGTCAGTGGAGCTAAGTCTCATCCCTCAAGGCACTAATGGGCGCGTAGCGCTTTAAACTACCATTTCACTAGTGGGGCGTTCATGGGTTTAAGTCAGGAATTAACTTCCATAGTTAGTAAATGGCACCTAGACTGCGAAGCCAAGACCCGCCCATTAAGCCCCTCATTTCAGTCTATTACATCTCAGTCCTAGGTGTTTAATTGACACGGCCCTCTTGTAAGGCGCTAGCCTATTCCTTTCCCTTTCTTAATCCTTTTCCCTTTAGGACCCCTTAACACTTACTAATCTTTAACCGCAACCTATTTAACACAATCGATTTTCTTTTCCTAGATTACTGGCAGGCTAACTGATATGCACCTTCCCAACTCAGTCATATTACAAGAATAAGAAATGGAGGCGACAACCGACACTCCTAATCCTGAAACCACTCGTATGCTACCGAAAATTCGGCAGCATAACGGCATGCATATGGGGAACCCAAAATTTTCCTATTCACCTGAAAGGGGAAATTAACACTTCTACGATTCAGATTATCCAACCACACAAGCTGCAAGACACCACAATTTGCTAAAAGCCAGAGCGAGATAGACCCCGCATCCACAACCATTCAGATACGCAGAACAACCAAACCATACAATCGAGCATGCTTCCAAAACAACTAAGAAATACAATTCCACCCCAAAACAGTATCAGACATGCTAAAGAAAACTCAACCTCCATGTCGCAACGTGTTTTACAATGCAATAACTATTAACCGCATAGAAATCCAAAACGAGTCCAAGGTTCACAATTTAACTCATGCTAGCAGGCTAATCCCTCAAACAACTAGTTCAAAAGCTCAGGCTAGGCGTTTATCAAAACCCATAACAAGCAACAAGGACTAAACTTGCAGATAAAAATACAAAAGCTACTTACATTCCAAGGGGCAACTTAAGGTTTAAGTCCAACTCATGCTATAGTAAACCATACTCAATTTAAATGAGTTTAAAGTAGATAATTTATTCCAACAGCTACTTACGTTAAGGCTAACTCAACATGCTACAACTAACCTTAACATTTTCATACTATCCTCTTGCTAGCATAGTGACATAAAGATTACATGGGTCCAAAGCATACGACATAAACCAAAAAAAAACTACTTACATTAGCCCAACAAATCCTTGATCGACTTCTACCCAATTTTCCTTTAAATTCCAAGACTTCAAGCAACCAAGCAGAAACTTAGCTTGCTGTCCGGGCTCTCAAATCCACCTAAATCCAACAATTTAGTCACCAAACGCAATGGGCATCTTAAATTCAATAGCCAAAATCAATGGGTATTCATCTAACACACATAAATCATTCCAAAACTTGACTTAATACACTTACCCAATGACGAACTCGCTCAAAGAGGCTGAAAATTTCGAACGACGACGACGAACAGATCTGAAAGGCGACGACAACGGCTCGTGGTGGCTGCAACAACTTGCACAGTGGCGGCGACGACTTGCAGATCGACGGCAGCTCGTGTGTGGCGGTGATGAGTCGACGACTCGCGGCAACGGG
This sequence comes from Luffa aegyptiaca, assembly GCA_017139565.1. Classification (NCBI taxonomy): domain Eukaryota; kingdom Viridiplantae; phylum Streptophyta; class Magnoliopsida; order Cucurbitales; family Cucurbitaceae; genus Luffa; species Luffa aegyptiaca. The sequence goes on along the minus strand of CM029398.1, from coordinate 32,080,676 downwards.
GTTGCGACGCGCGGCGTGTGGGGTGAGAGAGGACCGAGAGGGAACGAGATTTACCGGCAGCAGCGGCGACGTCAAATGGGGGCGGCGGCGCGATGGGTCTGCGGCGGCGGCTTGCGGCGCGACGACGGGCGGTGGAGTGCGGCGGCGGCGGCGTCGGCGGTGAGCTGCAGGCGGCGGCACGGACGGAGGCGGCAGCGTGCAGATGAGAGAGAGAGATTGCCGAGAGAGGGAGAGAGCGGGGGGTGCGTGAGAGGGAGAGAGAGTGTTCAGATTTTTTTTTTTTTTTTAAAAGGTCACTTTGACCGAAAAATTGGGGGGAAAGTTTCCCCCCACTCCCCCTTTGACCGGGCAGTAAAGCCCACTTCTTTTTCCTCTTTTTTTTTTTTTTTTTTTTTTTTTTTTTAAAAAAAAGCTTGCCGTTACAAACTATGCCAGTGAGAATTTATCTAAAAAACTAAAATTTGAGGCAGACAAAACTAATTACGGAGAAGTTTCAAAATCCATATCGGCTATTTAAAAATCCATACCCGGTATTTAGAAATCCATACTAGGTATTTAACAGGGAATCGCAGAAGATGCAGAAGCAAAGATTTCAAAAAGATAATCAGTCGCAACAGCAAAAAAAAAAAAAAAAAAAAAAAAAACAAAACAAAAAAACAAAACAAAAACAAAAGATGAACGAAAAAACAGAGGGTATTTTTCCAGAAACCAAACGACTTCCGACGCAATAAACAAAAAGCATAAACAAAAAAAATGGGGGGTATTTTTCTAGTAAACCAGATGCAAAAAAAACCCAGACCTATACGCAAAAAAAAAAAAAAAAAAAAAAAAGACAACCAAAAACCCAAATACGAATTAAATATGTGTATGAATCTTATTTAATATAACATAGTGACCTCAATGGAATCAATATATACAAGTTTTTCCGTTTGGAGAATGTATAATATAAACTAAAAGAACCTTCAATGTGCTTATTTTCAGCGTTAAGATGTTCTGTAATGAACATGCAAAATCAGAAAGAAACCCAAAAAACATACTTTATTTCTCTTATAAATCCGGGGTATTTTTCTCTTTTCGTTGCTCCCGACGTTGAAGAAGAACTCATGGCGCTTAAGAACTTGAAACCCTAACTCCCCGCGATGGACAAGAACGCCGGCAACAAAGATGGAAAAAAATCACCTTGAAGAAGAAGAAAGAAATTCACGATTTTGTAGAAGGAAAATACGTGATTTGATGAAATTTATTTTAAATACCAAACGATTTCTCCCATTTTTTTTCTTTTTTTTTTTTAACACAGGTCAACGGGTTTTTCCTTTTTTTTTCCTTTTTTGTTTTATTTTGAATATCAGAGGGTCAAAACGGTAAATGGGCTACATTTAATTAAAACGGGTTGGACTGGAATGAAATTTTCAAGGATTATGGACAAAAGTGAAATATATGGACTGCTTATAGTCCATTCTTGTAGATACCCCTTTTTATTAAGTTGGTGGGATCCACCATTTCTCTTTCTATTTTATTTATAATTTTGGTGGGTTCAACTATTTCTCTCTCCATTTTTCTTCATAATTTTGATGGGTCTCACCATTATTCTCTCCATTTTCTCATAATTTATTTATTCATTAATCTATATTTAATTAACAATAGTAGAATATATATGAAATTTTATAATTTTAAGATAAGGAAAGTATATTTTAGATGATGGTTAAAATATCCTCTTGATCCCTATATTTTCGATTTGTTTTTCTTTTAGTCCCTATATTTTCAAATGCCTAATTTTAGTCATTGTACTCTCAGTAAAGCTTAAATTTTGTCCTATATTGAGTTTATTGTTAAATTTTCTTAAAAAAATAGTCTTTATGGCCGACGAGCAAGGATGTGACCTAATATATAGACATTTATCACTAATACATCGTCTCATCGATAAATGTTTATTAATCTATTAGTAAGAGACCTAATATGTTAACACATATAAGTAGAAAAGAAATTACATAAAATATCCACGTAAAGTTATAAATGTGCAAGAGCTAATTTTTCTATCCATTATGGATTTTGTTTTTTGTTTTTTCATTTAATTACATTTTGGTACACGACGTATATATAAGTGAAAGAAACATTGGGTATTTAACAAAAAAAAAAAAATCTCTTATACATTAAATGAATTATAAGCACGTGTGACATCAGTTTGATAAGATATTTTAGATAAAGAAGACATTATAGATGAATTATTTCTGTAAATTTATGAATTTTGACAAAGCTATTCAATGGTTAATTTCTTCATTAGTAAAACTTATTTTTGTGTCTGATTTTATTGAAATTAATGAGTTTATGTAGATTTTTACATCACTTTAACTAGTAGATGAATGGATGGAAATTAAACCAAAACATTTATATAAGTTTAGATTCTAATTTAAGGATTACTGAGAAAAGTTAAAAGAATTAAAAAAAATTAGAGAAAAGAAAGAGCAAACGAAAATAATTTGAATAGAGCAATACGTCTCTCGAAGAGACATAACTCTTTCTTTAGTGAGTTGCAGAAAAATAGGCTCACTGAAATAGGCGGAAAAATAGTTGAGTATATTTACAAAACAAAAAAATAGCTTAAAAAGACTTTAAAAAAAACAAGCAATACGATTCCAGCCCAAATCCGACCCTGCACTCCAAACGCAGACATTAGATTAAATCCAGACCAAATACAACACACCAAACACAAGCATCAACATTCCTAGGAATCTAGTTTCCAGAAAAATGATTCCCAGGAATCTAGATTCCATTCCGAGGCCCCAAACGACCCCTAAGGAATCCGACAGAAAACATTATTTTGGTCTCCACACAATTTGATTTGGTCCCCACACGATTTTAACACGTTCATCACGTTTGTAATTGCTCAAATGTTTTCAACATTCAATACTCTGAAGGAAGTATGTAAATACTCAACATTCAAGTTTTGACTTCTAATTTATTTACGTTGGATAAAACCTTATCGATTTCCCATTTCTTAGAAAATTCCCGACCAAACCCATATTTCCCGACCAGGATGCTTAAAATTTTTAAACCCGACCAGACCACCGAGAAATAAGTGTTCAATCGGGAATTTCCTCAGAAACATAAAACTGGAATCTCGATCGGGAAATCCAACCAAGAAAATCGTTTTGCACCGGGAATTTTGACAATGGATAATAAACCGTTTTTTTTTTGTTGGTTCATGTAGATAATGCCTCGTGTGTGGGTTTGTTATAGTGGTTTGTGGAATGAGAGTGAAAAGGACTATGAAGGTGGAAAGTTGAGGGGGTTCAATTGTAACGCCCCGCGTTTCAAAATTAAGCCTTTTCTGGATATTTTGGATTAATTATTGGTTTAAATTGAAGTTAAGTTGAAGGGAATTAAGTTATTTAAGTGAAGAGAATTTTGATTAAGATAAAAATTTGGATGATGTCAATTTCTATGGTTATGGAAATAATTTTTTTCCAAGATTCCCTAAATTGAGAAAGGAAATTAGGGCTTGATTGGATTCTTTAAAGGTGGAGATTAAGGTAATAATCCTAAATAAAAATAAATAAATAAATAAATAAAGAAAAAAAACCCTAGAACTCATTCTCTCCCTCCCTTTCTCTTGATGTCGTCGACCCCCCCCCCCCATTCTTCATCTTCACATAGCCGCACACATTCTTTCCCTTCTCCTCTCGTTTTCACGCAGCCACCACCAGCAAGCATCTCCCTCTCGAATTTCATTCTTCTTTCGTGCGCAACCGTAGCCATCTCGACATGCCACCACTGCTTCTCCTTTCCTCCCCTCGCTTCAAGCCGTGCGACGACCCTGCAGCCCGAGTGCTCCATGCGAGATCGGCCAGTCTTGAATGAGCCCGTGCTCTGGTGCGTTCTCGGTGAGTTTTGTTCTCTTTAAGACCTCCTCCATTGGTTCGACCATTTACTTGCTTTATCGTGTAGTTTTCAGATAGGCCCACTCGAACTTGACAAGGAATCGCATTGAGTCGCATCCCTTCAGCCTTCCTTGCACGTGATCTGAGTTTCCAACCAGCTACAAGTCCGTCTTCTTCTTCCATTCGGTAGGTTGGTACTTGCTCATTCATAAACAACCTCAATTCGGAGTTACCCACTCTCTAACGACCTTGTTGTGCAATTTAGGCTCTTACGTCCACTAAATAGCAAGGATCCGAGGCTGTTCGACGAGTTTCTGGTAAGTAGCAGCAAGCTATAAATATTTTCGTGCTCGATTATATGCTGTAAAAGAAGTTCTTAACCTTGCGTATCAATTGTTTTAGGTTCAGGACGATACTAGGGAATTTGAATAGAGTCAAGGGTGATTTTGGCCAGTTTTGGGTAAGGGGCAGCAAGTATTATGCACTTTTCGAACTTACTTATGTACTGTAAATTAGTATCTAAGCTTTGGGTACTCTTTGTCGTAGGTTCCATTCAATCCTTGTGTGCCCAATAAGATTCAAACCAACTTGTGGGTAAGAGAAACTCTTTTAACCAATACTCATTTCCCTAGTTAGCTTTCAAATTGATTTCTGACCTTTAAAAGTTGGCTATTGTTTTTAGGATCGTTCCTTAAATTGTTAGGAGCGCGTTAGGACTTTAGGTAAGTGGATTTCTACCTGTTGGGTCTGCTTACTTGTGTGCTAGCATGTTGTGTACTCTACTCGTTTGGTTATAATATATGTTGTATATACATGTATGTGTTGTTATATATATGATGAGTTCAAGCATGTTGAAACGCTTTGTTGCTTTGATATGCTGAAATGTTGTGTTGAGCATGTTGAATGTTGTGAGACGATATTGATGTTATAAGCATGTTCTCATTTCATTGTGGATGTTTAGAAATCATGTTTAAAACGCATTCTGGTTTGTGAGTGTGTCATTGGCATAAAACATGGTCTAGGAGTATGATGAGTAGGAATCATGCATTCTAGTGAGATTGTGAGGTCAGAGGACCTTGTAGATTGAAAAGAAAAGTTAGGTGAATACCAGGTGCCTCGGGTAAAAATGGTCGAGGGGTGGTATGTCACCAATGGAGGAGCATCGGGTGCCTTGGGTAATATGGCCAAGGGGCGATGTGATGAGTCTATACGTTGTGAAAGTCATTGGGTGCCTTAGGTAATATGGCCAAGGGGCGATGTACAGTTTGATTGTGAAGTCATCGGGTGCTTTGGGTAATATGGCCAAGGGGTGATGCACAGTTCGAGGCCTTGGGTAATATGGTCAAGGGTCGAACACTGAGCGCTGTAGAGAAATGTCGAGGCCCTAGGTAATATGGTCAGGGGTCGGCGTGACTCGAAGGAGTCAGTCTTAAAGAGCTTGTGAGGGCTACGAGTATTGAGTGAGCTTGTGTAGCTTGAGTGGAAACTGAGTGTGCAGGCATGGTGCGGAATTCATGTGTTAGGTGCATGGTTAGTTGCACGTTTACATAATTGAGTATGTTACAATATGTATGATGTCCACGTCATATATAAGGCATGTTATTGTGATTGAAAAGCATGATGTTTGCTATGTATGTTGTTTGATGTTTGATGGCTCTTCAGGTGTGAGCCACTTACTCAGTACTGTGGTTTTGTACTGACCCACCACCAGATTTTGCAGGTGATGAGGAATACTACGAGCCTGGTGATGCTGAGGAGCAGGCTTGAGAAAGCAAAGTTTAAGAGTTTATTTCATTAATATGTTCTAGTTGTTTAAACATTGTTATGAGAGATAAAATTTTGTATTGGTCAGGAGGTGTTGTTTAGAATAATGGTTATTTATTTTCTTCATTTAGTGTTTTGAATTAGACTCAATTTGATTTGCTATAATTGAATGGGAATGATTACGAGATCTGACTCGTAATCGTGTTGCAACTTTAGTTAGTGTTATGTTAATGCTTTAGCAAGTTGTCAAATTTTGGTTTAAGCAACATTACATTGTTAGGCTGCCGAATTTTCGGTAGCACCTTAAAGAATAATGTGACTAAGATTAGTCTCTTAGATAGTCTCTTGAGAATTTGGGGGCGTTACATCGACGTAGATATAGGTATTACATATACTGAGTTCTTAAGTTGAGTTTATAGATTAAGTGGTATACATTTGGATGAATTTGACATTCAAGTAAGATGTTTACTCCAATTGAAGTCGAAGACACTTGCATTTGTTATGAGAAACGATGAAGACCTTCACACTTTCTTGACATGGGAGTCAGACTTTGAAGTACCCATCTACATATCCACGATCCCAAAGTTTTGAAGTAACTTACGCTTTCGGCCATTTCCCATTCCATACACCATGTATGTAAGCATTTCAAAATCGGACCATTTTAGGAATTGTTGAGCATTTTTATTCTAATTTGAAAAATTAGAATTTAAGCTTAACCTTGGGTTTCTAAATTAAATTTCTATAATTTAGGGAAAAAAGATTTTAATTAAATCTTTAATTTCCTAAAGTTTGGAGGTTTAATAGTATATATTTATCTAAAATTTCAAAAGACCCAAATCCCAAATCGATTGGGTTAATTTGTATTCCAAATCTTTTAGGAATTAAGTTTGGGATTTTAAATTGAATCCTAGATAAGATCTAATTCCTATTTTAAATGAGTTTTTCTTTTCTTAAGGTGTATTTTAAAAGAAAAGAAAAAGAAAAAGAAAAAGGAAAAAAAAAAGAAACCCTAAAAGTTCTTCTCTCCTTCCCTGGGTTTTTGGAAAAGTAAAAAAGAAATGAAAAAAAATAGAAAAAACGGGCACTTTTGAAACTATTTCAAAAAATAGGGTGTCGCGCCTCTGGTCGCTTTGTGAGTCGCGCCTTGAAGAGGTACAACATGTTCAACGAACATTTACCGAGACGACAACAAGTTGGTACTGGATGGCAACGAGACGGAACCAGACGACAATGAGATGAAAAGCCACGAAACACGACGGAACCAGATTTTCCTTAAACGGTGTTGGGTCACGCCTCTATTTATGGGGAAGCGGCGATTGCAGAGATTCCTGACGGAATCTCTGCACTATGCTGTCATTGACCGGTCACGTCCGGTCACTTCGGGAAGGGACTGCTGCATGCGAAATGAATTCAAACCTACCGTTTTTATTTTTTATTTTTTTTGAAGGGTTGTGCATGGTTTTAAATGGTGGGAAGGTGGTGGCTGAGAAGCAATTCTGTTTAGAAAAACCACGGTTGAGCTACTGCCTTCTTCTTCGTGTTTTGAGAAATCGACTGCCTCTTTATATATATATATATAACCAGTGTTCATATACCCCACTGTGACCCACAAATTTTCTCCCTAATCTCCATATCTTTGTTGATTTTATTTTTAAATTTGGTCAATATTCGTCGGCTGCTCATTTTAAAACTCTCCTGTCATATCGGTTGCTTCCTTCAACGTTCATTATATTTTTTTTAAAAGATCGATATTTTTTGTTACATTGTATTTGACGTCCTTTATTTTTTTTTTTTAGTAGTGTTACTAACTTTGTTGTTTATGCGGATTTTTGTTTTACAGGACCAAACTCTATAGATGAAAAAAAAAAGTTAAGTAGGACCTTGAGAGACAAGGTTCAAATACAGTGTAGGTTTTTTTTTAAGCATGGAAGAGGAATGTACATTTTCTGTTTGCACTTATCTTTTAGAAAATGGACATTTGCATAATTTTACAAAAATGTGATGCATGAAATTTGAAGTTTTAGTCGTCGAGTTTAGAATCAATTTCAGTTTTGGTATGGTTTTGTTGAGGAAAATATTGGAATTTGGTTTTTTTTTTTATTTTCAAAATACAGTAGTTTTCAAAAATTTGTTATTTTTTTTTTGATATTTTGCTATGAGTTTGAACAATTACTAATACTAGTTTTTTTGAACGTGTCATGCGTGTATATTTCATTATTGAATATACTTCTATTATTGAATATGTAAATTAGACATTATACGATGTGTATATATTTCATTAGACGATGTATATTGGACATTACGTTAGTTTATATAAAATTAGGATAATTTAGTTTTTTTTTTAATAAAGGGTTCATTTGAGTAATTTTAAAAAAATCAAGTGGAGTGAGAATGTGAAAATTAGTGTTATTTTAAGTGCGTATATATATATTGTAACGCCCCGTGCTTTTTGGGTGTTCTTTAAATTCCATGGATAAAGTCGAATGAAAATATATTTATTATTTGGGCTTTTGATATGGATTTATAATTTAATACCAAGGCATTGGAGAATTATTCTCGGGATATGAGGGTTACATAAATTAAATATCTCCCTTAGGCTTGATATATTTTTAAAGTCAATGATGGTTGCAAGAAAAATCAAGTGTCGAAAGTTTCACGCTAGTAAAAGGGTTCTTTCTCTTCGTGAAACAGCCCCAGCCGCCCCCCCTTTGCACGCGTGATTCAGTCGCCGCCCAGTCGTGAAGGTCGACCCAGCCTCTTCGCCATCGTCGGAGTTGAAGCTCCGCCACCCCGCCAGCCTTCCTCGTCGCGCCGCTGCTGTCCGAGTCGCGTCGCCGCAGCCGTGGCTCGGGCCGTCTTCCATCTCGTGCGATCTCACCCTCTCCGCGGTCTCTCTTTCTCTCTGTGGGTGTGTTGTGGCCGTGAGAACCCATTCGCGCGCAGCCGACGAAGTGCGCCTCCTATCTTGCCAGATCTCGTCGACTGTAGCAGTGCTGCCGCTGCTCCTCGCTGGAAAACGAGGACCCGAGGGCCGCCGCTTCTTTTCCTCTCTTTTCCTTGCGTTTTTCGGGCAAGGAAATCGTGGGTAATCTCCTTCTCTATCTTTCCTTGTGGTTTTATGCCCGATCTAAGAGTCCCTTGCGATGTTTTGGTTAGATCCCGCGTGGCCAGCAGTTCGGAGTCCTGTCTTTCGCGTTTTTGCCTCTTTCAATAGCGTTTTCAGGTGTTGTTGGTGCCGTTGGACGTTTTGGTAAGCTTAATCCCTTACCCATGCTCTTTTGGATCTTTATTCAAGTTTAAGCAAATACCCACTCGCTATGGATTCCGTATTTCAGGATTTAAGGTCTTATTAGCTGCTGTCCGGCGCCGTCTTTGCTCAATTCGTGGGTGTTTCAGCGTCGATTAGCGTTTGCGGTAAGCTTTAGCTCTTACCCAAGTTCAGTTGGTGTTAAAATCAAATACCCATTCTCATTTAGGAGCTTATCTTGGCTGCGTTAGGCTTGCTGAGGTTGCTTTGGAAGCGTTAGGTAAGTAGTTTCTACTTACTAAGCTTGTTTGATTGCATGAAGCATGATCGTTTGTTACCTGCTTTACTTGTATCTGTGCTATGTATGAACTGTTGAATTGTGAATGTTGAAATGGTTGTGATTATCATGAATCGTTTTTACTGTGTTGCTTGAGTTGTTTTAGCTTAAGGTGTTTAAGCATGTTGAGTGTTTGTCTTGAGTATGGCAAATGTTGAGTTTAGCTTTTGAGTCTGGCTTGCATGTTGCATGGGGGATGTGTAGCATGAGTCGGGTGTGAGGCACAGCACATGGTGCGTAATTCATGTGTAGCGGAGCGTGACGCGGAAATCACGTGGGTGTGAGTGCGGAGCGTGACGCGGAAATCACGTATGAGTGGCGCAACACATGGCGCGGAATTCATGTGGGGTAGGTGCGGAGCATGACGCGGAAATCATGTAACTAGCGCAGCACATGGTGCAGAATTCATGTGAAGCGGAGCATGACGCGGAAATCATGTAAGTAGCGCAGCACACGGCGCAGAATTCATGTGTAGCGGAGCATGACGCGGAAATCATGTAATTAGCGGAGCATGACGCAGAAATCATGTAGTTGCGGAGCATGACGCGGAAATCATGTGGGGTCTAGTGCGTGCGTTGCATAGCGTGTGATGCATTTGCATGAGTTGGTTGTTTTTAAGCATGTTGTAGTTTGTAGCTTAAAAGCATGTCGTTTGTTGTGGTTGTGTAAACTTGTTGGATGCGTGTACTAAGCATGTTGATTGTATTGGTTGTTGTTTGTGGCTTGGTAAGTGTGAGCTGCTTACCAGTACCACGGTTGTACTGATACCCCCTTCCCCATCTTTCCCCCCAACATTTTAGATGTTGCAGGTATCGAGGATGATCCGGATCTTGGTGGCAAGGAGGAGAACTGCGAGGAAAAATTACTAGAGTGTTGGTCTGTTGTTATGTTTTCGTAATGGTTTAGTAGGATAGCTTGAGCTGTTTCATTTTGTAGTTCTGTGATGGTGAGGGATTCACTTGAGAAAGGTTTTGTTTTCGAGTTTATGAACTAGACTTGTTAATTTTGATTAAGTTTAATAAGATGTTTAGCTAGTGGACTAGCTTTCCTTGTTATTAAAATGTCTCTGAGTTTCGCTGCGTGGTTTCAGTTTATTGCATGTTGCCAATAAGGTTTGTCTCGTCGAGAGGAGATAGGTTTGTGAAATCTGGCTGAAGTTTAGTGGAGTTTGGTCTTTGCATATTTAGAAGTGTTAAAAGTCTTTAGCAGGTGTTGTAAAATTTTGGTTCAGGCCATTTTACGCCGTTATGCTGCCGAAATTTTCGGTACATCCGGTTTAAAGTGGTTCAGTTCCATAGATAAGGGCTTAAGGGTTGAAGTAGCGTCTCTAGGCTAAAGGTTGGAAAACCTGGGACGTTACATATATATATAACTAAAGGATTGGAATTCCCAATTCCGTTACAACGAAAGCAATTGGACCGTTCGTAAATTAATTTTGTTCTACAAAATACCAATACATTGGCAAAAAGTTAAGCGATGAGAAACATACCTCCGTCTGACGACTCTGAATTCTTCAACAGACACCACCACAAGGGCTTTCCCACTATAACTCTGAGATTAGGAACTTAGTTGTGGGACTACCTAATCTTGAATGGGAAAAACTCTTAGAGAGAAAAAATTCTCTCTAGAGTTCTTGGGTTGAGAGAATATGAGAGGGAGGCTAGAATGAGACCTTAGGGTTAGGGTTCTCATAATCTTTCCTTTTATAATAGAGGAAACCCTAATGTGAGGTTAGGAAACAATCTTGACCGTTAGATCAAGATCAATTAATTAATTGATTAAATTAATTAATTAAATGTTAATTAATTAATCATATTAATTAATTAATCTCATGCACATTTAAATCTTATTTAAATTTAATTCCCTCACATAATATATAGTTCAGTTAAGCTTAATTAAATCACATTTAATTAATTCAATTAAACTAATCAATTAATTAATTCCAATAATTAATTAATTTCATAATTAAATATCGCTCATATTTAATTAATTACACATTAGAATCATATTCTAATAATTCCCTCATAGACTATAGTTTAATTAAATCTCATTTAATTTAAAACTAAATTGAATAATTAATTAATTAATAATTAAATATCATCTATTTAATTGAATATATATTTGAAGAACTCTTTCAAATATATTATTCTCTCATTAAAGTTTAATCACAAATTAAACTTTATATTATAATATATCACTATACATTATATTAATTGTATCTCATATAATTAATTTGATTCCTAAGATGAATTTGAACTATTCAAATTCTTTCAAGATAAATTGTTCCCAATTACTTTTTACGAGCTAGCAGGGGGACCTAATGGACCTACAGATCAGAAGCTCCAATGATATGAGGTTAACTAACTAAACTCATTAATCGGGTTAACCAATATTCATTAACTGTGAGTCACTCCACTAAAGACCCACAGTTGCACTCTTCTTACTGTAGAATGTTTCTGTGTCCATGGATATTGACCAATAACGGTAAGTCAATCCTTCACGAGTATTCGTAACTTCAGCTGGGTCAAATTACCGTTTTACCCCTGAGTTACCTCTGGCTCCTTAAGTACCAGCGCTCCTCTAATGAACAACCTGTTTATGGTCCAACCAGTAAACAGAAAGTCCCTCTCGGGCCAATGAGAGGGCGGGATCCCTTTGTTTAAGACCCGGAGTCACCACTTAAGGGAACACTCATCTACTTCTCCTAGAAGTGGGAAGGAGTGAATTCCATCTTGTGTTGTCATGTCCCCAGCCCCCCACTCGGTCTCGTCCCCAAGAAGGTAGGCTTATTGAGTCGGCGTGCAGGCCACTCTCACCCATACTAATCAAAAGACAATCCCTCGTGAGAAGGAGTTCATGACACACTCAGGATTAAGACTGAGTTACCTAGGTCATCCCGTTGAAACAGTAACCTAACTAGTTAACGGTGTTACATCTAGTGGTTTACTATTTCGTGGTCCGATCTTATGCAAACTCATTGTATAAGATACCCCCGCTCGCATGTTTCCTACATGGACGCCTTGGATCAATACGTCTGTATCGAATACAAAGCGGGCCGTATCACATAGTATTACCAGGATAAGGTATCCAACCTTATCCCTGTACTACAGACCTTTTAGGTTGTTACTTGAACACCGATCCCCGTATGTCCCCACATACTAGTTCAAGTCACATGTAAACAACCTTGGATCTTAGTTTATTGGATTTGGGTCAAATTGTGCAATATTTAACAATAACACTTTATTGTAGAAACTCAATAACACTTTATTGAAATAAGTATACAATTTGTTTACATTCACTATCTACGAGTTTTAGGGCATAAAACCCAACAATAACAAATTATTATATTATGTGGAGTAGGAGAATTTTTAAAACCTTATTTTTTTCAACTCAGTTATATTATTTATTTTCACTCCAGTAATTAAGAGAGATAATTGGAAGAGTTGTATGATATTAAGATTTTTTAAAATATTAATAATCTAGTGGGTGCTAATTTCTTTAAGTAACGTGAAGTTCTAATTTATGTGGGTTAGAAGTGAATTAAAACTTTTGTCAGTGAGGGGAAAATTTTATTTTTTTTTTACTTTTATTGTTAAGTGGAATTTGGAGGGTTCGAAATATAGTAGATCAAGAGAGATAAAAGGAGTGGAGTGAGGAAAGAGTAGTATTTTTTTTTGTTGGTGAGGGAGGAGGGACTATTTTTATTAAAATAGGAATTTTTTAAACTTATTAGGTATTTATTGTTATTCTGAAACTTATTAGCAAAATATTGCAGTTTTAATTCGGCGCTTGAAGAGACGACCTACACCCACGTGGTTGCATATCGTCTCTTGAACCGTGGCCATCGATTTAAAAAAAAAATCCCGCATAGAGACGACCTACACGTAATGAATTTTTGCCCGCTTGTTGGTCGTCTCTTACCAAATTTTTTTTTTCAAATTTCATAAATATTTATTTTATTTTGACAAAATGTAGAGATTGGGGGTTAAATACGGGTGTTTTTGGGAATATTTCTTCAATAATAGACAAAAAAATTGGTCCATAAAGTTACATAAACAATATTATTGAAGAAACAAGAGGAGAAGAGATTAACAATCTTGTATTTTTTTTTATAGACATTTATTAAGTTTTTTTAAAGTTTGAATGTCATTAAGTTTTTTCTAACAATATTTTTAAAAAATTCTTTAGAGAATAAGTAATTTCTTTCAAAATTTTGCAAAAAAATTAGTGACACATAGAGATTAAAAAATAAAATTCAGTTCATAGAATAAAATGTTCAACAATACACATGATCATAATAAAAGGCCAATGAGTTCACTTAAACATAAGAAAAATGCAAAAATACTAATGAGTTCCACAAGGTGGACGTCACCGGTTACGAGGTGGTTGACGACGACGTCCCCTTAGTGCATGATCTGGTTCTTTTTGTACCTCCTATTCCTCTCGTTCTTCTGGTTGCTCTCTATGAGCATATGACGATGAGGGACCTGCCTCATGTGATGATGATGGACCAGCCTCATAGTATGGTGGAATCGGAGTCTGAAAATACTGCATACCAAGAGTTGGGATCAAAACAAGTGGAGTGGAAGGAGTACCACCATCTTGTATCTAAGTGAGAGGAGGTACATCTTCAACATTATGGTGCACTTCATCATGTACAACTAGAATGTCCTCCTCTCGAGCACGTCGTCTATGCCTAGGACCTGGGGGAGGTGGCATAGGTATGCGGTACATATGCTGAAGTTGTTCCATACTGGCCTCACCACTAGTACACAGATTAAGAACATCTAGATCTTCACTTATATCACGGATTTGTTGAAAACATGACCTCTAAGAAATAATGAATAAAATAAGATTAAACTTAAACATGAAATAATAAGATTTAACAACTTGAAGTAAAACTTTACCGCGTGACCATATGAGGCCCCCTCTCGAGTGATGAAGCGTCTAGTAATATTATGATATCACCCCATATAATCTGGAGTTGTGTCTCCATTAGCATCCACCAAAGAGTTGGTTGCGATGAAATTTTGACGTGAGTGCCATCGATTTATGTATGGTAGAAGCTTGTTTGACCAATCACTATATCGAAGATCAAGTTCATGTAGTGCTGTTTCCGTGTCGCACACAACTGGAATAGCTTGTTCCATGCCAAATTGTCATAAAACTCTGTTGGGTAAATGCCATTCCATAATATGGAAGCATATAAGGGGACATACTGAATGCCAAATGTTAGTGCCATTCCTACAATAAGTAGGTAAAGTAGGCAAAACATTATTATATGGCTCCCATATCACCTAAAACACAAAAATGTAAAAGATTAATTATAAGTGAACTAAGTTTCAAAAAAAACTTATAAGTGAACTAAAGCAACTAATGGTTATAATAAAGTAACGTTGCTAATCATGTACTAGAGTAGGTTGCAACAGATCAAACATATATCTGTATTGGATCAGTACGTGTGTAGCTGACCCAGTGACACAAAACTGATCCCTCCACCTATAAATATTAAATTTCAAATAAATTATCACAACAATAATAATATATTCATAATTCCAAAGTTATAATAAATGAATGAACATACCGAGATCCACATGGGCGTCCGACTAACTCGTTGTCATTAATGTGACGACGCTGAGGGGCCATTGTAGGGAACCACTCCCAACCCCAAAACTGTAAGAGAATTATGGGCCCAAAAATTTCACGAGCATCTAGCTTTGTGGCCTTACATAACTGTCTATACATCCACGCCAAACATGCTCCACCCCAAGAATACCCCCCAGCAACCTCAAAATCCTCTAATAATGGTAGGAACATCAGGTGTACCTTGTCTCCTGATTTATCTGAGAACAAGCTCCCACCAGTCAGCTGTAAAATGTATGCACGAGCATACCTCGCCACAGTCGCTTCATCTGCATTGTCGTCCAACCGTTGGAACTGAGCAGCCAACTAAGGCAAGCTTAATGTAGAACCTTTAAATGCATTATTGTCTGGTGTCACCCCAAGTAGCAACTGACACGTTCGTTTCCAATCCACGTGCAACGTTCCAGTGACTGGTTCGCCCTCTATATTGGGTTTTATGTCCTAAAACTCCTAGATAGTGAATGTTAATGAATTATACACTTGTATCAATAAGATTTTATTGAGGTTTATGCAATAAAGTGTTATTGTCATATAAAGTCTAAAATTGCACAATATGACCCAAATCCAATAAACTAAGATCCAAGGTTGTTAATATGTAACTTGAACTAGTATGTGGGGACATGCGGGGATCAGTGTTCAAGTAACAACCTAAAAGGTCTATAGTACTGGGATAAGGCTGGGTACCTTATCCTGGTAACACTATGTGATACGATCTGCTTTGTATTCGATACAGACGTATTGATCCAAGGCGTCCATGTAGGAGACATGCGAGCGGAGGTATCCTATGCAATGAGTTTGCATAAGACCGGACCACGAAATAGTAAACCACTAGATGTAACACCGTTAACTAGTTAGGTTACTGTTTCAATAGGATGACCTAGGTAACTCAGCCTTAATCCTGAGTGTGTTATGAACTCCTTCTCACAAGGGATTGTCCTTTGATTAGTACGGGTGAGAGTGGCTTGCACGCCGAGTCAATAAGCCTACCTTCTTGGGGACAAGACCGAGTGGGGGGCTGGGGACATGACAACACAAGATGGAATTCACTCCTTCCCGCTTCTAGGAGAAGTAGATGAGTGTTCCCTTAAGTGGTGACTCCAGGTCTTGAACAAAGGGATCCCGCCCTCTCACTGGCCCGAGAGGAACTTTTTGTTTACTGGTTGAACCATAAACAGGTTGTTCATTAGAGGAACACTGGTACTTAAGGAGCCAGAGGTAACTCAGGGGTAAAACGATAATTTGACCCAGCTGAAGTTACGAATACTTGTGAAGGATTGACTTACCGTTATTGGTCGATATCCGTGGACACAGAAACATTCTACAGTGAGAAGAGTGCAGTTGTGGGTCTTTAGTGGAGTGACCCACAATTAATGAATATTGGTTAACTCGATTAATGAGTTTAGTCAGTTAACCTCATATCATTGGAGCTTCTGATCTGTAAGTCCATTAGGTCCCCCTGCTGGCTCGTAAAGAGTAATTGGAAACAAATTATCTTGAAAATAATTTGAATTGTTCAAATTCAATTTTGGGAATCAAGTGAATTGTATGAAGTACAATTAATATAATGTATAGTGATACATTATAATATAAAGTTTAATGTGAGATTAAACTTTATTAAACTGAGAGATATATTAGAATATGATTGTAATATGTAATTAATTAAATATGATTGATATTTAATTAATTATAAGATTAGTTAATTTTGAATTAATTGATTGTTCAATTTAATTTAGTTAAATGTGATTTAATTAAATTAATAACTATATTTTAATGTGAATTGGATTCATATTAAAACTATAGGTTATAAGAGAGATGCATATTTGAATGTGATTCAAATAATGGGTTGATTAAATATGTGATATTTGATTAATCATTGAATTAATTAATTGGTTGTTTTAAATTAATTTGATTAAATTGGATTTAGTTAAATCGATTGAAACTATAGCTTATGTGAGGAATGTGCATAAATACGATTTAATGCACATATAATTAAGGGAAAAATACACTTTTAGTCCCTGAGGTTTGGATTAGGTTTCATTTTGGTCCCTGAGTTTTCAAACTCAACAATTTAGTCCCTGAGGTTTGAGATAAGGAGCAATTTGGTCCCTGCCATCCATTTTGCCGTTAAATCTAACCAACTGCTGACGTGACACTATTATTTTAATTTAAAAAATTAATTTTTAATTTTTTAAAATAAAAATATATTAAAATAATAAAACTATTATTATTTTTAATTTATTTTATATATTTTTATTCTTCTCTCCCACCTTCTTCTTCCTCCTTCTACTATTTCTTCTTCTTCAACAATCAACCTTCCCTCCATGGCCGGAGGCCGGCAGCCGCCGCCGCCGGCGACTTTTTTTTTTTTCTTAATAATTTTCTTCTCCTTATCTCACACTCTCTCTCCTTCTTCCTGACATGTCTTCTCCAAGAAAAAGCTTTGCAAATCTCTCTTTCATCATCTCTACTTCTACAACAAAGCTAAAAAACGTTTCTAGACGATCCCGGGACTTCTGGTGCTCTGTCTGGCGAGAATGATCGGAGAGGGCTCAGTGCAGAAACTGCTGTCGTCGGTGGTGGGGTCGGAGAAGGCGGAGGCGTCGGAGCTGGTTCTGCAGTAAGAGAAAGAGTAGTCGCTGGCCGAAGACTGGCTGGAAGTTTCAGAAATGGTGGATTGGTCGTTGAGATCCATGGAAGACGACGAAGGCCGAAAACTCTCGTCGGTGCTCCGCTCTCTCACTCATCATCGTCTTCTCTCTCTCCCTCTTCTTCTCTGTCGCCGGTCAACCATTCCTCTGTTTAAAAAAAAAAAGAGAGAAGGGGTCATCATTCCAGATCTAGAACGAGCCCAGATATGGCCGCCAGAGACAAAAAAGAAGAGGGAATGGCCTCCGGCGACAAAGATTAAACCTTCGTCGTCCCCGATGGCCATCTCAAGTTCGGTTCGTCCATATCCTCAATCTCGCCCTTCTTTCTTCTACATGTTTTGGTACTACTATTCATCTCTTTCGTTTTCCTCAATATTTCTCAATTCCGATCGTACTTTAATTTCTACTTCAAACCCTGATCTTACTTGCAAACATCGGTCAAATCCTGAGTCAATCGGCAACTGTCTCCACAATCGGGGAATGATTTATGGATTTGTTAGTGTTAATTTCTCGTCCATCAACAATCGGGCTTGAAATTCCACGGATTCTGGTTTCGGTTCTGCTGAAATGAATGCTTCCGTTTACAACATTTCAGGGGAGAGTTTCGAGGAATGTGCTACGAGAGAAGTGAAGGAGGAGACCAGATTAGACATTGAGAACATCGAGTTCATTACAGCCACGAACAGTGTGTTTCTGGACAATCCAACTCCTTCGCATTACGCAGTGATCTTCATGCGGGCAACAATGGCGGATCCGAAGCAGATAGTTCGAAATGTGGAGCCTGAGAAGTGCGATGGCTGGGACTGGTATGAATGGGATCATCTTCCTCATCCTCTCTTTAGCCCTCTTCAGAAATTTGTGAACAATTGCTTTAATTCATTCCCAAAGTGAGATCTAAACCCTCTCTTTAGCCCAGATGAACGAGCCCAGATTTCTTCTTTTTTTAAAAAAAAAAAATAGGGGAATGATCGCCGGCGACAAGAAGAAGAGGGAGAGAGAGGGTGAGAGAAGGAGAAGAAAATTATATAAAAAAAGGTCGCCGGCGGCGGCGGCCGTCGGCGAGCGGTGGTCGTCGGCCACCGGCCATGGAGGGAAGGTTGATTGTTGAAGAAGAAGAAATAGTAGAAGGAGGAAGAAGAAGAAGGTGAGAGAGAGAAAAATAAAAAGATATAAAATAAATTAAAAATAATAATAGTTTTATTATTTTAATATAATTTTACTTTAAAAAATTAAATTTTTAATTAAAATAATAGTGCCACGTCAGCAATCGGTTAGATTTAACGGCAAAATCGATGGCAGGGACCACATTGCTCCTTATCTCAAACCTGAGGGACTAAATTGTTGAGTTTGAAAACTTAGGGACCAAAACGAAACCTAATCCAAACCTCAAGGACTAAAAGTGTATTTTTCCCTATAATTAAATATTAGATATTTAATTATATTATTATTATTTTTAAGACGAATCAAATAACATTTCATTTCATCAAACAATTATACGGAACATTACAACTACAATGAGTTGAATTACTCATTGATATGAGCTCATGTGGGAAGTTTCCTAACCACAACATAGAGCTACTAGTGGAAAGAGCATGTTTCGCTAAATAATCCGCTTTCCTATTACATTGTCGAGACACATAATGGAAAGATAAATTCTCAAATGAATTCTGCATCTCTTGGATTCGAATAATCCAATGATATACATTAGATGTAATCTCCATGTGCCCATTAATCATTCCAATCGCTATCAATGAATCTGAAAAAACTCGTGCACCTGTAACATGCATTCGTTGGAGAAGTCGGAGACCATGAAGGATAGCATTTACCTCTGCTGCAATAGGCGTGCGTTGAATTGGATCAAAAAACTCTAAGGCCCCACAAATATTTCCATCTGCGCCTTCAATATAAGCCCCATAGCCTGACCCACTAACCGCCGATGTCACTGCAGCATCAGTGAACAAGACAGTGTTTCTGTCCAGTCCAGCTGTAAATACCGCCTTGCACTGTTGGTTAGTTTCAACATCCTCCTGCATTCTCCCTCCTTCCCTTATTGCCCGTGATTCACCTAGCATTCTTGATTGAGATGCAAATTTTGGTGGCGCCATAGAGCTTGTCTACAACCAATAGTCACATATCCACTCACAACGTTGTGGCCAATTCATAATAGGAACATTATTATGATAATTATTCCCATCATTCCATAAAGACCAAAATGTAATACAAGCTCTCCCAAAGGATTCTGAGTCTAAATGTTTCGCTAACCACATCACTCTATCTGCAAAATTATTAATAACTGGGATTTCAGCATCCACTCGTTTAAACATAGAGTTACAGATTACCTTTGCCTGCTTGTATCCACACAAAACATGATCAATGGTCTCCCACTTGGACTTACATATAGAACACATAGGTGAAAATATCTATACCCCTTTTCCAAAGACAATATGATGTTGGTAAGCATCCATGGTATGCCTTCCATATAAAAAGCTTAATTTTTTTAGGCAATGTCATTTTCCAAAGTGTATTCCACCATGCCTTCTGGGCATTAGAGCTGACAGAGGCCTGATCAATCAACAAAGTTCTAGCAAGCTTATAACCACTTCTTACTGAGTACATCCCATTAGAACAATAGTGCCAAATCCATTGATCTTCTGCTTGAAGATTACTAATTGGAATGGATGCTATAATGTTCACATCCTCTTCACTCACAACAGTCTTTAGCTTATTCAAATCCCATGCAGCCGAAGGTGTTATATAGTTAGCAACTAAGCTATTCCCTTGATCCACCACTCCAGGTCTAGGAATTGGCTTAAAAGTGACCTCCTTAGGAATCCAGGGATCTGAAAAGAGAGAGGTTGATTGTCCATTTCCAATCCGTTTTCGAATACCACTGGCCAATAGGTCACGAGCCCAAACAAAACCCCTCCAGAAAACTGAGCAATTGCCTTTGATTGGGGCCAATAGAAGAGACTTCTGTCGGGCATATCTTCCTTTAATAACCTTTGATACCAGTAATGAAGGATTCCTAAATAAACGTCATACCTGCTTAGCCAATAGAGCTTTATTAAAAAGCTCCATATCACGAAAATTTAAACCACCCAGCTCCTTTGGTAGCCAAATTTGAGACCATTTCTTCCAATGGGTTTTCCTTCGATCATCACATAAAGTCTTCGGAATTCGAAAGCAACTCATCATATATGTTGGGATAGATTGGGATATGCTTTTAATCAGAACTTTTTTCCCTCCTATAGAGAAAAATTGTCCCTTCCATCCCTGTATAGACTGCCATACTCTTTGCTTGATATCCTTGAAGTCATCACACCGTCTTCTACTGAAAGCTGAAGAAACTCCCAGATATTTCCCCAAATTAACTGCAACTGGAATTACCATCAGATCTGAAATTACCTGCCGAAAATCATGCTGTACATTTGGAGAGAAATATAGCGCGGATTTCCAAATATTAATCTTTTGGCCCGATGTGCGCTCATACTGATTCAGGATACTTGATAGCGAGCATAGCTAGCTACTTTTACTTATTTAATTTAGCTAGTCTTTTATGATTTTTGGGCCATTTTATTGTGCTTTATTGTTTATTTTGTAGGAAAGCGATGATTAGAGCTAAAACGTGGAATTGGAATTAATCGGGTGTTCGGGACGTGAAAATATGCCAAAGAACCGGAAAGTTCAAGCAACAAGGAGCCAAGAGAGGGCATTCTGCCCATCAGCGTCGAGACGCCACTCTTGGAGGGTCTCGACGCTGGTTTTCCTTAATTAGAAGAGGCGGCAGCGTCACAGCGTCGAGACGCTGTGACAATAGCGTCTCGACGCTACCGTTATTTCCATTCCAGATGCGCGTGTTTTAGAGGCAGCGTCGAGACGCTGTCTGGATAGCGTCTCGACGCTATGACGAAAAATCAGTATTTATAGTTCTTTTCGGCTAGGTTTTTGGGGGATTCAATTGTGGGACTTCTGGGAGCCGTAAACAGAGCAGAAACAGAGAGGGTTAAGGCGGAAGAAAGGGAGGAAGGGGGAAATCAACCCATCGTTCGTGGGGATCGTGACGGGGACGCTCGGTCTCGGCCTACATTGAGTTTTCTTTTCCCTTTCCTTTTCTTTAGCTAGACCTTATGGCTTTATTATGTTTAGTTGAGCTTGTAATACAAATCATGAGTAGCTAAACTTGTAGCTTAGGGATTGATGTAGTTGATTGAGTTTATGGATTGATTTATGGTTTAAGTTGTGCAATGTTTATTATGTTTGTAATCTTGATTTAATGCTTTCAATTAATTGGCCATTAGTTGGATGATTTATGTTTTGAATCTAGCTCGGGAGAGGGGATTTGATATAGACATACTCAAGATTGCATGACTAAAGTTTATTTTCTAATTCGTGACGGTTTTAGATTAACTTTAGAATTGGTCAAAAGATCTCATGGCCTTGCATATTAATAAACTTAGATAGGGATATCAAGTTGGTTAATTTGCATGAGAATCAATTATACTCGGGAGAGGTAGTTGTGATAAAAGGGTCTTAGGCTCATAATTTCATTGTGCATAATAACTTAATCCTTAAAATCAATCCTATACTAAATCGGCGAAATCAATTCCCTAAGTGTTTTTCCCAATTGAATTTCCACACTTTTTACTTGTTTTGATTTAGTTTTCATATCATTCATTCATCCCTTTTTGATCCCTAAATAAAATTGAGCAAGATAATTCACAATACTTGATTTGTTTAAAAATCCAATCCAGAGGACGACATTCGAATTACATTCACTATATTATTACTTGACCCGTGCGCTTGCGGTAGGAAAAGTCCACATCAAGTTTTTGGCGCCGTTGCCGGGGATTGGCACATTTAGCTAGATTGATATTGTGAAAAAATTGTTTGATCTTAATTTAGGGTGTATTTTTACTTTTCTAGGTTGTTTGCATTTTTTTCCTTATTTGTTTTTCTTTCCTTTTTAGATTAGTTTTTCCTTATTTGTTAGATTCCTTATTTGTGTTTTGCCATATTTATTTTGCATTCCATATTAGGCTATTTTGTTTCCTTTTCTTGATTATATTTTCCATATTTAGATTAGTTGTTTTCTTTTCTTTATTTTCTTTCCTTATTTGTTTTCTTTCCTTTTTAGGGTAGTTTTGATTTTATATGCGAAGTAATAAAGATTTGATTTTGGCACCTTTGGATCCCGAGATCGAGAAAACAATTCATAGGATTCGAAGAGAAAATAGAGAAATTGTTCAAATGGCTGACCAAAATATACCTGAGGAGCCTAGGCCTATTAGAGACTACTTTCAGCCCGTGTTTCAGGGGCAACAGTCGGGGATTGTCTATGCCCCGATCAATGCCAACAACTTTGAGCTGAAGACCGGTCTCATTCAGATGGCTCGAGACTGTGCATATAGAGGATCGCCCACCGAGGATCCAAACTCTCATCTAAAATCATTTTTAGACATTTGTGGGACGGTAAAAATTAATGGAGTTTCTGAGGATGCTATTCGCTTACGTTTATTTCCCTTTTCTTTGCAGGATAAAGCACGAGATTGGTTGCAGTCCATTCCCCCTGGGAGCATCACCACCTGGGATGCTTTGGTCCAGGCCTTCTTGAAGAAATTTTTCCCTCCTGCAAAGACGGTCAAGCTGAGGACCGAGATTGGGACATTCCAACAACAATATGATGAGCAGCTGTTCGAAGCTTGGGAGCGATTTAAAGAGCTACTGAGGAAGTGCCCTCAGCATGGCTACCCCGACTGGCTCCAGGTTCAATTGTTTTATAATGGTTTAACTCCTAGTACAAAAACGATTGTTGATGCAGCTGCAGGTGGGACTCTGTTGTCCAAGACCGTGGAAAACGCTCGCACACTTTTAGAGGATATGGCCACCAACAGCTATCAGTGGCCATCTGAGCGGTCTACACCCAAAAAGATTGCTGCTGGAGTGTTTGAGGTTGATAAAGTAAGTGCACTCCAGGCCCAGATGACTTCCCTTGCTAATGCTTTTATGAAATTTTCAGGTACAGGGAGTGCACAGTCAATTGAATCAGCTGCCGCTTTGGCATCTAGACCTCAGGAGGAGACCATTGAACAGGTTCAATATGTATCAAATTCTAATTTTAGGGGATATAATAATAATTCTACACCTACACATTATCACCCTAACAATAGGAACCATGAAAATTTCTCTTATGCAAATACTAAGAATGTTCTTAATCCTCCTGGGTTTGCCCCTCAAACTCAAGAAAATAAAAAGTTAGAAGATCTTGTTGGAGCTTTCATTGCAGAGTCTAGTAACAGGACAACTAAATTGGAGGAGGCAGTTTTTGCCATCAACACCACGGTGAATGGCCACAGTGCTGCCATCAAGAACATTGAGACTCAGCTGGGACAATTGGTAAGTGTTGTAAGTACCATAAATAAAGGTAAGGCCCCAGCTGAACAGGAGAAAACTCAGATGGAGTACTGTAAGGCAATCACTGTTCATCAGGAGGAAGCTGAAGAGGAGCCTGATTCTGAGGATTATGACACGCCTACAGGGGAAGCTGAGGAGGACACATCATCAGATGAGGCTGAAAAGCCTGAACCTGAGTCTCCTATTCCTTCTCCCACACTGATGGTTCCCAAAGAAAAGAAAAAGAAAAAGAAGAAAAAGAACAATCAGGTTCAGTTTGATAAATTTATGAATGCTTTTATGAATCTGAACATTAATATTCCTTTTGCAGAGGCATTAGAGATGCCACAATATAACAGGTTCATGAAGGAGTGGTTAGCAAAGAAGCGAAAGGAAAAGAAGGTTGACACCGTATATCTTGCTTCCACATGCAGCACCAGAGTACAACAGAAAGTACCTGAAAAAGTAGCAGATCCAGGGAGTTTTTCTGTTCCTTGTAGTTTTGGTACTTATTCTTTCAGAGCATTATGTGATTTAGGTGCTAGCATCAATATCATTCCTCTATCTCTGTGCAAAAAGTTAGACATAGGTGAGATTAAATCTACTCCTGTAAAGCTCCAATTGGCTGATCAGTCTGTGGTTAGACCAGTTGGCATTGTAGAAAATGTTTTAATCAGAGTAGGTAGATTTTTCCTCCCTATTGATTTATATGTTATGGACATGATAGAAAATCCTTCAATGCCTGTCATATTAGGAAGACCATTCCTCGCCACTGGGCGAGTGATTATTGATATTGAGCGCAGGGAGCTCACTGTAAGAGTCAGGAATGACAAAGAAATATTTAAAGCAGTTGAAGACTCTAAGGGACACTCGGACGTGCTTTTCATGGGCTACAAGAAAGGTGCAAGAAAGAGCACCACTGTTGGATTCACAGAAAAGAAGCCTCCTTGAAGCACGGTCAACACGTCGAGCTAATGACGTTAAACAAGCGCTTATGGGAGGCAACCCAAGTAAGTGTAGTTGTGCTTTTCTATTTGTTTTTGATTTATTGTTTGTTTTTGTAGGTCTTGTTTTCTGTCTCTCCTTTGCTTTCAAGCTTTCAAGATTTCAAGCAAGAAGTCATCATCAATCCAGGCCAGTATTATTCATCCTTTCATTCTTTTATTGTTCTCATGCTTGTTTATGCCTTATTTTCTTTATACATTGAGGACAATGCATGTTTTAAGTTTGGGGGTGGAGTAGCACGTTTGTGGAGCCCTTGAGCATCTGAGTTCGGGCTATAGTTTTGAGCTTTCTTTGAATTAAGCATATGGTTGTTGTCTGGATGTATTTTTGCATGATTATGATGTCCTAGGATAGGCTTTCTTGTCAATTTTCAAGCTTGTGATGAGTTGTAAGCATGAGTGCCCAAAAAGGGAGACTTTTTAAAATTTTTCTAGGAGATGGCTTGCATGAGTAGAGTATTTGTCTTGGCTAGATTTGGATTTGAATGCTTAGGAGCGAATTATTGGGTTCATATGCTTGTTGTCACCTCGATAGGTGTAGGGTAGAGCTAAAGAGTTAATTTTTTGCAAATTAGCATGTTTGATCTGGCTTAGGAGAAAAGAAAAGAATATCTGCTTATCTTGTTCATAACGAAAAATCATTCTTGTTGTTATTGTTGAAAAAGAAAAAAGTCATGACTTATGCGCGCAATATGCAATGGTTAATAAAGATTAAGGCAAAAAGAGCTACCCCTGTTGTGATCAGTTAGGCCAACCAGAGAAAACTCAGGTTAAGGGTCCCTGCAATGGGTGTGTGAAAGCTAGTGCCACATATACATGCTTCATTCAATTGTTAATTAAAAGCACCTAAGTGGGAGGAAAACAAACTAATTTGTTTCATTAACTCATTAGTGAAACCTTAGTGCCAGTGTAGAGGGAAGATGAGCTGAGAGTTTAATAATCCAATCCCGGGCTAGTAGAGTCTGATCTTGTTGAGTTAGATCTCGCTTGTGCAAGTTAATTTTGGAAAAATTTTAATTTGTCTCCCTCATTGGTCCTTATGTGCATGTCTCTTGCTTGCTTGACTGTTGACTTTTGAACCTTGAGGATTGAGTTATGATTATTGCATCCATTCTTCTACTGTGTGTTTGATTTGTAGTTTGCTCGAGGACTAGCAAAAGCTTAAGTTTGGGGGTATTTGATAGCGAGCATAGCTAGCTACTTTTACTTATTTAATTTAGCTAGTCTTTTATGATTTTTGGGCCATTTTATTGTGCTTTATTGTTTATTTTGTAGGAAAGCGATGATTAGAGCTAAAACGTGGAATTGGAATTAATCGGGTGTTCGGGACGTGAAAATATGCCAAAGAACCGGAAAGTTCAAGCAACAAGGAGCCAAGAGAGGGCATTCTGCCCATCAGCGTCGAGACGCCACTCTTGGAGGGTCTCGACGCTGGTTTTCCTTAATTAGAAGAGGCGGCAGCGTCACAGCGTCGAGACGCTGTGACAATAGCGTCTCGACGCTACCGTTATTTCCATTCCAGATGCGCGTGTTTTAGAGGCAGCGTCGAGACGCTGTCTGGATAGCGTCTCGACGCTATGACGAAAAATCAGTATTTATAGTTCTTTTCGGCTAGGTTTTTGGGGGATTCAATTGTGGGACTTCTGGGAGCCGTAAACAGAGCAGAAACAGAGAGGGTTAAGGCGGAAGAAAGGGAGGAAGGGGGAAATCAACCCATCGTTCGTGGGGATCGTGACGGGGACGCTCGGTCTCGGCCTACATTGAGTTTTCTTTTCCCTTTCCTTTTCTTTAGCTAGACCTTATGGCTTTATTATGTTTAGTTGAGCTTGTAATACAAATCATGAGTAGCTAAACTTGTAGCTTAGGGATTGATGTAGTTGATTGAGTTTATGGATTGATTTATGGTTTAAGTTGTGCAATGTTTATTATGTTTGTAATCTTGATTTAATGCTTTCAATTAATTGGCCATTAGTTGGATGATTTATGTTTTGAATCTAGCTCGGGAGAGGGGATTTGATATAGACATACTCAAGATTGCATGACTAAAGTTTATTTTCTAATTCGTGACGGTTTTAGATTAACTTTAGAATTGGTCAAAAGATCTCATGGCCTTGCATATTAATAAACTTAGATAGGGATATCAAGTTGGTTAATTTGCATGAGAATCAATTATACTCGGGAGAGGTAGTTGTGATAAAAGGGTCTTAGGCTCATAATTTCATTGTGCATAATAACTTAATCCTTAAAATCAATCCTATACTAAATCGGCGAAATCAATTCCCTAAGTGTTTTTCCCAATTGAATTTCCACACTTTTTACTTGTTTTGATTTAGTTTTCATATCATTCATTCATCCCTTTTTGATCCCTAAATAAAATTGAGCAAGATAATTCACAATACTTGATTTGTTTAAAAATCCAATCCAGAGGACGACATTCGAATTACATTCACTATATTATTACTTGACCCGTGCGCTTGCGGTAGGAAAAGTCCACATCAAGTTTTTGTAATCGGGTGTTCGGGACGTGAAAATATGCCAAAGAACCGGAAAGTTCAAGCAACAAGGAGCCAAGAGAGGGCATTCTGCCCATCAGCGTCGAGACGCCACTCTTGGAGGGTCTCGACGCTGGTTTTCCTTAATTAGAAGAGGCGGCAGCGTCACAGCGTCGAGACGCTGTGACAATAGCGTCTCGACGCTACCGTTATTTCCATTCCAGATGCGCGTGTTTTAGAGGCAGCGTCGAGACGCTGTCTGGATAGCGTCTCGACGCTATGACGAAAAATCAGTATTTATAGTTCTTTTCGGCTAGGTTTTTGGGGGATTCAATTGTGGGACTTCTGGGAGCCGTAAACAGAGCAGAAACAGAGAGGGTTAAGGCTGAAGAAAGGGAGCAAGGGGGAAATCAACCCATCGTTCGTGGGGATCGTGACGGGGACGCTCGGTCTCGGCCTACATTGAGTTTTCTTTTCCCTTTCCTTTTCTTTAGCTAGACCTTATGGCTTTATTATGTTTAGTTGAGCTTGTAATACAAATCATGAGTAGCTAAACTTGTAGCTTAGGGATTGATGTAGTTGATTGAGTTTATGGATTGATTTATGGTTTAAGTTGTGCAATGTTTATTATGTTTGTAATCTTGATTTAATGCTTTCAATTAATTGGCCATTAGTTGGATGATTTATGTTTTGAATCTAGCTCGGGAGAGGGGATTTGATATAGACATACTCAAGATTGCATGACTAAAGTTTATTTTCTAATTCGTGACGGTTTTAGATTAACTTTAGAATTGGTCAAAAGATCTCATGGCCTTGCATATTAATAAACTTAGATAGGGATATCAAGTTGGTTAATTTGCATGAGAATCAATTATACTCGGGAGAGGTAGTTGTGATAAAAGGGTCTTAGGCTCATAATTTCATTGTGCATAATAACTTAATCCTTAAAATCAATCCTATACTAAATCGGCGAAATCAATTCCCTAAGTGTTTTTCCCAATTGAATTTCCACACTTTTTACTTGTTTTGATTTAGTTTTCATATCATTCATTCATCCCTTTTTGATCCCTAAATAAAATTGAGCAAGATAATTCACAATACTTGATTTGTTTAAAAATCCAATCCAGAGGACGACATTCGAATTACATTCACTATATTATTACTTGACCCGTGCGCTTGCGGTAGGAAAAGTCCACATCAAGTTTTTGGCGCCGTTGCCGGGGATTGACACATTTAGCTAGATTGATATTGTGAAAAAATTGTTTGATCTTAATTTAGGGTGTATTTTTACTTTTCTAGGTTGTTTGCATTTTTTTCCTTATTTGTTTTTCTTTCCTTTTTAGATTAGTTTTTCCTTATTTGTTAGATTCCTTATTTGTGTTTTGCCATATTTATTTTGCATTCCATATTAGGCTATTTTGTTTCCTTTTCTTGATTATATTTTCCATATTTAGATTAGTTGTTTTCTTTTCTTTATTTTCTTTCCTTATTTGTTTTCTTTCCTTTTTAGGGTAGTTTTGATTTTATATGCGAAGTAATAAAGATTTGATTTTGGCACCTTTGGATCCCGAGATCGAGAAAACAATTCATAGGATTCGAAGAGAAAATAGAGAAATTGTTCAAATGGCTGACCAAAATATACCTGAGGAGCCTAGGCCTATTAGAGACTACTTTCAGCCCGTGTTTCAGGGGCAACAGTCGGGGATTGTCTATGCCCCGATCAATGCCAACAACTTTGAGCTGAAGACCGGTCTCATTTAGATGGCTCGAGACTGTGCATATAGAGGATCGCCCACCGAGGATCCAAACTCTCATCTAAAATCATTTTTGTGGGACGGTA
Organism: Luffa aegyptiaca; assembly: GCA_017139565.1. NCBI lineage: Eukaryota > Viridiplantae > Streptophyta > Magnoliopsida > Cucurbitales > Cucurbitaceae > Luffa > Luffa aegyptiaca. The sequence goes on along the minus strand of CM029398.1, from coordinate 32,051,433 downwards.
AAAATTAATGGAGTTTCTGAGGATGCTATTCGCTTACGTTTATTTCCCTTTTCTTTGCAGGATAAAGCACGAGATTGGTTGCAGTCCATTCCCCCTGGGAGCATCACCACCTGGGATGCTTTGGTCCAGGCCTTCTTGAAGAAATTTTTCCCTCCTGCAAAGACGGTCAAGCTGAGGACCGAGATTGGGACATTCCAACAACAATATGATGAGCAGCTGTTCGAAGCTTGGGAGCGATTTAAAGAGCTACTGAGGAAGTGCCCTCAGCATGGCTACCCCGACTGGCTCCAGGTTCAATTGTTTTATAATGGTTTAACTCCTAGTACAAAAACGATTGTTGATGCAGCTGCAGGTGGGACTCTGTTGTCCAAGACCGTGGAAAACGCTCGCACACTTTTAGAGGATATGGCCACCAACAGCTATCAGTGGCCATCTGAGCGGTCTACACCCAAAAAGATTGCTGCTGGAGTGTTTGAGGTTGATAAAGTAAGTGCACTCCAGGCCCAGATGACTTCCCTTGCTAATGCTTTTATGAAATTTTCAGGTACAGGGAGTGCACAGTCAATTGAATCAGCTGCCGCTTTGGCATCTAGACCTCAGGAGGAGACCATTGAACAGGTTCAATATGTATCAAATTCTAATTTTAGGGGATATAATAATAATTCTACACCTACACATTATCACCCTAACAATAGGAACCATGAAAATTTCTCTTATGCAAATACTAAGAATGTTCTTAATCCTCCTGGGTTTGCCCCTCAAACTCAAGAAAATAAAAAGTTAGAAGATCTTGTTGGAGCTTTCATTGCAGAGTCTAGTAACAGGACAACTAAATTGGAGGAGGCAGTTTTTGCCATCAACACCACAGTGAATGGCCACAGTGCTGCCATCAAGAACATTGAGACTCAGCTGGGACAATTGGTAAGTGTTGTAAGTACCATAAATAAAGGTAAGGCCCCAGCTGAACAGGAGAAAACTCAGATGGAGTACTGTAAGGCAATCACTGTTCATCAGGAGGAAGCTGAAGAGGAGCCTGATTCTGAGGATTATGACACGCCTACAGGGGAAGCTGAGGAGGACACATCATCAGATGAGGCTGAAAAGCCTGAACCTGAGTCTCCTATTCCTTCTCCCACACTGATGGTTCCCAAAGAAAAGAAAAAGAAAAAGAAGAAAAAGAACAATCAGGTTCAGTTTGATAAATTTATGAATGCTTTTATGAATCTGAACATTAATATTCCTTTTGCAGAGGCATTAGAGATGCCACAATATAACAGGTTCATGAAGGAGTGGTTAGCAAAGAAGCGAAAGGAAAAGAAGGTTGACACCGTATATCTTGCTTCCACATGCAGCACCAGAGTACAACAGAAAGTACCTGAAAAAGTAGCAGATCCAGGGAGTTTTTCTGTTCCTTGTAGTTTTGGTACTTATTCTTTCAGAGCATTATGTGATTTAGGTGCTAGCATCAATATCATTCCTCTATCTCTGTGCAAAAAGTTAGACATAGGTGAGATTAAATCTACTCCTGTAAAGCTCCAATTGGCTGATCAGTCTGTGGTTAGACCAGTTGGCATTGTAGAAAATGTTTTAATCAGAGTAGGTAGATTTTTCCTCCCTATTGATTTATATGTTATGGACATGATAGAAAATCCTTCAATGCCTGTCATATTAGGAAGACCATTCCTCGCCACTGGGCGAGTGATTATTGATATTGAGCGCAGGGAGCTCACTGTAAGAGTCAGGAATGACAAAGAAATATTTAAAGCAGTTGAAGACTCTAAGGGACACTCGGACGTGCTTTTCATGGGCTACAAGAAAGGTGCAAGAAAGAGCACCACTGTTGGATTCACAGAAAAGAAGCCTCCTTGAAGCACGGTCAACACGTCGAGCTAATGACGTTAAACAAGCGCTTATGGGAGGCAACCCAAGTAAGTGTAGTTGTGCTTTTCTATTTGTTTTTGATTTATTGTTTGTTTTTGTAGGTCTTGTTTTCTGTCTCTCCTTTGCTTTCAAGCTTTCAAGATTTCAAGCAAGAAGTCATCATCAATCCAGGCCAGTATTATTCATCCTTTCATTCTTTTATTGTTCTCATGCTTGTTTATGCCTTATTTTCTTTATACATTGAGGACAATGCATGTTTTAAGTTTGGGGGTGGAGTAGCACGTTTGTGGAGCCCTTGAGCATCTGAGTTCGGGCTATAGTTTTGAGCTTTCTTTGAATTAAGCATATGGTTGTTGTCTGGATGTATTTTTGCATGATTATGATGTCCTAGGATAGGCTTTCTTGTCAATTTTCAAGCTTGTGATGAGTTGTAAGCATGAGTGCCCAAAAAGGGAGACTTTTTAAAATTTTTCTAGGAGATGGCTTGCATGAGTAGAGTATTTGTCTTGGCTAGATTTGGATTTGAATGCTTAGGAGCGAATTATTGGGTTCATATGCTTGTTGTCACCTCGATAGGTGTAGGGTAGAGCTAAAGAGTTAATTTTTTGCAAATTAGCATGTTTGATCTGGCTTAGGAGAAAAGAAAAGAATATCTGCTTATCTTGTTCATAACGAAAAATCATTCTTGTTGTTATTGTTGAAAAAGAAAAAAGTCATGACTTATGCGCGCAATATGCAATGGTTAATAAAGATTAAGGCAAAAAGAGCTACCCCTGTTGTGATCAGTTAGGCCAACCAGAGAAAACTCAGGTTAAGGGTCCCTGCAATGGGTGTGTGAAAGCTAGTGCCACATATACATGCTTCATTCAATTGTTAATTAAAAGCACCTAAGTGGGAGGAAAACAAACTAATTTGTTTCATTAACTCATTAGTGAAACCTTAGTGCCAGTGTAGAGGGAAGATGAGCTGAGAGTTTAATAATCCAATCCCGGGCTAGTAGAGTCTGATCTTGTTGAGTTAGATCTCGCTTGTGCAAGTTAATTTTGGAAAAATTTTAATTTGTCTCCCTCATTGGTCCTTATGTGCATGTCTCTTGCTTGCTTGACTGTTGACTTTTGAACCTTGAGGATTGAGTTATGATTATTGCATCCATTCTTCTACTGTGTGTTTGATTTGTAGTTTGCTCGAGGACTAGCAAAAGCTTAAGTTTGGGGGTATTTGATAGCGAGCATAGCTAGCTACTTTTACTTATTTAATTTAGCTAGTCTTTTATGATTTTTGGGCCATTTTATTGTGCTTTATTGTTTATTTTGTAGGAAAGCGATGATTAGAGCTAAAACGTGGAATTGGAATTAATCGGGTGTTCGGGACGTGAAAATATGCCAAAGAACCGGAAAGTTCAAGCAACAAGGAGCCAAGAGAGGGCATTCTGCCCATCAGCGTCGAGACGCCACTCTTGGAGGGTCTCGACGCTGGTTTTCCTTAATTAGAAGAGGCGGCAGCGTCACAGCGTCGAGACGCTGTGACAATAGCGTCTCGACGCTACCGTTATTTCCATTCCAGATGCGCGTGTTTTAGAGGCAGCGTCGAGACGCTGTCTGGATAGCGTCTCGACGCTATGACGAAAAATCAGTATTTATAGTTCTTTTCGGCTAGGTTTTTGGGGGATTCAATTGTGGGACTTCTGGGAGCCGTAAACAGAGCAGAAACAGAGAGGGTTAAGGCTGAAGAAAGGGAGCAAGGGGGAAATCAACCCATCGTTCGTGGGGATCGTGACGGGGACGCTCGGTCTCGGCCTACATTGAGTTTTCTTTTCCCTTTCCTTTTCTTTAGCTAGACCTTATGGCTTTATTATGTTTAGTTGAGCTTGTAATACAAATCATGAGTAGCTAAACTTGTAGCTTAGGGATTGATGTAGTTGATTGAGTTTATGGATTGATTTATGGTTTAAGTTGTGCAATGTTTATTATGTTTGTAATCTTGATTTAATGCTTTCAATTAATTGGCCATTAGTTGGATGATTTATGTTTTGAATCTAGCTCGGGAGAGGGGATTTGATATAGACATACTCAAGATTGCATGACTAAAGTTTATTTTCTAATTCGTGACGGTTTTAGATTAACTTTAGAATTGGTCAAAAGATCTCATGGCCTTGCATATTAATAAACTTAGATAGGGATATCAAGTTGGTTAATTTGCATGAGAATCAATTATACTCGGGAGAGGTAGTTGTGATAAAAGGGTCTTAGGCTCATAATTTCATTGTGCATAATAACTTAATCCTTAAAATCAATCCTATACTAAATCGGCGAAATCAATTCCCTAAGTGTTTTTCCCAATTGAATTTCCACACTTTTTACTTGTTTTGATTTAGTTTTCATATCATTCATTCATCCCTTTTTGATCCCTAAATAAAATTGAGCAAGATAATTCACAATACTTGATTTGTTTAAAAATCCAATCCAGAGGACGACATTCGAATTACATTCACTATATTATTACTTGACCCGTGCGCTTGCGGTAGGAAAAGTCCACATCAAAAGTCCACTCCATAAAACCCACACCTGTTCAATCGATGCCTTACAAAAAACAAGACTGACATCTACAAAAAATAAGTGAGATATCTCCGGACAAAATTTTCCTGGTTTAAAGCCTGAAATAACTTTCCTAGTAACAGCACCAGTAATGAGAGACGATAAAACTTCAGAAACCAATAAAAAAAATATGGGGATAATGGGTCACCTTGACGTAGACCCCGTGAAGGCGTAATCCGACCCATCGGTTCTTCGTTAATGAGAACAGAGAAGCGAGTGGTTGTAACACAACTCATAACCAGATTAACCCAATTGGAATTAACCAAGCTTCAATAAAATACGCTCCAAGAAACACCACTCAACACGGTCATAAGGTTTGCTCATGTCTAATTTTAAAGCAACCCAACCCTTTCTTCCTAATTTCTTACCCTTCATTGAATGCAAACATTCGTGACCCATAATCACATTGTCAAAAATAGATCGGCCAAGTACAAAAGCCGACTGATTTTCAGAGACAATGTCTTGCATAATCCACTTCATGTGATTAACCAACACCTTTGACACTATTTTATAGGACACATTGCACAAACTAATTGGTCGAAAATCAAAAAATAATTTTGGGTGCTTAACTTTTGGAATCAGAGCAATATGAGTATCATTCCAATCTCCAATCGATCTTTTGCAGTTTAGCATATCCAGACAATTAGAAGAAGTAATGTTACCAAACTCATTCCAGAATTTATGATAAAACAGAGCAGGAAACCCATCCGGACCAGATGCTTTGGAAGGATGCATTTGATTGATTACTTTCTCAACCTCAGATCGTGTGAATGGCGCGATCAACTTTTCATTCATATCATGTGTCACCCTTGGTTGGTGATAACTTGCAAAAAGCAAGTTATTTGTCCTTTAAACTGAAGCTAAAACAAGGCCAAAAGAAACAATGATGCGTTGCTTTGGCGCAATAAGAAACGAAATGTGATAATTTTATGCAATAGGCTATATTCATGTATGCGGTGAGAAATTATAAAAATATAGGGCGCTAACGCAGCTAATTCGATTGTTTTCCAAGTTTCTTCTCAGCGCAGGCACACATCCCAAGACGATCAAGAGACAGACAAGATGGATGAAAGGACAATGCCGACACAACTGAAGCAAGTGGGCTAAAAAGGGGCTGAAAAGTTGCAAGTTGGTCGTTGATAACTGAAGTAAGTTGCTTGGAGAAGTTAGTTTCCTTCGCTTATAAATAGAAGCCACCTGCTCAAGGAGAAAACAGAACACACAACACACAAGAATTGAGGGACGAGAGGAAGAGACGAAGATCAAGGAGAAAGAGAAATCACAGAGAGCTGTGATTAAGAGTAGACTTGCGTTGGCAATGTATTATTGCAAGATGTCTTGTTTTGCTCGCATGGGCTAATTTTCCTCTTCAAGGCTTAGCGCAAGCACCCATGCGGTGATAAGTATATTTTGTAAGCGCATACTTTGATCTAATGAAACATTAATTGCCTTCTACTTAGTTGCGATACTCTTTTCATTGATAACTCCCACTTGGCCAGCCAGATGCGGTAGCAGTATGCTAAATCCCTGACAGGTAATGCATGCGGACATCTCTAAGTAAAACAAGTTATCGCATGACATGTAGTCTTGGTAGCATTAAAACACTACCGCTAAAAGATAGTGCATGCATGAGCTTAGATTGCGTTAAGACTAACGCAGTCCCTTGTAAGTTTTTAGAGAACTAAACCTCACGCATAAACTAGCCAAACAACCAGTTGATAGTTTTATGCCAAACGCAGAAGGAGTACCGGAAGGGAAACTTGTGATCTTTTCTCACTTAGGCATTAATGGATCAATTAGTCATGGTATGCGCTACAAGGTTCTTATAAACGCATGAGGTTGCGACCGCAACAACCTTGATACCATTCTCCTTAACACCTTTTTTTTATACTCTTGTCGCATGTTTTACTTTCTGCACAGTTTATTTTTCAAACTCACCAACTCTCTTATTTGTTCTTTTATATAATATCTCACGTTTTCGAGTTTAGATCAGTAAAAACTATTAAAAGCTTTGCAAATAACCTTTCCCTGTGGATTCGACCCTAGACTCACTAGGTATTACTTGATTTTGTCAATTTATACTTGGATTGATAAAAATCTACGACAGATTTGCATTAATTTGTTAAGCATACTGACAATCGATCAGTTGGATATCCTGTAACGCTTGGTCTATTTGATCCATAGAAGGATTAGAGGTTGAGAATAACTCTGAAAAATATGATGAAAAAGTTGCTCCTATTTGACTTTTCTCCTTGATCATAGTTCCATCTTCAGCTTGAATCTCTCGAATTTCATTTCTCCTTTTTCTTTGCGTGGATTGCTTATGGAACCATCGTGTATTTCTATCTCCCCATTTCAGCCAATTCTCCCGTGAGCGTTGTTTCCAATAAATCTCCTCATCTTCAAACGCCTTGTCTAACTGATTTTGTAACGCCCCCAAATTCTTAAGAGACTATCTAAGGTTACCATTAAACTTAGTCACATTACTCTTTAAGGTGCTAACGAAAATTCGGCAGCATAACGACGTAATTTTGCTTAACCCAAAATTATACAACCTGTTAAAAGCATCACATAACAATAAATAAGGTTGCAACATGATTACGAGTCAGATCTCGTAACCATTCCCATTCAGCGAACACAATTCAAATTAAGCCTAGTTCGAAGTACTAAATGAAGTAAATCGATAACTATTATTCTAAACAACACCTCCTGACTAACACAAAAAAATCTATCTCTCCTAACAATGTTTAAACAACCAGAACATATTAATGAATTAAACTCATAAACTTTTCTTTCTCAAGCCTGCTCCTCAGCATCACCAAGCCGTAGTATTCCTCATCACCTGCAAAAAATCTGGTGGTGGATCAGTACAAAACAGCGGTACTGAGTAAGTGGCTCACACCTAAAGAGTCATCAAACAACGTGCAACATACAAGGCAAACATCATACTTTTCAATCACAATAACATGCCTTATATACAAGGTGAGCAATCAACACATAGAACATACTCAACTAATACAATTGTGCAACAACCATGCACCTAACACATGAATTCCGCACCATGCCATGCATACTCAAACACATGAATTCCGCATCATGCCATGCAACTCAATCTCCTCTCAAGCTCCACGAGCTCGCTCAACACTCATAGCCCTCACAAAGCTCTCTAAGACTGACTCCTTCGAGTCACGCCGACCCCTGACCATATTACCCAGGGCCTCAACGTTTCTCTACGGCGCTCAGCGTTCGACCCTTGACCATATTACCCAAGGCCTCGAACTGTTCATTGCCCCTTGGCCATATTACCCAAGGCACCCGATGACTTCACAATCAAACTGTACATTGCCCCTTGACCATATTACCCAAGGCACCCGATGACTTAACGATTCAAACTATACATCGCCCCTTGGGCATATTACCCAAGGCACCTGATGACTTTCACAACGTATAGAATCATCACACTGCCCCTTGGCCATATTACCCAAGGCACCCGATGCTCCTCTTAATCCATTGGTGACATACCACCCCTCGACCATTTTTACCTAAGACACCTAGTATTCACCTAACTTTCCTTTTTAATCACACAAGGCCCTCTGACCTCACAATCTCAGTAGAATGCATGAATCCTACACATCATGCTCCTAGACCATGTACTATGCCAATGACATGCTCATAAATCCAACATGCACATTCCAAGCATGCTTTATGTCGTAAAAACACATAAAACGAACAACACGCTCTCAACATTATATTCATGTCTTTCGATCAACCGCAACAAAACCACGTACTTAACACAACAGTTTTAACATAATAGATCAACTCAACAGTTCATCATGCTCAGAACTCATCGTGAACATATAACACATACGTACTGATAACTTGCAAAAAGCAAGTTATTTATCCTTTAAACTTAGACTAAAACAAGGCCAAAAGAAACATAGATGCGTTACTTCCGCGCAAAAAGAAAGGAAAATGTGATGATTTCATGCGGCGAGCTATATTCATGTATGCGGCGAGAAATTATAATATATAAGGCGCTAACGCAACTAATTCAGTTGTTTTCCAAAGTTTTTCTCAGCACAGGCACACATCCCAAGATGATCAAGAGACAGATAAGATGATGAGAAGACAAGCGCTGACACAACTAGCGCAAATGGGCGGAAAAAGGACTGAAAAAGATGAGCAAGTTGACCCTAAATGATTATCACAAGTTGCTAATTACTTAGAGAAGTCATCTTCCCTCGCCTATAAATAGAAGCCATACTCAAATAGAGATAGAGTCAATTTTGTTTTTGATCAAGAGAGAAGAAGGAAGATCAACAAAGAAATCACAGAGATCTGTGATTAGGAGCAAACTTGCGTTTGTAATGTTCTATTTCATGATGTCTTGTTTTGCTAGCATGAGCTAAATTCTTCTTCAAAGCTTGGCGCAAGCACCTCATGCGGTGATAAGTATATTTTGTAAGCGCATATTTTGAATTAAATGAAACATTAATTGCTTTCTATTTAGTTGCGATACTATTTTCATTACTAATTCCCGCTTGGCCAGCCGGATGCGGTAGCAGCATGTTAAATCCTTGACAGGTAACGCATGCAGACATTTCTAAGTAGAGCAAGTTAGCGCATGTCATGTAGTCTTGGTAGCATAAAAAAAAACTACCGCTAAAAGATAGTGCACGCATGAGCTTAGATTGTGTTGTGACTAACGCAGTCCCTTGTAAGTTTTAGAGAACTACGCCTAAAGCATGAACTAACCAAATAACCTTTTGATAGTTTATTGCCAAACGCAAAGGAGTACCGGAAGGGAAACTTATGACTTTTTCTCACTTAGGCATTAATGGATCAATTTATCAAAGTATGCGCTACAAGGTTATTATAAACGCATGAGGTTGCAACAGCAACAACCTTGATTTTATTCTCCTTATAAATTTTCCTTTCATTCTCGTCGCATGTGTTGTTTTATGCAAACAGTCACTCTTCAAATATACCAAATCTTTTGTTTGTTCTTTTAAATAATATCATACGTTCTTGAGTTTAGATCAGTAAATATTGTTAAAGACTTTGTGAATATCCCTTCCTTGTGGAATCGACCCTGGACTCACCAGGTATTACTTGATTAAAATCAATTTATGCTTGGATTGATTATTATCTACGACAATATTTCTGATTATACTAAGACAACTGACAACCAACCACGTACATATACAACATATGTTAAAACTGAAGGAATGAAAATCCTCGCAGCGGAAGCGTATATCAGACCTTACGTTCTTAATTTGGTTTTACAGAAAGCACCGATACATTGGGCAACAAGAATTTAAGAACTAATTCTATAAATTCTATCGATTAAGCATGCGCTAATGATTCTAAACTATTTAGAACTGAGGACTTACATGTATAGCCGAAGAACAGCACAATGCTCCTCTTGAATTTTGCGTACAGTAAGCTTCCAAATGACACTACCACAAGTGAACACCTGCTATCCTCTTGGGTTCTTGAGATAGAGCTTGTGGGAACTCGATCTTGAAGGGAATTTTATGAAGAAGAACAACAGCAAGAATGACGCTGTGTTCTTGTGTGTGAGAGAACCGGAATTTTTGAGAGAGTAGAAAACTTTTTTCTAATCCCCCAGAGAGATCCAGAGAGAAGTGTTTTTCATCGTGCTGCACGTTGGGAGTTACGATATGTAACTCCCTCATCTGCCACATACCCACTCCTCAGCATAACTGCTGGGGAGTTATTAATTTAATAATAATATTAAATTAATATAAAAACAAACTATATAAAATTAAATTTATTTAATCAAAACCATTTCAATTAAATTAAATTCAACATATAGTTTCTTTATTTAATCCAATTAAATCATATTTAATTGAACTAACTAGGCAAATTTATTAATTGAATATCATATATTCAATTAATTGCATCTCTCTCTTTTAACCTATAGTTTTAATGTGCATCAAATGTACATTAATTATTAGCTATAGTTTTAATTTCGATTAAATCATATTTAACCAAATTGAATTAAATTAATTAATTCATAAATTAATTAAATATCACATATTTAATTAATTTCATTTCCTCTCTTATACTATAGTTTTAATATGAATCACTATTCATATTAATTTTAACCTATAGTTCAATATGAATCTAATTCATATGTAATATTTGAACTCTTTCAAATATATAATTCTCTCATTAATTAATTTTGAATCACATCCAAAATTAATTTTATTATAAATTTTAATTCACTAATTAAACTTATACCATAATGTATCTCCATACATTATATTAATTGTATCAAATACAATTAACTAAAATTCCCTTTAACATTCAAGACTAATTAATCTCAATACCCGTTACGAGCTAGCAGGTGGACCTAATGGACCTACAGATCAGAAGCTCCAACGATACGAGATTAACTGGCTAAACTCATTAACCAAGTTAATCAACATTCGTTAACTGTGGGTCACTCCACTAAAGACCCACAGATGTACTCTTCTCACTGTAGAATATTTCTGTGTCCACGGATATCGACCAATACAGTAAGTCAATCCTTCACGTGTGTTCGTAACACCAGCTGGGTCAAATTACCGTTTTACCCCTGGGTTACCTCTAGATCCTTAAGTACCACTGATCCCTCTAATGAACAACCTGTTTAGGGTCCAACCACTAAACAGAAATTCCTCTCGGGCCAGGAGAGGACAGCGCGCTTTTGTTCAAGCCCCGGAATCAGCCCTTAAGGGAACACACATCTACTTGCCCCAATAGGGGAAGGAGTGAATTCCATCTTGTACTGTTATGTTCCCAGCCCCCATTCGGTCTTGCCCCTGAAATGGTAGGAATATTGAGTCGGCGAACTGGCCACTCTCACCCATACAAATCTAAGGACAATCCCTCCTGAAAAGGAGTTCATAACAGACTCAGGATTGAGATTGAGTTACCTAGGTCATCCTATTGAAATAGAAACCTAGACTAGTTAACGGCATTACATCTAGTGGTTACTATTTCGCGGTCCGGTCTTATGCAAACTCATTGCATAGGATACCCCCACCCGCATGTCTCCTACATGGATGCTTTGGATCATTGCATCTGTATCAGATACAAGGTGGGCCGTATCACATAGTGTCACCAGGATAAGGTACCCAACCTTATCCCTATACTATAGACCATTTAGGTTGTTACTTGGACACTGATCCCCGTATGTCCCTACATACTAGTCCAAGTTTCATTTAAACAACCTTGGATCTTAGTTTATTGGATTTAGGGTTTATTAATGCAAACTCGATTTATTCAATAACCAAATTACTGAATCACTCAAATAACGACTTATTGAGATCGATTAATTTGTTTCATTTACTATCTACGAGTTTTAGGGCATAAAACCCAACAAAAACCAAGCGAGTAAAGCACACAGCATACTAGCACCCAAGCAAAAAAACTCAACAGGTAGAATTCCACTTACAAATTGCTAAAATGCTCCTAAGCGAACCTAACGAGCTCCTGCAATAATAAAGACAAGGTTTCAAGGCTAGGAATCTACTTAGAACCACAATTAAGAGCAAAACGTTATTCAAGAGGATGCTCTTACCCCAACCAACTCTCACGGCTATTCGAACACTTCAAACTATAACCCAAGAGTTATCAGAGATTAGAATTTAATCTAAAGCACTAAAACTAATTCAAAGGATCTAAAAAAATGCTTCAACACCTAAAACTCATTGAAAGAGACTTGGGTCCTTGCTATAAATAATCAAATGAGTCTGAACCAGAAAGGTCGAAACCTCGCTGAACAGTGATCAAAAGCTGCAAGAACAACGATCTAAAAGCACAGGATTATGGGTAATCTGATTTAAGACCTTCCGAGCTATGGGTAAACGCCAAAAGCTGGATTCGAACCTAACAGCTTGCTGGAAATTGATCCAAATGGCCTAATCCTGCAAATTTGGAGTCGTTAGAGAGTGGGTAATTCACATCAATGCTATTTGGGATATGGGTGATCTGGTTTAAAGCCAAACAGACTATGGGTAAGAGTTTATTCTTACCGAAACAAGGAGAATCGCATTGGAACTCACTGAAGACACACCAGAGAGCATGGGCTCGCTCGCGACTGGCCGACTTGCACGAAGAACTCGAGCTGTAGGGTCGTCGAACGGTTGGAAGCGAGGGGAAGAAAAAGTTGTGGCGACACGAAGAGATGGCTATGGGTCTGCTACGCACGCGTGGCTGGCTGGCTGGAGAAGAAGCGTGTTGTTGTAGGATGCTGTTACTTGCACGCGCGAGATGCTTGCCGGAGAAGAGAGACCCGAGGAAGAGAGGGCTCGCAGTTGACAGGGTTTCTCAGCAAGGGAAAAAACGCACGAAAGGGAGATGGATTCGCTGCTTGACGATCACGTGCTTGGGTTGCCAGCGAGGAGAGGTGAAGAGATACGAGGGGGGGAGGGGTTGCGGCTGATACAAGGAAGAGAGGGAGAGATTTAGGGTTAGGTTTTCTTTTTTTCTTCTTTTAATAAAAGAATGCCCAAAAATATAAGAGCAAACAATTTTAGGGATATTTTTAAAACTCCCATTTCTCTCTTGTCCAAATTTTAACACCTTAATTTCCCTCTAAGATGAGAAAATTTGTGGGTAACTTTAATTTCCATAATTATGAAATTTGATTTCTTAAACCAAAAATCTCGACACTGAAATACTTTGCTTCCGCCAACTTAATTCCAATTTAAACTGATACTTGATCCAAAATATAATAATTTCAAAACGTGGGGCGTCACAGATTCTCAACCCATTTTATTTCAGCAAAATCCCATGGTGGAGCCTTACTGTATAAATCCTGGAGAATACGTTGGTGAGTCAAAATATTTTGGCGAATAGATCTTGACGTACCTTTACCCCAATGTTGGAAGTGAGCTTTACTTTGCTGCAAACACCTTTCAAGTGATGGAGAGCCATGTCCTTGCTGTTCCCAACAACCCATATTTGATATAATATTCTTGCAATCTGGATGTTGGGTTCATACCTCTTCGAAATGAAACTTTCGCTGTTTGTTTTTCCTGTGATACTGTTGTGATTCAAATTGTCCATATAGAAGAATTGGTCGATGGTCCGACCGAGCCCAATGCAAATGCTCCACTGAAGCATTTGGAAAAAGTTGAAGGAAAGCTTCATTTGCAATATATCTGTCCAGACGCTCATTTATTTGATTGTCTTTCTCCTGTCTATTTGACCATGTGAACATATCACCTGAAAAACCCATGTCCTGCAGCCCACAATCATCCAGTGCATTCCGAAATAATTGTATCTGAGAATCGCGTACAACATTCCCACCTTCCTTTTCTTCACAAAGTAATGTTGCATTAAAATCCCCACCAACTAGCCATGCAGAATCATCATGATTATATAATCGGCGAATTAAATTCCATGTGTGTATCCGTTGACTGGCATTTGGGTTGCCATATATCCCAGAGAAACGCCATTTTGTGAACTCCCAACTGATCGAAGCATCTATATGGAATTGAGAATATGATCTAATTGTAACCTCAACCTCTTCTTTCCAAAGCAAGCAGAGACCACGCTTAAGGGTTCAATTAATTGAGATCTTTTTTTGGCAGTTTGTGGAATCTCTCTGAATACTCACACTCTCATTCTCTCTCAAGAAAAACAGAGAAGTTGATTTTCTCTGCAAAAAGATTTTCATCCCAAAATTCAAGATCATTGAATTCAGTCCCACAATTGAGTTCCCAAACTCAGAGGATAGCAGAGTAATCTTGTGGTGGTGTCCCAAGATTTCATTTTTGGTCCCTGGCATTCAAGAAGGCGTTCTTGAAGAATTCAGAGTCGTTAGACGACGGTGAGTTTGCTTAACCATAATTTTGTAGAATTATGAATTCGTTTTTGCCAATGTATGGGTATTTTGCGAAACGAAATTAAATTGTGAATGGGTCCAATTGCTTTCGCTGTAACGGAATTGGGAATTCCAATCCTACACTCTACTGGTAATCACATTAACACCTCTACATCCTGGAGAGTTACAGTACACTCCCCCCCGGGCACATGAAACGTATGTGTCTCCGGTCTCCACCTCTCTACGAGTGTTGTAATAAAGTGCCAGTCAAGTTGAATGAAGCCTAATCTGGCCACTCCATAGAAACCAACAGCACGCAATGCTGGCAATATAAGTCGATGTAATGGGATATTTGTTGGGTTTTATGCCCTAAAACTCGTAGATAGTAAATGTACATTTGACCGAACGTTAATAAAAGTAATGTATTATTCAATGTTTGTATTATATCTTGTCTTATTAACCCTAATCCAATAAACTAAACATCCAAGGCTAATAGAATGAGGCTTGAACTAGTATGTAGGGACATACGGGGATCAATGTTCAAGTTTTAGCCTAAAGGGTCTGTAGTATAGGGATAAGGCTGGGTACCTTGTCCTGGTGACACTATGGATACGACCCGCTTTGTATATTGATACAAACGTAGTGATCCAACGCGTTCATGTAGTTGACATGCGAGTGGGGGTATCCTGTGCAATGAGTTTGCACAAAGACCGGACCGCGAAATAGTTAACCACTAACTGTAACACCGTTAGTTAGCTCGGTTTCTATTTCACTAGGATGACCTAGGCAACTTGGCCTTAATCCTGAGTGGATTATGGACTCCTGTCCATGAGGGATTGTCCTTTGATTTGTACGGGTGAGAGTGGCCTGTTCGCCGACTCAATAAGCCTACCATTTTGGGGACAAGACCGAGTGGGGAGCTGGGAACGTAGTCTTACAAGATGGAATTCACTCCTTCCCGATTTTAGGGTAAGTAGAGGTGTGTTCCCTTAAGTGGTGTCTCCGGGTCTTGAACAATGGGCCCTACCCTCTTTATGGCACGAGAGGGATTTCTGTTTGTTGGTTGGACCTCAAACAGGTTGTTCATTAGAGGAGCACTGGTACTTAAGGACCAAGAGGTAACCCAGGGGTAAAACGGTAATTTGACCTAGCTGGGGTACGAACACACGTGAAGGGCTAACTTGCTGTTGACGGTCGATATCCGTGGACACAGAAACATATCTGCAGTGAGAAGAGTGCAACTGTGGTTCTTTAGTGGAGTGAACCACAGTTAACGAATATTGATTAACTTGGTTAATGAGTTTAGCCAATTAATCTCATATCGTTGGAGCTTCTGATTTGTAGGTCCATTAGGTCCCACCGGTAGCTCACTAAGGGCGTTGAGGTAATTTTCTATGGGATAATTAAATATTCGAATGAGTTCGAATATTACACCATAATATGAATTTGATTCATATTAAAACTATAGGTTATAATTAATGTGCATTAGATGTATATTAATACCATAGTTTATTTGAGAGAGGAATATAATTAAATATGTGATATTTAATTAATTGATTATTGTTTTAATTTAGTCTAATTAAATTTGATTTAATTAAACTGCATTAAAACTATAGGTTATGTGGTTCATTTTATGTAAAATTGTTTTATATAAAGTGGTTAAATTAAATGTTAATTTAAATTCAATTAAATTAATTAATAATTCAATTATTAATTTAATTTAATTGGTTATCAGTTATCAAAACTGATGGAGTCTTGCCCACTAACCTATAATGCTGCGTGGTTGAGAGAGTTTTAAGGGGTCTTTGCGTGAGTCGTTAGACTGCTAAGGCTGTGATTACAGAATCGCTCTCTCTCTCACTTTTCATTCACGCAAAAAAAAAAAAAAGGCCTTCTCTCGGTTAGAGCATTTTTTGGGCAAATTCTCTCTAGAGTACAGAAAAAAAAAATCCCTATTGAAGTTTCCTTGTTCCCACAAGCAACAACGCAAAACTCCTTGTGAGAATACTGGTGAAGATTGGTGGTGGTGTCCTCCAAAATCAGCGAAATCAAGGTTGGTACGTTGCTGTTTTTCTGCGAATTCGCGAGGGAAAAGGTGGTTTTTATCAAGAACTCTTCAAGGGTAAGGATTCTTGAACCCTAGGATCATTAGGATCCAATTCTAGATTAGATCTAGAATTTTTATTTATTTTTCCAGCATGCTCTCATGTATTTTACAGCATGTATATGTTTTCTTTCTGCTGTAAAATATTTATTTTTGCCAACGTATCGGTATTCCGATCATGGTTTGTTGTGGGAAAAGGTCTCTGATATGTTTTCGCTGCGCAAGGGCTTTTATCCCTTCAATTGGTATCAGAGCCATCTCAAATTCTTAAACCTTGATTTGGAATTTGCGTTGGTTTTAAGGTGGGATTTGCATAATGTATGTATTAATTTGCGATAAACTGTTTAGGTTTAAATTGGCCATAGATTTTATGAATTTTTTATGCGATCAATTGTAAAGGCCCCTGTGTTTTTGGGCATTAATTCATAAAATCGAGTCTGTACAGTTCGGGTCTAGAATAGGTTGAAGATTGGTGAAGAACACGGTATCAATCGAGGCCAATTGGAATTGTTCAGCCGCTGTTTTTTGCCCAGAATCGAGCTCCAGACGCAACAACGTCGGGACGCTTGGCCTACTGCGTCTCGACGCTGTCGCGATTTCACCCAGCGAACGGTTGAAATCGCGCCAACGTCGGGACGCTATGCCTTTAGCGTCTCGACGCTGTCGCGATTTCGTGCGGCAGTTCAGCCTTCGTGGAGACGTGCGCTGAAACCCTAATGGGCGGTCCGGTTCGTGCGGTTTGGGTTGAGATGGGACCGATTTGGTCCGGTTCAACCCGATGTTTGGGCGGTTCGAGATTTTCAAGGCCGGTTCGAAGCGGTTCGGGTCGGTTCGTGGATTCTAGACCAATTGTGGAGCTGTATTTTATGTAATAGGATAGTATTAAAGCTTTAATTAGAGTAATTTTTGCTTTAATTATCCTAGGGGCCAATTAAACCGGTTTATTCGCTATTTAAATGCTTTGTGGATGTCATTTAAATTTTAATCCCACCTTAGGATATAAAGCATGCTCATGCATTATGTATGTTATAATATGATTATGATGTATGGAATAATGCATGGATTTTCATGATTGATTTAATATATAGTTGAGTTATATTAAATTCATGAAAATGGAAAAGTATGATGCATGCAACTACATAGTTTTAATATAAGAGTTATATTAAAAATAAATTGTTTGCAGCATGCTAATTTGATTTTCCATTTTTGGCAATAATTAATTGTTAATTTATTAAAATGGAAATCAAGTTGCATTGAGCATGAAACACCCATAGGTTAATATAAAAGTTATATTAATTTTCATGCAATGCAAAAGTATATAGTTTATATTTGATTAATTCGAATATGATTGTTAATTAAATTAAACTATAGTATGCATGATTATAGGGCTAATCATTAAAATTTTGAAATAGTTTAAAATTTATGATTAGAAACCGTCAATCTATAATCAAGATATGCATGCTCACATAGGATCTTAGGTTAAAATGAATTAATTTTAATGAGTTAAAATTAATTAGACCTAAGATCATTTTCTAATAGGATTAGAAATTCTTACTTAGTTTTAAAATAGTTTTAATGAACTAAGTAGGACAACATTCCTATGACTATAAGGGAACTCTACCAGTGAAGTTCTGTCTAAGGATTGGGGGTATTTAAGTTGACGGTATACGGAACACCTCCTACCTGGGAACTGATCTGGAACACCGGAGTTGAATTAGTCAGAGGTTAATGTTAGAATAATGTCGCTAGGTAAATTAAAATGGTTTAATACACCTAGACATTAGGTCTTATTATAAAAGTTATAATAGGACTAGACTTAGATAAATGACTTAGTCGGATTTATCTAGGTCTAATCAAACCCTAAAATATCCGATAGGTTACTTTAGTGGGAGGAAAATTACAAAACTTGATTTAAATTGAGTTTTGCTCCTACGTCCCTCTATAGTTCACACCATGAGATCCATGCTCGGCTTCGTGTCGTCGTAGAGCGGCCTCCCTTCGGAGAGTGTTTGATGGGTCAATACCAAGGTGAATGGGGAAAGTAACTATAGTAAGTGGGAGCGGGACGCGTGTCAACGTATCCTTCGGTCTCCACCCCTAGGTCACAACGTGAGATTCCTATAATCCGCCTGCGTGTTGCCCTGGAGCAACCATCCCTTCGGAGGGCCTGATCATAGGATTCGGAACACCGTGAACTCCTGAATAGGATAGGATCGCTTAGGCTAATTACCAACAGTTGTCTTTCCTAACGGTAGCCTGTTGGTCTGTGCCTCTGAGATCTGAAAGTAGGAGGGTAACACTTACGGGGAGGAGTTAATTTGTTAACAAATCCTTGACCGAACAACGGTGGTTAATATCTAATGGAATATCAGTTATTCTGGTATTAGAAATTGACTGAGAAGAGACTCATTTTAGAGGAGGAACAACTGATCACCCTTCGGTGGCTGTTCTTCTAAACCTCTAAAGCATCGTTGCGAAACACAATCATAGTTTTATTAGGGTTCTTTGATTGCTTGTTTGCAAAATTGATTGGATGTATGCAATTGTTTGTGTTGCTTGTGTGATGGGTTAAGGCAAAGATAACTAATACGGTCAATTTTTTGTATTTTCAACAATGTCTTCCTCCATTATATCCTTGCTTAAAAACAAACAACTTACTGGCGAAAACTTTCCACAATGGAAATCGAACTTAAATACCATACTCGTGGTTGAGGATTTAAGGTTCGTCTTAACGGAGGAATGTCCTCCCGTTCCCCCTCGCACTGCCACTCAGGCAGTAAAGGATGCCCATGAACGCTGGACTAAGGCCAATGAAAAGGTCAAAGTCTATATACTGGTCAGCTTGTCTGAAGTCTTGGCCAAGCGTTACGAAAACGTGGAAACTGCCAGGGAGATTATGAATTCCCTGCAGGAGATGTTTGGACTTCCGTCCTACCAGCTCCACCACGACGCCTTGAAGAACGTCTTCAATGCCAAGATGCAGGAAGGTCAATCTGTTCGGGAACATGTCCTGGACATGATTAACCAGTTCAATATTGCTGAGGCAAATGGCGGGGTTGTCTGCGAGCGCAGTCAGGTTGCGTTCATCCTTCACTCGCTTCCAGCGAGCTATCTGTCTTTTAGGACGAACGCGAGCATGAATAAGATTCAGTTCAACCTGACTACCCTCCTCTCGGAGTTACAGATTTATGAGTCCTTGCAGAAAAGCAAGGGCAAAAATGTGGCAAAAGAAGAGGCCAATGTGGCCCATTCCAAAAAGAAGTTCCTGAAGGGTTCATCCTCAGGGACTAAATCTGTACCTCAAGCTTCTTCATCGAAGCAAATCCAGAAGAGGAAGGGAGACAAGGGGAAGGCTCCTGCACAGGCTGTGCAAGGGAAGGAAAAGGCCAAGGTCGTGGCCGACAAAGGCAGGTGCTTCCACTGCAACGCAGATGGTCATTGGAAGCGGAACTGTCCCCGTTACCTTGCTGAGAAGAAGAGAGAAAAAGAAGGTAAATTCGATTTACTTGTTTTAGAGACTTGTCTCGTCGAACATGATGAGTTTGCCTGGATACTGGATTCGGGAGCCACTAATCATGTTTGCTCTTCTTTTCAGGGAAATGATTTCCAGCAGCTGGCAGATGGTGAAATGACTCTCAAGGTTGGAACAGGAGAAGTCGTTTCAGCTTGTGCAGTGGGAGCTGCAAAATTATTCTTTAGAAATAAGTTTTTGATTCCTAGAATTAAAAGGAACCTTATTTCTGTTTTTGCTTTGTTAGAACAAGAATACTCTATTTCTTTTCAGCTTAATGAAGCAATTATTTCAAGAAATGGTATTTTTATATGTTCTGCTCAGCGTGAGAATAATTTATTTGTGTTAAGACCTACTGATGCTAAGGCTATTTTAAGTCATGAATTGTTTAAAACAGCCGAAACGCAAAACAAAAGGCAAAAGATTTCTCCTCTAAGTAACAATATGTATCTTTGGCGCCTTCGTCTTGGTCATATTAACATCGATCGGATCGATCGTTTGGTTAAAAATGGACTTCTAACTGATATAGAAGATACATCTTTACCACCCTGTGAATCGTGTCTCGAGGGTAAAATGACCAAGAGGCCTTTTACTGGAAAAGGTTATAGGGCCAAAGAACCACTTGAACTGATACATTCGAATCTTTGTGGTCCAATGAATGTAAAAGCTCGAGGTGGTTATGAATATTTCATCTCTTTCATAGATGATTATTCTCGATACGGTTACTTATACCTGATGGGACATAAGTCTGAGGCTCTTGAAAAGTTCAAAGAGTTTAAGGCTGAGGTAGAAAACCTATTGGGTAAAACAATTAAAACGCTTCGATCAGATCGAGGTGGTGAGTATTTGGATCAACGATTTCAGGACTATATGATAGAACATGGAATCCAATCCCAACTCTCGGCACCTGGTACACCTCAGCAGAATGGTGTATCAGAAAGGAGAAATAGAACCTTGTTAGACATGGTTCGATCTATGATGAGCTATGCTCAGTTGCCTAGCTCGTTTTGGGGGTATGCAGTAGCGACTGCAGTACACATTCTTAACAACGTTCCCTCAACGAGTGTTTCTGAAACTCCTTTTGAGTTATGGAAGGGGCGTAAACCTAGTTTGCGTTACTTCCGTATCTGGGGTTGTCCTGCACATGTGTTAGTGACTAATCCTAAGAAATTGGAACCACGTACGAGAATGTGCCAATTTGTTGGATACCCGAAAGAAACGAGAGGTGGTCTTTTCTACGACCCTCAAGATAATAAAGTATTTGTATCGACAAATGCAACTTTCTTGGAGGAAGACCACATTCAAGATCATAAACCACGAAGTAAGTTAGTATTAGGAGAAGCTACAGAAGGATCAACAAGAGTTGTTGATGAATCTGGTCCTTCAACAAGAGTTGTTGGAGAATCCAGTTCCTCTCGTCAATCTAGTCCTCCTCACGTAGTGGGAGAGCTTCGACGCAGTGGGAGGGTTGTGATACAACCTAACCGCTACTTGGGTTTAACAGAAACACAAGTAGTCATACCTGATGACGGCGTAGAAGATCCATTGTCTTATCGTCAGGCAATGAATGACGTAGATAAGGACGAGTGGGTCAAAGCTATGGACCTTGAGATGGAGTCTATGTACTTCAATCAAGTTTGGGAGCTTGTAGATCCACTTGAAGGGGTTAAACCCATTGGGTGTAAATGGATCTATAAGAGGAAAAGAGATGCTGCTGGGAAAGTACAGACTTTCAAAGCGAGACTTGTAGCAAAGGGTTATACCCAACGAGAAGGGGTGGACTATGAAGAAACCTTTTCTCCAGTTGCTATGCTTAAGTCCATAAGAATTCTCATATCCATTGCCACGTTTTATGACTATGAAATATGGCAAATGGATGTCAAGATAGCTTTTTTGAATGGCAACCTTGACGAGAGTATTTTTATGTCTCAACTCGAAGGGTTCATAACCCAAGGTCAGGAGCAAAAGGTTTGTAAACTGAATCGATCCATTTATGGGTTGAAACAGGCCTCCAGATCTTGGAATATCAGATTTGATACAGCGATCAAATCTTTTGGCTTTGACTAGAACGTTGATGAACCTTGTGTATACAAGAAAATCAACAAGAATAAAGTAGCTTTCCTCGTACTTTATGTTGACGACATCCTACTCATTGGGAATGATGTAGGGTATCTGTCTGACGTAAAAGAATGGCTGGCGGCCCAATTCCAAATGAAAGATTTGGGTGAGGCTCAGTATGTTCTTGGCATCCAGATTATTCGGGATAGAAAGAACAAAACGCTAGCTCTGTCTCAAGCAACGTATATCGACAAGATGTTGGCCCGATATTCGATGCAGAACTCCAAGAAGGGCTTGTTGCCTTTCAGGCATGGGGTTCACTTGTCTAAGGAACAATCTCCTAAGACACCTCAAGAAGTTGAGGACATGAGACGGATTCCCTACGCCTCTGCAGTGTGTAGCTTAATGTATGCCATGCTATGCACGAGGCCTGACATTTGTTATGCTGTAGGGATTGTCAGCAGATATCAGTCAAATCCAGGGTTAGACCACTGGACCGCCGTTAAAAGAATCCTCAAGTATCTTAGGAGAACGAGGGACTACATGCTGGTGTTTGGGGCTAAAGAGTTGGTTCTCACTGGATACACCGACTCTGACTTTCAGACTGACAAGGATTCTAGGAAATCCACGTCAGGGTCAGTTTTCACCCTTAACGGGGGAGCTGTAGTTTGGAGAAGTATAAAGCAAGGATGCATAGCAGACTCCACGATGGAGGCTGAGTATGTAGCTGCTTGTGAAGCAGCTAAGGAAGCTGTTTGGCTAAGGAAGTTCTTGACAGATTTGGAAGTTGTTCCAAATATGAACTTGCCCATTACGTTATACTGTGACAACAGTGGGGCTGTAGCCAATTCAAAGGAACCTCGCAGCCACAAACGAGGTAAACACATAGAGAGGAAGTATCATCTGATTCGTGAGATAGTGCAAAGAGGAGATGTGGTCGTGACCAAGATCGCTTCCGAGCACAACATTGCTGATTCGTTTACGAAGGCCCTCTCGGCTAAAGTGTTTGAGGGTCATCTAGAAAGTCTAGGTCTGCGAGATATGTATATAGCGTAATCTAGGGCAAGTGGGAGATGTGTAATGGGTGTAAGGATGCCCTAGTTTATTGTATTTTGTATATTTACTTTTTATGTAATGTACAACATACATGTACCATTTCCAGCTTTGGATTATATTGTATATACTTTCCCTGTAACTTGAGTTTTAGTTCAAGTGGGAGTTTGTTGGGTTTTATGCCCTAAAACTCGTAGATAGTAAATGTACATTTGACCGAACGTTAATAAAAGTAATGTATTATTCAATGTTTGTATTATATCTTGTCTTATTAACCCTAATCCAATAAACTAAACATCCAAGGCTAATAGAATGAGGCTTGAACTAGTATGTAGGGACATACGGGGATCAATGTTCAAGTTTTAGCCTAAAGGGTCTGTAGTATAGGGATAAGGCTGGGTACCTTGTCCTGGTGACACTATGGATACGGCCCGCTTTGTATATTGATACAAACGTAGTGATCCAACGCGTTCATGTAGTTGACATGCGAGTGGGGGTATCCTGTGCAATGAGTTTGCACAAAGACCGGACCGCGAAATAGTTAACCACTAACTGTAACACCGTTAGTTAGCTCGGTTTCTATTTCACTAGGATGACCTAGGCAACTTGGCCTTAATCCTGAATGGATTATGGACTCCTGTCCATGAGGGATTGTCCTTTTATTTGTACGGGTGAGAGTGGCCTGTTCGCCGACTCAATAAGCCTACCATTTTGGGGACAAGACCGAGTGGGGAGCTGGGAACGTAGTCTTACAAGATGGAATTCACTCCTTCCCGATTTTAGGGTAAGTAGAGGTGTGTTCCCTTAAGTGGTGTCTCCGGGTCTTGAACAATGGGCCCTACCCTCTTTATGGCACAAGAGGGATTTCTGTTTGTTGGTTGGACCTCAAACAGGTTGTTCATTAGAGGAGCACTGGTACTTAAGGACCAAGAGGTAACCCAGGGGTAAAACGGTAATTTGACCTAGCTGGGGTACGAACACACGTGAAGGGCTAACTTGTTGTTGACGGTCGATATCCGTGGACACAGAAACATATCTGCAGTGAGAAGAGTGCAGCTGTGGTTCTTTAGTGGAGTGAACCACAATTAACGAATATTGATTAACTTGGTTAATGAGTTTAGCCAATTAATCTCATATCGTTGGAGCTTCTGATCTGTAGGTCCATTAGGTCCCACCGGTAGCTCACTAAGGGCGTTGAGGTAATTTTCTATGGGATAATTAAATATTCGAATGAGTTCGAATATTACACCATAATATGAATTTGATTCATATTAAAACTATAGGTTATAATTAATGTGCATTAGATGTATATTAATACCATAGTTTATTTGAGAGAGGAATATAATTAAATATGTGATATTTAATTAATTGATTATTGTTTTAATTTAGTCTAATTAAATTTGATTTAATTAAACTGCATTAAAACTATAGGTTATGTGGTTCATTTTATGTAAAATTGTTTTATATAAAGTGGTTAAATTAAATGTTAATTTAAATTCAATTAAATTAATTAATAATTCAATTATTAATTTAATTTAATTGGTTATCAGTTACCAAAACTGATGGAGTCTTGCCCACTAACCTATAATGCTGCGTGGTTGAGAGAGTTTTAAGGGGTCTTTGCGTGAGTCGTTAGACTGCTAAGGCTGTGATTACAGAATCGCTCTCTCTCTCACTTTTCATTCACGCAAAAAAAAAAAAGGCCTTCTCTCGGTTAGAACATTTTTTGTGCAAATTCTCTCTAGAGTACAGAAAAAAAAATCCCTATTGAAGTTTCCTTGTTCCCACAAGCAACAACGCAAAACTCCTTGTGAGAATACTGGTGAAGATTGGTGGTGGTGTCCTCCAAAATCAGCGAAATCAAGGCTGGTACGTTGCTGTTTTTCTGCGAATTCGCGAGGGAAAAGGCGGTTTTTATCAAGAACTCTTCAAGGGTAAGGATTCTTGAACCCTAGGATCATTAGGATCCAATTCTAGATTAGATCTAGAATTTTTATTTATTTTTCCAGCATGCTCTCATGTATTTTACAGCATGTATATGTTTTCTTTCTGCTGTAAAATATTTATTTTTGCCAACGTATAGGTATTCCGATCATGGTTTGTTTTGGGAAAAGGTCTCTGATATGTTTCCGCTACGCAAGGGCTTTTATCCCTTCAATATTACGCTGTAGAACTGCCTCTCGGCGTCTACAATGTAACTCTTCCAAGTTCCCGTCATTCCACACGAGCTCTGAACGATGTGACACCTGATCATATAAGAAAGACGCATCGAGTGGTCCTGGATTTATATCCATGATCTACAAAATAACAACGTGAAAATATATTTATTAACTATAGTATTTATAAATTAAACAAACAAATAAAATAATAGCAAAAAAATTAGAATTGGACATAATATCGCTAAAAAATATTGCATTGCATCTAAATGAAAAATTACATATCAACGTCATTACATATAAAACGTCATTACAATCTAAAAACTCATAAAAGAAAAAATAAAGGTTACAAATGTGCTTCTCTTTGTCTCGAAGGACAACTTCTTCTATTATGACCGAGTTGATTACACAATCCGCACCGTTGTTGAGTGCTTGACTCCCTTCAATCCATCTCATTATGGTAGCGGAAACTTTTTGGTCTACCCGCTTCTCTCAACAATCGTGGGTTCGCATATGAGACAGGAAAGTTAGGAGGGTTTATCCAATAATCTTCGTGTGGAATTGGTTGAAATTGAGAAGAGTAACATGCAGTATAGGTTGAAAGCTTATAATAATCCTCAATATAATCTTCGTAGTTCAAATGTATTTGTGAGCAAACTGCCATAAAATGGGAGCATGGAATTCCAAAGGTTTGCCACTTGTTACAGGAGCAACACCCATTCTTTCCACTTAGCTTCATAGTTTGAATATTTCCTCCTTTAGTATTGAAATAATGAAGTCCTGTCTTCACGTGGAATACACCGGTAACTCGATCATATGACAACACCTCGTGCTAACTGGATCGTGTTGCCCATTTAACGATCTTATCATGCGCATACCTAATACATATTTGAAATTTCACGCTAAGTATTAACAATGAAAATGGTAAACCAATAAGAAAAGTAGGTTGAGTAATTACCTCGTGTACTTCTCATTTCGAGTCAAATCACGTCTTGTTTCTCCTCTTCTCCTCTCAAAATATTTCACACAGCGATAAAAGGTAATTTGCGCGAGTGCAGTGATTGGCAACATACGACCTCCTTTTAAAACTCTGTTTATGCACTCCGACAAGTTTGTTGTCATCCACCCGTATCTAACCCCTCCATCATGTGATTGAGTCCATTTCTCAATTCCAATATTATTGAAGAAGTTCAAGCAAGAGCTATTGATTCCTTTAATCTCTTCAACAGCCATATTGTACTTTCGGACCTGATACTAACACCCAGCAAGATAAACTAAATTTTTCAATTGCTTGGATTTGTATTTTTTATTAAAATTGCTAACAACATGTCTCAAGCAAAATCTGTGGTGAGATTTGTCTCCTGTCCACCCATTATTTGAATTGTTAACAACAGAGATGATGCCTCCATGTCAATCAGAAATCAAGGAAACTTCTTCATGTGTAACACACTCTCTCAAGTTTTTCAGAAACCATCCCCATGTGTCACGACACTCCTCATCTATAATGGCTAATGCAAGTGGTAGCAAATGTCCGTTGGAGTCAACTGATGTTGCAATTAATAACTTCCCCCTATATTTTCCATATAAATGAGTACCGTCTATTTGAATGATGGGTCGACAGTACTTAAAAGCCTCAATACAGGGTCCGAATGCCCAAAAAACAGAAGTAAGGATGTCATGTCCTGCACTCAGTGTATTTTTCACTTTCCATTCGACACGTGTGCTAGGATTAGTGTGTTTCACCATGTATATCCACTTGGGTAAAAGTTTGTAAGATTCGTCCCAGTCACCAAACACTTTTACCAACGGTTTCCTTTTTCCTTCCCAGACCCTATGATAAGGAACATGATACCCAAATTTTGTTCGTATTTCAGATTGTAGTTTCAACACGCTAATCGAAGGCTTCTCCCTTACAGATTCACAAAATTCCATAGCAATCATGGAAGAATCTAGTTGCACGTGACTCTGGCTTAATTCTAAATAAAAACAGGTATGCTTGTTAGGTTCCTAGAGTGAGTAAAAATATGGTATAAAAGGACTCTAGAACTCTGTGCAAGTATACACAGTCCGCAGCAAGTAATAAGTATTATCAATCCAAGGCCTGAACTAGCTTCCACTTTATGTATTTTGTATAACTCTTTAATGGTTTCAAAAGATGGTAAAAATGATTGGTTTTTATAAGAATAATGCTGAAACAAAAGAAATGACAGAACAGAAAGTAAACGGATAGACAGACAGATTAGAAACAGGCGCTGGTCAGGATTTAGTAATTGTTTTAAAAGATGCTCTAGCAATATTATTGATCATGCAAACTCTCGCAGTATTATTAGCGGATTCCTCCCGGAACTCCGGATTTTTTGGAATGTGTTTCAACCCCAATGAAGTACGACCGATCAAGCACTAGGCAACTGGCTATCCCTAGCTCAGTCACTGGCGTTCACCAATACACAATGATCGTAGTGTGATTAATCGCCACACACTCTCTAAATCATCCCTGAAACTAGAGAGAGGTATTCATACCAGCTGGCCAGGCGGGCATAAAATATAAACAAGTACAACAATTAACCAAGATGCAGTAATCAATTTATATTACTGAAGTTAAGCACGACAATCACATAGTTCCTAACCAACGTCTAAGCTACTTAGTTCATAATATGCATGGAGACGCACGCTACAATCTGAGTAGGCATGTCCATAATTACAAGATAATAAAAGGAAATACTAATCTCCTCGATCAGCTTGCAATGATGGTCTTCTAGGTGGTCTCCAATCTCTTTCCTCTATTCAGCTCCCAAAAGGTGGAAGGAACTTCCCAAGAATGGAATGTTTTCTCCCAAAAGTGGAATGACTTAGACTTGGGCGGCTACTCCCTTTTATAGAAGGATAGAAGGCTTGACTTAGGTCAACCTGGACACGTGTAGGGCTCTCCTTGCTCCTTTATCACGAGAAAAACTCAACAGAATTCAGTTTGGCAATTTGGCTAACGAGCTGTGACGTGGCAGTCTTGCTCCCAGTTTTGCTGCAGCACAGAATTTGCTCCCTCCAGTCGCCCAGCAACATATTCTGCATAAAATAACTTCCAAAGCTTCCATTCTTCCAAATGGGTTAAAACATATAATTTACATCTAAAACCAACCCTATTAAGCACAAAAGACACACAAATCCCTATAGAAATGAGGCCTAAATAACTACCTTTTGGGCAGTTATCAATGCTCCTCAACGTATTGGGTGATCTCAAATAGTCCATGAGATTTTTTCTTAATGGCACGAAGTCTCCATTTGCAACCATCCTCCCATTTTTTACATCGTACTGTCCATTTGGATGGGGTTGACTCAACTACTTCGTACGGTGCAAAACACTTAACAGCAAAACACTTTGTCAAATGTTGAAGAATTTCTTTGTCTTGGCATATCAATCCCTTATATAAAAAATTATTTTCAACGACCACAGGAGCAACAATGGGATCATGTTCTGCAACACTATCTATGACATCCATATCCAATTGATTGAATGTTTCTGATGGGATAATATGTTCAAGATCATCAAAGTCCAAATTTTCAAATTCATCGTTTGTCTCTGTCCTCAGCTCTTTAAGAGTATTATCTACCACCACATCTTCACCATCATGTGGAGGCACCATTGATTCAGGCTCAGGATCAAGACATTGACTCTGGTCAACACATTGGCTAGGGTCTTCTCCTAAATTTTGTGAATCTATGTCCACCCTCATTATAGTAACATATAAATGCACTAAATTTGGGGTAGGCAACGCAATTGAGAACATAAACTTCATTGTCTGGTCGTTAGGAATTGATATTGGCATATACCTTACAGATCCTTATATTGTTACCTCAGGGTGTCTATACACTATCTCTAACTAATTGACCCTTACATCTATACCAAGAGACATCTCTACCATTTCAATAAACTGGTTAAACACAATCCCACTATTCACATTCACAGTAAAACCTCCACAGGCTGGTTGGTCATATTCAATCCCATTAACACCATAAATCATGGTACCATTTGTATGCAGAACAAATGCCAGACACTTATCTTCCATTTTCTATGATGAAATAAAAAATAAATCAATTAGATATAAACATGCTTTAGTTATCTAATTAACTTCAAACAATAAGCTATTAATTATCTATAGTAATTAAACTCAAACAGTAATCTATTTAATTGAATTAAGTATAATTACCCTACAATTAATTTTTCGCACATTAATTTTTTTCATAATTTATTTACAAATAACCTAATTGAGAAACTAACCAACTAAATTCTAAATTCTAATTTAATAATTCCAACAATTAAACTAATCAATTGAGATATTTCAATGATTCAACAAACAAAAAGTATCACAATAAACAAATCCAACCAACAAAAAATATCACAATAAACAAATAATTTACTAATAAAATACTTACATATTTGATGGATTCTGAAAGTCTTCGATCGTTCGGGATTAATCTAATAATACAAATAAAACACATTCAATCACTAGATTTAAAACAAACACAACAAAAGAACAAAAAAAATCACAATAAAAAATGAAGAAATTTTACTTACATAGTGGTCCTCGGATTTTTGGCGTTTTCCTATCAAAACGGGACAAAAACTCACTTTTTGACTTCTATTGTGATAAAGAAATCAAATGTGGGGTAGATGTTTGGAAGATGTGGGGTTGAAAATGCATAAAGATGTCGGAAACGGAGAGAAAAGGATGTGGGCTTGGTTTCATGGTGAGAATGAAAGAAGAAAATGAGTGGTTTAAAAAAATTACAGTGGGTCGTCTAAGAGACGACCTACTGGTGCCTTTATTACGGCAGACGAATCGTCAGGGTGATTTTTTAAAATTCCAGTGTGGGTCGTCACTTCAAGAGACGACCTACAAGCGCGTGTTTGGGTCGTCTCTTAAAGAGACGACCTACGAGCAGGATTTATTTCAAGAGACGACTTACGTGTAGGTTGTCTCTTTCATGTGGATTTATTGTTTAAAAACGAGGGCCACGATTGCAAGAGATGATATGCAACCACGTAGGTATAAGTCGTCTATTCAAGAGACGACCTACTTGCGCTGAATTAAAACAACAATATTTCGCTAATAAGTTTCAAAACAACAATATTTTGATAATAAGTATTTAAATAAATAATATTAATACAAAAAAATCCGAAGAAAGAGTAGTATTGACTATTGAGAGAGAAAAAAAAACATTATGAAAATTGAAACTTACGTGAGTGAGGAGTGGGATAAAGGATAGAGTGGGTATTGTAGAAATAGCCAATGATAATATTGTCCAAAAATAGTTTCTCTTTCACATTCACACCTTGTCATTAACCAATGTATTAAATGGTCTTAAGGGTTACTTAGGTATTTTCAAAATAATCAAGGATATAAGTGTCTAAAAAAATTTTCTTCCACATTCGTACTTTTATATTTACTAGTCTTTAATACGTGCGTTGCACGTGATATTTCTTTTTGTGCTATTATAATTTATAATGAATTTGTTTTAAAAGTTGAATAATGTTGTGATTGATTCACAGAAGAAAAGAAATTAAATATTATAATCAATTTCAATAAAATAATTTAAATGCTTTCAATTTCAATTTCATAAAATATATGAATTAAGGTTTTTTCGATACAGTTAAAGAAACACAATGAATTGAAAACTTTTTTTTCATAAAATATAGACCAATATGGTAAAAAAAAAACGATACTATACCAATATTTAAAAAAATATTGTACCAATACTATACCTTTATGATGTAAAAAATTGTACTATAAAGATATGAATGATTTATGAGGTTTAACTAAACCATTGAGACTGAATTGAAAACTTTTAAAACTTGAGGTACCAAACTGAAACTAAACCTATACTATAGGGACTAAATGAATATTTTTGAAACGATAAGAACCAAATTAGAACTACATACCATACATACATAAATTTATTGGCAAAATATTATAAAGATAAGATATTTATTGGCAACTACAGAGGACAGTCCAAGAAAACTAAATAAACAACATTAAATGATGATTATTCATATATATAGTAAGACCATTAAATGTGAGAAAATGAAAATTGATCATTTTTAAAAGATTGTGTTTTGATTATTGTGTTTTAAAGAAAATAAAAAATCCACACTTAGGCTATATTTAAAGAAAAAAATGAAAAGGTGTGACTTTAGAATAAATATTATATTTATGCTCTTTTTAAAGAAAATTTTCTAAAACAAATATATTTAAGTAAAAATTAAAAGTGATTTATATATTTATATTTTTCAATGTTTTGTAAAAGTTTAAACATTCGTTACCTACACAATATAGAAGAAAAAACATAATATAACTAAAAATAAAATATGTAAATTTTAAGTATGGCAGATCTTCAAAATTTTAGAAACAAAATAATTGTGAAGAAGAAAAATCATGGTGTATATATATTGTATAATTATTTAAAAGAATAAACTTACCTTTCACCAATGTTGAACGCTGCTAAACAACACTATTTGAAAAAATTGGAATGGTTAGTGCTTTATTGCATATTTAAAGAATCCTAAAAAAATATAAAAATCTTTACAGAGAAAATCATAAAAACTAAGAAGATAAAAAATGATCTCCGGGTTGTTCTCGAAAAGAGTGGAAGAGAGCCTTTTATAGTGGTAGGAAATGAAAGGGTTACAACACCTTTTAAGATTCTAAAACTTTTGAACTTCTCTAATTGAATATAATTAAATGATAATAAATAAATAAATAAATAAGTTAATGAACATATTATTAAAACGAAAAGCCACCGTAAAAGAATTGCCGTAACAACAAAATTAAATGTATTTGGATTATTGGAACAACAAATGTACAGTGAAGAAGTCCTTTTTTAATAATTGATTCTTTTAATTGAATTGGTATCTAGAAAATATTGTTGTTCCGTAAAAGAAGTCATTTTTTTAACCTTTGAATTGGTATTTAATTATAAAACATTAAAAAGTCACTAATTCAAAAAAACATACCTATAAAACAAAAAGGCACATGCATGCATTTTCCTTGAAATTATTATCCATTAATTAATATTAAATTATTTTAATTCTAATTTATAATGACACAATTTATTAACAGCCACATATTATACTAAATTAAGGGTATATTAGGTATTTAATGAAAACTAAAGGATAATATTGTCCAAAATAAGTTTCTTCCACATTCGTACTTTTATATATATTATATTATATATTATATATATATTATATATTATAGATATAGATTATAGATTATAGTTAATATATATATGGAAAATAACACATTTTTATATGAAGCTTGGTTATCTTTTACAGCAAAAAACGCGGGATTGGAAGCTTAAATCTGAAATTTGTGGGAAAGAGTACATAAAAGATTCACACAAGGTATGTATTATTTAATAAAATGTAAAATATTATTATTAGGATTTTTTTATCAAATAAAGAAATATATTGTAACAAACATAATTAATCTATATGTTAATTCACGTAATTTATTTTTCTATATTCATAAGTATTTTCAATAGACGATATTTATTTTTTATATATAGATCGTACTAAAATTAGAAATTACCCAAAAGAAAATTCAATCTTAATATAATTGACTAGATACAACAATTACCTTTCAAAATATATATAAATAATGTGTAAACATTGATAAAATAGTAAAAAGGGAAAAAAAAAAAACTATATTATTTAAATCTGCCATAAACAAATACTTTCGTAGAATTATCTATGTTAAATTTGAAGCAATAGTGATCGAATAATTAAGATATGGATATTTTGAAAAAATAAGTTGAAAGTTCATATTTGTTTAATTTTGCTCGTACTGGTTAATTTATTAATTTATTATGTTGCTTGGGTGAGAATTAGTGATGATAGTGTATGTTACTTGTTGTATTGTTGTATAAGAATAATTCAATAAATTGTCAAATTTTCAAAATGTATGATTAAAGTAACTATATAATAGATATATGTTTGAGTTATACCCTAATCTTCCCTAAAACCCCAACAAAGAAAACCCTAAGCCCTAAGGGGGTGTTTGGGGCAACGAGGTGGAGTTGTGAAGTCTGGGGAGTTGTGAAGTCTGAGGAGTTGTAAAATTTGTGTTTGGAGTGCAGAGTTGTTAAGTCCGGAGTTAGGAAGTCTGTGTTTGGGGGCAGAGTTGTGAAGTTTGAGTTTATGTTAACTGTTTTTTTTTTTTTTTTTTAAATTATACATTTTTTTTCAAATTGAATTAATAAAAATATTTTTCCATCAATTGTAAAATTGAGATTTTAAGTATGTTTTACCATTTTTCTTTTAAGTCACAATTTTGATTAAAATGAACATTTAAAAAAAAAAACAAAAAGAGTTACATTCGTAACATTCAAATATTGTAGGAAAATAATTGTAAGAAAATGAACCATATAAAAAAGAAACCCACTTTTCTTTTTTAAAATCCTTTTAACACAAATTTATAAATGTTCAATATGACGAAATCACAACCACGTTTCATCAAATGTGTTCAAGAATATGTTTAGAAGTGCTTCGCCCGGGATTGCAACAATTTAGAGAACTTTCTACTAATTAACATTTTCACAATATACAATTTTTTTTTTTAAAAAAAAAAAATCATTTCATGTACACCATTATAGGCAAGAAGCCAATTTCAATAATTACCATTTTTATAATTAAGAAAAAGAAAACCTTAAACATAAAAAAAAAAATAATAATAATAATAATAATAATAATAATAAATAATTAAACAAAATAATAAAAACAATAAATAAATAAATAATCTCCCTCTCTCTCCTCCCTCCCTCATTTCACGAAACCACCCTCTTTTCTCTCTCCTATGGTTTTCTTC
Organism: Luffa aegyptiaca; assembly: GCA_017139565.1. Lineage (NCBI taxonomy): Eukaryota > Viridiplantae > Streptophyta > Magnoliopsida > Cucurbitales > Cucurbitaceae > Luffa > Luffa aegyptiaca. The sequence continues at coordinate 32,017,374 of CM029398.1, read as the reverse complement.
ACACCATCACCATCACCAAACTTTCTCTCTCCTCTGGTTTTCTTCACACCATCACCAACACCCATCTTTCTCTTTCCTCTGGTTTTCATCGGTTGTTTCTCTCTTCCCTCTCTCTCAATTTTTTTCTTTCTTTCTCTTTTTCTCTCTCTCTCTCGATTTGTTTCTCCCTCCCCCTCTCTCGATTTCTTTCGTTCTCTTTCTCTCTCTCTCTCGATTTGTTTCTCCCTCCCCCTCTCTCGATTTCTTTCGTTCTCTTTCTCTCTCTCTCTCTCAATTTGTTTCTTCTTCCCCCTCTCTCGATTTCTTTCGTTCTCTTTCCCCTTCTTTACTTCAAAATCAAATCTGAGTAAAAAAAAAAACAACACTACCCAAATCTGAAGACGCCGACGAGAGGATGGGAAAAAAGGAGAGAAACAGAGAGGGAGAGAGACGCGGAAACCAGAGAGAAACGAGGTGGAAAGAGAACCGACTTCAACAGTAAAACACTGTTGAAGTTGGGAGTTTTGAAGAAGAAAATCTTGAGTTATGAAATTGGTGGCCCAAACACGAATTTGAGGGGTTTGTGAAGTCTGGGTTTTGGAAATTGGCACCCCAAACTAGCCCTAAAAGTTCCTAAGCCCTAAGAGTCTATAGACCTAAAGACCCTAAACCCTAAACCCTAAAACCCTAAAACCCTAAAGTCCCTAAACCCTAAAAATCTCTAGACCTAAACCCTAAACCCTAAAAAGTCTAAACCTAACCATAACCCTAAAAATCATTGAACCTCCAAAACCCTCAACCCAACCATAACCCAAATAATCCAAAAAACCCTAAACTCTAAAAATCTCTAAACATTAAGAATCTCTATTCCTAGAGACCCTAAACCCTAAAGACCTAATAGGAAAATCTAAAATCGTAAACCCTAAAGACGATTCGATCTATTTCAGCCCTAAATCATCCTCAAATGGGTAAAACTCTAAGATGGACCAAGGTATAAATACTCTTCTTCAACCTTGGAGAAGAGGTTCCCAACTCTGAACTTTCATCTTCTTCCCCATGCTTTCTACTTGTCGTATTCATTACTGTCTTGCTGACTTAAGCATCCAAGTTAGTGTGGCAAGTGATAGCGCGCATAGCGAGCTATATTTCCAGATAAATTATAGTTAATCTTTGAGTAATTCTTGGCCAATTTAATGCACTTTAATGTTTATTTTATAGGAAATGGATTATTGGAGGTGAGTTTCTTCTTGATATAGCCTTCGTTAGTGTTTATTTTTATACACGATGTTTACCCATGAATTCTTGTTTTCGCTTCAGCATTGCCCACTTGATTTTGGCCCCAAACTCGCAATTTTTTGCTATTTTAGAATGCTATCCAGCCACTAAATTGGGGGTGTTGGGTAAGCTTCGATCTCGTTTTGGCCCTCATGGTCATTAAGATAGGTAAGAAAAACTAGTAGGATGATTTGGCTGAATTATGGATTTATTTCATGTAGAAATCAAGCTGATAATTAAGGTTGAGGTCGACTTTGCTAGAATTAGTTGGAGTTCTAGATCAAGAATAATTAAGCCAAGGTAAGTGACTTTACTACTAGAATGTTTAGGCTAGGTTGGGAAATTGTGTGCTGATAGAATAGAAGTTGCATGAATTTCTATGAATGTGATGAATGATTTGATGAGCATGAAACATGATACATGAACCATGAATGTATTGAATGTGTAGACCATGATACAATTTAGAGAAAAAACTATGAAATCTTGTATTTATACATGATTGAGGATATGTATGTTGCATTCCATGAATGTATGATGTTTTGTTATGGGACCCATGCATATGTATGTTTCATGATATTAAAAGAACCATGTTCATGGCAATTACCCGTAGAGGAAATTGATGTACATCTAGAGGAAACTGAGGTACTGTAGATGAGATTCGACCCCACTAATTAGGTGCCAACTGACTATTAGATGGGGTGCATTCTCTAGAGGATGCCTATTGTATCTCTTAGTTGGGAGAGGAACTCGAGGTAACTTAGGCAAGATTCGACCCCTCTAACTAGGTGCCAACTGACTATTAGATGGGGCGCATTCTCTAGAGGATGCCTATTTATCTCTTAGTTAGGAGAGAAACAGAGGAAGGGTAATTGTCCATGCTAAGGCCTTAAAAGAAATTCATAATTAAAAGGAAAGAGGAATAGGGTCCCACTAGAAATGCATGAAACATGATCACTAGAAAAGCATGAACCATGTTGTATGTGTTTGCATATCTTGACCCTAGTAGTGGGATAACTTACTGAGTATTTTAAATACTCATTCCTTCCATAAATGTTTTTTTTTTCAGGTAAAGGCAAGGGTGCGTGATGGCGGTTGATGAGGATCTGTTTAGGTAGCCATGGGAGACTTGGACTCATGGATATCATGTTTTAATTCCGCTTTATGAACTTTATTTTACGTTCTTTTGGTTTATGAACTTGTTTTGAGAACTCTTTAGAGGCCATGTTTGACTCTATTTTGAAAGTTATTTGAGAACATTTTTTGTGACTTTAAAGTTAGCATCCCGAATAAAGGTTTTATTTTGAGGTTTTTACTCAAATTTGAATTGTGTTTTATCAACCTTTTATTTATAAAGGCATCTATAGCATGCATATGGTAACGGTCCCGAATAGGTTTATTATAGAAGTTGGGTCGTTACAGGTTATGAGATTAACTAATCTTGAATAGAATTTGAAGTGTTCAAATTCATTAAGGGAATTTTAGTTAATTGTATGTGATGCAATTAATATAATGCATGGAGATACATTATAATATAAGTTTAATTATTGAATTAAGCTATATAATAAAAATTAATTTTGGATGTGATTCAAAATTAATTAATGAGAGAATTAAATATTTGAAAGGGTTCAAATATTAAATATGAATTAGATTCATATTAAGATTATAGGTTAAAATTAATGTGAATGAGTGATAGCACCTAATTCGTGCTATCTTATTATCGCTAATCTAAGCTTGTTAGAGGAATTTTATGCTTTAATTGTCTTATTTTCAGGTACTTCAAGCATAAGTGACATTGGGATCCAACCACGCATCTTGGTGCTAATTCGGGCCAATTAGGGCGTTTTTGGGCCATCTCGAAGTTCATGGGCAGCGAGGAGGTCAAAGGACCCAAGTGGACCATGACGGGCCTGAAAAGAAGTGCCAAGAGGTCAAAGGTTCGAGCCCCAAATGAAGCAAACGAAAAGAAGGCAGCATGCTAGAAAAGGGGACTCTGACGCTAAATTTACACAGAAGGCAGTACCGTAGCGTCGAGAAGCTGTCTTCCTAGCGTCTCAACGCTGCAACTATTAGTATAAAAGTTAGGTCTCAATTTAGTTCACCGTTAGCTCAGAATTTTCTTTATTATTCCGTTCTCTCTGCATTTTCTCTATTCCTTTCTGTTCTCTTAGGTTTTTAGCTCATTTAGGATGATTTCTTTCCAGTTTATTTCATTTTTCTCGTACATTATGCGTGGCTAATTCATTGTATTGTTGGATTTGGTGATGAACTACTGAACTCTTATAGATTTGGCTGAGTTTGATGGCGTTTTTCTGATTTCTATGAATTTCTATTTTTGTTTCTCATGATTCTTGTTTAAACCAATGCATTTTATGTAACGCCCCAGGTTCTCTAACCTCTAGCCTAGCGACGCTACTACTCACTCAGACTTATAAGCAACTAGGATAACTTCTCTTAAACCGAAAGTACCGAAAATTTCAGCAGCATAACGGCGTAAAACGGGTTATCCCAAAATTTTTAAACACCTGATAAGGAATTTTAACACTTCTAAACAGGCAACCAACCAAGCTCCACCAACTAAAGATAGTTTTCACAACTCATCTACTCTAAACAGGACAAATTTTACCAAATCGCGCAATAAGCCAAACCATGCTATAAAGACATTTTTATTAACAGAATTAACTATTCCACTGGCTAATAACATATTATTGAACCTCTCTCAAAAAAAAAAAAAAAAACATATTATTGAACTTTGCAAGACTATCTAACTAGTTTAAAGCTCAAAACAAAGACCTTTCTCAGGTGAATCCTCACCGTCACAGAACCACAGAAATAAACATTTCAGGCTATCTAGTAATGCAACTAAGACAAGCAGAACACAAAAAGACTCAGCGCCTAGGGATTTTCCTCATAGTCCTCCTCCTCGCCACCAAGGTCTGGATCATCCTCGATACCTGCAACATCTAAAATATTGGGGGGAAGGTGGGGAAGAGGGTATCAATACAACTGCGGTACTGGTAAGTAGCTCACACGAGCTAGATCACAGGCATCAAACAATGCAAACAGCATGCTTCTCACACGCATACAACATACTTACAATGGCGGTAAAACTCATCATGCTTAGAAAGCAATAAACGACAACATGCATATGCTTCCCACACTATGCACCCACACCCTACTAGACCACGCACGATTTACGCGTCATGCTACGCTACCATCCACATGCCTTACGCGTCATGCTACGCTAAACTAACCGCATGCATTACGCGTCATGCTACGCAAGCCACACACGTGCATTACGCGCCACGCTACGCTAAACTAACCGCATGCATTACGCGTCATGCTACGCTAATCCAAACACGTGAATTACGCGCCATGCTGCGCACCTACACATGAACTACGCGTCATGCAACGCAACCGCTAGACTCATGCTACACATCCTGTGACACAAGCTAGCCTAACCCATCATGCTCGACCCAAACATAACATGCTTAACAACGGCCACAACCCAGCAGTCACATATCTCATGCTTAGTCAACAACACATATGCTTACCACAAGTACAAACAGAACAAGCTTATCTCAAGCGTTACAGAACAAATATAAACGACATAGCACGCTCAACACAAGCATTCAATACGTTATATATATATCAAAGCATGCTTTACACACGAACAAGGATAACATAAACAAACGCCGTGCTTCACACAATCAAACAAGATCGAGCAAGTAGAAACTACTTACTAGCACTCTTAAATACCAGCGCTGCTAGAAAATACAAGAGCAAGCTCTAAGCAAACCTACAACACAACCAAGGGCTCCTAGAGATTAGGGAACAGCTTAAGAACCAACCAAAAACCTAAGGGAAACTAAACGAATAATAGGGAACTAAAACTCACCCAAACAGGGGCTGAACCTTGCTGGAACAACCTAACACAGCACTTAAGCTCCTTAAACAGGTGTTGTCCAAGGTCTGAAACCACACAAAACCAACACCAAAAAGGCACCCAAGGGTTAGAAATTGCACTAAAGCCCACCATAACAATTACCAAAGGTTTTGGGGCACGGAGACTTACCGATCAGCACCAAACAGACCCAATTAGGTGTTGTACAGGGGCTGCAAATGGCCCGAATCTGCAAATGGGAAGTCGTTACGACATGGGTAACCAAGATCTTTAGCTAACGAGCAATGGGTCAAGCTAAACTTACAAGGGGTTGTCCAAAAACACCCAAGGAAGGCTGAAACCTCACCAACTCGAGATATTTGAGGCCGAAAGCTTCCTAGACGGCGCTACAGATCAGAATAACATACTCAACTTAATTTTCCAGCACCCTACACTAATGGGTAAATCGATTCATGAACCAAAAGCCAAAGTTTAGCACTTAAAACTTACCAACAAGACTAGGCGATGCTTCAACGGTCCAGAATGGGGTCCAAACGCCGCTGGACAGAGGCGAGGATGCTCGAAAACGAACCTCAAGCTGTTGGACGCGCGCGGATCGGGCTAAACGAGAGAGGAAACGGTGAGATCGACCTAAAACCAACTAGATCGGAAGGGGAAAAACTTACCCACGTCTCACCTTGGCCGAAATCGAGTGAAACAAAGGGGAAGAGAGACGGCGGCTTCGATCTGGGCTCGGCAGAGCTCGACAAACGACGGCAACGACACTATCCGGGCGTGGCGCGAGGGAAGGCGACGGCGGCTGGGGGAGACGGCGCAGAGAGAGAGACGGCGCGCAAAGAGGGAGGGACGGCGCGCGAAGAGGGAGGGACGACGCGAAGAGAAGACGACCCGCGGCTAGGCGTGTTGACGGCGGCGGCTGTAGGACCTAGGCAACGGCACGAACCGAACGACGGCGACGAGGAGCAGCGGCGGCGGCGCGAACTGGGAGGCAGCAACTCAACGACGGCGGCAGCGGCTAGGCAGGCGGCGCGAATAGCTGGGGGGGTGGTCACGCGTGAAGAGATGAAAAGAGGGAGAGTTAGGGTTTGCTTTCTTCTTTTTCTTGAATTACTATTCTTTTAACTCATTTTCCCTTATCTCAGAAACCCAAAAATAGCCATTTCTCAACCAAATCTCACATTTTAACGCAAAAAATGAATTTACAAAGCTGACGAATCTCAAACTGACTACAAACCAAGTCCAACCACTTTAGTGAGAGATTTATTTCAGTAACGCTCAGCACCCAAAAGACTAACACTCAACAATAAGTTTTTTTTTATTAACTCTCAAAATACAAGCCAGGTTATAATTAAATTAACTTTGGTCTTAAATACAAGAGAATTAACACATTGAAATTCTTAAAATGCTCGGGGCGTTACATTTTATGTTTTTCCCTTGAATTGATGTCTCATAGGATTAGATTGAATGCATTCTAACTGTTATTTTAGATAGCCATTAGGCTGAGGCAAGACAAGCGTTAAGTTATGTTGAATTCTTAGCGTAGATTCTTGATAGGCCTAAGAGTATGAGAAAATTACTGCAAATTACTTTGAATGTATGTTTGAATTAATTGCTTTAATTCCGAGTCCTTATTCTTAATGCGATTAGTTTAGGTGATCGACTGCGAGGGTTATCAGGTTGGTTAATCTAAATTAATTAGAAATAATTTGAATGTCAATTCGGGTTATGCATGAGGAACAACGGGCATAATTAAAATTGGTTAATCAATTAATTCATAGAAGCAATGTCGGACTAAAATATGAATTCATAGAATTAATTTTAGAACAAACTAGGAAGCCATACTATAATCGGTTCAATAGGATTCACCAAATTCAACAATTTCTCTCTTATTGATTTTCTTTTATCTCTATTTCTCTCTATTGCGTGTTTTACCTATTGTGCACTTTATTTTTCCTTCATTTATTTCGAAAGTCTTTAATCTTTGAAATTCCTGTAACGACCCGATTGAAAAGAAGCTAAAATACACTGAAGGTCGTTACCAAACCAAGGGAGTTGAAATTTTTCTTTTGATAAGAACAAAAACAAGCAGAAGAAAACAAAAACTCAAAATCATAAAGCTGGAAAATTCATAGTTTCAAACGTTCGAGTCTAAACAGGAAATCGATCCTACGACTTCAGAGACTAGGAAATAAACAAAAGGGCAAAATGATAATTGCAGCTGTGGTCCCATAGCCAACGAAGTCACAGCCCTCACCAAGCGCCAGTCATCCTCAAGTACCACCTGAAAAGGAAAATCGAGTAGCATGGGTGAGTATATAAGAATATACTCAGTATGTAGCCCACTTAAGAGCTGAATCTTATAATCATAAAATCAGGTAACATGAAACTTAGTTTCCGGGTCTCTACGTCATAGGGACCTAATTGGAAACATTAATTCGGGTCTCTAACACCAGGGCCTTATTCGGGTTCAGGTAATGATCTCCCTAGGGTGGTTCCCTGCCTCCAATCTGTGCCAACTATGGTGTTATGTGAGTCAGTCAAGTAAGGTGAGTAAACTAGGGACTAGCTGGCAATCACTATCAGAACTACACATATCCCTACACAACACCCTAAGTCATGAAGTCAAAATATGGTAGAGCAATCTGGGCATGAAGCATGCCCGAATTCCATCTGGCGCACAATCCTGTGCCTAGCTCGACACCGTCCTGATGGAATGCACGATCCCGTGCCAGAAAGATAAGCTCTACCAGTCACTGGTAGAGTGCACGATCTCGTGCCTGTAGGTAAGTTCCATCAGTGTCCTAAAATGGGGAAGGAAAACGACCCTAGCTAGACATAAGGCTTAACAATCTGCTAAGTCTACCTGAGGCCCTGCATCACATCTAAGGCTCCTATTCTGGGCCTTGACCTCTTCATACATACGACTATCGAGCGTATCGTATCGAGGGATATTATTAAGCTTAGCCTAATCAGGGAATTCTACTAAGCCTAGCCTTACTCCCGAAGTAGTGCTATCGAAAATTCGGCAGCATAACAACGTAAATAAGGCAAATCCAAAATTTTCCTATCACCTGAAAAGCAGATACAACACTTCTATAATCAATACCACCCAACCACAGACTTCAAAGATACAAAGAACTGCCACAATCAAGGCGAGACAAACCTCGCTTCCACAACCAACCAGACATGCAGATCAACAATTCCATACAACCACACATGTTTTCTTACAGTACCAAAAAGTAATAACTCATCCAGAATAGTCTAAGATAAGCTACTCGAAAATCATATTTTCATGCCCTCATCATGCAATGCAATGAAATTCTTAAACTAGTTCCTTCAAACCCATAAGCAACCACAAGGCCTTAAACTAACTCATGTCAACATGCTAAATTCTCAAGCGAAGATAGTTTAAAGCATCAGACTAGATTATGCCGAATCCAACAAGCATGCAATGGGGTTAAACTTGAAAATTTAATCCAATAGCCACTTACTTTAGTTAATTAGGATGCTTGACAAAACAAGTAAACTTTGTTGGCTTCCAAGCTCCTAACCAACTACACATAAGAGGAAGAATATATATAAAACTCATAAACCTCTTTGAGTCACAAGGCAATAGGAGATAATCAAATTTTTGGGAGAGGTTTAACTCCCGAAAACTCACCTAATCGGCCCCAAAGTTCACTGTCCAAGCTTCTAAACCCGGTCCAAAACGATAATTAAACTTCCAAAAGAAAAGGGGACCTTGAAATCAAAGGCAAAAACTAATGGGTAAGCTCCCAACACCTTTGAAATAACCAAAACATGCTTTAACTCACTTACCCACGTAAGGATTCACCAGAAAAACGCTTCGAAAGACCCAAAAACTGTCGTCTGCGTGCCTAAACCACACAGCCACTGGAAAAACGTGAAAACAACCTTCCTTGAGCCCGAAACCTGCTGAAATCGAGAGTGAGAGATGGAGAACGAAGTATGGGCAAGAAGAATACAAAACCAGAGGAAAAGAAAGAGACCCACGCCGCTTGGACTGCTCCAAATGTCGATTCTGCTACAGCCACCGTCGACGAGCACTGCTGATCGGAGAGACAACCACGGGGAGAAGGCTGGCGATGGGGAGGTCTCACGGTTGAAGAGGAGAAGAAAAACGAAAGGAGGAAACTGCCCACGGCTGGAACACCAAAAAAACGGAAGAAGAAAACGATGGAAGAGGCTTGTTGGCTGGAATTTGCGTGAGAAGGTTGAGGCTATGCATGTGGCTAAGCAAATTTTAGGGAAAGACTTAGGGGTCATTTGGTGCCGGGTTTTGGAATTGGGAATGGGTAAGGGTTTCTGATACCCTTGTTTGTTTCAAGGTTTCTGTGGTAGGCCCCTGGGAATAAAGCATTCCCAGGCATCATTTATGCCCATATGCAAGGGCTTTCTATGTAGGGATGTCCATTTGCCCCACGGGGCGGAGCCCGCCCCTTATGGGGCGGGGAATCCCCGTTTAAGTGGGGAATGGGGGAGGGAGTGGGGGAAAAAATTCCCCGCGAGCTAAACGGGGACGGGGACAGGGAATGTATTCCCTATCCCCGTTCCCCGCTCCCCGCCCCACTCACTTTTTTTTTAATTATTAGTATTATTGTTATTATTATTTCTCACTATATATAAATTTAAATTTTTATTGTTAATGATTTAGAAAATTGGATTGATTTGAATTATATAGTTTAAATATTTAAATTATATGTATAGATAATTAGATAGTTTGATATGAAATATTATTTTGTTTATAATAGGAGATTTAAGAATTTTTTTTCTTTAAAAAGAGATTTTTTTAAAGAAACTTACTATATAAATGAAGAATTTATGTGAATAGTTAACTATCTAATAGAAAATTAATGAAAATTTTTCATGCAAAGTTAACTATTTTGAAAATTTATCAAAAGAATATTTCATTTAATGAAGACAAAAAAAAAGAAAAAAAATTAAATGGGGAATAATTCCCCGCGGGGAACCTGATCCCCGCAAATTCGCCGCGGGGAATCCCCGTGAAATTTAACGGGGAATTTCGCGCCCCGTGGACATCCCTATTTCTATGCCCTTGCAAAAGCATGGGTTTTCTCTTTGCCCATGTCTTCTTTTTTATTTTTATATGCAAATTTATTTTGAATATAGTTAATTAATTAACTAATGGATACTAAATTAAAATATAATATAATAAATTATTTAATTAGATTAAATAAATAATATTTTATCAAGAATTTCAAGTTTTCTTTAAACAAATACTTTGTCCAAGTTTATTAAATGGATGAAATTACATATTTACTAAAATTATAATGAATTAGTTAACATTATCAAAAATATATTTAATTATTAAATTAAAATTATTTAAATGAATTTAGTATAAAAATTGAGGAATTTGACAAAAATGACCCATTCATCTTATTGGTTTGTAATTTTGACCTTTTTGAAAATACAGTTTTTTTTAACCCTTTTTAATTTCAGATTGAATGTGAAATTACGAATCTACCCCTGACCCTTTAAGGTTTTACAAAACCTCTTTCCCCCTCTTTTAAAATGGCGTTTGGTTTTCTCTCTCAACGGCTATCTTCTGTTCAAATTTTGTTCAAGTTCATGCCCGCGTTTGCTTCCAAAACGACCGATAATCAGTTCGTGCTTGTCGAAGGTACGTTTTTCCTCTTTTTTTTTTTTTGTGAGTTTTCTAGGGTTTTCAAGCATAAAGTAGATTGGAGGTCTTTCTGTGGAAATTTGTTGTAGTATAGCATGATTTTAGTCCACACACACACTTTTCGGCGAGTTCTGAGTAGTTTGGGTTGAAAAACGGCGTCGGATTCGTGCTGGGGTTGTTCGGTTTTCTGTGCACAGACGAAGCATCCCGGGCAGGATGCATATGGGGATGAATATTGCTTGTCCCGATCCCGACCGGGCCACCAGGCCGAGGATAGACCGGGAACTTTATTTTTTTAAATTTTTTTGTTTTAATTAAAAAAATTATTTGGTTTTTTTTTCCTTTCAATTGTACTTTGTTGTTTTTTTTATAGGTTTAATCATCATGGCAATGGTTCTAAAAATTCCACTTGCTGACCATTTTCCAGCTGCATTAACATGTTGTTCTCATTTAGGAAAAACAATCACAGCTATTAAAAAGAAATTAATTGATGCCAAGTTGGCAATGTTTAGACAGACTTGTTTTGGTCATTTATTGGATTTGTCTTTAATGTTTAATGGCCAATTAATCCATTACTTTCTTTTGAGAGAAGTAAATGAGGATAGGGCAAACATGATTAGTTTTGATATTCTGGAGAACAAAGTTTCATTTGGGCAGCGTGAATTTAATATCATAACAGAGATTAAGCATAGTACTAGACACATTAGGAGCAATATCAATAGTACTAGGCTTAGAAGATTGTACCTGGACGACAGCACGACGATGAAAGGATTTGAGTTAGATTGATTATTCCCAACCTTCGATTTGAGAATGATGAGGACGTAGTTAAGATAGCCTTGTTTTATTTCATCGAGCTTGCGATGATAGGGAGAGAGAGGAAACAACAAATGGATACAAGCCTACTAGGTATAATTGATGAGAGGGAGAGATTTTGCAATGAAGATTGGAGCAAAATCATATTCGATAAGACCATTAAGTCATTGAAGAAAGCTTTGTCTGGAAAAGCGGCGTCTTACAAGGAGAGGTCGAATGGTAAACAAGAGACGTACAGTCTTTACGACTTCCCATACGCGTTTTAGGTTAGCAAACTTTCTTCATTTTTAGGGTTTCGTTTTAATGATTATATTGTTACTAACACTATATTTTAATTATTCATATAGGTATGGACGTATGAGATTGTTTCGTCATTAACTGGACGTGTTGCTAACCGCGTCAGAGACAATGCCATCCAACGGATTCTAAGATGGTCATGTTCCCACTCGCCCACTTTGGCAGTGCTCAGTAAAGAAGTTTTTGCAACAAACACAGTAGGTTTAAGCATTAGTTTTTTTTTTCTCCATAGGTACTCATGAGTTTTAGGGTTTTTAGTATTGTAGTCTCTTTTTCTGTGTAGGCAAGGGTCACATTGGAACTTGTGGCCACAGAGGACGAGGTTCAATTTATGAACCGTGTGATGGAGCCGCCCCATGCCCCACCTCCTCCTTCTCCTCCAGCTCCAGAACTTCCTGGTATGCATGTTGACGATGCAGATGTTGAGACTCATGATAGGACGGATGATGTTGGGACTAGTTCTGAGGCTCCTGACAGAACCTGCAAGAAGTGTAAACTCCTTGATAGCCGTGTTGAGGGCATTGAAAATGTTGTCAAGGAGTTAAATGGAAATATGAAGGGAATTGAAAGAGACTTTGTTGGGTTTTATGTCCTAAAACTCGTAGATAGTGAATGATTAACGAATTATACACTTGTATCAATAAAGTGTTATTGAGGTTTATGCAATAAAGTGTTATTGTCATATTAAGTCTAGAATGGCACAATATGACCCAAATCCAATAAACTAAGATCCAAGGTTGTTTACATGAGACTTGGACTAGTATGTGGGGACATACGGGGATCAGTGTTCAAGTAACAACCTAAAAGGTCTATAGTACAGGGATAAGGCTGGGTACCTTATCCTAGTAACACTATGTGATACGGCCCGCTTTATATTCGATACAGACGTATTGATCCAAGGCGTCCATGTAGGAGACATGCGAGCGGGGGTATCCTATGCAATGAGTTTGCATAAGACCGGACCACGAAAGAGTAAACCACTAGATGTAACACCGTTAACTAGTTAGGTTACTGTTTCAATAGGATGACCTAGGTAACTCAGTCTTAATCCTGAGTGTGTCATGAACTCCTTCTCACGAGGGATTGTCCTTTGATTAGTACGGGTGAGAGTGGCCTGCACGCCGACTCAATAAGCCTACCTTCTTGGGGACGAGACCGAGTGGGGGGGGCTGGGGACATGACAATACAAGATGAAATTCACTCTTTCCCCTATTGGGGCAAGTACATGTGTGTTCCCTTAAGGGTTGATTCCGGGGCTTGAACAAAGGCGCGTCGTCCTCTCCTGGCCCGAGAGGAACTTCTGTTTAGTGGTTGGACCCTAAACAACTTGTTCATTAGAGGGATTAGTGGTACTTAAGGATCCAGAGGTAACCTAGGGGTAAAACGGTAATTTGACCCAGCTGGTGTTACGAACACACGTGAAGGATTGATTTACTGCATTGGTCGATATCCGTGGACACAGAAATATTCTACAGTGAGAAGAGTGCAGCTGTGGGTCTTTAGTGGAGTGACCCACAGTTAACGAATGTTGATTGACTCGGTTAATGAGTTTAGCTAATCAATCTCGTATCGTTGGAGCTTCTGATCTATAGGTCCATTAGGTCCACCTGCTAGCTCATAATGGGTTCTGAGATAATATAGTCTTGATTATTAAAGGGAATATAAGTTAATTGTATTTTGATGCAATTAATATAATGTATGGAGATACATTATAGTATAAGTTTAATTAATGAATTAAACTTTATAATAAAATTAATTTTGGATATGATTCAAAATTAATTAATGAGAGAATTATGAATTTAATTAAATATGTGATATTTGATTAATTCATGAATTAATTAATTGGGGAATTAATTATTTTAATTTTAATTTGGTTAAATGTGATTTAATCAAATTAATACTATAGTTTATATTAATGTACATTTTGATGCACATTAAAACTATAGGTTAAATGAGAGAGATAAAATTGAATATGATTCAATTATAAAATCAATTAAATATTTGATATTTAATTAATGTGGATTCAATTAATAGAATTAATTGAATGGCCAATTTAATTCAATTGAATATGATTCAAATTGAATTAAATACTTTATATTATAATTCATTTAGTTAATATTGATTTAATTAAATTAATTATAATTAATTAATTAATTAAATATTTATTATTTAATTAGTTAATGGCCGAGATCGTTTTGATTAAGATCTAACGGTCTAGATCTAGTAAGGCAATAACTCTCTCCCCACTTATCGTACAGGGGAGAGGGAGTTCCCCAATTGATTAGTCATTCCTCTCATTCACGCAAGTTACAGAGAAAGAAAGTTCTTTCTTTTCTCTCTTCCTCTCTCAAATTCCAGCACTTTACCTTGCAGAAAATTCCCTTCCAAGACCAAAGTTGGTTCCCACAAGCCGGATCTCAAGTCCCAAGAGTCATAGCGGGTGATCCAACGTGGTGGTGTTCATTGGGAGGAAGAAGAACGCGAATTGGAGCATAGTGTTGATCGTTCTTCAAGTCCATGTAAGTTTTTCTAGATCTAAATAGGTTTTAGATCTAATTTACAGCATGCTTAATCTGATCTAGTTTAATTTAGAAATTGTTTCTAATTTTGATTTGCCAACGTATTGGTTTTTCTAAAATTGAAATTAAAACGAGATCGTTCTTGATTGCTTCCGCTGCCAAAAGGAATTTTAATCTTTCATTGAAGGCAATAAAGAAGTTCATGCGTCGATTGTCTAAGGTATGAATGGTGCACTTGTTCACCTTATATTGTATGGTATTGTATACATATTTGGTTAATATTTGTTGTGTTTCATACAGGGAAAGTTCGTTGACGCATGCAAGTATCTGGATCTCGCGCGAGATGAAGGTCCAGACGATGGTGCAGGATCTGGACCTGGCGCGAAAGCAGCAGACACCCTGTTGAATGTGGCTACTAGTTCAGCTGTTCAGACTGACACATAACAAAAATCTCCAGTAGTGGAAGGGACCAGTGGTGGTGGTGGTGGTCCAGTTCAAGGGGTGGAGAAGGGAATCATTGATATAGATGAGGGGGATAATGGTAAAGACCGGGTAAGTGTAACGTGTATAATGTTTGTATTCTATTTTTTTTTATAATTTTATAATTGACTTCTATTATTTTTTTAATTCACAGGAACACACTGATACTGTTGAACTTGTAGTGGGCAAGGAACTACAAGTCACCGAGGATCAAGCTGCCCTGGTATGGATTTTGGTATTTATTCTTAGTGTAGTTTTTTAATAAAATTCGTAGTTAGTGTATTTATCACTTCTATGTTATTTTACAGGATGTCCAGTCTACTTCACAACAAAACGAGCCCATTGAACGACGGGAGACTCGGAAGAGGAAGACTGCATGGAAGCTGAGAACTCCATGGAAAGACACAAGGGAAGAGGGAAGAGGCGAAAGGTCCTGACGTACAATCCTATCCCCGAGATCCCTGAAGATTTGTCTGCACAATTCAAGACATGGCTAGACAGTGAGGACCCAAAAGATCGTGTCCGAAGGATCGAATACGTTGTTAGAGACAAGTCGTGGTTCGTAGACCTTCTAACTCCATCTAAATGGATGACCGATGAGGTATGATTGAAAACTATGTTATAATGAAACAATATTTGTATGATATAGATTACTAACACCGTAACTGGATGTAGGTTATCGATTCGATCTTCATGTTTGTCCAAAAGAAGTTTGAACAACGACCACAACTATGCCGTAGAAATTTCACAACCGCGGATCTATTTGTTTCGGTATGTACCAGTCTAAGTTGTTACTTCATTTGCTCATGTCATAGTGTTTGATATGTTTTTTTTTTCTTATGTTTAGAATTTTTTGAGAAGTGAAGACGATCCGTACAAAGAGCTAAGCAGCGGCGTACACCCCCGAGACTTGACATACGAATGGACCAAGGCATCAAACGTCTTGAAGTACACGAGGGGTGAGCATTCAGACCACAACATCCCATGGACCACTGTTGATGCGGTGTACTTGCCTTATAATCTCGGTGGTCTCCATTGGGTTTTGGTGTGCATTGATTTGGAGGTCGGTGAGGTGGTCGTGTCAGATTCGCTCAGGGCACTGAACAAGGAAGAGGTGGTCGAGCAGGAGCTGAAGGTCCTTTGCCACGTCGTGCCCAGTGTACTTTGGAAGATCGGGGCTATGGATTCAAGGAAGGATAACTCTCTGTTGGAAGATGGTCTCTCCGTCTGGAAAAATCAAGGCCGCAGCAGCGTGATAGTGGTGACTGTGGGGTGTTTGTATGTAAATTTTTAGAGTACAATGTAACAGGGTCGTCATTCGACACCCTTACTCAAGATATGATGCCTGAGTTTCGAAGGCAATATGCTGTACAATTGTGGGCCAATATGCCACTTTTCTAGTGATTTGTAGTCATTTGATTTCATCTACAATGAAATAGTTCATATCTTCAATTTTTCATGTCCCATGCAAACCCATGCAATTCCATGCAATTCCATGCAAACTTAAGGAACCACACTCTAATGTAATCATATAATGAAATATATACCAAAAAAATGGTTAATGAAAAACTTATGAAAAAATGAACGTGGAAAATTACATTAAAGGAAACGAAATTCGTAGTTAAAAAAATAATTGTGTTATTTTTTTTCCCGGTTATATCCCGGTCGGGTGACCAGATCGAGAACCCTGAGCGAGCCATGTGAAATTATTAACATTTGCTATCTGTTTTTTTCCCAGGTTTATCCCGCCCGGGTCACCGGACTGAGAAACTCGAACAGGGCAAAAGTAAAAATACTACATTCCTTTCTGTTTTTTTCCCCGTCCCGAACCCGGCCGGGCGTGGCCCGGGAAAAAAGACAGAAACAGAAGTAAAATTTAAGACCCCGTTCGGGTTTCCCGATTCGGTGACCCGGCCGGGACAGGACTAGGAACAATAGCAAAATTCGATTGGTCCACGTTAGCGACTAGCTCGTCTCGTTGGGGAATCTCGGTCCGGTAGTCCGGCCAGGATTTAACCTAGAAAAAAAACAGTGTGCCTTCTTAAAATAGACCTTCCCATTATTACCTGCATAATCTTCCTGCATGTAGAAAATACCAACCTACATCTGTATATAAGAATGGATGAAAACTTATATTCAAAAAAACATTCGATACATTGATAGGTACATGAGATAAAATTACATAATAAAAAAAACTGAAAACTATGCGGTGTTGAGTGGTTGGCGGCATGTTTTCCTGTTATGACCTCTTCCTCCACAGCGAGTACATTTGTGAACTTGTCTAACCTCTCCCGTGGATGGTATCCTCAAGGTTTGTCGTCGACCAACTCTTGGAACCCTCTTCGACGGTAAGACTTCGAAATCCACAAAATTTTCGGATGTTTTCCACTCCGACACGTGACCTTGTGGATATACGGGTTCTGCGTAAGCAGTTAGGACTGCTTCAACACGGTAGCATGGAGAACAGAGATCCAAGTACGGCACATTCCTGTATATGCAGGCTGCGATTGCATGGGAGCACGAAAATTGGAAGCAGTTAAATTCACGACAAGTACACGTCCTCGTGTGGATGTTGACGCGACCACCCAAGTGTCCATCGTCGACTTGGAATTCGTACCTGTCAATTGGCCTAACCACGTGCCTTCTCGCATTATTCTCCTCTGCAAGAACAATTTCTTCACCATATTTTGATATTGGTGCATCCCATTTCGCTGCATCGGTACGACGGTCGTAGTAAGTAGCTTGCAACCATCCCCTAATGTGATCAAGAAGGCCCGTTATTGGTAACTCTCTCGCATCTTTCAATAGGGAGTTAAAACTTTCCGCAACATTCGTGGTCATTTGATTGTATCTCATCCCACACTGATAAACTCGTGACCAATGTTCAAGTCTGACTTCTTCCAAGTATTTTTGGACACGTATTGGAATTTGGCTCCAATATTCTTGAAAATCTGTATCACGAAATGACCTTCGCTACTTTAAGGTAGAGTGGAATAAAGCTGTGATCCTTGAACTTTGTTTTCAAGTTCTCTTGTAGATGGTGGATACAGTAAACGTGGGCTGCATCAGGAAACACAGTCTGTACTGCCTTCAATATGCTCTTGTGTCTGTCAGATACAATCACTAGGGGGATTAAGTTGACCAATAGCACGCTCGATTTGCCGGAAAAAGTAGGTCCACAATTCATCAGTTTCCCCACTCCCAATGTCAAACCCTACGAGGTATATTTGGTTGTTTCCATCGATGCCTACTGCAGTCAGGAGCTTTCCACTAAACTTCCCCCTCATGTGGGTCTCATCTACATCCAAAACCGGACGAATAGAGTTCAAGAACCCTCTAATCGTGGACCCAATTGCCATGAACACGTGCTTGAAGTAACCACCCTCGTCCACTTACAAGTCGAAAAATGAACCAGGATTTTCAATTTTCAACGCTTCTCCAAACCGTGGTAACTGTTTGTAGGACTCTTCAGGCGAGCCTCTGGCAAGAACCAAGGCATGTTCTCTAGCCCTCCATGCCTTGTCATAACTCAGATTCACACCAAACTTTTTCCGCATATCACTTATGATGTCCTTTGGTCTGTAGGAACGACCAACCTCCAAAAATTTTGTCTTCACAATATTGCCAACAACCCAACTTTTGGCCTGCCTATGGTCGTGGGTTAGCATCAAGTGTTTGCACGTGTGAATGTTAGAATACTTGGTAACTGTAAGAACATCGGAGCCTTTTAGGATCATAGCTCGGACCCTCCACTTACATTCCTCAACAACACACCGAACCTTGAATATTTTCTTGTTAGACTTCTTAACCCTAAATCCAAAGTTCTATCTCATCCCTAAAATAGACAGTCTCATCTGTAAGTCCTTCTTAGACAAGAATATATCTCCCACTTCTATATCCTTGTAATTAGAGTACTGACCTGGCATGACTGTTGAATTAGATGCACGAGTTGTCGTAGAAGGGTCGGGTGCCATATTAACCGACATAGCAGGAGGATCGACATTTTGTGCAGTTCCAAGTACCTCCTGATGAACCCCGATGTTCTCCATTTCCTGGACAGTTACATCAACTTCGTACAAATCTTCCTCCCCACTCACATGTGCTCCATCTGTATATGTCCCCAGCTCCTCTTCTCCGTATTCTCCCCAATCCTGAAAATCACTGTCCGGGTTAACATCGTCTCCATACTCTCCCCAGTCATGGAAATTATTTTGCGGGGTAACGTAGTCAACATCATCCCCAAGGTTATATGCCCCATCGTTGTCACGTATTGGACTCAGTGACATTGGCTCATTATAAATGGGTGTAAATGGCATGTGTGTGGAAATGGAGGGGATGTGTTTCTCTTGCTTTTCTTTGTACAGGAAGGATATGGAGGTCGAGGGATTGTGATGATCTTCATTGTGTGAAAAAGGGTGTGGCTCGGGATGGTATTTCTTGACTCGTGTACTGTGGAATATATGGTGGGACAAATGTGTAATGGTATGGTTGATGATGTGGATCCATATATGAAAAGTACTGCACTCCCATATATGGGGTATTTGGTATAGTATATGGAATGGGATATGGACGAAACCCTTGGTTACTGAACAGGGATGGTTTCGGCACAATGGATACATAAAGGGGACTTGCAGACACTTCCCCCCAAGTCAAAAAACTATGTAGGTCTACATCGTTCCTAATCACAAAAGCGGGAGCTTTAAACCTCAGTTGAAGCAGACACCTCAATACAATGTCGTTATCATTCAAACTTATACTACTTATTTCATACATCTGACCTAAGAACTCGTTATAAGAAATTCCAACATCCACGTCTAAGGCCCTCACCGCTCCACCATCGTACTCCTTTTCACTCTCCTTCCACACACCACCAAAACATACCCAAACACGAGGCATCTGCATAAATACAAAAGAATATATAAACAAATGTATGCAACCACGAGAAATTCATACACATTTAAAAAAAAACCCTCATCTCGGTCCAATCTCGGTGACGGCTCGGTCGGGAAAATACCGGTTCGACCGGTCTTCAATATGTATGAATCCCAGCCGGAAAAATTGATGGTTCGGTCGGGATTTTCAAGATGTCCAGCTGAGATTGGACCGGGTTCGACACAGTTTTGACGAAAAAAACCATTTCAACCACATTCTATTGGATTTTTTGAAACAAAAACGATAGAATAATGACAGGCAACGTACCTTGTTAAAAAATGAACACTTGCTATGGATCAAATGCACTTTAGGTGAAAACCTTGTTGTGAATTCAAGAGAGAAGATGAGGGGTTGGGTGATTGTAGGATGTTTTTTTTTTCAAAATGGGTTTTATGGATGGTTAAGAGCAAGGTTTAAAATGTCGATGTCGATGGAAATGTCGAGGTCCAGATTTTATGGAAATGTCGATGTCGATGGAAATGTCGAGGTCCAGATTTTATGGAAATGTCGATGTCGATGGAAATGTCGAGGTCCAGATTTTATGGAAATGTCGATGTCGATGGAAATGTCGAGAGACATTCCGGGAAAATTTACGGAAATCGTGGAAATTGATGGAAATTGTTTGAATTAGTCAATGAAACTTTAATTGTGGCTTAATTAGACTATAATGGACCCTTTTTTATAATCATATCTAAAAAGTATGATAATATTTAGATGGAATTGTTGATTCAAATGTCGATATGTGCAGGAATTTTGAAAAAAAAAATTGATGAAAATTGTTTGAATTATTAAATGCAAATTTAATTATAGTTTAATTATATTACAATTAATCATTTTTAACCATCTATTCAAGTTACATATAACAGACATATTGAAATTTCTATAAAAATGTTGATATCAATAAAGATTTTGAAAAAATTATGACAATCGATATAAATTGTTTGAATTATTAAATGAATGAAATTTTAATTATAATGACTTAATTAAACTATAATTAATTGATATTTAACATCTATAATTATATTTGAATGGACGACCAAACATTAAACTTAGACCAATTAGATAATTTTAAACAAATATTATAAAGATACACATCAATAAAATAAAATGTAAAATACTATATTACTAATAGTAATATATAACATTTTATGTATTAAAAAGTTAAAATAATTAAAATAGGTGTAATTGTAAATAATCTATAAATAAAAAAGTAAATAAAAAAAAAAAAAAAAAAAAAAGGTATGCTAAAAATGAAAGTTAAAAAAATTAAAATTGAAAATGTAAAAAAAAAAATTTAAAAAAAAAAAAAACTTACGTATTTCACCATGCTTAAAATTTAAAAAAAAAAAAAAAAAAAAAAAAAAAAAAAAAGAAGAAAAGACCGCCTGGCAGTGCCAGGCAGCTGCACAGGGAGGCGCGTCAGAAGTCCCAAGGCCAAAGCCAATACACAACGTATTATACACCATTATTTAAAAAAAAAAAAAAAAAAAAAAAGAAATTTCGTGGAAATCTCGATATTTCGACGAAATTTCGAGATTTCCCGAAATTTCGTCGAAAAGGGGGGAAAAACGAAATTTTCCCCCCTCGAAATGTCGATACGGTCGACATACCGAAATTTCGGTATGTCGACCGAAATTTAATACATTGGTTAAGAGTAATGGATGGTAATTATGATATGGGAAGTTGGTGAAAGTGGGTGAAAAGTTGGTGAAATAATTAATTTTAGTGGTTTTTAATGAATTGAGGGTATAAAAGTAATCTACCATGCATGCTTACATCATCTTCATCATCAAGGGGGTCAAAAAAACTTTTTTCTTAGAAGGGAATCAAAATTTCAAACCAAAAACTTCAAGGGGTCATTTTTTTCATTAGCCCATAAAAATTCAATTTTAAATAATTATAATTAATTACTTATTGATTATTTATAATTAATTAATTATTTTTTTAGATTTCTTCATAATAAATAAATAATCATATTATTATTAAAATATTTATGTAATTAATTTTTATGGATATAAATATATTAAATTATTGTAGTTAAGGATATTTATTAAAAAAATTAATTAAATAATTTTAATTAGTTAAATTAACATAGTTTATCCAATTAAAATTATTTCATGATTATTAATTCATAAATTTTTATTAATACTTTGAATTAATTTTGATTATTTTATTGATTAATTTATTATCTATAATCTATAATATATTAAAAAGCCACAATCTTTAAAAAACTTTTTTGGACTATATTACCTTTTGTCAAATTTTATAATTACAAATCATGCCACTCACAATTAATTACTAACAATTATTGAGTAATATATTTAATTTAATTCACATAATGACATTTAAATGGTTGGAATATAAAAAGATCTCTCTTTATTAACTTAATTACTAACCTTCATTACATATTGCCAAAAAAAATAATAATAATAAATAACCTTCATTATATTTAATTTCATTTAATTATATTGAGTTTTATCTCCCACCCACTCATCTTCCCACGTCTCTCCCAATTTCTCTTTCCTCTCTCCTATCTTCCATCCATGCAAATGCTCACTCTCCCAACTAAAAATAGATACAAATATTATAAATATGTTTTTAGATTTTTTTTTTTTAAAAAAAAAACCTCATTCACTCACATACAAATAAAACCAAGATTTTTTTTCTCATATAATCAAACCATTTCACCATACTCTAATTTCTAAATTTACCAGCAATAGCATTAATTATTAATTATAAATAAATTATAACAAGAGCAATTTCTCTAAATGTTTAAATATTTTTCAAAACAATTAATAACTTAAATGTTGTGGAGTTTTAATTTCCTAAAAAAAAAAATGTAGTGGAGCTTAATAAAAAAAAATAAATGTAGTAATTGGAAAATGTAACTTTAATGAAAGTTATTGAAATTTTAGTAACGATTTATTATGGATTATTTAATGGAGTTTTATATAAATATAAATGTGATATTTAGAAAAAATAAAATAAATAAAAATATTTAAAAAAAAACGTAAATTATATATATATAATCAATTTTAACCAAAAAAAAAATTGTAATATTTTGATGCAAAATTAAGAAAATAATTTTGAAAATGAATGTATTATAATATAGAAAAATTTAGAATATGAAAAGCTAGAATATAAAAAGTTTTTTGTATTTAATTTATGTAAATTAATTATAAAATTAATGGGTTCCCCATTAATTGTATTTAATAATGGAATTTCAAAAGTTCTCCAATCTTTACATCTTCTAACTACAACTATATAAAGAGCTATTTCCTATCATTTTTCTACAAAAACTCCAACCTCTTCTTAGTTTGTTTTTCTCTCTAAAGTTTCTAAGTTTTTGTGTGAATGCAAAGTAGTGTTAAACACCAATAAGACACTTAATGCATCACCAAAATGCTCTCAAACATAGGTATCAATTTCTTCTGTAGATATTTTCAAGTTATTTTATAATTAATATTTGTTATTTTTTTTTTCTAAACATTTTGCATGTTACAATTCATTTAATTAAACTTTTAAATCATTTTAATTCAATTTGTTATTTTTTTTATTTGTTCTTTAGGGACAAAACTTAGTGATGGATGAGATCACGCTCGATTGACTTTGGATTGCGATTCTTACTCATTTGTGGGTGAGTGATTTCCTCAATGGTATGCTTTATGTTTCTTTGTTTTATTCTTTATATGTTTCTTCTAAAAAAATATGATATTTGTTATTTATTTTCAAGTTTTCCTAGGTATCAATTTTTTTATAAGTATTAATATTTTTATTTTTTAATTCTTCTATTCAATTTTATTTGTTATTTTCAAGATATTTTTAATTTTCTTTTTTCGATATAGTTTCAAGTTATTTTATAATTTAATATGTTTATTAAATTATTTCATATCATTCTTATAACAATTAAAAAAGAACATATTAAAAGTTATAGAGAAATATCTTTCGCTTATAATCTAAAATTTATCATATTTTTTTTCTTTTCATTACTATTGTATTTTTTATATATCTTTGATAAAAAAAAATTATAGTATAAAGTATAAATTATATTTTTCAGAATAATTGATCATAAATTATGAAATTTCATTAGAATTAATTATTCAATATAAAGTCTAGATCTAAAATTAAGAATGGATTAAAAAAAAAATTAATAATTTTTAACAAAATATCATTTATAATCTTATTAAAATATTACATAAATTTCATATCATTTTCATAAATATGAAATTATAAATTCAATTTAATTTTATTTCTTACGTTTAAATTACTAATGTTATTTATTTAGTTTTTATATATCTAAAATGATTACAAAGATCACAATTTCATTATATATTCAATTTTTTTTTTCCAATTCTAAATTCTTTAATAATCTTTTAAGCATTTGAGAAGATTATAAAATTTAAATAACATAATTAATTTTATATTTTTTTATTTAATTCATTTAAACAAATAAAAGAAATATAAATTAATCTGTAACTGAATAAATTATAAACGTTTGTATTAGAATTCAAATTTCAATCAATTTAATCAATCAACAAATAATTACAAATATTAGGTTTTAAAATCATCATGAAATAATTTTTTAATTAAAAAGACCAACATGATTAATTAATCAACCCTACTAAAAGCATGAATTTTTGTAATTTCAAAGTTTATTTAACCAAACTATTTATAGAATAATCTTAAATACTTTTTTTCTCAAGAAAAGACACTCTAAAAAAATAAATTAATAAAAAATTAGTTTTAGAAAGATTGGTTTATTATTTGAAAATCGACAAATAAATTATTTGATATTTCTGTGAGTATAAAATTAGTAATTAAAAAACAAAAGAATTTCACTTCCTGATTTAAATTTAATATGTTTGTTAAATGTAACAAAATTTAGTTTTTTTCTTCTTCAAAATATAACCTAAATTTGACATTTCCTAATGTATTTAATATTATATTTGAATCTGAGTTGAGTTTTGATTATGTTATTTTTGTGCTTTTATAACTTTTATAAAGTTTTAAACTTCTTACTACATATGAAAAGATTAAAATTTCAAATCTTTCAAAATTTTAAAATTTTAAAATTAAAAAAAATACACGTGCATTGCACGTGGTAAAACACTAGTAATTACATAAAGTTTACATGATTAATTCGAAAAAATAAATACAGACATAATCCGTTCTCATAAAATCCTGATGACATTCTCATGCACAACCAAACACAGTTATCTTTGATTCCCAGCAATCTTATTCCCAGACATAGTATTCCCAGGCATCTTTAAAACCTTAAACCAAACGGCCCCTTAGGGTTTAATCTAATTACGGGTTAATTACAAAAATACCCTCATATCCAAAACCTGAAATAAAATTAACAAAGGTCCTTAAAATAAATCATATACCTCCACCAAATTCACGAAAATAGACTCAATTAGAGAAAAAGATTTACCTTTAATGCAGTCGTTACAATTCCCCCTTTTTTCTGTTTGCATGAGAACCTATATTCTATTAGGACTCCCTTCCCTGTGTTCAACCCCGACCACTATTACTACGAAAGTAGTTCGGTGCCATGGATTATAAATTTCATTTGATTTGGACCCTTGAAAAGTCCTGTCAATGAGATTCATATTAAAATTATAGGTTATGAGAGAAATTTATGCATTTGAATATGATTCAAATGTGAGATTAGTTAGATATGTGATATTTAATTAATCGAGGAATTAATTAATTAATTTAGTTTAGTTTGATTAAATATGATTTAATTAGATCAGTACTATAGTTTATAATTAATGTACATTGGATGCACATTAAAACTATAGGTTAAAGGAGATATATGTAATTAATTAAATATGTGATGTTTAATTAATTGACTTAATTAATTCGATTAGAAATTGTTTTTAATTCAATTAATTAAGAACTATATTTTAAGATTAATTTAATTGAATTGGATTTAATTAATTTTTTTTATAATATACAGTTTAGACATTGATTTAATATAATTAAATCAATAACTCCCCAACAGTTGCTGGGGAGTGTGAGGTTGCCAGGTAACTCACTCTCCGTACACACCGAAGCCTCTCTCAACCTCTCTCACTCTAATCTCCCAAAAGAAAAAGAAAGACACAGCAACATTCTGCTGTGTTTTTTTTCCCCCAAAATTCAAGGTATTTGGGCTCCCACAAGCCAAGACCTCACAATCCGGAGAATAGTGGGTGAACACAGTGGTGGTGTTCGTTGGAACCTCTGTACGTGAAATCCAAAGGAGCGTCGTGCTGAAAATTGGTTTCAACACGTAAGTTTCTTAATACTCTAAATCATTTAGGGTCTTAAACAACATGCTTAACATAGATTTATTCGTAAAAATCATTTTTGTGATTAGTTTGCCCAATGTACCAGTATTCTAGTTAATTAAAATTGGTTCATGATTGATTAATTTCGCTTCCACTGGGGATTCAAACCCTTCAGCAACGACCTAGAATGCTCTTAAACCATAAACAACAAGGTTTCTTACCCAAACAGACCCGAAACCACGCCAAGACAGGTCTTGTTAATCCCAGACAGCACACCATAAATATCCTTAAGCAGCGAGTCCAAGCTAAGGCAAATTGAACACAATCGATCACTTTGACGGCGCTGCAGAACAGAATTTAAAGCAAGAAACTAAGTTTTTATGCCCAAAAAGGAATCGGTATTTTGATTTAAGCATCAATCAACCATGGGTAAGGCTCAATCTAGCAGCCCACAAAAGAAATTTCAAAAATGGCAAAATCTAAAGGTCTGCGACGCGCATTTACTAAAATACCCTTCCTAAACCCTGATAGAAAGTTGTTGTTGTTTGGTTTCTCATAGAAAGTTTTTCCATCACTGATAGAAAGCTATCAGTGATAGAAGATTTCTATCAGTGATAGAAAAACTTTCTATCACTGATAGATTCTATCAGTGAGAAAGATTTTCTATCAGTGATAGAAGATTTCTATCCCCTCGTCGATTTCGTTTTATACTTCGTTATTCATCTTATATCGCCAGCTTCTACATTCCTTTTTCGAGGTTCTTTCGCTTTTCCGTTCTACGTTCTTCTCTCTCTTCTGATTTTCTCTCGTCCTTCACGTTTTAACCGAAATTTTTGTTGCTTTCAGCAACAATCTCTCTCTAATTGGCTATTGTCTTCACGTTCCATTCTTTGTTGCGCTGGTTTTTTCTTTCCGATTTTTATCAGTTTCTTAATCACTTTCGAATAAACCCTTCTCGTCGCTCTCGTGTCGTTCTTTGTATGTCTTCAATTTTTGCTTCAATCTCTTTGAAGACGACCTTAGCCAACGGGAAGAAGAAGACCAGAAGGAAACAAAAAAAATCATTTAAAAACTTTGCTATAATCGAAAAAAAAAGAAAAATGAAAAAGAAGGAAACACGAGCCAAAATCAAATCAAGGGCAAAATGGGGATTCTAAAAAATCATTTAAAAAAATTTGCTATATTTGCAATTTTTTTAAAAACTTGCTATATCTGCTAATACCCATTAATATTTAGCCACCCATTATAATTTTCTACCAAACTACCCGCTGGACAGAAGCGAAACGGCTGCGGCGCAACTTCGGCGAGGTTTGGTGGCAAACGCACACACGAGGAGGGGAGAGGGTCTTGACGGCTGCACAAAGGAGAAGAGAGGGGGAGATGAACTTTTAGGGTTTTTTTTTTTTTTTTTCCCTTTTTCCTTTCCTTTTTCTTTTCTTTTAAAATACACCTTAAGAAAAGAAAACCCATTTAAAATAGGAATTAGATCTTATCTAGGATTCAATTTAAAATCTCAAACTTAATTCCTGAAAGATTTGGAATAAAAAATAACCCAATCAATTTGGGATTTGGGACTTTTGAAAATTTAGATAAATATCTACTATTAAACCTCCAAACTTTAGGAAATTAAAGATTTAATTTAAAATCTATTTTCCCTAAATTATAGAAATTTAATTTAGCGACTCAAGGTTATGCTCAAATTCTAATTTTTCAAATTATAATAAAAATGCTCAACAATTCCCAAAATGTATGTATGTATATATATATATATATATATATATATATATATATATATATATATATATATATATATATATATATATGTATGTATGTATGTATTTATGTATGTATGTATGTATATGTATATATGTATGCATTTGTATGTATGTATGTATGTATGTATGTATGTATATGTATGTATGTATTTTAAATTTATATTTTTTTTTAACTTAATGATAATAAAATGGTTGTATTTTTTTTTTAATTTTTCTATTAATAATGATGACAAAATAATGGACTTTTTTTTAATTAAAATTATAATTTTTAAAAGTTATTACGAAAATATGATTTCTTTGAAACTATTTATTGAAATATTGTAGTTTTTATTCCACCTGGATAGGTCGTCTCTTGAAGAGACGACCCATCCACGTATCGCGCGCCTGGCCACGATTTAAAAAAAAATTCTGGTAGGTCGTCTCTTGAAGAGACGAGACGACCTACCGCAATATTTATATATTAAATAAACGGTGCCCCAATAGGTTGTCTCTTGAAGAGACGACCTATAAACGGTTGTTAGCAGGTCGTCTCTTCAAGAGACAACCTGCATGCAAATATACCATATCTATGCCTTTGTCAAATTGGTTTCTGGTAGGTGGTTACAACCACATGTATTGGGTTCAGAACATGCCGAATGTAAATTTTTTTTTCTCTTTTAATATATTCCTTTTCTTTTTATTTTTTTCAATGGTCTTTTATAAAATATTTGACTTTCATTTGTTGTGTTTAATAACCTTTCCTTTTTTATTTTTTAATTTTTAATTTTTGTAAAAAGATAAAATACTAATTATAATTTTTGTTTAATGTTTTAAATTCTTTGGAATATTTTTTTTACAACAATTCCTTGGATATTATCAATTTTTTTTTTAAAAAAAAATCAATGGATATTATATTGCTACTTAAAGAAATTTTGAAGGAATATTTTTTTTACAACAATTCCTTAGATATTATCAATTTATTTTTTAAAAAAATCATTGGATATTATATTACTACTTAAAGAAATTTTGAAGGAATATTTTTTTTTTACAACAATTCCGTGGATATTGATTTTTCTTTTAATTCAATTTGTGGGTACTTGTAGTTTATTCATACTTTGTGATTTTATATTTTTTTCTTTAGATATTTGAATTTCGTTATTGTTTCTTAATTTCAATTTAATTTGTTATTTCAGGTAATTCTTTTTCTTTTGTTTATTTCTTAGCATGAAGAAATATTTTTAATGGATAAATAATTAATCATTAACATTTTTTTCAAACATACATTTCTAAATGATGATTGATTAATTAAAATTCAGTACAAATATAAGTTCAATAAAAGTCAATACACGAAGCTAATATGACTAATGTGTGCCATAAGGCGGACGTCGCCGATTACGAGCTGGTTGCTGACGACGATCCCTCGGTAATTGATCATCTTGATCCTCTTGTTCCCTGAGTTCCTCTACAAGCTTTGTAGGGTATACATATTGTGCATGCTCTCCACGTCCACGTCCACATCTGTGAGCAGATGAAGATGAAAGACCAGCCTCATAATCATGCCATGATGGTGGAATTGGTGTGTGAAGGTATAGAGTACCAGGGGGCGGTATCGTCATCACTGGAGTGGACGGACCAGCACCATCCTGCGTCTGAGTAAAAGGAGACATGTCCTCAACATTGTGGTGAAATTCTTCCGGTACAACTGGTGGGAAATGCTCCTGGACTGGAATATGCTCCTGTACCGTAATATCAGGCTGTACTGGAACATCCTCATGTATCAGAATATGAGGCTGTACTGGAACATCCTCATGTACCGGAATATAAGGTTGTACTAGAATATCCTCCTGTACTGGAATATCCTCTTGTACTGGAACATCCTCTTCTTGGACACGAGCACCTCTTCTACGCCTAGGTCCAGGAGGAGGTGCAATATAATGGAGCTGCTCCATATTGGCATCACCACTATTTCACAAATTTAAAATCTACATATCCTCAGAGAGATCACGAATGCGTCTGAAGCATGACCACTTCATATACTAATATAAATTAGAGAATATTTAATATAAATTAAGAAAACTTGAAATTGAAAACATACCTCTTGACCATATGAGGCTCCCTCGCGAGTGATGAATCGTCTAGTAATATTCTCATACTAGTCCATGTAGTCGGGAGCTATATCTCCATCAGCATCTATTGGAGAACTTGCTGCAATGAAATTTGCACTCGAATGCCATCAAACTAAATAAGGTCCAAGATGGACGAACCAATCTGCATGACGAAGATTGATGGTATGCAGTCTTGGTTCCGTGTTGCACACTTCTGGTATAAGTTGTTTCATGCCAAATTGTCGAATCACTCTATTAGGCAGGTGCCACTCAACAATATGGAAACATATGGGTGGATTTACTGTTCGCCAAATATCATGACCATTGCTACAGTAAGGAGGTAAAGTGGCCATGACATGGTTGTATGGTTCTCATATCATTTAAAACACAACAACATAAAAAGTAAGGTACGAGTAAAATTAATAAAAATATAATAAAATTCTCAAATACTATGTACGTACCAGATCAGGTTTTAGAAGGTCAAACATGTATCTATACTGGATCAATACATGTGTAGCTTATCCAATCACACAAAATTGGTCTCTCCACCTACATTCAACGTTAAATTAATTTTTAATTCAATTATATCGATCAAATAGAACATGAGTTCGAATTGTAATCAATCAACATACCGAGAACCGCATGGTCGACCAACCAATTCATGATCATTGATGTGGCGACGTTGAGGAGCCATCGTTGGGAATCGTTCCCAACCCCAAAGCTGCAGGAGAATCAAGGGCCCCGCGATCTCACCAACATCTAATCTCGTGGCCTTGCATAGTTTTCGATACAACCATGCTAAGCACGCTCCACCCCAAGAATATCGTCCTGTAACCTTGAAGTTTTCTAACAATGGCAGGAACATTAAATATACCTTGTCTCCAGTCTTATTAGAGAATAAGCTCCCACCCATCAACTGCAAAATGTATGCCCGAGCATACCTCTCCATTGCTATATCATCAACATTGTCATCCAATCTTGGAAATTGAGTTGCTAACCAAGGAAAACTTAATTTGGATCCTTTAATGACGTTATTTCTAGGAGTGACACCAAGTAACCTAAAACACATATTTTTCCAGTCATGTTTTAGGGATCCAGTGACTGGCTCACCATCCACTGGTAACTCGAGTAACACTACGACGTCCTGTAGTGTAACAGTCGTCTCCCCACCAGGCACATGAAATGTATGTGTCTCTGGTCTCCATCTCTTGACAAGAGCGGTGATGAAGTGCCAGTCCAACTGAATAAATCCTAATCTAGCCACGCCATAGAAGCCCGAAGCACGAAGTGCTGGCAATATACGGCGATGTAGTGGGATGGTGCGCTGTACAACTACCTCCCGACGTCGACAATGTAGCTCTCCTACATTACGATCGTTCCAAATGCGTTCTGATCGGTGGCGTTGTTGATTGTATATAACAGATGCATCAATAGGTCCTGGGTTTGGATCAATTATCTAAAAAAAAATGCAATTTAGTTACTCAATTAGTTTGTTTTACAATGATGATAACAATTACATCTTCGAAATTAAATTACTAAATAGGAAAAACAAAAAATAAAAAAAAATATATAGTTTCATCTTTAAATAGGAGAAACAAAAAATATAAAAAAAAATATAGTTTCATCTTTAAATAGGAGAAACAAAAAATATAAAAAATATATAGTTTCATCTTTAAATAGGAGAAACAAAATGTAAGACCCACTTTTGGTCACCTAGCATTTGGATATACATATGATATATTAGTCATTTGATTTTGAAATATTTTAATGGTGGAGAAGGCTTGAAGTGAAATAGAAATAAAAAGGAATTTTAAATGGTGGAATACAACTTGGCGAAGAAAGTAATTCGAAAAAAAAAAAAAGAAAAAAAAAAGAAATTAGATTTGTATGGGTTGGAAAAGAAATTTTGGAGAAAAGAAAAATAATTTTTTTTTTTAAAAAAGGAGATTGATATACTTTACAATTTTTGAGAAATGGTTATTTAAGGCAAAAATGGGAAAGGAAAGCAAGCTTCTATTGAAAGCTTTATATAAAAAAGAAAAAGGAAAAAGAAAAAAAAAAAGAGAGGTGGCTTTACATAAATACAGTGTTTTAGAAAGAAGAGGAATATTGGATAATCCTCAGTGCCAAAAGAGCAGGGCACTGTAGCTGAATTATATAACAACCAAGAAGGACACATGTCCTATTACAATAGGGTAGCGGTAAAACAAAGGAAAATACAGTAATAGTAATAACGAAAAACAGTAAAAACAACACAGTAAATATAATGGTAATATCCCCCCGCAAGCTAACTCGGTTTAGAAACCACATTAAGTTTCATGCGAAGACTGATGAAACGAGGAGATGGCAAGCATTTGGTCATTATATCAGCAAGTTGATCCTCTGATGGCACAAACCGAACAGTGAGGTGTTTGCGAGCAATCTTTTCCCTGATAAATTGGTGACCGACTTCAATGTGCTTTGTTCTTTGATGCAAGACAGGATTTGCAGCAATATAAGTAGCACTCAAGTTGTTGCATAATAACAGGGGAGAAGATGTGGAGATACCAAGCTCACAAAGGATGGATTGCACCCAAGAA
The DNA here is from genome assembly GCA_017139565.1 of Luffa aegyptiaca. NCBI lineage: Eukaryota > Viridiplantae > Streptophyta > Magnoliopsida > Cucurbitales > Cucurbitaceae > Luffa > Luffa aegyptiaca. The sequence continues at coordinate 31,984,800 of CM029398.1, read as the reverse complement.
ATTTCTGCAGCCGCGTTTGACATACCTCGGTATTCAGACTCAGCGCTGGAGCGGGATACTACCTTTTGCTTTGAAGAATTCCAGGAAACTAAATTATTACCAAAAAAGGTGCAATAACCACTGGTACTCCTTCTGTCATCCGAACAGCTAGCCCAATCGGCATCAGTATAACAAGTAATAAATGGAGCTGTCGAAGGAGAAAGAATGATGCCCAGATGAGAAGTTCCCTTCAAGTAACGAATCAATCGTTTGACTGCCTGCATATACGAGGAAGTTGGAGCATGGAGAAACTGGCAAAGCTTGTTGACTGCATAACATATATCAGGGCGCGTCAAGGTGCAGTATTGAAGAGCACCCACGAGGCTTCGATACTCAGAAGGAGATTCCAATAAAATGCCATCATTCAAAGATAAGGGTGCACCAGCAGCCATAGGGGAAGAAGTAGCCTTACACGATTGGAGATTAGCACGAAAAACAAGGTCTGTAATGTACTTCTGCTGACATAGATGAATACCACCAGAAGAACGGCTGACTTCAATACCCAGAAAAAAGGATAATTCCCCTATGTCTTTCAAAGAAAACAGATTATGAAGACTGGAGATAAAATGCTGAATGAGAGAGATGCTACTACCGGTTACCAAAATATCATCAACATAAATAAGGAAGATAACAATGTGAGAACCATCTTTGTAAACAAACATAGAAGTATCTGCCTTAGACGCCTCAAAGCCCCAACCTATTAAACTACCGCTTAGTTTTGAAAACCAAGCCCGAGGACTTTGTTTGAGCCCATACAATGATTTATGTAAGCGCAGAACATGATTGGGGAATGATGGATCCTCAAAACCAGCAGGCTGTCTCATGAACACTTCCTCCTTTAAGTCACCATGCAAGAAGGCGTTGTGTACATCCAGCTGCCTAATGGTCCATAGCCAAGGATAAAACAATGCGAATGGTAGCCGGTTTAACCACGGGGCTAAATGTTTCAAAATAATCGATACCAAACGCTTGAGTATATCCTTGAGCTACTAAACGAGCTTTATAGCGATCAACATCACCATTAGGCTTGAGCTTAACTCGAAAAACCCACTTGCAGCCAATAATCTTCCTATCAACTGGCAACGGGACCAAGGACCAAGTGTTATTACGAATAAGAGCTTCAAACTCAACATCCATAGCCGCATTCCATTTTGGATCCTTCATTGCAAGCCTATGATTCTTTGGTTCAGAAAAAACAGGAAACTGTGGTGTTTTAGTAGCAAGCCAAGCCTTGGGTTTAAAGATGTCGTCTTTGGACCTGGTTATCATAGGATGCGTATTGAGGGGTAGAGAGGCAGGCAGTCGGGGAGAAGGGGATGAAGGAGAACTAGAAGATGTGGAGGATGGTAAAGATTGTGAAGAGGAATCCGAGGTGGGGGACAAAGGAGGAGAGGAAGATGGAAAAAATGTAGGCGATATAGGCTGACTGGACAAAGGGATAGAATGATCGGATTGGCCTGAAGGAGGTGAAGAGACTTGATTCTGTATATGCGAATCAGGGATTGCAGGAGAGGAAGCAATCGGCAATGGAGAAGAGAATACTAAAGGAGATTGGACATTGGATTGAGAAGTACCAGAATGAGGTGCTGTAAGAAGAGAAACAGGGAGGAAAAATAATTAGGAAAGGACTGCTTAACAGAGGGAGTAGACTTAACCGAGTTAGATTGGAATGGAAAGACTGATTCATTGAACATTACATGACGAGAGACAAACAATCTTCCTGAAGACAAATCAAGACACAGATACCCTATGTGAGAAGAACTATACCCGAGGAACACACACTTTTTGGAGCGAAACTGAAGCTTATGATCATTATAGGGCCTTAAGTAGGGAAAACAAGAGAATCCAAAAGTCTCGAGTGAAGAATATGCAGGAAGTTGATTATAGAGCATGAAATAAGGGGATTGATAATTAAGTAAGGGAGTGGGAAGCCTATTAATCAGAAAAACAGCTGTTTGAAAAGCATAAGACCAATAATTTTGAGGGATATGAGAGTGAGCAAGAAGGGAAAGACCTACTTCAAAGACATGGCTATTCTTTCTTTCCACACTCCTATTTTGTTGAGGAGTATAAGGACAAGAAATTCGGTGTAATATACCATTTTTAGACAAAACAGGAAGTAAAGGCTTAAACTCAGTCCCTCCATCGGTTTGAAGAGATTTAATGCGAGTATTGAACTGATTTTCTACCATTACTTTGAAATTTAGAAAGATAGACAGAACATCACTCTTTGATTTCAAAAGATAAAGCCAAGTATATCGTGTATGATCATCGACAAATAACAGAAAGTAACGAGTGTTGGGTTTTATGCCCTAAAACTCGTAGATAGTGAATGTAAACAAATTTTATACTTGTATTTAATAAAGTGTTATTTAGTTTTCTGCAATAAAATGTTATTGTTAAATATTGCACTATTTGACCCTAATCCAATAAACTAGACATTCTAGGCTGCAATATGAGTCTTGAACTATATGTAGCGACATATGGGGATCATTGTTCAAGAAACAGCCTAAAGGGTCTATAGTATAGGGATAAGACTGGGTGCCTTATCCTGGTGACACTATGGATACGGGCCACTTTGTATTTGATACAAACGCTATGATCCAACGCGTTCGTGTAGGAGACATGCGAGTGGGGGTATCCTATGCAATGAGTTTGCATAAGACCGGACCGCGAAATAGTAACCACTGGTTATAACACCGTTAACTAGTTGGTTTTCTATTTCACTAGGACGACCTAGACAACTTAGTCTTAATCCTGAGTTGATTATGGACTCCTGCTCATGAGAGATTGTCCTTTGATTTGTATGGGTGAGAGTGGCCAATTCGCCGACTCAATATGCCTACCATTTTGGGGACAAGACCGAATGGGGAGCTGGGAACATAATCGTACAAGATGGAATTCACTCCTTCCCGACTTTAGGGAAGCAGATGAGTGTTCCCTTAAGTGGTTACTCCGAGTCTTGAACAAAGGGCCCTACCCTCTCAATGGCACGAGAGGGTTTCTGTTTGATGGTTGGACCACAAACAGGTTGTTCATTAGAGGAGAACTGGTACTTAAGGAAATAGAGGTAACCCAGGGGTAAAACGGTAATTTGACCCAGCTGACGTTACGGACACTCGTGAAGGACTAACTAGTCGATATTGGTCTAGATCCGTGGACACAGAAAATATGTCTGCAGTGAGAAGAGTGCAACTGTGAGTCTATAGTGGAATGTACACACAGTTAACGAATATTGATTAATGTGGTTAATGAGTTTGACCAATTAATCTCACATCGTTGGAGCTTCTGATCTGCAGGTCCATTAGGTCCCACTGGTAGCTCGTAAAGTAATTTGAGGCAACTAAGTAATAAATGTAAATTGAAAATGTTCAATTTACTAAGGGAAACAAATATAATATATATTGATATATTATTATGAGAGAAATTAATATTTGAAGAAATTCAAATATAAATTTATGGAAGTTTGAAAGAGTTCAAATAATGAATTAATTAATTTAAGGCCTAAAATGTGTTTGGGCAAATTAATTAATTCTAGGCCGGGAATTAAATATGTGATATTTAATTAGTGGTTAATTAATTAGAGAATTAATTAACCGGGAATTAATCAATTATGGAAATAATTAATCACTTAAGGAAGTGATTAATCATTTATGGAAATGATCTAATCACTTATGGAAGTAATTAGTCATTTGTGGAAAAGATTAATCAATTATGGAATTGATTGATCATGATTGATTAATTAAGGAATAAGATTGAATCAATTTTGGAAAAGATTGATTTAATTGAATATTTTATTCATGGCCTCTCTTCTATAAATAGAACACTAGACCTAATTGGTCATGACACTTGACACTCTTGCTCTTGCTCTTAGACTCTCAAAGACAAGGCCTAGAATTCTCTCTAGCCTCCCTCTTAGAGAAAGACTCCCACAAGTCTTTTGCCTCCTAGACTTAGAGACATACCGGTGTAACCTTTGTGGTTATTGTGTCAATCAAGAAGAAAATTCCAGCGATTAAGAGGCGAGGAGGCTGCTGCGTTTTCGTTCGTTGGAGTGTCGTTGGCGAAAAACGGTCAAGTCTACAACGAAGGTATGTGACGGTTCTTCCCCTTTTCTTTAGAAAAGCATAAAAATAAATTTAGATTTATTTTTAAGCATGTTTAAACTGAATTTCCAGCAACTTTAAAAGGAGTTTAAAGTTTGATTGAGTTTTCGTAACGGTTTTTTAATGTTAATTAATATACGGCGTAAGGTCCAATCGATGCGCTTCCGCTGCGTGGGGACTTTTATTCCCTTCAACGAGCTCCATTTATAGATAAGACAGGAGATGGACCCCAAATATCCGTATACACCAAAGCAAACAGCTCACAAGACCGAGACAAGGAAATTGAAAAAGGTAGCCTATGACTCTTTGCAAGCTGACAAGAGTTACAAAATTGACTACTTGACTGCTTAAAAGGAAGATTGCAAACATTAAGCACTTTTTTTACAATGGGAAATGCTGGATGGCCGAGACGAGAGTGCCATAGTTGAACATCTTGGAAGGTTGACAAAAAAACAGTAGGCTGACTCAATGATGCAGAAGACTGATGTGACGGAGGAGAGAGCTTGTAGAGACTCCCGTCAAGATGACCCCGGAGTAATATTGTCTTGGAAAGAAGATCCTTCACAAGAAAATGATCAAAGTAAAACTCAACAAAAGCATTGTTATCAAAACAAAGTTTAGCAATGCTAATAAGGTTATGCGATAAACGAGGGGTATGCAACACAGAACAAAGTTTGAAGAAGGAAATGAAGTAGAACCAACATTAAGGACGGGTAAAGACTTACCATTGCCGATTACAACCTGTTCATTGCCATATTAAGCCGTGGATTGCTGAAGATTCGCTAAATCAGGGGTCATGTGGTGTGTAGCCCCGGAGTCCATGAACCAAGATTCATCAGGATGTGGAGAAGGATTACAAACAGAATTATGGGAGATAGTATCAGTTGTAGCAGTGGAAGTAGAACTGGGGTTGGCAGAGGGTTGAAGTTGGGTGAAAAAGGCTTGAGGATTGGGTGGATTTGTAGCCTGATACAAGGGATTATGGCGGTTATAACAGACATGGGCGGTGTGACCAAGTTTCCCACAAATTTGGCATTGGGGGAGATTATGATTGGAATTGTTGGTAGGCCATCTAGGAGGGTGTGGAGACATTTGTGGTCGATCCAGAACACCTGGTCCAGGAGTAGGAAAAGGCTGTGAAAAGGGAAATGTATTAGGGGGACGAGCAGACTGATTGGAATTTGGGCGAGGATTGGTAGGAGAACGATGAGGAGGACATTTGGCTGTGTTTGAGGTAGAAAGGTTAGCAAGATTGGCTTGAATAATGTTTAGATTATCCACAGAAGACTGTTTTTCTAACCTAGCATCACAGGCAAGCAAGAGACTCCTAACATCAGCTAGTGAGGGGCGATCGATTCTGTTTTGTATTGAGGTAACAAAAGGGTTGTACTCTGAGCCTAGACCTTCCAAAATATACGCAAGATGGTCTCTATAAGATAAAGGCTCACCTACCGCAGCAAACTGATCAGCAATATCCTTGATTTTGGCGAGGTATTAAGACACAGTAAGACTATCCTTCCTAACTTTTTGAAGCTGAGACCGCAAAGCCATTAATCGAGCAGTGGAAGAAGATTCATAAACCACACGTAGGTGTTCCCATATTTCAACAGCAGAGACACAACCAATAATTTCACCAATTTTATCTTCATTCAGAGACGAGTACATCCAGCTCATCAGAATACAATTATATTTCTGCCATACTAGGTAATTAGGGTTTACCTGGGTTTGAGTCGCATCCATGTATTGAGGAGGAGCAGGGGTTCCATTGATCAGACTCTCCATGTCGAAAGCTATAATGTGATTGAGAAGCTGATTCTTCCATAGCAAGTAGTTCGAATCAGATAATTTTATGTTGAGGGGTGGGGTTAGGGTAGGAAAATGCGGTGTCGGTTGGGGAGATGGATAAAATGGCTGATTGCCACTGTAAGAAGGGAAAAACGAGAGGGAAGGTTGCGGTGGAGGCGGGTTTTGAAAGCCAGCCGGAGATGGAAATTGAGGTTGGGAGGTAGGGAGTTGGGTTGGGTTCAAAGTTAGGAATGAGGCAACATTTGGATTTAGGGGACAAGTGGGAGTATGAGGCTGAAAACACTGAGGCAAGTTGGCGGGGTTCTGTTGAGCTCGATTTTGTAGTAGTGGGGTGATAACAGGGGAGGAGACAGTCGGTGTGACAACCGGAGATGAAGTTGTTGAGGTAATCGGCGGTACAACAGTGCTGTCGACAGAGGGGGAGCTGGAGGTAGATGCCATGGAAAAAAAAACGAGAAGGTGGCACCTAAAGCTCTGATACCATATAGTGTTTTAGAAAGAAGAGGAATATTGGATAATGCTCAATGCCAAAAGAGCAGGGCACTGTAGCTAAATTATATAACAACCAAGAAGGACACATGTCCTATTACAATAGGGTAGCGGTAAAACAAAGGAAAACACAATAATAGTAATAACGGAAAACAGTAAAAACAACACAGTAAATATAATGGAATAATAAACCACACAAAATGAAAAAAAAAAAAAAAAGAAAAGAAAATGGGGAGAAGCCCAACGGGCAATAAGAGAAAGAGGGAAAATGGAATGGAAGAGAGAGAAAGGGGAAAGGAAGAGAAATAGAAGGAGAAAAGAGAGAGAAGGGAAACGTTGTCGGAATCTCGTCGGAAGCTCGTCGGAATCTCGCCGGAAATGGGTTAAAGAAGCTCTTAAGCAAGGATTCAACTTGGTAAGTTATTTTTCTCTTGAGAATAGCTTGAAAAAATGGAAAACCTAGATTATAGTTCATGGGTTCTTCTCCTTATGCTCAAGAATCTTATGGGTTCTTTCTATGGTTCAAGAAATTACATAGATCTTTATGGGTATTCTTTGTTTGGGGTTGATTCATGCAAAAGAAAGAAAAGGAACTAGAAAACCCAAATTTGTTGGTGAGAATGAAAAATAAAGAAATGGAAAAATAGGGCAAACTAAGGAATTGGAATTGGTGACACAAATTGGTTGTTCTTGCTCTTTTAAATTTCAATTAACAATAGGGAAAGTATGTCTTTGTGGAAATAAAGAGAATGGGTCTTTGTGGATTTTTACATCCTCTTTCAATTACATGAATGAAGTTGTTTACCTTAACAATTGTGATTTATTTATGTTGATGTGGGGAAAACTCTAAAGAATGGAAGTGTTAGAATGAAATGATGAAAAGGGGGAAAAAGAGCAATAATTGGGAAAAGGAAATGAAGAAGAAGATGAATAGTAAAGAATTGGAAAAGTTGGAATATTTTATTGTTGAAGAGTACAATGGGGGTACATAAGAGTTAAGGAGGGGAGAGAAAATCCTATTTGGTATTAAATTTGGCTTGAATCTTTGGAATTAATGGGTACGAAGTTTTAAAAGTGTAATTAAGAAACTACTCATATTATGTCCAAATTAATTCCAGGACAAGTAGAGATCGGGTTGACTAATTACGAGATGGAAGCCTCACCAATACTGTTTGTGAGTGGTTATTTTACCGAATTTTCTACTATTTTACTCATTAGTGAAATTTGAAATGAATAGTAATTAGTGTTCCTATGAAAAATTTGGATACTTGACAATTATGGAGATTTCAAAAGTTTTATGTTTATTCCATGAGTTCATTTACTATTTATAACAATGAATTGAAATGGTGAGAAATTGCTTATGTTTTTCAATTGAAAATGTAATTTAGTATCATGGAATTGAAAAAGATTTGTACTTACGTACGATTTTAGCTATATCGATTTACTTCGTTATTATTTGAGTATCAAAGGAGAATTTCTAGATATCTCTCGATTTTAGCCAAATGGCAGAAGTTCAAATTGTTTGAGATAAATTCAAATATTGGGAGTTTTAAAAGTGACTTCACGATGTTGGTTGAGTACATGGATTTTTGAATTTATGTAAGACAAACCTTGCATATGGTAAATTCAATTATAAAAAATGATCATTGGGTTATGATTTTTAGTCATGAGAACTTGATTTGAAATGTTATGGCTTTTGTGTGGTTTGTGAACTTAGTTTACGAGATACAAATGTTTTTCAAACCACTTGATTATGTACCCACAGTGATTTCCCGATACACTTACGTGAATGTGTTTCCGTAGTGTAGTTATGATATATGAGGTCTTTGGGACCCACTTCGGCACACACATAGGCTTTGGGCCGTGTGTCGGGGTGCTTTGCCCTTTTGGGAGCTGGTCTGCGCACGTATGACTAGTTGCTCTGCTATGTACCTTGAGATTACTTTGTACATAGTATGACCAGGATTTGCTCTGCTATGTATCTTGAGATTACTCGATCCATAGTATGACCAGTTGCTCTGCTATGCATGGGGATTCGGCCTATGCATAGTATGACTAGTTTTGCTCTGCTATGCGTATTGAGACTACTCTGCACTAGTATGACCAGTTTTCGGGTACATGTTTAGTGATGGATTTCCTAGCCATGCAAATATGTGTTAAAGTTTACATTTAAAAGATTCTCATGGTATAAAATACTTTAACTTTGTGTACTTGCAATAGAGGTTACAAGTGTTTTCACGATTTCTTTGAAAAGCTTATTCTAAATTCTTGTTAATTACCTTTTTATGATTGTCTATGTTATTAGTCTTCTTAAATTTATTTTCTTATAAACGTCTACTACTCATTGGGCTTTTTAGCTCACTCTTTTCCTAAATTTTTTTACCAGGTAGCATTTGAGTTTCCAACAAGCCTATCGAGGTCGAGATCTGCCACTAGTCTCATTTAGATTATACATCATTTTGCATGTAAAATATAATGTTGATGTTTTGTTTTTACAATTAGAGTGGCTAGCATCATTTTGGAAGTTGTACCATTTAAATTTATATTGTGTTTTTAATTGGGGACTTATGTTTCCCATTGTGGCCTTGGTTTGTGGTTGTGCTGTGGTTATGGGTTTCTGAACTGATTTGTGATTATGAAGTATTGGTAGTAGTGTTGGATTTTAAATAAATCATTTATGGGAGTGTATTTGCAATTGCAAGTGTGTTTTATAAAAATTTCAGGGGAAACTCTGCTGAAATTTTTATGTTTTATTTAGTAAAGTTACGTTTTGCTAGCCACCCCATGGTTTTTAAAGAAAAATGAGTTTTGTTTTACTAAGTTTGACAATGGATTTCATAGTTTAGTTGGGATCCATTGTCTGCACGCCACGTCCTAGGTTCGATAAGGTAATCTGGGGCGGGGTGTGATACAAAAAATATAAAAAAAATTATAGTTTCGTCTTTAGATAGGACAAACATAAAAGAACAACAAAAAACATGAAGATAATATGTCATTGATTAAACATAATGTTGCAACTAAATTCATTTCAACTAACACATTACAACAAAAATGAAAAATAAAAAAACATGAAAAACAATCACAATGGTGCATCCCTTTGTCTCGAAGGACATCTCCTACGATTATGACCTAGCTGATTACATAATCCACATTGTTGTTGAGTTCTGGTTCCCTCCAGTCCATCTCATTATGAATGCGTGAACTTTCTGGTCTACCAGGTTTTCTCAACAACCTTCTATCAGCATGAAGGGTAGGAATGTTCGAAGGGGCTATCCAGTAGTCTTCATCAGGAATCGGTTGAAACTAAGGAGAATAGCATTCCTCATATGTCGAAAGCTTGTAGGTCCCCTCAATGTAATCTTCGTAATTCATGTTGACTCATGAGCAAACTGCCATGAAATGTGAACATGGAATTCCAAAAGTTTTCCATTTGTGACATGAACAGTAACGTTCATTTGGAGTTAATCTCAACACCTGAATATTCCCTCCTTTGGCATTAAAATAGTGGATACCCGTTCTCACATGGAACACATCAGTGGATCGATCATATGTCTCGACCACGTGCTTACTGGATCTCGATGCCCATTTAACAATTTTATCATGAGCGTACCTGATACAGTAAGTGACATAAGGATACATGCAAAGAAAGTAAATAGACTACTAAGAAGTTAAACTTTGATTACCGAGTATATTTCTCTCGTCGTGCCAAAGCTTTTCTGGTTTTTTCTCTTCTTCTCTCAAAATATTGCACACATCTGTAGAAAGTCAATTGAGCGAGTGCAGTGACAGGCAACATACAACCTCCTTTCAGAACTCCATTGATGCACTCTGCTAGATTGGTGGTTATCCACCCATACCTAATGCCTCCATCGTGTGCTTGGGTCCATTTTTCAATACCAATATTGTTGAAAAAACTCATACAACTACCATTCATCATTTTAATATCCTCAACAATCTTGTTGTACTTTTGAATTTGGTACTGGCACCCAGCACGATAAACCAGATTTTTCAATCGTGTACACTTGTATTTTTTGTTGAAATTGCTGACCAAGTGTCGTAAGCAAAATCTGTGATGAAATACAGGCAGTGTCACATCATCTTCATTACTCATATTGTTGACTGCTGAAATTATGCCACCATGCCGATCAAAAATCAAATATATCTATTTATGTGAAACGATCGCTCTCAAGTGTTTTAAAAGCATCCCCATGTTTCACGGCATTCCTCATCGATAATGGCAAATGCAAGTGGCCATTTGAGTCCACTGAGGTTGCAATAAGTAATTTTCCTCTATATTTTCGATATAGATGAGTACCATCTATTTGGATGACAGGTCGACATTTCTTGAAAGTCTCAATACATGGACCAAATGCCCAAAACACTGAAGTAAGGATAGCATGACCCGCAAGATGTGTACTCTGTATCTTCCACTCCACACGTGTTCCAGGATTGGTATGTTTCACAATATACATCCACTTGGGCAGAAGTTTATAAGACTCGTCCCAATCATCAAACACTTTAACCAAGACTTTTCTTTTTCCTTCCCACACCCTGTGGTATGGAACGTGGTATCCAAAATTTTCTTTTATCTCTGATTGTAGTTTCAACACATTGATAGAAGATTGCTCCTTCACAGTCTCACCATTCCAATGCAATCATTGTTGAATCTAACTGCAAATGACTCTGATTCAATTCTTAGTAAAAACACGAGTGAGGATCAACATATACTGAGTGATCTCCCAAAGTCCATGAGACTTCTTTTTTATGGCACGAAGTCGCCATGTGCAACCATCTTCCCACTTTATACATCTTATTGCCCAAATCGTCGGCGTTGACTCGACAACTTCATAAGCTGAGTGACACTTAACAGAAAAACGTTTCACCACATGTTGAAGAATCTTTTTGTCTTGAAAAATCAAACCCTTGTACAACAGTTCATTTTGAACTGGCACTGGTGCTACAATTGGGTCGTGTTCTATAGTGCTATCTACCGTGTGACCATCTAGTTGGGTGAATACTACTGAAGGGATGGTATGTTCACGATCATCAAATTCCAAATCTTCAAATTCATCATCTGTTTCGGTCCTTAACTCTTTAAATGTATTATCAACAATTACATCTTCACCATCACATGGAGGTGCTACTGATTCAGGCTCAGGATCGATACATTGGCTAGGTTCAAAACATGGGCTGGGAATTTCTCCAAAAGTTTGTACATTATCTTCTATTCTTCTGACATTGACATATAAATGTACAACATTTGGGACAGGTAATGCAATTGAAAACATCAAATCCATCGCTTGATTGTTAGGGATGGATATTGGCATAAATCTAACAGATCCCAATGGTGATACTTCAGGGTGTCTATACACTATCTCCAACTGATTTTCCCTAACATCTACACCCAGCGATAATCCTATCATTTCAACAAATTGTTCAAAGACAACCCCACTACGAGCATTAACAGTGAAACCACCACATGCGGGTTGATCATATTCAATTCCATCTACATCATCAATCATATTACCATTTGTATGTAAAACAAATCTCAAACATTTATCTTCCATTTTCTATGCAAAAATTGAAAAGAATGTATAATTAGTTTCTAAAAAATACATTAATTAATTTAAACTAAATTACCCTTCTAATTAATAGACGAACATATATTATAAACTAAATTAAAATTTAAATAAACCTAATTATTTAATCTTTTAATTAAATTCAAGTCACCCTAAGACAATAATATAGTAATGAGCACATAACATAAATTTAAGTCAACTTAAACACTTTAAATATGTATATATGTAAAAATAATAATAAACTAACTAAAATGTAAACACTTTAAATGTGTATATATGTATAATACATATAATAATAAACTATTTAATAATTTAAAACACACTAACCCAACAATTTAACCAAAATAAACAAAAGTATTCCAACAATCCAATACCAAAATAAATAAAAAAAATTAATAAAAAACTTCAAAAATCCAACCTTCAATCAAAGTATAGATCTAGTATACAACCCTAAAACAATGCTAAATCATTCAATATTAGAAAAAAGATAGCAAAAAAAACTTACAAATTTGATGATTTGTGGTTTTGGCCTCTTGTAGAACCAAAATAGAGACAAAAAACGGCTCCCTCCTATCCAAATATTGACAAAAAAAAAAAAACTTATTTCAAACTTCAAATAACGACAAAACCAACATAATAACACTTTTTAACAACTTTCTAAAAAAAAAAAGAAATAAAATAATACCTTATTTGCAGGGGGCGGCTGGAAAACAGAGAAGTAAGTGGAGAGAAAGAAGGGTGGGGACAGGTGGGGACCGAAAAAACACAGATCTGGGGGGGTTGTAGGGGGAAGAAAGTCGAAGGTAGGTCGTCTCTTCCTACCATTAAATCATCTAGCGCCGCATGTAAAACACGTGGCGCCAGGGTTTCGTTTTTTTTTTTTTTTTAATTTGAAAGGGATCGACTCTTGAAGAGACGACCCCCTGGCAAAAGGTAATGCCGAACCAACGACGTTACAACCTTTTTTTTTTTTTTTAATGTAGGTCGTCTCTTGACCTACGGTAAATTTTTTTTTTAATTCGTCAGATATTTTGTGCGCGACACGTGGATAGGTCGTCTCTTAAGAGACGACCTATCCAGGTGGAATAAAAAACTACAATATTTCAATAAATAGTTTCAAAGAAATCATATTTTCGTAATAACTTTTAAAATTTAAAATTTTAATAAAAAAAAGTCCCAAAATAATTGTAATTTTTAAAATTTAGTTTTAATTGATAATTTTGTATTTTTTTCTTCAAACTGTGATTATTTCCTTAATTATTAATTTATTATAACTTAATGACTTTTATTTTTTATTTTCATTTTAATGTAGAGGTTTTTTTTAATCTATAGCCACAAGATTATAGATTTTTTTATTTTATTTCAAATGTTAAATTACAACTTGTAAAATAATGAAATTACATTTATTTTTACAAATTTTGAAAATTGATTTTTTATTTTTGTTTTTTGTTTTTATTCTTTAAATAAAATTATTGGAATATTATTATCGTTAACATACTTATAAGAATTGGAAAATTTGCCTTCTAAATTTACACATTATTGCAATTAAACTTTTAAATGTTTTAATTTAAAAAAAAAAACATAAATAAACCATGAAGTAAGTTTGTAATCACTACCTAAATGTATAAATATTTCAATTATGAACTTGAAGATTAATTAACATTTAATATCAAATTATAGAATTAATCATACAAGGCATCCACGTACAAATTAGATTGTTGTAAGCAATTTTAACATTGACAAGCAAAAAAAAAGAAAGTAACTGAAGAATGGCTGAGATTGAAGGTGGAAGAAAAAGTGATGGAATGTGTTTTTAAAATCAGAAATTATAGGAATTAGATCTTTTCAGAACCAATATTTCACAAATGTCCAATTATGAAAAAAATTTCGGCTTTGTCTTAGATCAATATTTTCCAACTAAATCTTTCTTATTTTGCCCTTCAAAATTTTGCATAATAAATTTTGGCTTGTATGTGATTCTTTCTATAATAAAAACAAAATTGAACTTTATAAAACATGTCTACTATATAAGGAGGTTTATATAATATAATTATAAAAGTATATATTTATGACGATACAATATACAACCTGGTATATATTTATCATTCTGACGTTTTACTAATGATTTGAATACACAATGATGAATATATATAGATAAAATTAGGAAACATCTTAGGTCATTAGATATTAATAACAAAATTGAAAAAAAATAAAATTTAAACAAATTGATTAAAAAAATATATTATTATAAACAAATTGATTGTTATTTATACTATTTGACAAATTTAAACAAAAAATTAAAGAAAAATTATAAACATATTGATTAAAAATAAAAGATTATTATTCATACTCAAGATGCTTGATCAAATTTAAAAAGAAAAAAAAAAGACAAAAGTGTATTGCTCATATTGCTTGACTGGAACAATAATGGAGCTGTAGATGAATTTTTTGAATGACGGCAACAATAATGGAACCGCAGATGTTCCTTAATTCAACAGGAATTGGTTGGATTTTTGTGTGAAATGTATTTAGGGTTAGGGTTGAGTATTGGTAAATCTCAATGGTAGTTTTTATTATAGAAAGAATCAATATAAATCAAACTTTAATGTGCAGAATTTTGAAGGGTAAAATCAAGAAGATTTAGTTGGAAAATCTTGAGCCAAGACAAAGCCGAAATTTTTTTCATAACTGGACATTTGTGAAATATTGGTTCCGAAACGGACTAATTCTCATAATTCCTGTTATAAATATAGGTCATGTTGTATATTTTATTTATAAATATATACTTAGATGTACAATATATAAACCTTATTATTTTTTATAGGTAATAATCTCATTCTGTAACGCCCCAGGATTTTCATAACTATCCTAGCGACATTACTAACTCTTAAACCAAAACTAACCGTGTGCACCGAAAATTTCGGCAGCATAACGGCATACATAGGACTAACCCAATTTTTTTCCTTAACCTGCTGAATAAGAAAAAAAACACTTCTATATAACCAACTACTAACCGCACAACGCCACACCTCAAATATGCAACAGCACTTCCACAACAAGCGAGTCAGGTCTCGCAAAATCAACTACTAACTAGAAAACGCAACCTTTATTAAAGCTTGTAACATAAATCACACGAGTCAAACTTATTAATCAATAACTGAATGAATAAATAGAGTTCTTTAAACAAGGACAACTGGTCCTAGAGTTCATCAATAACAAGATCAGAACTAACCAAACGGGACAACAAATATTCAGCAACAACTACCCTAACCATGACCAAAGAAAATAAAGGGCAAGAACAATGCTACTAGCTATGGTCCCTCCTCATAAGCCTCCTCCACATCAACATGGTCCACACAGTCCTCATAACCTGCAAAATCTGGTAGTTGGGGGGAGAGAGAGGGGAGGGGGTCAGTACACTAAGGTACTGGTAAGCAGCCCCTACCTGAGAAGCCACCAAACAGCAAACAAGCAAAACAACATGCTCTTCATGCGCAAACAACATGCTTTTTAAAAGCGGTAAACACAAAGTCATGCTCAAAAGCTAGTAAAACAAATGACTCTCCTAAGCCACAACTCTTGCATCTTTCTATACATCTCGCTAACCACTCAAGCTCCACGAGCTCACTCAACGCTCATATTTAGCCCTCACATGACTCTCCAAGACTGATCCTTCGAGTCGCACTGTCCCCTGACCATTTGTACCCAGGGCCACAATGCTCTCTACGGAGCTCGGCGTTCGACCCTTGACCATTTGTACCCAAGGCCTCGAACTGTGCATTGCCCCTTGAGCATTTGTACCCAAGGCGCACCAATGACTTAGCAAAGTATTGGCCCTTCCCCAGGCGCCCAACACTTGCTTTCTAGACTCATCACACCGACCCTTGACCATTTGTACCCAAGGCCTCGATGCTCCTCTTAAACCAATTGGTGACGTGCCACCCCTCGACCATTTGTACCCGAGGTGCACTGACACTCACCCAACTTTCCTTTCTTTCACACTTTAGGTCCCTGACCTATATCTCACATCTACTAGAATGCATATGCCCTGCAACATGCTTCTAGACTCATGCACCATGCCCACTAAGCATTATACATGTGACCACATCTCTCAACTCATGCTTGACTCACGAATGCAAAATAGAGCCAACAAGCTTTACATCAAATCAACACACAACAACAGTCATGCTTTCAACGAAATCATATATATATACATATATTTAGAGAAGCAATTATCATGAGAGTAGTTATAAAGCAAGTAAACATTCAGCATGCATCACACAGTCAAACAAACTTCAGCAAGTAAGAACTACTTACTATAAGCGCTCCTAAGCAACCTAACAACCAACAGGACGATCCGGAAGAGCCTAAGGAGCTCAAACTACAAGCAATGATTACCAAGGGTTAGGAAATAGATTAAAGCACCTAATAGACTTGAGAAAAAGGGACTAGAGGTGCTGGAATTTACCGTTCAGCGTCCAAATGACCTCGAACACGTGCTGTCCAGCAACCTAAGTGATTCGAAACCACTTGACTAGAGTCCTTTGACAATGGGTGTTCGAGTTTAAGGCTCGACGGGCGATGGGTCACAAAACAAAGATGATTTCGAACCCAAGACGGCTCCGTGCAGCACTGGAAAAACAAGAATTCAACCACGAAACTTAGTTTAAACACCGAACGAGAGTGGGTAATCTAAATTTGAGTTCCACAAAGTATGGGCAACATTGAAAACTTACCAAGAGAGCCCGAACATGCCAGAACAGAACTTAAACCAGCCCAATCACGTCCAAAACGCCTGAACCACAAAGATTCAGCCTATTATTCTCTAATCTGGCCGAACACAAGAGAAAGAGTGATCGATTAAAGGTTGCAGCGATTGAAATTGAGCGGTTACAAGAGGGAAAAAGGAAGCTTACGCCACGAGTTGGAGAAACAACGCTCGAAATTGTGGGTGTTGGTCGACGCTCGAGAGGACGGAAGCGAGTGCTGCAAAGGAGACGAACCAACGCCAGAGGAGGAGCTCCGATGAAGACCCACGACCGCGACACCTACCCACACGCGCGCCGATGAAGAAAAGAGAGAGACGAAGGCTTCGCGAGCCTTGCTGCCGGCGAACGAACACGCGAGAGGGAGGGAGAGATCGACGAAGATGAAGCCCTCGGGTGCTGGCGGCGCAAGAAGAAAACGAGAAGGGGGGGGGGGGTCGTGCGGCTGCTGCTCACGAAAAGGAGGAGGAAAAAGAGATTGAGAGGGGGGCGGCTGCTACGAAAAGAAGGAGGGAAAGGGAGATTATTTTAGGGTTTTCTTTTTCCCTGATTTCCTTATTCTTTTCTTTTAAAAAGAACCCAAGGGTAGAAATCCCAATTTAATTAGGAATAAGGTCTTATCTAGGATTTTATTTAAAAACCCTAACTTAATTCCTAAAAGATTTGGGAGGGACAATAACCCGATTGATAAAGGGTTTGGGTCTTTTGATATTTAAAATAAATATCAAATATTAAACCTCTAACCTTGGGAAATTTAAAGATTTAATTTGAAAATCTCTTTCCCCTAACTAGTCGAGATTTAATTTAATGACCCAAGGCTAAACTCTAATTCTAATTTTCCAAATTAGAATAAGAACGCCCAATAAATCCCAAAACGGCTCGATTCCGAAATGCGGGGCGTTACACATTCACATATGAATGGTGTATGGCGGTCGTTGGAATGAGATTAATAATTATATTGATTATTATTCATGAAGGAATGTCGTTCACTAATTTGATTGAAGCTGTAACCCAAAAGTTAGGACTTGTGTGTTTCCTTAGGATCATTCATATAAAATATAATCTCTGTAACAGAAACCATCTGATATATTATTATCTAAACCATCAGTTCAACCATCATTTTGTTGTATATAAACAATCTGATATATTATATAAACCTCCAACTAAGAGAACAATAACCCAATAACGCTACTAAATTAACAATATTCCAATAACACAGATGATTATATATAAACCAGATTATATATTATATAAACCCCAATGACACAACTAAGAAAATAATAACATACATAAGTAAACAATAACCCCCTGTTCGTTATATATAAGTCATTATTTATTGGAGTAAGAACCCTGAATGATTTTTATAAACTCACAACTAAGTAAACAATGACCCAATAACCAAAGAAGAAAACAAACGGTATATTTTGTATAAACCACATAACAAACCCAAATTTACCTTCCGTGAATGAACTCCAACCGGCAGCAACCAAAACAATACGACAACCACCCCCAAAAAAAAGAAGAAGAAGAAGAAGAAGAAGCGTCAACCGACAGAGGCGTTGACGTCAGCCAACGAAGGGAGCTTGAAATGGTGCTCGGAGGATGAGACGGCAGGTACGACGGTGAGAGAGTGATTGGTCGACGTGAGCGTGAATGAAGGGTGAATGATAAATAAATACCAGGTTGTATATTGTATCATAAATATATATTTAGAAGTTTTATCATATAAACCTCATTATATAGTATATATACGTCATGGTTTATATAGTTCACAGGTAAATTTTCAACATTATTTGTATCATTTGCCAGCAAATTAATAAGAAACCATCTTTCTATCATTCAAATGCAATTCTCTAAATAAATTTAAATTTAAAAAAATGCACAACCCTATATATAGTCATTATAATAAAGCCCATGAATACATTTTTCAGTCTGGGATTATTAATAAGCCATGAAAGTCATATATTCGAATGTACCATACGTATAAAATATAATCTCCCTATAATTTGTGTCAATGAATACAACCATTTGATCGTTATATATAAACCATCTAATATATTATATAAACCCACAATTAAGTAAACAATGATGGTTAAATATAAAACAATGATATATTATATACACTCAAACTTAAAATATATAAACATCACGAAAAAGAAAACAGATAGTTAATTAAATAAAGAAAATATAATTTTTGCATTTTGAGTATTTAACCGGTGGAAAGGTTGCGTGGAGGATGATGGAGAGGTATTAATTTTGGCGATTTGAAAGTAAAATGGAGAGAATTGAGGAGTTTTTTTGGGAGGGAGGATGAGAAGAGATTAATTGAAGGTAATTATTATGGAGGAGATATTCTAGGAAAAAAATTGGATTCTTTTAATTAATTGTCTTTATTTTATGTATTTAAATATAATATAATGGGTATTGGTGTAAATATACCTCTATTTTGGCTTGGCTTAGAACAAAGTTGATATTCTTTTCAAAATTAGACATTTATGAAATTTTGGTTCCAATTTGGTCTATCGTAGTTAACCCTTAAATTAAACTAAACTGAGTGGCTTCTTGTAATTTTAGTGAAAGGTAGTCAAGTTAAACCCTAATTCCTCTTCCATGTTAGCTGCATGTCAAACCCAAGCCACCAGTTTAGTCAAGTCGCCAAAATTGACTACCTTTTGGAGATGGGAATGGGCAAGGGTTTCTAATACCCTTGTTTGTTTCAAGATTTCTGTGGTGGGCCCAGGAAATAATGCATTCTCAGGCATCATTTATGCCCATAAGCAAGTTTTCTATGCCCTTGCAAAAGCATGGGTTTTCTCTTTTCCCATCTCTTCTTTTTTATTTTTATATGCAATTTTATTTTGAATATAGTTAATTAATTAACTAATGGATACTAAATTTAAAATAATATAATAAATTATTTAATTAGATTAAATAATAATTTGTCAAGAATTTCATTTTTTTAAACAAATACTTTTTTCTAGGACTTTTAAACAAGTACTTAGTCCAAGTTTATTAAAGAGATGTAATTACATATTTACTAAAATTATAATTAACTAGTCAATATCATCGAAAATATATTTAATTATTGAATTAAAATCATTTAAATGAATTTAGTATAAAAATTCATTTTTCAATAATTATAATTAATTACTTATCGATTATTTATAATCAATTAATTACTTTTTTAAATTTCCTTATAATAAATAAATAATCATATTATTATTAAATATTTATCTAATTAATTTTATGGATACAATATATTAAATTATTGTACTTAAAGATATTTATTAAAAAATTAATTAAATAATTTTAGTTTGTTAAATTAACATAGTTTATCCCATTAAAATCATTTCATGATTATTATTTCATTAATTTTTATTAATAGTTTGAATTAATTTTGATTATTTTATTGATTAATTTATTAAAATTACATAAAGTTTACCTGATTAATTCTAAAAAATAAATACAGACATAATTTGTTCTTATAAAATCCTGATGACATTCCCATGCACAACCAAACACAGTTATCTTTGATTCCCAGCAATCTTATTCCCAGGCATAGTATTCTCAGGCATCATGTATTCTGAGGCATCTATAAAACCTTAAACCAAATGGGCCCCAAGTCTTCTTCTCTTCTTCTCCTTATCGTGCAGCGCCTCTAGTCTCGCCTCCTCCGTCTGCTTCATCTTGTCGTGAAACACAACTCCAGCGTCTCCTCCTCGTGTAGCAGGTCGTCGGCGTCGTCCTCAGCGAGCAGTGGCAGCAGGGTGTTCGGGGGTTGTTTTCAGCGGCGGTGGGTATTGTGTCCGTGGGTTTCTTTTCCCATCACTCGATTTCTCTCTCTCTCTCTCTCTAATCCTCTCTTTCACGCTCAAATGTCTCACGGTTATTTTCTCTCCTCGAGCAGCAAAGACTTCAGGCACGCAGACAAATCGGCGACGATGTTCCTCGTCTTCAACTTATTTGTGACAGCGTGGGTATTTCTTCCTTGTGTGTTTCGGAAATTCAAATGGCCGCGCGTCCCTTCAAGTAATCAAGTTTTTCCGAAACACGCAAGGAATGTCAAATTTGTTCCTAATTTACTTGACTTATTTTAAATGTCAAGTTTGAGATTAGGACTGTGAATCACGCGTAGTGCAGAGGGCAATTTTGTAATATACTTTATAATTAGGGGCAAAATTGTCATTTGGCCATCATCTAGGGCCATCATCTTCACGTTAGGGCTGTGATACATGATTCGCACCAGCGAGAGAGTGAAGGAAAGCACGACAGTGGGTCTCGATCATCGACATTAGGGCTTGTTTTTGCTGTGAGAATCTTGATCTCGCGTCGGAGAAGGAGGCTGTCGTGGGTGAATTTTACTCAGTATGGTTCTAGGTACCAAATTAGTGTCAACCTACCAATAGTTTGTGAAATAATGAATTTTACTCATTATGGTTGATTTAACCAAGCTGCACACAAGTGTCGTTTGACCTACCAATCATTTACTTGTTCAGCAAATTTTGTTAAGCAAAATCATCTTTAAAGTTATAGATCTCAAGAACTTGGATGTTCCTCTTCGAGCTATATTATACAGGTGAGAAGTCTCATGAGATCTTTGTTATTTATATTTTAACTTTTGCCATTAATGTTAATTGATAAATCTTTTAATTTTCTCCTTGTAGTTGTTAGGGGAGGCAAAGAAATTTTTGTAGTTTAACATATATCGGAAGAAGTGAATTCTTAATTTTACATGGGCCTGCATCATAACTCGAACTCCTCCATTGACGGTCAAGATGGACACTATGAATTTATTGGTGTTTTTGAGGTAGACTTATTCTTTTTCCTTCATTGTTTCTATGAATCATTTGAACTTGTTTGTAGTTCGTTCGTCAGGGGGGTTTCTTCCACCTCACTCTATAGGATGCAGATTTGATATGATATTTATTTTTGGACAAACTGCTTTTTGAAAATTTTGTGGGTCGAATTGAGCTTAAAAGAAGAGTTAGACAAACTTTGTGCCTCTATTACTCAATTTTGTTGTTGTATTAGGGATAAAGTAGTGTTATTAGACAAACAATGAGGTAGTTTAGTAGTAGCTGTAGTGCTTGTATGAGCTAATTATGACATGTAATTTTGGTTATATTTGTAAAACTTGAAGGGATAAGGCTTCAGAATATTACAAAGTAAAAAGGGGATCTCAACAAAATTATCTTGCTTACATTATTGCTTACAAAATTATCACTTGAAGGTGTTTAAGTTGTGGATGTTGGAGCACAAAAAGACTTGCAAGGGTCGGAAAGAGATGTTCTTTAGGTTTGAGATATTCATTGAAACTTTGCAGTACATTGAGGAGAAGAACAATGAGCTAGAAAGCTATCAACGGGGTTGAGTAAATTTGCGGACTTGAAATTTTATGAGCTTTAACAAATTTAACATATAATGACAGGGAAGGCTAGGTAATTGCGCAAATGCCATTGAAATTGAACATGTTCTTAAAGTACACCACTACAAATTTGACTTTTCATGACATTGAAAAAATGTCAAAAACGTATTTCTTGACATTTTTTTCGAGTCATTGAATCGACCCTCAAGAAAGCTCAATTCATGACGATTTAGGAGAAACTGTCACAAATATATTAATTATGACATTTAAAAACTGTCAAACCACAATTTTTTCTTGACATAATTTTAACGTCACCATAATTTGTTTAATGACAATTTTACAATATCATTAAAAACCTAATAAAAACTAATTTATTGTCAAGAAATATATATTAATGACAGTTCACTACCATCAATAAAAAAATTATAATGACATTTTTAAATTGTCACGTTAATTTTTTTCCTGACAATTCTACAATGTCAACAAAAAATATGACATGATAGTTTTCAATGTCACAAAAAAGCTTATAATGACGATGAATAGTTGTCACCCAAAATTTTTTTATGACTCTGATTAACCATCATAAATAGTAATATATCACTATTTATGTATTTCTCCCTTTATCAACCTATACACAATAAAATCCCAAAAGTATTTTTACACAACAACTAACTCAACGAACATAAATTTAATTAATAAAATATAATTGTGTATATACATGAAACTTTCTGTCCATCCACAAATCACATCAAATGATTCAATTTACAAAGAAAAAGTAAAATTGCTAAACAAAATAAGTACACAACTCTAAAATATTTCAACTTTGAACTAAAGACCGACCAAATGAACTGGAGAGATGGTCAAAGGCGTGTTTGTTATAGCTACCTCCTTAAGCCTCGTGTCATATGTTGACTTTCTCAAATACATTGATTGGTCGATATTCAAATGTCCTCAAAGATGAGTCCACTAAGCATAGAGCTGCCTACTCCCTGGTAGTTTAAATACAGATAAGTGTTAGTTATTGAAAATACTGACGATATCATAGCTAATACTCAGGGTCCAACAGAATCATCTTGAATTTAGAATGATTTGGAAATCTAATGTTTGAAGCATGGAAGGTTAGTGCTAAATTGCAATGAATCAAAACAACAGAAGCCTTCACAATATATTACTACATGTAGCCTCAACATCATTTAAGAAAAAAAAATAAATCATGAGATAACTCACCAATCGAGATGCATAGCCAAAAACACGACAGTAAATGGTTGATTCACCACAGCGTCCCCTCCTTGTTTCAATAAGCTGCATGCAAGAGCGATTGAAATTGAAACCTATTTAGTTATATATAAACTTCTAGATTACATAAAGAAAATTGAAACCTATTTAACCTTTTGGCATGAATTACAGCTGCAAGTGTGAAAAGAACCAAGAAAAGAGAGAAAAACCAAAAAGGAAGAATATGAAATACACTGATTCTAACATTCACCAACCCACCAAAAACCTCAAACATGATAATTTCGAGTGGGAGCAAATTTTGTCCAACCAAAATATTAGTGGTTGAACAACAAGGTGTGAATGTAAATAGTCACTTGATGAGCCGAATCAGAAACATAACAAAAGAAGAGAACTTAGCTACATGTTGGGCAATCAAAGTAAAAATAGAATTATACCTATTATATTGGCAATAAAACAAGACAATCAAGCTAAAACCTTACCTGCACAGTAACATGGCCATCACTTACATCTCTATGGCGTGAAGAGCCCCATCAATTTCCATATGCTTAAATAGTCGAAAGCAAAAAAACAGCTAGTTAGTAAATTGGATTTCTTAAAAGTTGGATGCATACCCTTTATTCAAATTTTGAAAAGCACTAGATAAGTGTGTAAGCGGCAAACAGAAACCTCAGGAGATAATCAACTTTGTTTCCTTGAAAATTTATTTACTCAAATCAGACCAAAACTTGAGCAATCCAAAGGCATACTAATTACAAGGAGTCGAGGAAACAACAACAACAACTCATCATGACACAGTTTCTTCAGTCAACCTAGCGATGACTTATAATTCTGTTTAAAGAACAACCATAACCGCAATTGAATCAGCAAAGAAAAAGCTCTGCATGCATGCAAAGGAAAAGTTGAAGGTTTATGTTATGGTTTCTCAGATGATCCTTTGCAAACAAGTTTTGGGCTACCCTCCTATCCCCCCTTCAACTGGCAGGTGACTTTCCTGCAAGGTATTAGAGGCTTCATTGACTTGACCTATCGTATATATTCTGATTTGGGCTTCTCTTCTTTGATTCTACTTCAACGTCTATTTTTGCAATCATCTTGGCATTCCACGAAATTAAGAAGTCATCCAATAATATACAAAAGCTAAGTAGTAGATCTCCAAATATCAAGGACAAGATCTAACTACATTGTTACTTCTAATCCACAACCCAGCAACTAGGAAGATATAACTACATTGTTACTTCTAATCTAGGTATTCAAAAGATCATCATTTGGCAATAAAGTCCAAACTCTTCATGGATAATGCAATCATCATAGAACGACTCAATGAAGTATTACTATCACGAGTTAATGGATTGGAGACCAAAAAAAAATTGGTATTATCATTGTGATGAAGAAAATAAGAGTTTAAATAGTGACTAGTAGTAGATTGACTAGCAAAACAAGAAAAAACTATTTTTAAGGACATGGTGTCGTGAACGTAACAAGCAACCAAATAAGAAAATCCAAGAAGAAACGATTGGGTTCAACAACGAAAGAAAGCAATCTAACAGGAAAAAAAAAAGCAAAAAGCAAAATGAATCTAATACCATATCAGAATGTGAGAGTGTAGTAAAATATTTCCTTCATTAAACCATGCACCATTTTAGGTATACACATGGATAAAACAAGCTCAAACAAAATCTATTCCTCTCTTGACCATCCCCAATGGTTGTAGCATAGAAAATACTAAAAAGCATAAAAAGATTGGTCGATCCTTCAAATAAAATTTTCAATTGAAAACAATGTAATATTTACAAGTTCAGCCACAACCACAATGTAATTATCATTTAAGAATGTTGTTTCAAGTAGATTCTCATTATTATTATGTGCTTCAAGGAGATTGACAAATACTCTTCAAACACATTTTTCTTTGAGCACACAAACTCAAAAATTTACCACAGCAACAAACTAAAACACATATTCTCAACCCAAAACACACCATTTCAAAACATCTTTCCTCTCTGTCCAAAATGGAGCTTTACTCAGATCAAGTAAATGGCTATATGCAAATTGGTTATTTCTGTAAATTTCATATAGCAGCTTGGTTCATAAAAAAAACCCCAAACTCTGGACACAAGAAATAATTCAGCTACAAGGTGGAGATTGCCGACTGACTTACACAGTATAATAAAAATGATGCAAGTAATTTTGGATCTGAAAATGGAAACAAAAGATTCAAATACAAAAACTAAAAATGAAATCAGATCTCTCTCCCCCTCAAATGGATAAGGCAAAAGCAGAGAAATTTTACTAAGCACGTTGAAAATTAAAAAAATTCAGACATCAATACACAAAAGAAAATGAAAACTATGATTATGAAGTTGAATTAGCTTAAACCATGAGGTACAACCAGCTAATTATCTCATTTAAAATTCCAGCTTCAGGAAAAACCAAACAAAAACACTATAAACTTGAAGATGGTGTAGGTAGTCATTCAAATAATCTAAACAAAGAGTAGTTGGCGAGCTGGCTCCCAAGAACTACCTCAAAAGTATTTGCATTTAAATGAAAAGTTACCAGTCTGCTGAATCGAAACCCACGACGACGAGACCCACGCAACACTGAACAAAGACCCACGTTGGAGTCTAAAGAGCCCTTGAACGAAGACCCACGACAGTCTCCTTCTCTGAGACTCACTCCGGTGCGAAATGAAGACTCAAGAAACTGGCCTCTGAAACCAAGATCGAAAGCAAAACATGACCCGCGGCGTTTCTTTCCCTCTTTATTTGTCTTGCGTTTTTCCCTCTCTTGTTCAAATCGTGGACCAGCCCTAAAACTTGAAGATAGACAACAAAATTACTATAATGCCCCTTCCTTATTTAATTATTTTTAATTAATGACAGTTAATTGAAGTCATAGATTCATGACATTGAAAAACTGTCATAAATTTCCGAAAATACGAAAAATTCCGTCTTTTCCCGCCAAAAACGTGCCCCAACCATTTATGACAGTTTTTTTCTCCCTTCCCTTTATTTGGTTTAACTATGGTGTCATGGAATGTCAATTTTGTAGTAGTGGTAGTTAGTTGGATTTAATTTAGATGAGATATCTTCTAATTATATTCAAGGTGGGAGTGGACAATTTCACCTACATAGGATTCTCGTTTGGTATTTTCGGGACGTAGCCTTAAGACCTAAAGTGTTCAATATTTTCATCAAAGCTAATCATATTTTTAATATTCATGACTTCAAAATTTTCTTCTGGAACTGAGCACAAATAGTTGATATATTGCATCTTATTGTGCATTCAAGTTTGATTGATTGTTTTATTTTTTGGAATGGAATAGAAACCTCCGGTGATTTTCTCCCTTTTCTAGGGGGCAAATGTCCATGTGATGGTGTTATTGCCCTTAATTGAAGTCTTCCTATTTTTTATTATATTATCGGTATAGGTGTTGCCTTGCTTGACTGAATTTATTGTTCCCAAGCCATTTCAATCAGATTTGTCATCCCTCTTCGCCCATCTGTGTAGTGAATCCTAGTTTTTACTAACCTCTAATTACTTTGGTCTATTTGTAATTCATGCTATTTTGTCATGAAGAAAAGTATTAGTTCTGTTGTGCATAGGGTAGAACTTTGAATTTTTGCTTACCATGCATGAGGAAACATTGTTTTTAAGAATTCTGTAGCACTTGATGTGATCGTTTGATGGGCATTTTTTTTTATAATTAAAATTGCTTCTTTATGTAGGATCCATAAAGAACATATGCAAGCCAAAACGTTGGAAGCATCCTCAGCTAATAACAAGGTCTCAACTCACACAACTAGGGGATGAGTTTTGGGACATTGCACCTCACTATGGTGGTCGAAAAGGTACTTGTCTCTAGCTAATTTTTGCCAGTGTAGTCTTCATGGTTTCATAGAGGTTATCTGAACCAACAATACTATTTGTTGTCTCTAGCTGTTTTATGATTCTAAATTGCTGGTACTAGGATTTTGAAGCTTTGACCCCAATCTATTTACAAGAATACATTTTTAAATGTAAATACTATTTTGTATTTTGATAAGAGTATTTATTTTGAAGGTGCTCCAATATTTTTGTCACTACATCCAGTCCTGTGAATCTAAAAACATTGTTCGATTTTGTTTGCAAGGGTCTCAATGCACTTGAATATAAGGTAATAATGTTTTATGTGTTGTTTGTATGGCATGCCTTCTAATATAACTCTTGAATTTGATGAAAAAACTTATTACAAAAAATTAGTCGAGGTGCACGCAAGCTGGCTCACTTTAAAAAAAGTTTTAGAACTATACCATTTTCACATTGGTTGCTTAGGGTAACCAATTTGCCTTGATTCTGCACGAAATTGATCCATGTTCTGTTTCTGTGTCGATGTGAAACTCTTCAAGTTGTGTCCGATTTGGCAATCGGGGATACTTCATCTTCTTCGTCGTCGACTCAGAACCTTCACCATAGTGGTCGTGGCCCTAGCGAAAGAAACTCAACGACGTCGAATGATATGAAAGTGCCATCGTCTTCCAAGATGGTGTCCTGTGGCGAAGTCACTATTGCCTCCTCACCGTCGACTTCGAGGTTGAAGTATTTTAGAGTTATGTACTTATTTTGTTTAGCAATTTTACTTTTCCTTTGTAAATTGGATCATGGATATGATTTGTGAACGGATGGAAAGTTTCATGTATTATACACTGTTCTTCATTTTGGAATTGTCCAAATGGAGTTGATAGTTGTAATTTTGGAATTGTTTATATGGAGGTTGATACTTTTGTAATGTTGAAGATATGAATTTTATTGAAGTTATTGGCGGAAATTTAGTTGATGGATCTTGAATGTGTATTGTTTATTTGATTGATCAATATATCAAATTGTTGGAATGCAATGCAGGATATTCAAGAAAATGGGGAACAACTATTATAATTGAAAATAAAAATCACAAACAAACATGACATGTAAAATGTGTCAGAAACTTATTAAATTGACATTTTTGAAATGTCAAGATAAAGTACTATTTGACACGTTAAGTCTGTCAAGTTCTAACAAAAATGATATTTAATAAATGTCAAAAAATCTATATACATGACGCTTTTAAAATGTCAACGCTGTTAATATTCTTGACATTTAAAAAACATCAAGGAAAGAATATCTTGACGCTTCTCGTTGGTCACATTTTCAATACCTTATTCTTGACAGTGGTTCTCTCGACGCTTTTAAAAGCGTCAAGAGTATTAAAATTTGACATTCTAAAAGCATCAAGTAATACCGTTTTTGTAGTAGTGCTAGTCTCTAGTTTACTTGCCTTACCCGATTGACCCACACAACACTCTAGTTTGCATAGGTTGGGGATAGGTAATCACCCTAACCAAAACATTTCATGAACCCAGTTATGTCCTTAGGGTTAGAAACCTGAATGATTGTTCCAGTTAGGTCCCTATGATGTTAAGACCCAAATTCCAGTTTCATGCTATTAGATTTCATGTTATCAGATCTCATGATATCAGTTTTAGCCCTTAAGTGGGTTACTTACTGAGTATATTCTTACATACTCACCCATGCTACATGACTTTCCTTTTCAGGTGGTACTTAATGACATCAGGCGAGTGGCGAGGGTAGTGACTTGGTTAGGCTATGGGATGCAACTGCAAATCATGTTCCTAGAAGTTTAGGACCGAGTTTCCTAGTTTTAGGTTTTCAGATGTTTTTAATATTCAATTTTATAAAAATTGTTTATCATTATTTTTTATTGATCGTTTAATGTAAATGACTTACGCTTTTGGGCCCAATTTATTAAATAAAAGACTTTTTTTACTTATAGTCTCTTCTGCTCTATTTTTTTTTTCTATTTTTTTAACTCTTTAGATTGATTTTAATGAATTATAAAAAATTGATAATTAATGAGAAAAATGACACTTTAGTTTTTTTTTTTAAAAAAAAAGACGACACTTTAGGATTTAAATTAAATATATTATTAACTATTGATAATTAAATGTAAGTGGGAAAAATAAAATAAATAGCCATTTAGGACTCTAATTTTTTTTTTTAATTCTATTATTAATTCTAGTTAAGTGTAAAATCATACCTTTTTAGAATTAATTGATAGAAATAAATAGGCAAAACTATTTATATCCCATCTCTTCATATTTCGAGTTTCTTACATTATTATTAATTTAAGTTATTAAAAATTAGAAATGACATGCTTAGCAATTTAAATTTAAAAATAAACAAAGAGCATAATGGTCTAAAAATATTTTTCTCAACAAAAAAAATAATAATTTCATGTATATATGTCATTTTGGTATGATCAATGATGTGACATGCAATTAGGGTTTTGGAAAGTTATCTAAAACTTGGCCATTAGGTTGTACAAAGAGGATAATGATGAATAAATTTTAGCCTCTAAGCTTTTTCTGTCAAGTTTAGCCAAGAGCTTCTTGATTCATTTGCAATTTTTGTCTTGAGTTGCATGTCAAGAACATTCAAGTATGATTGATCATCCTATCTTGTGGAGTGTTCGACTCTTAGACAGAGAACTTGATCTTTGTCTAAAGAGCTTTGATCTTGAGGCAATCCGTGTCTAACCTAATCCTTAGGGTTGAAATCGAATCAGTTTGGAGGTTTTAGTCTTTGTGAATTAGGAGTTCATATACCCAAAGGGTTCTTAATTCTAATTTGCTAGGGTTTTCATATCATTTGGTATCAGAGCTTAGGCTCAAGATATATCATGTGAGTCTTATCAGCTTCTTTTGATTGAGTCAAAAATTGCATCTTTAGGAAGCCTATTTGTTTGATTTCTTTGTTGAATATAGTTCCATATTTTGGTTGTTTGTGTTCTTATGTTACGAAGAAAAGTTTAAAAACAAAATTCTATTCCAAACTTGATGGATACTTTGCCAAACATTTGATCATTGAAGTTTCTCAGTGATGGTTGGTTGATCCTCTTTGTTTCGCTGATACTTATGTGTTTGATTGGAACTTACGATTTTTTTAAAAGGAAAAAAAAAAGAACCCGATACAGTCCGATGTTTAGTGACACAGTGAAGCCAGCGTTTACAAGCTAAGGTGTTAATCAGCGTTTCTAGATTTATGTTTTAATTCGTGGTTTCAGGTATCCCAAAAAAAAAACTATGGTTCTCGTTACAACGGTGTGAGACTACATTAATCGATGGAAAATTGAAGTGTTTGAAGCATGATGTGGGTGATAAGCAGTGAACAAATTGAAGCGGTTAAAAGACGTTGAAGAACAAAAAAAAAAGGAGAGGAAGGAGAGAATTGATACCCAGGTAGTGTGTTCGATGTTGTGGGAGAGAATTAATAGCATTCACCGTTTCTGTTCCTTGAAATAAGGAGGCAGTGAAGAGAATTGAATTTTTGGAGTAGATGAAGCACGCACTTGGAAATTGAAGCAAGCAGCTGAAGAAGATTCATTGTATTCTTTTGCTTTCACAATTTGATTGTAAACAAGCATGTGGAATTGTAGCTGGTGAAATTTTATAAGTTATAAGCAGGTGAAACTATACAAGATAGTATAAAGCAAGTTAGCTGACTTTTCAGGTGAGATTTTCTTGTCCTAGTTTGTTGGATCTTGAACATTGGGTTTTTGATCCTTAGTTTTCTTATTTTTATTGGTTCTGCTTGTTTCTTAGTTTGAGTGTCAACACTTCATGTAAATCTCACTTTTGTGTTCAAGGCTTGCTCCTTAAGTACTAGATATTGCAAACTCTTGGTTACTTGTTTCCCATTTTGTGAGAGTTTATATATTTGTAAAGGAGTGTTACATCTTCGAGTGACCATTCATCTTTTGAGTGAAACACACGAGGGGGATTGATTGTGAGGTCCAACTTTCTTTATGCTAACATATTTTTGCAGCCATGTCTACACAAAGAAGAACTCCAAGAAATGACCATCATGTTGACCAAAACATGCCTCCATTGTTCTTTCGGAGTATTTCAAATCCAGAGGAGTACCTTCTTTGGGTGGAGGAAATTGATGTCATATTTGATCACCACCACTGTAGTGAAAAGGAAAAGGTAAAACTTATTGTTTAAACATTTGAGGATTATGCCCTAACGTGGTGGAATAACTTGATCCATAATCCTAACTTAGAGGTAATAAGAAATTACAGAGACATTAAGAGAAAATAATTGTTGTGTGTTGATCCAACGTTCCCATCATGATCATCTCGAGTCTTGAGCCTTGGATTCCCGATCAAATCCTCCCTCCTCTCATTTTTACTCACTCTTTCCTCTCTATTGAGTTAGGGGAAAACCCCTCGAATTGGATTGCCCTCAAGGAATGGGAATTGGTCAATTTATAGAGGCCAAAGGTGAACCTTTCTTGCTACCCAAGTCAAGCAGCGTCGAGATGCTGATGTCTTAGCGCCTTGACGCTGTGACATAATCAACTTGCTACCCAATCCAACCAGTGTCGAGACGTTCTAAGGACAACGTCTCGACGCTGGCCCTTCGAGATGCCTCACTTGGACGCTAATTTGGACTTCAATTCTTCATTCTTTTGGACTTTTCGGCCTTAATATCAATTGCTTTCTTCTTTATTCTTCATTTATGGTCCAAAGCCTCCAATTTGATCCGAATTTGAGTAAAATTTTCGATTTTGCTTCACAAGCTCGATTTTCTATAATTTTAAACATAAAAAGACATTAAAACTCATGATTTACACTCAAAACTAGCTAAAATAACTAGGAAATAGATAGCATAATTGCATGCTATCAGCTTCCCCGCACCCAGAAACCACCACCACAACCTGCGAGGGGAGAACCCTCCACTCCTCGATCAAAGAAGACTCCTACAAAGTAGCTGAGAGTGGAAAGACAGGTGGAGCCCAACGCTAACACACAGGCCTGCCTAATCATTATGAAGGAAAGGGTCCTGATGTGCAAGAAAGCATTCTCCACCAAGACGGGACCTCTCCCAGCCTTTATAGAAGATATTTTGCGCATGTATGGTTGGGACCGACTAAGCAAGGAGCCGAAAGCAGCCTCCATCCCCCTAGTACGAGAATTTTATGCTCAGATTGGGGAGGAGATGCAGACGGTCATGTTTTTGAGAGGCCAGGTGGTGGAGTTCTCGGCGAAGCAAATCAATTAGGTTTATCGATTGCCATCCTTATGTTATCCAGCAGGAAACATGGCCATAGAGGAGCCAACGACCGAGCAGCTGACAGAGGCCCTATCTTTGGTGGCCCATGAGGGAGTCCAGTGGCAGGAGTCTAGGACAGGGATCAGGACTCTCTTATTTGGAGATTTGAAGCTAGAGGCAGCAGTCTGACTTTACGTGATCAAGAATAGAATCATGCCTACAACGCATGACACGACCATATCTCAAGAGCGTGTCATGTTATTGTAAAACATGTATAAAGGCCTGGATCTCAACCTTGGCCGAATCATGTGGACAGAGATCCTAGCTTGTAGTCACAAGAATGTGGGGAGGCTGTTCTTCCCAACCTTGATCACAAAACTATACAGGCTTACAAGAGTTGAGCCTGAGGAGAATGAAGAAAAGGAGGTCGTCAGGACTTCAATTGATTTGAGCTTAATCAAGAAGCTCATCACAAACTCCCAACAGAAGGTGACCTCCCTTGAGAAAAAAGGGACATCAAGTTCCCCCTGCAACCCAAGCCTCTCAACATCCTCTAGAAACTGCCACAACGACTGATGCATCAAATGCGACTGCAATCCAACAGCCACCTGTAGCAACTTCTGATGCAGCAGAAAAAGAAGATGTGGTCGCAAATCAACCGCAAGCTCCAGCCCCTCAGTCACAAGTTCTCCCACAACATCCTGAAGACAATATAGTGGAGCTAAGGAAAGACTTAGTTGGAGCCCAACGCTAACACACAGGCCTGCCTAATCATTATGAAGGAAAGGGTCCTGATGTGCAAGAAAGCATTCTCCACCAAGACGGGACCTCTCCCAGCCTTTATAGAAGATATTTTGCGCATGTATGGTTGGGACCGACTAAGCAAGGAGCCGAAAGCAGCCTCCATCCCCCTAGTACGAGAATTTTATGCTCAGATTGGGGAGGAGATGCAGACGGTCATGTTTTTGAGAGGCCAGGTGATGGAGTTCTCGGCGAAGCAAATCAATTAGGTTTATCGATTGCCATCCTTATGTTATCCAGCAGGAAACATGGCCATAGAGGAGCCAACGACCGAGCAGCTGACAGAGGCCCTATCTTTGGTGGCCCACGAGGGAGTCCAGTGGCAGGAGTCTAGGACAGGGATCAGGACTCTCTTATTTGGAGATTTGAAGCTAGAGGCAGCAGTCTGACTTTACGTGATCAAGAATAGAATCATGCCTACAACGCATGACACGACCATATCTCAAGAGCGTGTCATGTTATTGTAAAACATGTATAAAGGCCTGGATCTCAACCTTGGCCGAATCATGTGGACAGAGATCCTAGCTTGTAGTCACAAGAATGTGGGGAGGCTGTTCTTCCCAACCTTGATCACAAAACTATACAGGCTTACAAGAGTTGAGCCTGAGGAGAATGAAGAAAAGGAGGTCGTCAGGACTTCAATTGATTTGAGCTTAATCAAGAAGCTCATCACAAACTCCCAACAGAAGGTGACCTCCCTTGAGAAAAAAGGGACATCAAGTTCCCCCTGCAACCCAAGCCTCTCAACATCCTCTAGAAACTGCCACAACGACTGATGCATCAAATGCGACTGCAATCCAACAGCCACCTGTAGCAACTTCTGATGCAGCAGAAAAAGAAGATGTGGTCGCAAATCAACCGCAAGCTCCAGCCCCTCAGTCACAAGTTCTCCCACAACATCCTGAAGACAATATAGTGGAGCTAAGGAAAGACTTAGTTGGAGCCCAACGCTAACACACAGGCCTGCCTAATCATTATGAAGGAAAGGGTCCTGATGTGCAAGAAAGCATTCTCCACCAAGACGGGACCTCTCCCAGCCTTTATAGAAGATATTTTGCGCATGTATGGTTGGGACCGACTAAGCAAGGAGCCGAAAGCAGCCTCCATCCCCCTAGTACGAGAATTTTATGCTCAGATTGGGGAGGAGATGCAGACGGTCATGTTTTTGAGAGGCCAGGTGGTGGAGTTCTCGGCGAAGCAAATCAATTAGGTTTATCGATTGCCATCCTTATGTTATCCAGCAGGAAACATGGCCATAGAGGAGCCAACGACCGAGCAGCTGACAGAGGCCCTATCTTTGGTGGCCCACGAGGGAGTCCAGTGGCAGGAGTCTAGGACAGGGATCAGGACTCTCTTATTTGGAGATTTGAAGCTAGAGGCAGCAGTCTGACTTTACGTGATCAAGAATAGAATCATGCCTACAACGCATGACACGACCATATCTCAAGAGCGTGTCATGTTATTGTAAAACATGTATAAAGGCCTGGATCTCAACCTTGGCCGAATCATGTGGACAGAGATCCTAGCTTGTAGTCACAAGAATGTGGGGAGGCTGTTCTTCCCAACCTTGATCACAAAACTATACAGGCTTACAAGAGTTGAGCCTGAGGAGAATGAAGAAAAGGAGGTCGTCAGGACTTCAATTGATTTGAGCTTAATCAAGAAGCTCATCACAAACTCCCAACAGAAGGTGACCTCCCTTGAGAAAAAAGGGACATCAAGTTCCCCCTGCAACCCAAGCCTCTCAACATCCTCTAGAAACTGCCACAACGACTGATGCATCAAATGCGACTGCAATCCAACAGCCACCTGTAGCAACTTCTGATGCAGCAGAAAAAGAAGATGTGGTCGCAAATCAACCGCAAGCTCCAGCCCCTCAGTCACAAGTTCTCCCACAACATCCTGAAGACAATATAGTGGAGCTAAGGAAAGACTTAGTTGGAGCCCAACGCTAACACACAGGCCTGCCTAATCATTATGAAGGAAAGGGTCCTGATGTGCAAGAAAGCATTCTCCACCAAGACGGGACCTCTCCCAGCCTTTATAGAAGATATTTTGCGCATGTATGGTTGGGACCGACTAAGCAAGGAGCCGAAAGCAGCCTCCATCCCCCTAGTACGAGAATTTTATGCTCAGATTGGGGAGGAGATGCAGACGGTCATGTTTTTGAGAGGCCAGGTGGTGGAGTTCTCGGCGAAGCAAATCAATTAGGTTTATCGATTGCCATCCTTATGTTATCCAGCAGGAAACATGGCCATAGAGGAGCCAACGACCGAGCAGCTGACAGAGGCCCTATCTTTGGTGGCCCACGAGGGAGTCCAGTGGCAGGAGTCTAGGACAGGGATC
This sequence comes from Luffa aegyptiaca, assembly GCA_017139565.1. Classification (NCBI taxonomy): domain Eukaryota; kingdom Viridiplantae; phylum Streptophyta; class Magnoliopsida; order Cucurbitales; family Cucurbitaceae; genus Luffa; species Luffa aegyptiaca. The sequence continues at coordinate 31,949,181 of CM029398.1, read as the reverse complement.
AGGACTCTCTTATTTGGAGATTTGAAGCTAGAGGCAGCAGTCTGACTTTACGTGATCAAGAATAGAATCATGCCTACAACGCATGACACGACCATATCTCAAGAGCGTGTCATGTTATTGTAAAACATGTATAAAGGCCTGGATCTCAACCTTGGCCGAATCATGTGGACAGAGATCCTAGCTTGTAGTCACAAGAATGTGGGGAGGCTGTTCTTCCCAACCTTGATCACAAAACTATACAGGCTTACAAGAGTTGAGCCTGAGGAGAATGAAGAAAAGGAGGTCGTCAGGACTTCAATTGATTTGAGCTTAATCAAGAAGCTCATCACAAACTCCCAACAGAAGGTGACCTCCCTTGAGAAAAAAGGGACATCAAGTTCCCCCTGCAACCCAAGCCTCTCAACATCCTCTAGAAACTGCCACAACGACTGATGCATCAAATGCGACTGCAATCCAACAGCCACCTGTAGCAACTTCTGATGCAGCAGAAAAAGAAGATGTGGTCGCAAATCAACCGCAAGCTCCAGCCCCTCAGTCACAAGTTCTCCCACAACATCCTGAAGACAATATAGTGGAGCTAAGGAAAGACTTAGTTGGAGTATATGAGGGAGTAGTGCATATTTTATATGGCATATGACCAGCTTCGGGATCATGTCATAAGAAAGGTCTTCGATGAGCATGTAGAGGACCTCAACGATTATCTCCCTCCATTCCCTGAAATCAACATGGAACCACCTAGAGGCGATGGAGTCGGCCCTTCAAACGCCTAGGGGAGTTTGCTTTTCACCTTTTTTTATTCTTGTATGAATTTATTCTTTAATAGGTGATAAGAATAGGGTCCAATTATGTTTACTTGCTTTTGTTTGTTTATTTGCTTTTAGTTTGTTTTGTTTCTGTTTCTTGCATTTCATGCTTTTAGTTAGGTTGTTTGTCGCTGTTTTTTTTTTTTTTTTTTTTTTTTTTTTTTTTTTAATTTTGTTTGGAAAAAAAATTCTAAAAGATTTTTGAAAGTTGAGTGTGCTTTAGTGGTTAGTTTGTTTTTGAGCGCCCTTAATGATGATAACTAAGCTCTCTCGGCTCTTTAAATACTCTAGTAACCTCGAGTTTTTTTTCCAAAGCATGAAGCCCGAATAAACTTTTCTCTCCTTAACACATTCAAGTTCAAACTCACCTTAGGCTTTCACTGCCGAAACTTTTAGGAAGTTTAGACTTGATCTTAGTTTGTCCATCCTTTTTAGTCTCTCCTATTGTGTTCATTGTAGGCTTAAATTAAATATGAGATATTTAATTTAGTAATTAATTAATTATTTAATTTAATTAAATTTGATTTAATTAAAAACTTTAAGTTATGTGGGACATGTTCATTTAAATATGATTTAAATGAAATTAATTAAATTTGATTTAATTAATTATTGATTTAATTAATTAATTATTATTAATTAACTAAATGAATCCTCATCCTATTATGATTGTGAAAAGTAATTAATTATTAATTAATTAAATCCCTATTCTATTATGACTAGAAAAGGGATATGACATTCTATATAAAGCTCAGAATGCCTTCCCAATTGACACAACTCAAGACTTTGCCCTCAAGCAAAATTTCTCTCTAAGAATTTTTACAACATTCTAGTGAAATTTTTTTCCCAAAATTCAAGAATACCAAGTCCCACAACTTGGTTCCTAGTCCCAGAGATATAGTAGTGGAAGATCTCGGTAGTAGTGTCCCTACTATGATCATATTGTTCTTGGTGGAATTCATTGAAGAAAGTCTGCAACAAGTAAATATTTCGTTCTTTCAATTATTAGATTTAGATCTAATGCATGCTTAGCCTAGTTCATATATAGAATTGTTCTGTCCGATTTGATAATGTACTAGTATTTTAGAAAACTTAATTAAAATACGAATCAGTCCTATACGCTTTCGCTGGGAATTTAGGAATTCCAATCCTTCAGATACATCGAGGACAATGTATGATTTTAGGTTTAGGGTGGAGTTGTTGCTTGGCATGTCTGATTTTTGTTGAGTCTTGATGCATCTGAGCATCAGACTAATATATTTTGCATTTTATATTTTGTTGCTCTATTTATGATTGAGGCCATGCATCTGAGCATTGGACCTATTTTTGAGCAAATTTAAAAAAATTTTGAGCTTTAATGTTAACATTGTTTGTTTGACATTTCAAGGATTAGCATGCATGAGTATATATTTGCTTTTAGGTGAATTCAAGCAGGTCTAGCGTCTTTAGAGCCTCCATTAAAATTTTTCAAAAATTTTCTTGTCTAAATTCGAGCTAAAGCCCTTTCTAGAGTAGTTTTGTGGGTTTTAGATGACCTTATAGTATTCGGATTTCCGTTGTCACCTTGATAGGCTATGTAAGCATGCTTAGAGGTAATTTTTTGCAAAATGGAAAGTTTAGTTGCCTAGGAGAAAGAAAAGAAAAATATGCCTATATGTGCTTAGAAAGAAAAAAAAAATCATTCTTGATGTTTAAAAAAAATTGAAAATAAATTGAAAAAAAATGCGAGAAAGAGAAAACATAAGCTTGTAATGTATTGCTTGCTTGGGGTAAAAAGAGCTACCTCTATTGTGCTCAGTTAGGTTGTCCAAGGGTTAAACTCGGGATATGAGACCCTAAAGTAGAAGTGTGAAAGCTAGTGCCTCGAAAAATCATGAAAATGCAAGCTTAGGACCCTTTGAAAGAAAAGAAAGGAAAGCTAGCACCTTGGCAACCTTGGCAAGCTAGTTTGCTTCGTTCTTCCAAGCATGATGCTTTTGTCCAATGTAGAGGGAAGATGGAATGGGAGTTTTATAAGCCAATCTCGAACCTTTTCAAAACCTTTGTAGGAAAGGTTAAGCTCTAATTTTTGTATAGGAGGATTTTTTTAAAATGATTTAAGTTGTCTCTATCCATGCTATTGATGCTTCTTATTCTCTTGGGCAAAATATTGATCATGCATTGCTAGGAGATTAAGAGTCATGATGATTGCAAAGGACCTAATCCCTATAACTTTATGCTTTTATTTTATATACTTGCTTGAGGACTAGCAAGGTTTAGGTTGGGGGTATTTGATAGAACCAATTTGGTTCTACTTATTTAGTCTTAATCATGCTAGTTTTATAGTTGATTATGTGCTTAATCGTATCATTTTATAGGTATTTGGTGTTGAAGCTTCCCAGGAGCAATGAGCTAAACTTCTTCTGGGGGATTCAAATATGTGGATATCTTGAGTAGAAGAAAGCCGTTATGCAAAGACAACCGTTGCTCAATGCTAACCTCAAAGAGAATTAGGATTGATCAATAGTACAAGAGGATAACAAGTTCGAATATTCAAGCTTTACAAGAGAGGATAGGTTGAAGGATTTCAAATTCTGCCTTTGCAATACAATTTGGAAGTCTTTTACAGACCCCATACTTCAAAATTAATTGAATACAAAAAATTAAAAGATAAGATCGAATCATCAGGACAGGACCCCCGATAAATTCATTGGAAGGATAGACTTGGGAAAGAATCCCAACAAAAGGATAAAAGACATAGGATAAAAACTAAAATTAATCTACAAAAGTAAAAGACAAAACGTTGGAAATACAAAAAGATAAAAGTAAAAAGACAAAAAACTTGGAAATACAAAAGATAAAAGTAAAAAGACAAACCATTTGGAAATATAAAAGGACAAAAAACTTGGAAATACAAAAGTTGGAAATACAAAAAGATAAGATATAAGATCGAATATTGCCAGCCAAATTTGGAGAAGATGCAATTTTTTCCCCTTCTTTTGATTTGATATCTTGTCGGCTAAATTATTGATTCCTCCCATTATTCGTTTGTGCTAGGCTGATTATAGGCTGACCAATGGACTCACTGCCTTATTGGGACTTACTGCCATGACCACCAAACTAGACGCTGTCGAACAAACTCAAGGATTTACCAATAATCTTCGTCTTCAAAATCTAATAATCTTTTGCTTTAATTGCTCTGCTGCTTCAGAATATTCAAGTTGACTGGCAGAGATGTAGTTACAGTGTAAACCAGAATATTTACAAAGTTCACACCTATTAAATGTAAAGATGAGAATATACACGTTTTTTTTTGTTTTTTTATTTTTTTATTTTTTTTAATATTTATGATGGAAATACTTCTTTATGAAGCAACTCTTATGAATACCATTGATTTCTTTGCGAAACAAGAAATTTTAATTGATTTGGAGCTCACATAGGTTGTGAGTCGAGAAATGGGTCGTACAGATCGCACTCTAGTTCAACTTCTTCTTCCTGGATGGAGACTATTGGAGAATTGCTTCGTGATGAAGTTGAAGCAGCCATTTGAATAATTCTCTGGAAATATGCATCTAATGTAATCTGTGCGAGAGCTGCCAGAAGCTTCGATCATTTAAAAACTCTGCATTCTTTTTGAGACAAGATCTTGAAGGTAGTCATTCTCTGTGAACCACTCCTTAATGTTCTTGATGGTGACATGATGAAAATTGTATTTATCCCACCATTTGATTTTTAGAATTTTTATAATTGTCTTGTATTGAGGATATGGGCATGTTGAGAAATTCCATCAAAATATCCATGGAATTTGGAAATATAGACAGAATCTCATTGAATTGTGAAATGATGTTTTTTGAATTGTTCTTGCAAAATAAAAGTATGATTCTTGCAAGGGTGTTGGTAAAATATCATCTGACATTTCGAATGTATCCCACCATTGGATTAACCATAAGGGAAAATTGATTTTGTAAGCATTTTGACAGAAGGAAATAAACCATGAATTGTTATAATTGGAATACCACATAACATTGTACCAGGCTTTTATGTAGCCCCGATAAGAATAGGTATGTGGCACAAAAGGCTTACAAAAGGATTTATCTGTGTAGAGACCTTGATTCCAGTGGGTTGGATTCAAGGCTTTGAGAATTTTAAGCTTGGAACATGCAATCCTTGAGGGATCATTTTTATCTGGAATATGAGTTATTTCCACCGATTTTGTATCAACGAGAATAAACTCATAGAAGGTTCTGGTTTTGTATAGATCTTTAGGGATAAAATTAAATCCTGAAGGATATACATGTTTGAGATGGTTTCCTCTAACTTGAGGCTTTGAAATTCTGGTTCAATCACGGGTGGATTTAAGAAGGGGCAAGGGGGGGCACGTGCCCCCCTCAATTTAAAATGTTTTATATTGTATATATATATAATTTTCCGATTAGATACTAAATGATACATTTGGCGTGTTGGTTTCTGTTACTTTCTGTTTGCTGATGCCCCCCCAACCAGTCTTGGGTTCAAACCCAATTGCAAGCTATACATATTTTTTTTCCGATATTTTTCAATTTTTCCCTTTTCTTTTCTTTGTTTATTTTTAATAGTTCAATTTTTTTTAGGCGACCCCTCTGCCCGGTCCTAAAACATGGTAATAACATATATTGATTGTTCAATTTTTAATAGTTCAAGTTTTTTTAGGCAACTGTGATTTTCAGTTTTGATTTTTGTTAATAACATATATTGATTTTTCAAACGGAATGATTTAAACATTTTAAAAATATATTTTTATGTTTTTGTTTAACCTTTTTATCACTATCTAATAAATAAAATTTTCATTTTCTTTAATGAATTTAAATCCTCCTATGAAATAGAATGAATGTTAAAATAGTATTGTTGATCTTTGGTACTCTGTGACTCATTCTAATTTAGTTCATATATTCAAATTTAGTACATGTATTTTCAATAAATCTTTAGATTAGTCATTATTAATTTGAAGTTACTCTCAAACATGGTAATAATCATAATTTTCACATAAGGAAACACACCAATTGTTAATATGTTTTCAAAATTTATAAAGCGAAAGCTAATAGAGACTAAATTTGTTTTGAAAAATTTAACCATAGACTAATTTTAAGATTATTAAAAGTACAAGGATTATATTTGGACATTACAATTATTGACAATAAAATAAAATAAGTTCCAAAGTTCAATGACCAAAATGATATTTTAACCTAAAAAGAATATGAAATGAGTTTATAAGTTTCTTTTTAAAACATTAGGAAAAAAAATCAATTCTACCCCTAAACTTTGGGGTCAATTAAAACTCCATACTAATAATTGTATCAATTTAAATCCTAAACATTCATAATTGAATTTTATGTCTAATGAAATTATAAACTTTCAATTTTGTGTTTGGTAAGCCTGTGAATTTTGAAAAATGTCAAATAACACCTATCAGACACAAAATTGAAAATTCAAGAACTTATTGGACACAAAATTGAAAGTTTAGGATTCTCTTAGACACATTAAGTTTAGGGACAAAATAGACACAAATCCAAAAGTTCAGAGACTAAATTTGTAATTTAACCTAATCGATATTAAGTATTTAAATATTGTATCAATGCTTATAAAGTTGCATTTATATGAACTTGTGCCCCCCTAGTATAAAATCCTGGATCCGCCACTGGGTTCAATGATGGGTTCATTGATAATCAAGGATTTTTGAAAATATGTTTTAATCTTAGGTTGAGGTACAAACTTCTTTTCTGGAGTAACTGCCTGAGAATATGTTGAAGGAGATGGGATAGATGATCTCGGTTTTGAAGATGGTGAGACAATAGGTCTCATCTGAACAACTCCGCCTAAAGGACAGACTTGAAGGGATTGAAATTCCGTAATTCCGTAAAGCAGAAGCGTAATTGGGACTGTTTTGTAGTTAATTTTGTTTAATCTAAAATACCGATACATTGACAATAAATTTAGAACTATTCTAGATTTATATTAAAGCTAAGCATACAAAAATATTAGATCTAAATCTAATTTATATAGTAACAAGTTACTTACTCTTGTTGACGACTTAGATTAAATTCACCAACTGCTTGTGAAATAATCACGAATTATTGTGAACACTACCACTATGGCTACACCGGTATGACTCTAAGACTACTAGAGACAGGAGGTTGGTGGGAGCCTTCAGGAGAATTCTCTGAGAATAGGAGAATGAATGAGATGCCTTTCACCCCACCCCAGGGGTCCTATTTATAGGAAAAGGCCAAGACCTTTTTCTTATAGGAAAAGAAGGAAAAGGTCATGAATAAGATCAAATCTATTATCTTAATTAATTCCATAATTAATTAATTGCCCAATTAAATATCAGCTATTTAATCTTAGAGATTTTATTAAATTATTTATATTAATATGAATCCAATTCATATTAATTATTTGAACTCTTTCAAATATTTTCTATCAAGAATTAATTTTGAAATTAATTCAAAATTATATTGACAACTTTATTTTTAAAGGAGGAAAAAGCCCACTTGCATCAATCTTGTCAGCTTTTATATAGGTAATAATTACCTATTTTATAGGTCATCATTACTTTTTTGAAAAAAAATTATTTTTTTATTTTCTCTTTCTTCATCACAACTCTTCTCACGTTTTCTTCCCCTTCTTTTTGCCAGACTTTCCTCTCTTTCTCTTCTTCTCACTCTCATCTCTTTTCCTTTCTTTTTCTTTTCCTCTTTCTTTCTCTTCTTCCCACTCTCATCTCCTTTCCTCTGTCTTTTTCTTTTTTTTTTCTTTGATCTATTCATCGGAACCGCCTCTTTGCCCTTGTTCGTCGCTGCCACGAAGGTTGTTTCTTCCTCTTTCGCCGAAACCTTATGTGTTATGTCGCTCTTCACCTTATTTTCATCTCTTTGTTGGTTTCTAACACACTTTTTTATCTTTCTCTCGCAACGCCTTCTCTCATTCTATTTTCTTCTCATAAGCTCCTGGCTAACTTCAAAAACCGACCGAAACCGACCGATGTTTAGGTATGGTCGGTCGGCCGGTTTTATGTTCATCCCCAAGACCGACTACCGCCGATCGAACAAAACCGACTTGTCGGTGGTCGGCGTCGGTTTGAGCCCAAAATTGACGCCGACCGACCGATGATCACCCCTACCTGTGTTACATATGTCTCCTTAAGTACCAGTGCTTCTCTAATGAACAACCTGTTCATGGTCCAACCAATAAACAAAAAGTCCCTCTCGGGCCAGTGAGAGGGTGGGATCCCTTTGTTCAAGTCCCGGAGTCACCACTTAAGGGAACACTCATCTACTTCTCCTAGAAGTGGGAATGAGTGAATTTCTTTTTGTGTTGTCATGTCCCCAGCCTCCCACTCGGTCTTGTCCCCAAAAAGGAAGGCATATTGAGTCGGCGTATTGACCACTCTCACCCATGCTAATCAAAGGACAATCCCTCATGGGAAGGAGTTCATGACACACTCAGGATTAAGACTGAGTTACCTAGGTCATCCTATTGAAACAGTAACCTAACTAGTTAACGGTGTTATATCTAGTGGTTGACTATTTCGTGGTTCGGTCTTATGCAAACTCATTGCATAGGATACTCCCGCTTACATGTCTACTACATGGACGCTTTGGATCAATACGTCTGTATCAAATACAAAGCAGGTCGTATCACATAGTGTTACCAGGATAAGGTACCCAGCCTTATCCTTGTACTATAGACCTTTTAGGTTGTTACTTGAACATCGATCCCCGTATGTCCCCACATACTAGTTCAAGTTACATACAAACAACCTTGGATCTTAGTTTATTGGATTTGGGTCAAATTTTTGCAATATTTAACAATAACACTTTATTGCAGAAACTCAATAACACTTTATTGAAACAAGTATACAATTTGTTTACATTCACTATCTACGAGTTTTAGGGCATAAAACCCAACAAGACTAAATTGGTCGAAGGCCTTGGAGGTGGAGTAGATGACTCCATGGTCGATCCGGATTGTTGTTCTGGAACGGGTTACCGAAGTAAATCCCAATTCCATAGCATATTGATCAACACTCATTGGAGAGGGTGCTGTATTTGAAGAGGATGGACTTTTGCCCTTTGAAGATGAGGCTTTTGCCTTCTTATCACTCATTCGCTCGTTTTTCTGTTTTAGAGAGAGATAGAGAGAGAAGAGAGTTTTGGAGTTAGAAACTCCCTTGAGATGTAATCAGCTAAGGCATTTTGCTCTCCTTTTATAGGCAAAATTTCAAAATCGAAACATGACAGAATTGCTTACCATCTGACAAAGATTTGTTTTGAAATGAGATTTTTAACATTTTTTTCAAGAACAAATTTAGATGCTCTAGAATCAGTTTTGATGGTGAATTTTTTTATTAATTAATTCACCTTGGAAATTTTTAACACAGGACTATAGCTAGTAACTCCTTTTTTACTGTGGAGTAATTTTTCTGGGTATCATTCCAAATTCCTGAGTGGAATCGGATTATTGATTCGTGCTTATCTAGACAGTGTTTGAGGATTCCTCCATATCCTATATCTAAAGTATCTGTCTCTACTATGAGAGTTGCTTTTGGATTGAGAAGACTTAAACAAGGAATTGATTTAACTAAAGCTTTAATTTTTTGAACAACTTTAGTATGCTTTTTTGTCCATGGAGGTGGACTCTTTTTTAATCTTTGGAAAAGGAGTTTGCAAATGGGTCTAAAGTTTTGTATGAGATCAGACACATAGTTGAGACAACCCAAAAATCTTTGTAATTGGATTTTAATCATGGATCTGATCTGGAAAATTTGAAGCAAAATCAATAGACCGTTGAATGGGTTTAATAAGGCCTATTTGGATTTCAAAACCCAAAAATCTAATTTTTGTTTGAAATAGTATGATTTTGGGTAAGGATACCACTAAACCATTTCGTTTAATAGTATCAATGAAAATGTTGAGATGTCTAAAATGTTGTTCTATATTTGAGAAAAATACCAAAACATCATCAATATAGACAATTGTAAAATCTTGAAAATCATTAAAAATTTCATTCATGACTCATGCTGGACTTCTTCGAACCTCTACTGGAATCACCACTGGACTCCACTGGACCACCGTCACCACTTAATCTTTCAGAAGCACCATCGCTTGGTCTTCCCTTCAAAGCCTTGTGTAACACAGATTGTATCAGCACATCCTTGACTTGCACTTGCCACAAGTCAAAGTTCATCCTTCCATCAAATTTCTCCACGACAAGCTAATGTGCAAATAGTGAAGCTTGACATATCTGCTTTACTCCTAGCTAATGTGCAAATAGTGAACAACCCACACTATTCACAACAACCAAGCTTATTTCTAGAAATCTTTTCTGATGTGGAAGGTCAGACAATGTTGCAACCACAAAGCATATTCAGAAATCAAGAAACTACAAACCTAGAGCTCTGATACCACTTGTTGGGAAAAACCCCCAGTTCTACCGTAGGAATAAGCAGAAAAATAACAGAGAAATTAAAATAAAGAAACAAAATAAGAAACACAAGAATTTATGTGGAAACTCCAAAGGGGAGAAAACCACGACCTACAGAAAGAAACCCACTATGTGAAAAATTTTTACAATCACAAAGAATTCTCTCCCCGACCCCAATTACAAGAAACACTCTCTTAAAGCTTTATACCACTCACACTACTAGAGTATACCAAGCTTAAAATGATTCTAAATGGGATGCTTTGAAACTAAAGTCATAGGCTCCTTTTATAGTACTTGGAGTCCATCACTTCCTTGAACCTTTCCGATGTGGGACAAACTCACTTCTAATATTTTGCCAAAAACCCAACAGTAGTTAATGACTAACCTGGGCACACCACACTCCTGTTCAGCTTTATTGTTGACGTAGAAGGTTGCGCACGACCACGGGCTTTTTGAAGGCCTAATTAATTTTTTTATCTAAAAGATCTTGAATTTCTTTTTTGCAATGCATTAATAATTCAAAATTCATTTAAATTGGTCTTGCCTTTGTGGGTATTTCTGATTCTTTGAATTCTTTAACATATGGTAAATTGACTATATGTTTTTTCCTTTCCCAAAATGCATTTGGTAAATTTGAACATATCTCTTTCAATTTTGTATTGGATGTCATTTATTTTATTTCTAATAGAAGATTCTTTTAAATTTTCTTCTATTCTTTTATAGCTGATTTATTCTTTAAGAAATTGTATTTGTTTTTGCTTTCTGTTTACTTCATTTAGTTTTAATTCACTAATTCCCATCATATCGTATGGGAGAACAGGGGTTATAAACTTAAATAAAATTTCTTTTCTTGAAATTTCACTCATTAAACCATTTTCTGTTATTTTTATGGGGTATAATTGAGTTAGGAATGGAGTTCCTAATATTAATTCTTGTTTTAAATCATTTACCAGGAGAAATGAATTTACAAAGCAAAATTCTTTATTACAAACATGAACGTTTGGTAATTTATATTGTATATTTTGGCTTTGGCCATTTGCACTACTTAATCTTTTTGTTGTTTTTTCAAAATATTTTGTTTGAATTAATCCTTGTTGTATACAATTTTGATCTGCTCCTGAATCTATTAGAGCCTTTAAAGTAATTGTGAAGTCTTGAATTTTTAATGTAACTAAAGACTACCATTTTTTGTATTGAATTTTTGTTATTTGATTTATTAGGAAATCTTCTCCTACTTCTTCTTTATCAGAAGTTTCTTGTTTGTTTTGTGTTTTAATATTATAGATTTCTTGCTTTATTTCTTGAATTTCTTCTCGATTCTGTTTTATTTCTTTTTTGAGACAATTGATTTCAAATTGTAAATCTGCTATGAAAACTTGTTTAGTTTCTTCTTTTCCTTGCAATATTTCCATTAAATTTCTTGGTCTAATATCCTTTTTCTTTGGAATTGAAGAATTTTGAGGGTTTGAGCTTTCTATGGATTCTTTTAACATAGTTCTTTTTAAATCTTCGTTGTCGATGTGATCAATGGTCTGAAAAAGAACTTCTTGTTCATTAGTAAGAACATTTATACATTTACATGCTCTTAGTCCTTCGTCATAAGTTTCCTCATTATCACTTGGTATATCAGAATAGGAATCAGTTTCTTCCAATAGTCCTTGAATTTCTAGTTCTTTATCAGATTACTAAATGATGAATCTGTATTGTAGGATTCTTCTTCATTTTCAATTTCATTTATTCTTCTATTAGGACATTTATTTGCATAATGTCCTTCTTTTCGACATTTATAATAATGAACCTTTTCTTTCTCATTCTTATGAGACTTTGGATTTGATTTATTGTTCCTTTTATAATGTCTTTTCATGTAGTATTTCTTAGGAATATATTCCATTTTTGGATTCCTTTGAATGTAATTTTGTTTGTTCCTATAGAAATTATTTTTATAATAATCTCTATTATAGTTTCTTCTAATTATTTTTCTTTTGGAAGCATCTGGTTCCTCTATCTTTTCACAACCATATTGAGTACAAAAAGATTTCATTTCTCTTTTATGTATTTTCATGGTTTTTTGGACTTTATCTTGAACTTTTATTTCATTACATATGTCTAAACCACATTCTATAATTTGTGCAACTATTTGTCCATATGTTAAATTAAGCCAAGGAATTTGATAATTATATAGTTTATTTAAAGAGTTGTATACTCTTTCTACAACAAATTTTGGGAGACCGTCTTTGAACTGCTCCTTCCAATGTTATTGATTGTAGTCTCCTAAGGCGTAGACTCTTCCTAAGAACATATCTTTATACCATTTAAAATTTGCTAGATTGGTGCACCTTAGATTTTTTAAAATTTTTATTTGATTGTTAATTCCAGCAGTATTGTTTGCTGGGGTAAAATGGAAGGCTATAGCATAAATTAAAGTGGCTACTGCATCTTCCACTTCTTCCTCTACTTCAACTTCTTGTTGAATAGAAGTTGATGGATCAATCTTCATAGGATCATTTCTTTCCTCTTTAATTTCCTATTTTCTTTTAACTTTTGATTTATGAGTTCTTATTTTTTTTCCCTACTTTCTGGGTTAAGGCAGTTTTCCCACCAATTTTTTAGGATTCCTGTAAATCCTATTATTATTAATTTGACTACTTGGTGATCTGTGTTATCATTTGCTTCATAGGCATTGGCTGCCATAAACATTTCATGAAGAACATCACATATTTGAAATTTTGACATTCCGTCTATATTCCATACGTATATAGACTGTCCATCGTATTGAGTATTTCAAAAGAATTTTCCCTTTTGTTCATAATTCATATCGGGCATAGAAGGTCTTTGATACCAATCTATTTTATCTCTTTCATTTATTGGATTGTAATTTCTAATTCTATTTAAGCCTTGTGCAGGTGAATCTTCATTTTGAAGAGTCTTAAATTATTCGATTAGTGAATCTACATCACTATCGTTAAGAACATTAATTTCGTTTGAAGTGTCTTGTTTAATTTTTAAGGCTTTTAGTCTTTTTCTATTTCATTAATATGAACTTAATGAAAATACATTATATGAACTTAATGAGGACAACAAGATACCAAACACAACATTGATAGACTTCCTTTGGGCCGACTATCAACTTGTAAACGATACTCTCAACATGGTGATGGAACATTGATAACCAATCCTATCAAGTGAAAGCCTTCCTTTGGGTTGACAATCACTTACATGGCATAACTTTATATTATCCATGTTCGTCACTAGTTAGCCATAGGTGTACTTGTTATTTGGCCAAACTGAAATCTTCCTTTAGGCCGATAACAGAATCCATAAACAACAAGTCCATAAACATCTAATTAATATTGAAGATGTCAGTATCAGAAATCAGAGGCTACTTTGACAGCATGATCCATCAAACCAACATCAACAAAGAAAACCCAAATGGTGTTCATAAGGGATGCTTCATAAAAATGTATTTCCATCATAAATGTAAAAAAAAAAAAAAAAACGTGTATATTCTCATCTCTAGAATTAATAGGTGTAAACTTTGTAAAAATAATAGTTTACACTATAAATACATTTATGCCAGCCAACTATTTCAAGAAGTTATTTTGAAGCAGTAGAACAATTAAATTAAAAGATTATGAGATTTTGAAGACGAAGATTATTGGTAATTCTCCGAGTTTGTGAGGACCTAGTTTGGTGTTCCATGCAGTAAGACCTAATGATGAGGCAGTAGTCCGTTGGTAAGCCAGTAATTAGCCTAGGGTGATCAAATGAAGGAAAGAATCAATAATTTAGCCGACAAGATATCAGATCAAAAGAAAGAGAAAAGCTGCATCTTCTCCAGAATTGGCCGGCAATATCTTTGCCAAGTTTATCTTTGTTACCATGTATATCTTCTTTGTACCTTTTCTTTTACCATTACGTAGGGAAAGAGTTTTACTTTTAGTGTGTTTTACTTTGTTTTTTTTTTTTCTACTTTTTTCATTGATTTTACTTTTTGTTTTTTCTACTTTTGTAGATTTTTTTTGTATATTTTATCTTTTATGTTTTGTAATATTTTTCACATTGTAAATTATTGGGATTCTATCCCAATAATGTGATATCTATCTTTTATTTTCCAACGAATCTATCAGAGGTCTTGTCTTGATGATTCGATCTTATCTTTTTGTTGGGTTTAATATCCTATAAACTCGTAGTTTGTAAATCATTAAACATATTCTATTTCCAATAAAGACATTCTTGAGGTTATTCAGTAAAAGTTGTTATTGAATATGTAAATTGCGAATGATTAACCTAAATCCAATAAACTAAGATCCTTGGCTATAACATGAATACTCGAACTATATGTAGGGACATATCATAGGATCAAGTTCAAGTTTATAGCCAAAATAGTCTATAATATAAGGATAGGGTTGGGTGCCTTATCCTGGGGACACTATGGACGCGACCCACTTTGTATTAGGTACAAACGATTAGATCCTAAATAGTTCATGTAGAGACATGCGAGTGGGGGCATCCTATGCAATGAGTTTGCATAAGACTGGACCGCGAAATAAGTCACTTTCTCTTTATAACGCCGTTTACTGTAGAAATTGACTATTTCACAAAGATGACCTAGGTAACTCGATCTTAATCCTGAGCTAACTATGAACTCCTGTTTATACGAGATTATCCTTTGATCTGCATGGGTGAGAGTGGCCAGACTTCGCCGACTCAATAAGCCTACCATTTTGGGGATAAGATCGGATAGATAGCTGGGGACATGGTCTCGCAAGACGGAATTTGCTCCTACCCATTTCAGGGATAGTAGAGAGGTTGTTCCCTTAAGTACTAACTCCAGGTCTTGAACAAGGGGCCCCACCCTCTCGTTGGAACGAGAGGGACTTAGGTTTGATGGTTGGACCACAAACCGATAGTTCATTAGAGGATTAGTGGAACTTAAGGAACAAGAAGTACTATAGGGGTAAAACGGTCATTTGACCTAGCTATAGCTACGAACAACCTGTGAAGGATCGGCTTGCTGAACATGGTTAAATCAAGTGGACGAAAATATATCTATGGTGAGGGCAACTACTGGGCTATAGTGGAGTGTCTCGGTAGTTAACAAATGTTGGCTAGTTTGGTTAATGAGATTAGTCGGTTAGCCTCGAATCGTTGGAGCCTATGATCTATAGGTCCATTAGGTCCCCCTGCTAGCTCATATCGGAATAAAGCCGAGAACAATAAGATAGGATTCTTTGAATCGTTCAAAATCGGGAAAAGGGTATTATCGTAAATTGTGTTTGACACAATAATTTAATTATGAATTAAATTAGAAAATGAGAGATAAAGTATTTAAAAGTGTTTTAAATACTATATATATAAATTAGGAATCATATATAATAGATTGCACAAGGTGACAATGATTAATTGGATTAATCATATCAAATTAATTTGAAATGTTTCAAATTAACTACCAAGAAATCAATTTCAATTTAGAATTGAAATTAGAGTTAATTTGCAAGCTTGAAATAAGATTTCAAATCTAAGTTAGTGGATTTAGTTGGATTCCCACTCTTGCATGTTGATACAAAGTGGAAAACAACACATCCATGCACTAGTTGCATGTATTGTGAAATGAACACCTAGAGTCCACTTTGGCTTGCATCTCCACCATGTGTCTTGCATCTTGAGGCTTTTCTTTGCATGGGATCACTCTATAAGTAGAGGGTAAATCAGATTGAAGCCTAAGAGAGCCATTTCCTTACTGTTATGCTGCTGTAATTTGCTCTCAAACTCACTCATCTCCACATATCTCTCAAGTGCTTGAACTTTCAAGCATTCCTTTCCCATTCCCTATCTCTATAGACTCTCACAAGTCGTTCTTGGCCCGGAGAATAGTAGGGAAGACACTAACGGTTGTCCAGAGTTGATTGGAGAAGGAAAACATTACAAGGAGGTCCATCCATTTGAGCTACAAAAGGTTGGTGCTTCTAAACTCCCTGTTTCTGTATTTTAGAACAAGCATGCTTTAGGAGTAAAATTGATGTAATTAAGTGCTTTCGATCTTCAATTGCTTCCGCATGTGTTATATGAACACCTTCACTTTTACTTTTTTGTATTCAATTAGTTTTGAAGTCCAGGGTCTATAAAAGACTTCCAATTTGTATTGCAAAGGCAGAATTCGAAATCCTTCAAGCTATCCTCTCGTGTAAAGCTTGAATATTCGAACTTGTCATCTTCTTGTATTATCGATCCTAATTCTCTTTGCAGTTAGCATTGAGTAATTGGTATTAGAGCCATCAATTCAATTCAATTGTTGATTTCAAATTCTCTTTTGGGGAGGAAGAGAGATTGAGAGTTAAAGAATATCATTCAATTCAGGTGATATTCAAGTTGTTTACAATCCAATTAAACCATCTTTCAAAAGATCAGATCATTGGAATATTATTACGCTCAATCACTGAGACGGACTACTACAAAGGACTGTTGCGATTGGTGTTCCAGGTCGTAAGACGCGTTGAAGCGTAGTAAAACCGTTGGTAAGCCTACCTTGCCTTCTTGCTGGAACAGTGATCAGAGGTAAAAATCTTCTGATAATCTATTTTTAGAAAGGTAGTTTATTATATTGAAAATTATTTGAATAAAATCTAATTAAATGATTTTCAATAACTAAATCAATGTCTCTCCTAAGAAAGATACTATTTAAAAAACTTTCTTCAAAAGAACTCACTCAAAATGAGGTAGAGAACCAACATATGACCTCTTCAAGCTATGGAGAAATTTCAAATGAAGCTTTGCATACAGCAAAAATAGAAAACAACCTTAAAAAATGGGGACTACCCAAACTTGACAACAAAACTATTTATATCCATAATACATTCAATTTTAGAGAACAACAATGTATTAAAATTGTTGAAAGGAAAATTCCTACATATGGAAATATTGATTCTATTCAATTATTCCCAAAAGATGATATCCTAAAACATAGGAAAGAATTTCAATTCCTACATATAGGAGCAGTTCAAGTTGCTCTTAAACCAATGTTCAGAACATGATTAGATACTCCTGTCCTAGCAATCCTTAGAGACAAACGTCATAAAGACTTTAATAATTCTCTATTAGGAATAATAGAATCAAATTTAACAGATGGACTTGTATATTTTGTTGGGAGAAAATGCGGAATACAAATAACAATAATTGTAACAACCCAAATAAAAAAAAAAAAAAAAGAGGGAAATGGGGGACTTTTTCCCCCCAAAATTTCGTTAAAGACAAAAAAAAGGGGGCAATCTCTCTCCCTCTCACGTTCTCCCTATCCCTCTCTCCCCCTCAGCCTTCAGCTTGCCGCCGCCGCCTTAAGCTCACCGCCGCCGACCGTCGCGCCTCCGCCTTTGCCGTTCGCCACGCCGCCGCCACTCGCCGACGGTAAGGTCTCTCTCTCTCTATCTTTCTCGTTTTCGTCTCTCTCTCTCTAACCCGTTTCTCTCTCTCTCCGTTCGCCGCCTCCACGCACCGCTGCCCTCTGCTGCAGATCCCCACGCGGCTGTCGCCGCTTACCTCACATTGTCGCTGCCGTGAGTTCCTTTGCAACCAAACAGCCACACGTCGCTGCTGTCTTCAGACCCGATCACGCCGCCCTCCATTCACGCTCGCCGCCATCTGCTCTGCCATCGCCGTCGCCGCGTTGTGCAAGTGGTGCGGACAACAACGTTTTTGGGTCGTTTTTAGCATTTTCCGGCTAGCTTCAGTAGTGGGTAAGTGAATTAAGTCTATTTTTGGTTGATTAAAGCGATTTAGAAAAATACCCATTGAGTTTGGTTAATGATTTCGAGGTACCCATAGTGATAAGAGACCGAATTTTAGAATTAAGGTGAAATTGGAAGACCGGACAACAAGCATCGATCTCTTTTAGTGAGTCTTGGCCTCCTCATTTTAAGTTGGATCTAAAGAAAATTATGAGAATTTGATGCCCCTAATTTTTAGACCTTTCTTGTGATTTTTTTTAGATTTGAGTTGCTTGTGGCGTGAGCGGTGTCGCATTGAATTAGTTGGTGGGTGCTTAAATCAAGTATATTCTTCACTATGTAAGTAACCTTACTACTTGGAAAGCCTTGGCTAGGCTAGGCTATTTATTATGAATAGTTACATGCTTTGAATAGTACAGAACATGAGACATCGTTTATGTATGGATGGAATATGGAATGTTGGATATTGTGTGTTCTGGCGATATTAAATCTTCTGGTTATGAGTGTGTTCGTCTATATTGAATGCTCTGAATGTTTTGTGTTGGTAAGTATAGAATATTCTGCTTGGGTAAACCTTGAATGCTCTGAATGCTCTATGTTGGGTAAGATAGGATGTTCTATGTAGTTGGGTTGTGGATGCGAGACCGGACTCGCTTTGTTTTGTGGAAGTTCGGAGTCTTTTCTATTGTTCGGAAGTGTTATGGAAGTTTGTAGTTTGGCAGTTTTGAATATGGAAGTGTATTCTCTTGGTTACAGGTGATAAGAAATTTGGGAACAACTATACGTATGTCGTTATGCTGCCGAATTTTCGGTAGCATTACAAGGAATAACGAGGCTAAGTGTCGTGCTATCACTTGGATTACGATGTGCTAATATTGGTTGCTGGTCGTTTAAAATATGCGCCTTTTCTACTTAGTGTTTTGGATGTTGGTTCGATAATTACGCGTGAATGAGACGAAAGGCGAGGTAGTTAAAGCATGTGAAATTAGCCCTTCAGAGACCTTTATGGGAAAGAAACTTGATGGGTAGGTTGCAAGCTAAATCAGACTCTGTTAACAGGGGCCCTAACACGAAATGAGGATAGGTTACTTATTCCAGTAGGGACCGTGGCAATTAAACACCTAGGACTGAAATGTTTATAGACTGAGATGAGGAGCTAAATGGGCGGGACTCGGCTTCGCAGACTAGGTGCCATCTACTATCTGTGGGAGTAAAGTTCCGACTACAAACCCATGGACGCCCCACCAGTGAGTTGGTAGTTATAGTGCTATGCACACATAGGTGCCTTGGTGGGTGAGACTTGGCTTCACTGACTGGGTGCCTTCTACCATCAGTGGAAGTAGAGATCTCTCGCGATTCCCACTTGTGTACCTCCAGTGAGTTGGTAAGCATGTGACAGGCTGGTTAATTGTCCACGTGACCCGTACGTCATGATAAATGAAATGAACTGAAATGAAGTGAACTGAAGTGAAATGAAATGAAATGAAATGGAATGACTATTAGGCCCTTTAATAGCAACTAACCCCCAAATATCCATGTAATGCTTGTAAATCTCCTCCCAATAGTAGTGTTACTTACTGAGTATTTTTAATACTCATTCTTTTCAAAATGTTTCCTTTCAGGTACAAGCAATGACATACGGAGCGCGTGGCGGACTGCTGCTGACGAGCCATGGATTTCCTTAGGATAGACTTCCGCATTTTATGCTTTCAAAATTCCTTCTTTTGGAACTTGTTATGTGATGTTTTTAAGATTTATTCCGCTTAAAGTCTTTTGCTTGAATGGCTAAAATTTCTTCTTGTTCTGTTTTAACTGGGATCCTAGGCTGAAAAGTTTCACGTATTTTATAAGCATGTTTTACTTTAAATGTCATTTCATCGTTGTTCTTAGAAGAAAAAAAGAATGAAATGTATGTGGTAACGACCCTAGGAATTTGTCATGAGAAGGTGGGTCGTTACACCATCGCCAGCAGACGGTGTCGAAGATTTTTTTTTTCTTTTTTTCTCTTTTTTTCTCCTCCCTTCTTCTTCTTCCCTCACTTCCTCCCTTCCCTTTCTTCTTTTAGTGTTTTAAAAAAAAAAGGATTTCGGGTTGGAACGCCACAAAATCAGGCAGGAATCGGGCTGCATCGCCAGATTTGGAATAGGACACCGCCAAATTTCTTCAACTTAAACCCACAAAGCCATCTGGAATCGGACGTCGCCGAATCAACGACCACGCCATCCAACTAGATCTGGATGCCGCCGGATTTCTTCAACTTAAACCCACAATGTCGCCGGATTTCGTCAACTTAAACCCACGATGTCGCCGGATTTCTTCAGCGTTATCTTCGATTTTGTGGGTTCGTGGTGTCGTTAACGACCGACTGGTAAGAATCCCAGCACGAATCGGAAGAGTTCACCGGCAACAAGAACGAGCCGGTGAGTTTCAGGTACTGCGCGAGGACGAGACGAGGTCGAGGCGGATGTATTGACATTCATCTGAGAAATCGGGGCGGGAGACGGCGGAGCCTTGGGAGAATTGGCAGAGGACGGTGAAGTTGAGAGGGCATTCGACGGCAGAGAATTACGCTATGGCGAGAAGAAGGAGAAAGGGGTGAGGAGAAATGGACATTGGAATTGATTTAGGGTTTTGGGTTTCATGGGAATTGGGGAATTGGGAATTGGGAAGTTTGGATGGTGGTGATAATGAGAGTTGTTGCAGTAAAATACCCAAGAAGGAGTATTGGGGAGTGGAGTAGGGATTTCCGAACCACTATAAATTTTCCGGTGTTATCTCTTTCTCTCTACTCTTTTAAAATTTATTAAGCAACTCTATTCAACCCCCCCCACCCCCTCTAGTGTTACCATACGATCCTACAATTGGTATCAGAGTGGGTAGCTCAATATTTTTTTGTTTCAAAAAGTGTAAAAATAATATATATTTTTCTCTTAAAACTCTCTTTGAAAATTATCCTTCTTGAAAACTTAGGGTCTGTTTGGTACGCAATCCGGATTCTGTTTTATGTTTTCAGATTCACTAAATTCAGTGAATATGCGTTTGGCATATCTGTTTTTGAAAACTGTTTTCGGATTCTATGATCCAAATAGTGGAAATTCTGAAAACAACTTTTTATGTTTTCAATGTATCCAGATTTTGAATTTGAGAATTTTAAATGCATAATTAAATTAAAAAAAGATAAAAACTTTAATAAATATAGTATTTCATGTTATAAACTTAATAAATAAGTGGTGTCACCTGTCATCTTCTTCCAACCCGAACAACTGTTCCTGAAGAAGATACACTCTGAGAATGGCTTGAATCCTCTATTCAAACCTGTTACCAAGCTAGAGACCTGACCTTTGACCTTAGCAACTGCTGTGGCCTTCCACTTTGATGCCTCAAATCGCCTAAGCGACTTCTTCAATTCATTCAAGCGTCTGACAACTGGGATTCACGATAGCCATCAACTTTTTCTCTTGGACTTCCCAATTGTTTCTGAACTGAAGGATCTTGATCGGACTGATCGAAATTGGCTATCCTTGCTGCTGGCTCAACTGTACCTCTACAACTACCATCTGCAACTTTAACCGGCATCCATTGTCTCTTTGAACCTTTGGCAACATTCATCTGACATCTGTACAGTGTAGATTTCCTGTGACCAACTGCCACTACTTGGGATCTGAACTTGAGTTTACACTGGTGACTACCAAACTCACACATGTAACCATCATCTGCCAACTTACCAATAGAAATAAGATTCATTTTGATATTAGGCACGTACCTGACATCTTGCAGTACCAATTTATCTCCACATTCTGTCTTCAGACTAACATCTCCAATCCCTCTAGTCTTGGAGGTTCTACCATTCCCCATCCTCACTAGGCCATGATGCCCTCCTGTGAATGATGTGAACAAACTCCTATCTGAAGCTATGTGAACAAAAGCTGCATTGTCTAATATCCAATCTGATGAGTGGTTACTATACTTTGTGTCACTCTCAACACAAACTAAGACAACCTCCTCCACTATATTTGCCTCTGGTTTTCTTTTCTAATCCTCTTTAAATTTCCTACACTGACTCTTGAAGTGACCTTTCTTATGGCAGTAAAAACATTCTACCTCATTCCTACTTTTCCACTTTTTCCTACTGCTACTCGATTCATTTTCTTCATCAACCTTATCTTTACCTTTAGTCATAACCAAAGCTGATCCTACTGTAGACTCTTTATTACTACCCTGCCTACGAATTTCCTCAGCTATGGCTAAATAACAAACTTCTGAAAATTTTAAAGTGTTATTTCCAGTCGAATTAGACACTGCTGTCTTCATCATTTCCCAACTATCAGGTAAAGACGTTAACAACTGAATAGCATTCACCTCATCAGAAAACTTTATCTTAACAGATTTTAACTGATTAATCAAAGTGGTAACCTCATTAATATAGGAATTCACAAAAGCATTCTCAGACATTTGCATGTTGAAAAATTTCTTAACTAGGTAGACCTTATTATTTGCAGAGGGTTTTTCATACCTGTTTGTAAGCGCTTCCATCAACTTGACTGCAGTTGTCTCATGGGCTACTAGACTTGCCACATCCATCGACAAACACATCCTAATGGTTGCAACTGAATCTTCATCTACAGCTTCCCAATCTTCGTCCGTCATCCCTTTCGGTCTCTCCTTTAATGCCTTATGCACTTTCTTGCAAGTTAAATAATCTTTGACTTGCATCTTCAAATATCCAAAATTTTTCCCATCGAACTTCATGACTCCGTCGAAACTTTTTGGCTCTACAAAACCCATGACTCCTGAACCAAAAGCTCTGATACCAATTGTTGGGAAAAAATGTGGAATACAAATAACAATAATATTATGACGACAATCAATAATATTATAACTATCTCCCCTTCCACAGGTTAAGCCAACACAAGCCAAAAATAATAGTCACGAAAATAATAAAAGATAGGGAAAAAGAAACGACACCAAAAAATATACTGATTCGCCCCAAGCTCGGGACTACGTCCAGTCTTCTGCAACTGCAGGTTCTACTAGAATTTGGGAAATTATAGGAAGCCTTCAATAAATCTACAAACCAACCCTCAATAGCCCAACAATAGCTATTGACTTCCAAGTATCACAACCCGATAGCTTGGGATAAACAAAGAAATAAAACCCTCACTCACAAGAGAAATCCTCTTCTCTCTTTCACTCACTGCTGCATGAAATTGCTGAAAATTTACTCCAGCCGCACAAAGAAAATAACACTCACTTCGGTCAAAAACTTCCCAGCCGCAACACACACATATATATAAGCTGAAAAAACCTAAACATAATGGGCCAAGCCCATTATCCTTTTCTTTACGTGCAAGGCAGTCTGAGGAGGTGGGTTGGAATTTTGACTCCACATCCAACATATTTCACCTGTTATCCCAATTTTATGGTGGCTCTAGATGACCCCCATATCCTCAAAACCTTAAGTCTTGATATTACAGGGCAAGGATTAAACTTAGAAGAAGGTGTTAAAAAGATGACACTTTTATACAAAATTACGTATAAAACATTAACATCTTCAATGGAACCGAAAGCATTGGTCCAATCCCCAAAGGTTAAGCTATGCTTATAGAAACAAATATCAACAAGTCCTCTGTTAGTATTCCAAAAATGCTTTCATGGGATGATATAACAAGAAACCCAAAGTGGACAATCAATAATTCCTTTGTCCCTCAAAAAAGGGAAAAGGAACTTTCCCATATAATAGAACATCCAGATGGGAGAGTAGAAATAAAATTTGAAGAAGAACTACCTCAATTTCCTATAGTGAAAGAAAACATGAATAAAAACGAATTCATGAGTTCAAGACCAAGTACTTCTGGTATAAGGCCAGAATCCCATCCAAATTTAATTAGGACAAATTCATTAAGAATTAAGTCAGTAGGATTAGAACATGGAGTTCTGAACCTCCAATATGAACAAGAAAGACCACCTTCTCCGACCCAAGCCGACATGGAAACGGAGTCAGTATTTAAGAGTCAATTGAATGTTATAATTTCAGAAAATGAATTCAAGATAAACAAACAAGCCTTGTAAAAGGAGTTTATGGCTCAAGAAAATAAAGAAGATAGAAAACATTTCATTAAATCGTACACAGAAGAACAAAGAAAAAACTTTAAAGAAGAATACTTTAAAACTCTAAAAAAGCTTCAAGAACATATATCATTTTTTAGATGGTTCAATCAAAGAGAAGAGTATTCTCACATTTGTACTATAAAAGAAAAATAAAAATGGAAAACAGTAAGGAGAGGAGAAATTCAAAGCGATTTCCCTCCAATGGAAGATGTCGAATTCAATAGTTTCTACAACGAGAAAATTACAGTCAAACCCTTTCAATTAATCAAAGAGGCAGAAGAAAATAAGCCTCCAACAAATAAAGAGACTAAAAGTATACAAGTTCAAAATAATTATTCAAATAGAATGTTAACTTCAATAGCAGAACAAATATATAAATTAGAAGAATTAATAGATCCTCCAAAACCAATAGTAAACCCAATGTTTAGCACTCTAGAAAAGGTCAAAATAAAAACACCAAAAACTCAAATTATGGAAGAAATTGATAAAAGATTAAAAGCCTTAAACCTAGGAGGAGAAACCTCAAAGCAAATAAACGTCCTTAATGATAGTGACGTAGATTCAATAATAGAACAATTTTCGGCCCTTCAAACAGAAGAATCCCAAGGGCTAAACCAAATCAGAAATTATAAAACAACAAATCCAAATGATAATTTAAACTGTTACCATAGACCAACTATGCCATATTTAAATTATGAACAAAATTACAAATTCCTGAAAAATACTCAGTATGATGGTAATTCTATATATGTATGGAATATAGATGGAATGTCTGATAGGAAAATTATAGACATGCTAAACGAAATACTAATAGTGTGACGCCCCGTGCATTTTTGGTGTATTTAAGTTCCGTGTATTTAGTTAAAAGAAATATAATTTTCTATTTTGGCTTGTACTTTGGGAATTTAAATTAAGTACCATGGCACTTGGGTAGCTATTCTTGGAATTAATCGTTATGTTAAATTAATTACCTTCCCTAAAGCTCGATTTAAATTTGGTTAGCGTGGATTAGCAGGTCGGTTGGAGCGTTGAAAAGTTTACACTGAAAAAAGGGTTTTTGTTGAGAAAATCCTATTCTTGGGGTTTTGGTTAAAAAAAAAAAGAAAAAGAATTAAGAAATGAAAAAAAAAGGAAAATAAGGTAATTCAAAGAAGGGGAAAAGAAACCCTCATCTTCTCTCTTTCTCCCTCTCTTCATCTTGTCGTGCAAACCCCCTCCCCTGTTGTGAGTCGCTGCCGCAACCGTCTAGCACGTTGTCGCCGCCGGTGATCGAAGCGTCGCCGTCTTCCCCGCCAGCCAGTCCGTCGAGGGTCTCTATTTCGCGTGGTCTCTCACTTCATCTCTACGATCTCTCTCTCTCTCTCGACGTTTCTTCTCCTGCAGCGTCGTTCTCCACCAAAAGCTGAGACCCAAGTGCCGCCAGCCATGAGAACCCATCCCGAGCCGCCACCCGTCGCGCAGCCTGAGCCCCACTGCCCTCTCTCGCGCGTCTCTCTCTCTGTTCAGGTGGGTTTCGTAGTTCAGATCCCTTCCTCCGCGTTTTTCAACCTTAATCTCGTGGGTAAGCTCTCGTTTCCTTCTTGTTCCTTGTGGTTTAAGGCTCGATCTAAGTGTTTCTTGGTTCGGTTTGGTTATATCTCGCGTGCCTAGCAGTTCAGAGCCCTTCGATCTCGTTTCAGTCAATTTCGCCTCTGTCCAGCAGCATTTTTGGGCGTTTTCAGCATCACTTAACGATTCCAGTAAGCTTTAACTCTTACCCATGTTTGGTTAATGTTAGAATCAAAATGCCCAATGGTTTATGTGCTGGAAACTAAGTTCTGTGATGAAATTTCTGTTTTGCAGAGCCGTCTAGGTGATTGATTGAGTTCGAATCACTTAAACTCGAATACCCACTGCCCAAGGAGTGTTCTAACACGTTGTTTGAGGTTAGTATAACCCGTCTAGTGTGAAAGCGGGTTCCTTTGGGTAAGTTTCATCGATGTCCCTAGTTGATAGCTTTAAAGTTGTGTTGCCCATTAGATGATCTAGCTTTAGAAACATGTTTTAGATCGTTGCGCATTAGTTATTTAGACTCTTAATGTGTTGCCCAAGCATGTAGTTTATCTATGCCCATTAAGTCTCGTTGCCTAAATAGTTCTACCCGACCCTTATAGGTTCTTAAAGCATGAATTAATGAGCTTCTGCTTGTTGTCTGTGGTTTAAAAAGCATGCCAAATAAAGTCTCATTAATTATCTAGGCCTTTGTCGCATTGCCCAAGCTTTAGGCGTTCTTAGAATGTCATTAATGTGGGTCATTTACTTGCTGTCCAGCGGCTGAAAAGCCTTATCTGGGGCCATTCGACGAATACCCATTGCCTGTTGTGCCTTAGACATGGTTGCCCATGGTCTAAAGGTTTGAGTTTTTAATTTGGGGAATTTTGAGTGGCTGTCCAGCAAGGAATTAGTTCTTTCTCGATTGTGTTTGGTCTTTCAAGCATGTTGTAGTGCCTTTAGGTTGGTTCTAATTTATCCGAGGTTGTCCTTGTTATTTAGGAGCTTCCTAGACTGCCTTGGATTGTTGGAGTTGGTTTAGAAGCGTTATAGGTAAGTAGTTTCTACTTACTAAGTTTGTTTGACTGCATGAAGTATGTTTTTGTTTGTTACCTGTTTTACTTGTATTTTTGCTAAGTATGAAATGTTAAATATGAATTGTTGTGTTGTGATCGTTGAAGTGCTTGTATGAAGCATGAAATGTATCTTCTCAGTTACTTGAGATGTGTACGCTTAAGGTGTTTAAGCATGATGAGTGTTTGTCTTAAACATGGTGAATGTTGAGTTAAGCATGATGAGTCTGGTTAGCATGTTGCATGGGGATGTGTAGCATGAATCGGGTGTGAGGCTCAACACATGGCGCGTAATTCATGTGTAGCGGAGAGTGACACGGAAATCACGTGGGTGTGAGTGCGGAGCGTGACGTGGAAATCACGTTAGAGTGGCGCAACACTTGGCACGAAATTCATGTGGGGTAGGTGCGGAGCATAACGCGGAAATCATGTAAATTGTGGAGCATGACGCCGAAATCATGTAAGTTGCAGAGCATGACGCGGAAATCATGTATTAGCAGAGCATGACGCGGAAATCATGTAATTGCAGAGCATGACGCGGAAATCATGTAGTGTCTAGTGCGTGCGTTGCATAGTGTGAGATGCATTTGCATGGTCGTTTAATGTTTTTAAGCATGTTGTTGGTTTATGGCTCAAAAGCATGTTGAAATGTTTATGGTTGTATAAGCATGTTGGATGCGTGTGCTAAGCATGTTGGTTGAATTGTTTGTTGTTTGTGACTTGGTAAGTGTGAGATGCTTACCAGTACCACGGTTGTACTGATACCCCCCTTCCCCATCTTCCCCTCAACATTTTAGATGTTGCAGGTTTGGACGATGAGCTGGACCTTGGCGATGAGGAGGAGAACTTCGAGGAAGAATCTTAGGAAGTTCGAGTTTTGTTTTACCTTGCTTTAAGTAGGTTAGCGTTGGTTTAGTAATTATTCTTTTTGTTATGGTGAGAGATTCACCTGAGATGTTTAGGTTTTTGTTAATCTGTGTTTTATCCTTGTTGTTAGTCTTAACGAAAGAATAAAGATGTTTAGTTAGTATTCTTTTGGGATAAGTTGCTAGTGTTAATAAAAGTTGAATTGGTAATTTGATTTACGCATGTTTTATTTATGCTTGTTGCTACGAGGCCTGACTCGTAAAGAGAAGTTAGGTTGTGCAATCTGAAATGTAGTTTGGTGGAGTTGGGTTGAATGATTAGAAGTGTTTTGTTGCTTATCAGGTGTTGAAAATTTTTGGTTTAGGCCATTTTACGCCGTTATGCTGCCGAAATTTTCGGTACATTCGGTTCAAAGTGGTTCAGTTTCGTGGTTAGTTGGTTTAGAGTTGTAGTAGCGTCTCTAGGCTAGAGGTTGGAAAACCTGGGGCGTTACAGTTGGTATCAGAGCGGAGTTGTAATTGTCCTTTGTGTTCAAAAGTACCAAGGAGAACTCAAAAGAACTATTCAACAGTGAAAAAAGAATTACTTGCAATTGTCCTTTGTGTTCAAAAGTTCCAAGGAGAACTAATTAATAAAATATTTACCATCAAAACGGATTCCAGAACGTCAAAATTCGTTTTAGAAAAGGATGTCAAAAATCTAGTTTCAAAGCAAATTCTTGCCAAGCAAGCAATTCTCTCATGTTTTGATTTCGAAGTTTTGCCTATAAAAGGCGAGCAAAACTATCTTGCGGATTATCTCTCAAGGGAGTTTCTAACTCCTAGACTCTCTCCTCTCCCTCTCTCTCTAAAATTAAAAGAAAAAGAGTGAATGAGTGTGTTGGGTTCCCAGAGTGAGTAAAAATAAGGTGAAATTAAACTCTAGAACACTTGTGCAAGCATACACAATCCGCAGCAAGTAATAAGTATTTATCGAATCCAAGGTCTGAATTAGCTCTCACTTTATGTATTTTGTGCAACTCTTTAATGGTTTCGAAAGTGGTTAAAATGATTGGTTTTTATAGAATGCTGAAACAAAAGAAATGGAATAGAAAGTAAACAAATAAAGCAGACAGATTGGAAACAGGCGTTGGTCAGGATTTAGAAATTGTTTTTAAGGATGCTCTAGCAATATTATTGATTAGGCAATTCTCTCGCAGTCTTATTAGCAGGATCCTCCCGGAACTCTGGATTTTTTGGAATGTGTTTCAACTCCAATGACGTGCTACCGATCAAGCACTATGCAACTGGCTATCCCTAGCTCAGTCACTGGCCTTCACAATTACACAATGATCTAGTGTGATTAAATGCCACACACTTCCCAAATCATCCCTGAAACTAAGAAGTGGTATTCATACCGGCTGGCCAGACGGGCATAAAATGTAAATATGCTCAACAAATAATCAAGATGCTCAAATCAACATATATTGCATAGAGAATAAAGCACGACAATTACATGACTCCTAACCAACACCTAAACAAATTTAGTTCCTAAAGCTCATAACAACACACGCTACAATCTGAGTATGTGCATCCATAATTACAAAATATTATAAGAAAATACTAATTCCCTTAGTACACTTCGCAATTGATGGTCTTCTTGAGGTCTCCAATCCTTCTCCTCTATTCGGCTCCCAATGATGGAAATGAGAAATGAGCTCTTCCCCAAAAGTGGAATGTTCCTCTCCAAGAAAGGAATCAATTTGACTTGAACGACTCTTCCCTTTTATAGAATGAAGACAAGCTTAAATTAGGTTGACCTAGACACGTGGATGGCTCTCCTTGCTCCTCAAATTCGAGAATAGCTCAACTAACTTCAGTTCGTTAAAATGGATAACGAGCTGTGACGTGGCAATTTTGCTCCCTGTTTTGCTGGATCGCAGATTTTGCTCCCTCAAGTCGCTCAACAATATATTCTGCACAAAATAACTTCCAAAGCATCAATTCTTCCAAATGGGTTAGAACATGCAATAATCATCTAAAAGCAACCCTATTTAGCACTAATGACACACAAAACATTATAAAACTAAGGCCTAAATAACTCCCTTTTGGAGAGCTATCAGAGTGGCAGCAAGGCGAAAGCCTCCTCTTCAAAGGGCAAAAGTCCATCTTCCTCTTCTTCAACACCTCCTCCTATGAGTGCTGATCAATATGCTATGGATCTAGGGTTCACTCTAGTAACCCGATCACGAGCAAGAACGGGTGGCATACGCCCAATTTCTCCAATGGAGTCACCTACTCCACCTCTAAGGCCTTCAGCCAATTTAGTCCGTCCTTCTGGCGGAATTACTCAATTGAGACCTCCTGTCTCACCTTCTTCTAGAACGGGATCATCTATCCTGTCTCCTTCAACTTACTCTCAGGCGGTTTCTCCAGAAAAGAGGTTCATACCTCATCCTGAGATTAAATCATATTTTCAAAAATCCCTAGTTATTAATGAACCCATCATTGAGCGAGAATTCCAAGGCCTCAAACTAGAAGAAACTATTTCAAATATGTATCCTTCAGGATTCAATTTCATCCCTGAAGATCTAAATAAAACCAGAACCTTTTATGAGTTCATTTTTGTAGACACCAAGTCTGCAGAAATAACGCTCATATTCCCGACAAAAATGATCCTTCCTGGATCACCTACTCCAAATTAAAAATTTTCAAGGCTTTGAATCCAACCCATTGGAATCAAGGTATATACCACAGATAAATCCTTCTCAAAACCATTCGTACCTCAGACATATTCTTACCGAGATTACATAAGGGCCTGGTATAATGTTATGTGGTACTCAAACTATAATCACTCATGGTTCATTTCTTTTTGTCAAAATGCTTACAAAATCAATTTTCCCCTATGGCTCATTCAGTGGTGGAATACATTTGGAATGACGGATGGTATTTTACCAACTCCCCTGCAGGAATCATATTTCTATTTTGCAAGAACAATTCAAAAAACATTATTTCATAATTCTATGAGATTTAGTTTATATTTCCAAATTCCAGGATATTCTGCTGGAATTGATTAACCAACTCATATCCCCAGTACAAAACTGTTACAAAAATTCTCAAAATAAAATGGTGGGATAAATATAATTTCCAACACGCCACCATAAAAAATATCAAAGAATGGTTCGCAGAGAATGGCTATCTTCAAGACCTTGATATCAAGAAGAACGCAGAGTTTTTAAATGACAAATCAAAACTTCTGGCAGCTCTAGCACATACTACCTCTGATGCAGACTTCCAGAGGATTCTTCAAAGGGTGACATCTTTAAGAAGTGGTTCTCCAACCTCTTCTGTCCAAGAAGAAGAAGAAAAAGCAGATCCAGAGTACGATCTGGACGATCCATATCTCAACTCACAACCTATGTGAGCTTTGAATCAATTAAAATTTCCTGTTTCACAAAGAAACAAATGGTGTTCATAAGAGATGCTTCATAAAGAAGTATTCCCATCATAATTGTAAAAAAAAAAACGTGTATATTCTCATCACTAGAATTAATAGTGTAAACTTTTTAAAAATTCTAGTCTGCACTGTAAATACATTTCTGCCAGTCAATTATATGAAGAAGTTATTTTGAAGCAGCAGAGCAATTAAAGTAAAGGATTATGAGATTTTGAAGACGAAGATTATTGGTAATTCTACTAGTTTGTGAGGACCTAGTTTGGTGTTCCATGCTGTAAGACCTAATGATGAGGTAGTGAGTCTGTTGGTAAGCCAGTAATCAGCCTAGGGTGATCGGACGAAGAGAAGAATCAATAATTTAGCCGACAAGATATCAGATCAAAAAAAAGGGAAAAAGCTGCATCTTCTCCAATAATTGGCCGGTAATAAATTCAATCTCATCCTTTTATTTTCCACGTTTATCTTTGTATAAATCTTTTCACTCTTGTCCATTTATGTTTCTTATCTTTGTACCTTTGTACTTTTAACCTGTAGTTTTTACTTTTTACTTTCGTTAAATGTTTCTTACCTTTGTAAAATGTTTTTTTACCTATTGTCTTTTATGTAAATTATTGGGATTCTATCCCAATAATGTAATCTTATTTTCCAACGAATCTATTAGGGGTCTGATAGCGCGCATAGTGAGCTATTTTTCCCGGTTTATTTTAGTTAGTCTTTGAGGATTATTTGGTCGTTTTTATGCACTTTAATGTTTATTTTGTAGGAAATGAATTTTTGGAGGAAATGTTGAATTAGGAAGTTGATCGGGTGCTCGGGACCAAAAGAAGAGCAAAAGAAGCAAAAAGAATCAAGTTGGAGGCTTAAGTTTGAGGCAAACCCGAGAGCTAGCGTCTCGACGCTGCTTTCTGGGCGTCTCGACGCTGGTTTTCCTTCTATATTTTTGGCGATAGCAGGGACAACGTCGCGACTCTACCGACAATTTTCCTATAAATACATCCTTAATTGCTACGGCCAAGGGGAGTCCATTTGGTAAGATTTTAGCCCTAATTTCGACTAGAGACATTCTATGGGAGCTGAAGCAAGGCCAAGGAGTGGGAACCAAGCTTGAAGACGTGGAGATCCTAACGGGGATGTGCCGGTTTCAACGGATTCAAGAGTTTTCCTTTTCTTTCCGTTACCTCTTCTGGTTTTTATGGCTTTGCTTTCAATTAGTGTTTGTAGTTTCAAGACTATGAGTTGCTAGTTGTTTGTCTTAGGGATTGATGTACTTGTTTAGTTTGTTGGATTGATTTTTGGTATGATTGTGCTTTTGTTTTACCTATGCAATTATGATTAAATGCTTTCAATTACTTGATCACTAATTGAATGATTTAAGTGTTGAATCTAACTCAGGAGAGAGGATTTAGCCTAAAACTTAATTTACTAATTGCATGATTAAAGTAAACATTCTAAGATCGTGACGAAATTTAGAATTACTTTAGAAGTTGTTAGAAGAACTAAACCCAAAGTCTTGCATGTTAATGAACTTAGATAGGGATATCAAGTTGGTTGCATGCATGAGAATCAATTATGCTCGAGAGAGATAGTTGTGATAAAAGGTTCCTAGACTTGGTAGAATAATTGCATGTGAAATTCATTCCATTAATTAATCCTCAATCTCAACAATGAAATCAATTCCCTAAGAGGCTGTTTGGGGCTCCAATTTCGGAAGCCCAAACTTCCAAAAAACCACAAGTTGGTGTTTGGGGCCCGACTTTGTGAAACCCGTTTTTAGGGTTTAGAAACTCCCCACTTCAACAGTGCAAGCACTGTTGAAGTTGTCGCTTCTCTCTCTCCCACTTTCGTTCATTTTCCACTTTGGTTCTCTCGACTGGCTTTTCACAGTTTCTCTCTTTGACTTTCGTTTTTCCTATTTTTCTTTCCTCTGTCATTCTCTGGTATCTTAGGCACTTGGATGGCATGCGTATGTTCTTGGAGGGGAGATTTTTCGGTTTTTCGGATGGGGTTTCGTACTCAGATCTTTAATCTCCTCTGAGATCTGTGTTCTCCTCGCTCCCTCTTCACGAAGATACGATATCTTCTTCGTTCTAATTTTTTTCGGATCTGATCTTCGTTACTCTTTTTCTGTGCTATCTTCGGCTCTTGGATCGCATGCGTATGTTCTTGGATTTCATCTTCTTTTTTGGAGGGACGTTCATTCTTAGATCTGTGATCTCCTTTCAGATCTGTCTTCTCCTCGCTCCCTCTTCATGAATCTAAGGTATCGTATTGGACCTCATCTTTTTCGGATTTCTATTTTCGTCCCCTGTTACGGATCTAACCCTAAACCACCTCAAGCTTTATATCCCTCTTCCCACTGCTCTAAATTGTAGATCTATTTAAACTCATTTGTGGTTTTTTTTTGTTTCAGATCCCACCCCATGCCGCTTCAACTTGTCGCGACTATCGATGTTCCGTTCGGGATCTGCATGGTAGGTTATTGGAGCACGATTAGGGGTGGGAAACAGGTAATATCTCTTTCCCTTTGTAGCCGGCCAATGATGTTCCAACGCATGCAAGCTGATTTTTCCCTCTTTTTTCATCCAATTTTTTTTTCTGACTTGGGTGTTCAAACGCTGATGACTATTTGGAAGCAAATTTTTTCCTCCATGTTTTCCTTCAAAATTTTTCTTTCTCATTTTTTCTCTCTTCATTATGATTCTGCTTCTTATTTTGTTGATGTTTGTTGTGTTCTGATACCCCACCCCCAATCGGTTTGTCATGGTTGTTCTCATACCCCACCCTCCAATCCGTTTGTTATGTTTATTATATTGTTGATAATCGTTGTGTTCTGATATTCGGTGTGTTCTGATACCCCACCCCCCAATCTGTTTGTTGATATTCTTTGTGTTGATTACTGGTTCTGTCCATATTTTTCTTTCTCATTATTTTGTTGATAATCTTGGTTTTGTCCATATTTTTTCTTCTCATTATTTTGTTGATGATCTTGGTTCTGTCCAAAAATTTGCTTTATCATTATTTTGTTGATAATCTTGGTTCTGTCCATATTTTTCCTTCTAATTATTTTGTTCATAATCTTGGTTCTATCCATATTTTTCTTTCTCATTATTTTGTTGATAATCTTGGTTCTGTCCATATCTCCTCGATTTTCCCTATGTTTTTGCTTGGTAGATTTGATGTTTTGATTCATAGCCACGATATGTTATATTTTTTAAAATAAAAACTTCAATATATTTTTTTTATCTACTTTGCACAATGTTCTGTCTACTTTGCAAAATGCTTGAAACTAATGCACCTGAGGCCGGTTACATTTTAATATTTTTTTTGTTTGCCTAAACTTGGTTGTTCTCTGGTTACTTTCTGACTATTCACTGACTATTCACGTTTATTTTGAACCAAACTACCACTTTCTCTAGTTAGTTGTGATAAATGATATGTGTGGGTAGGTTGCATTTATTTAGGTCATGGGTAGGTTGCATTTATTTGACAAACAACAATCAACCATCTCCTTTCTTTTTAAATAAGTAAGGTAGATTGTATTTAATTGCATTAACTAAATGCAATCTACGTTATCTTGTTTTTGAAAATGGAAGTACATCTCATTTATGTTAGTTATCTTATCACGTTTTTATGACCTTCAACTACCTTTTTCCATCCTTTATTTATACCACACCACTTCCCATTTCCACTTTGAGGAAAGTCTCCACTGCTCTAATCAATCTGCATTGGTGAGTTATTTTCCAACTATTCCTTCTTTTTGTATTAAGATGTCATGTTTAGTAAGTCATTCCTATCTCTCGCCCTATTCTTTTCCTATGTTCTGCCTGTATAGACAAGGACGTGACCAATCTCCAGCCTTCAGTGTTTGCATTCGTGTACACCTATTCCATATTATGGTGAGTTTTCATAATATTTGTAGTTTTACTTTCATTTTAATTAAGTTACATTTAGTATGTAGTTGTCTAATCATGTTGCCCATTTCCATTATCCCGTTACAGGTTCAACGGTAAACAACCTTTGTCTTAGAGGTTCGTTTTAGGTTTCATTCGCTTACTTCGTTCATGTAATTTATATATATATTTTTTTGGGACATTAGAGACTGTTTATTCATGGACATTATTCTTTGACTTTTTTATTAATGTATTTTCATTGTGCACATTTCTTGTATTGCACCTTAAGACCATGAAATTATTATTCATTAATGTGATGTTATTTCATTTGTGTTGAATGCATCTTCTATGTGTAATTCTGTTTCATGTAGGAAAAAATATCAACTTAAAAAATTTAGTTTCACATGGAAAAAAAAATTGAGTTTTTTCCCTCATGTTCAGCAATTTAAATAAAATTTGAAAATTAGGAAAAATAGTCAGTTCACATCCTTTTTAGCAATCTAAATAAACTAGAAGAATTTGGAAAAAAAAAAAAAAATCAATTTCCCTCATATTTAGCAATTTAAGTGAAATTGAAGAATTTGGTAAAAATATTCACTATCTCTCATTTTAATCAATTTAACTTCCGGTTGAAAAGTTTGGAAAATAATTCAATTTCCCTTATTCCTAGCAATTTAAATAAATTTTAAAGTTAGGATAAAAAATTCACTTTCCCATATTTTTAACAATTTAAATAAAATTGAAGAATTTGTTAAAAAAATTAACCTTCCCTTATATATAGAAACTTAAATTAAATTGACGTTTTTGAAAAAATAAATTCACTTTCCATAATTTATTTAGCTTTCAGTTTCGAATGAAAAATAATTTGAGGTTTGGTTTTTTGATAAAAAAATTTTTGTGGAAAATGTATTTTACTTACATTAGGGGACAATGTAGGATTCAAAAGTGTTTTTTATTTGACAAACACACACTCCACATAACCAAAGAATAAACAAACTTTGTAAACAAAAAAAAAAAAAAAAAAAAATCCCAACTCACACCCAATGACACGAAAAAAAAAAAACGATCAGTTTATGAGTTTTCTTTAAAAATAGTTTTTTTTTTCACTATGGAATCAAGAAAACAAAAAAAGGGAAACCACAGTAATTGAAATGTGGGAGGAATGTTGGTTATTTAAACATAGTAATTAGATTTCCATTATATTTGTTAACTTTGAAGCATAAATATAATTTTGACATACTTTGGAGCAATTAAAAAAAAAATAAAAAACCTAATCATTTTTTGTATTTCATTTTCAAAAATAAAAAATGTGAGCTTATTTCGACAAATATAAAATGAGATGTGGTTTTACATGAGAGGAATATAAATATAACTTCAATAATATCAATTCCAGAATTGACGTATACTTTCCTACACTGTTTGAATGTTATGTATCTCATTTTTTTATGTGACCTAAAAGAAAAATGGTAAAGCATACTTAAGATCTCAATTTTACAATCAATGGAAAGAACATTTTCATTAATTAAAGTTGGAAATTAAAAAAAAAAACAAAAAAACAAAAAACA
The DNA here is from genome assembly GCA_017139565.1 of Luffa aegyptiaca. Lineage (NCBI taxonomy): Eukaryota > Viridiplantae > Streptophyta > Magnoliopsida > Cucurbitales > Cucurbitaceae > Luffa > Luffa aegyptiaca. Next base: position 31,912,754 of record CM029398.1, on the reverse strand, counting down.
AAAAAAACCAACTATCAGAAACTTAGACTTCACAACTCAGCTCCCCAAACACATACTTCATAAACCCAACTTAACAACTCTGCACTCCAAACACAGACTTCACAACTTCACAGACTTCATAACTCACCAGACTTCACAACTCCAGACTTCAGAACTCCACATCGTTGCCCCAAACACCCCATAAGAGTCTTTCCATTTGAGTCTCCACCTTTATTTTATGCTTTTTGTCTTTAGATTTATCTTTTTTCATTAAGTTTTGCTCCCTAAATAAAATTGGACAAGATTATTCACGGTACTTAATTTGCTAGAAAACCAATCCAGAGGACGACACTCGTTTTACACGAAAACACTATATTATTACTTGACCCGTACACTTGCTGTAAGCAAATCGTGCATTAGGGTCATGTCCTGATGATTCGATCTTATCTTTTAATTTTCTATGTTCAATTAGTTTTTGAAGTCCGGGGTCTATAAAAGATTTCCAAATTGTATTGCAAAGGCATAATTCGAAATCCTTCAAGCTATCCTTTCTTGTAAAGCTTGAATATTCGAACTTGTCATCTTCTTGTATTATCGATCCTAATTTGCGGTTAGCATTGAGCAATTGGTATTAGAGCCATCAATTCAATTCTAAATTATCCTTCAATTCAATTGTTGATTTCAAATTCTCTTTCGGGGAGGAAGAGAGATTGAGAATTAAATAATATCATTCAATTTTGAGTGTTTTTCCCAATAGGCATTGAGTGCAAAGAAGAATGATATAATTTGCACTAGCCTAATCTTTATGAGCTTTGAATCACTTTATAAGCAATACACTTCTCAAGTTTTTCAAAAAAATTGTATTAACTTAATGGCTCTATATATTCTCAAACGAGTTAGGAAAAGGGTCTGGATCTTTTCTTCCTAATCCATCATATTGTCATAGTGTTTCACCACTACAAACCAATCTTATGGCTTTTAAAATATCCAGAACTAAATACCTCTCCTATATCAAATATGAGTGCCTTCAATGAGAGTCTATTTCTTAGAACATCATATAATTAAGCATTTCAAGAAGCCATAGGGAATAGGTTGTGAAATTAAATATAGTTTTCAAGATGTTGAAGCTCTCAAAGGCACTTAATTTGACTATTTCATTATTATCTCCCTGATTATACCTAATATAGACTCACAGATCTATTAAATCAAAAGTGCTAATTATCTATGAGTAGAAGTACCATAGTAAGGTTGGACATATAAGCGAAACTAACTTTGTTTGAATCTGTAACAACCCCAGAATTCGACCTAAACTAGGGAACATTACTAAAATTTTACTCTAATGCCAAATTGATGCCCCGAAAATTTCGGTAGCATAACGACGTAACTAAAGCTAACAAAAAATTTTAAACACCTGAAAGACAAGAATACACACTTCTAAAATCATAACACAACCTCTTCTTCATTTGACAACATCCCAAACATACCAAATAAAATAAGAACTAACTCCAGTTCTCCAGTAAGTATCATACGAGTCAGATCTTGTAACAAGTGCAGTTAACAGAACTAACCCACCCTAAATAAAAGAGCTTCAAACTTAAATCTATTACAACAACCAAACGAGCTAACCAACAACTACATTGACTTTAACAAAATCCAGTATGAATTTAAACGTACAAGTAAATGAAACTAGCTAACTATCTAATGGTCTCCTCTTCCAAGCCTCATCCTCATCACCAAGTCCGGATATGACCTCATAACCTGCAAAACCTGGTGGTGGGTCAGTACAAAACCACGGTACTGAGTAAGTGGCTCACACCTGAAGAGCCATCAAACAGCATACATATACAGAACAAGTATCATGCTTTTCAACTAAAACATCATGTTTCATATACAAGGCAAACAATCAACACATAAAAGCATACTTAATTCATGCAAACGTGCAACAACCATGCACCTAACACGTGAATTTTCGCACCATGCCATGCACACTCAAAACACATGAATTCCGCATCATGCCATGCATACTCGGTTTTCTTTCAAGCTCCACGAGCTCGCTCAACACTCATAGCCCTCACAAAGCTCTCTGAGACTGACTCCTTTGAGTCACGCCGACCCCTGACCATATTACCCAGGGCCTCGACGTTTCTCTATGGCGCTCAGCGTTCGACCCTTGACCATATTACCCAAGGCCTCGAACTGTGCATCGCCCCTTGGCCATATTACCCAAGGCACCCCATGACTTCACAATCAAACTGTACATCGCCCCTTGGCCATATTACCCAAGGCACCCGATGCTCCTCTTAATCCATTGCTGACATACCACCCCTCGACCATTTTTACCCGAGGCACCTGGTATTCACCTAACTTTCCTTTTCAAAATACAAGGTTCTCTGACCTCACAATCTCACAAAAATGCATGAATCCTACTCATCATGCTTCTAGACCATGTTTATGCCAGTGACATGCACACAACCCAGAATGCTCATTCCAACCATGTTTTTCTATCTCACGTCATACTTTAAGTCTATGCAACAACTAAAAGTATAGTGCACACTCACAACATTAAAATCATGCACTGCAACCAATCACAATGACATAACATGCTTATCACACCAAGTTCACATCACAACATCTTAGCATAGATCACATGACAGTTCAACACATCAGTTCAACAAGTTCAAAACTTTGTCAATAACATAACAACAAGCACATATTTACCAAATATACTAAAATGAACAAATAAAGCACACAACATGCTAGCATACAAGCAAACAGACCCAACGGGTAGATATCCACTTACTAATCGTTCTAGAGCTTCTAAGTTGTTCTAACGCATCCTAAAAACAACCTTAAGCTCAATTCGAACATCCCGAACTTGACTGAACCAAAAGAACCTACGTGCTTTGTAAAGTGTTCGATGGAGTTTGAAATTGACATGAACCTAATGTTGGAACATTGTTGAACATTGATCAAAAGGAATTCGAATGAGCTCAAATGACTCCGAATTGGTCCCAAACTGCACGTGGAAGACACCCAAGTATTACGGATTTAGTTAAACTACTCTAATAGAATTTGAAAGAGCCAAAAGAGTGGTGACACTTATTGAAAGGATCTTAATCCTTGTTGGTCAGCGACCAACTGTCTCTGAAACCATGAAATCGAAGCAATCGAGACGTGGGCCAACCGATTTGAGGTTAAACAGAGAATGGGTCACCAAACGGAGTGCTTTGATGTCCAAAACTAAGTGGGCAACGCTGAAACTCGTAAAAAATCACGTGGAGTAGGAAAATTCGTGCTAAACACCGTTGAATAGAGGTCGTTGTCGCATGGGTCTCGAGTTTGGCAGCCAGAATCGCGTGGGTCTCGCTCCCCTAAGGAGAGGATTTGCTTGAGACGGTTTAGGAAGCTACCTCGACATTTGTGGGTAGCTGTCGCCGCAGAAGCCCATCGAAGATGAAAAGGATGGGGATGCGAACTGCTACATGAAGAAGAAAGTAAGGGGGAGTTTGCCGACGGGAAGAAGAACGGGAGAGGAGAGAAGACTTACCAACTCATGGGCCTACTACTCGTCGGCGCTGGAGGAAGTTAGTACGTGTGCACGGGTTGCTCGCCAGAGAAGAGAGACGCTAGGGAGGGAGACGGAGGGCTTGCGTGGGTGCTGGCGGCGGCTGAAGAAAATCGCAGGGGGGTGTTCAACAGTGTAAGGAGAAGAGAGGGAAGAGTGAGAGTGAAAAATTAGGGCTTATTTCTTTTCCTTTAAAACATCTAAAATAAAAACCAATTTTTCCCCTAACCACAATTAAGGCCTTAATTTCCTTTGTTAAATTAGGAAATCTTGGATAATTTTAATTTCCATAGCCATGGGATTGAAATTACAAATTTGATTCTTTAACAAAAAATTCCAACACTTAAATTCCAATTTGAACTCAATAATGGATCCAAAATATCACAGAAAGGCTTAATTTTGAAACGCGGAGCGTTACAGAATCCAAAATGAGAAGTCATATTTTCTTTTTATACATCATGTAATGACGTAATAGGAACATATTTTTCTTCATGTCCAAAATTTCTAAAAAGTATTGGGGGAAGTCTTGTAACAACCCAAAATTTGAAAAAAAAAAAAAGAGAGAGAAGGGAGTGGGTTGTTTTGCTGCCCGGTCAAGAGGGAAAAAGTCAACACTTTCAATCAAAGGACCGTTTGAAAAAAAATTAAGATTTTCCTCTCTCTCTTTCCCTGAATATCTCTCCCTCTCTCGTCCCTCACTCTCTTGCCTCTCCGTCTGCGGCGCAAGCAAGCCCACGCCGCTGCCGCAGCTTAATTTTTAGCCGCATTGCCGTAGTTCGTTTAGCCGATTCCAACCTGCACGTTTAGCCGCATTGCCGTAGTTCGTCTCTCGCTGTTAATCGTGAAGGGTAGCAGTCCATAGTCGCATTTGGCTGCCGGTTGGGTAAGCTTAAGTGAGTTTCAGATTCTATTCAAGTTTCTTTTTCAGCAAATATTTTAGGGATAAAATAACATTCGATTCCAGATTTGATAGCACGTTTCTGCCATTCGAATTTGAGTACCTAACCATTTAAGTTGCTATCTAGATGAGGGGTTCGTAAATTTTGGAGTTGCCCACTCGATATTAGCCTCGACTTCACGAAATTTCGCTTATATAAAGTACTGTCCAGCTAGTTTTTGAGTCGTCGCTATTGGATTTTGTAGGTTGGGCAGAGGATCAATTTAAAAAGGGATTAGGCAACTTGGTTCTTTAACCCATAAGACAAGTATGTGACTCCTCTATCAGCATGTTGGGAAATTTATTGTTTAAATGTGATTGTTGCTTGTCTGAATATTTGCAAAACCATTATATTGGGTACTAACCGGTGTTGAGTGGTGAACATGCAAATTAGGAATTGATATTCCTGTTATCGTTGAAATGGAATGAAAGTATGTTACGTGGCATTATCTTAAAGTTAGTTAGGGGATCTTATGTGCATACGAATGACCAACGGTGAAGTACATGCTTCAAATTTTTGTCGTTGGAAAGCTTGGCGGTATGGCCAAGAGTTTTCTTAAGACTTGACGATATGGTCAAGTAATGGTCTTAATAATTATTTTCTTAAAACTTGGCGATATGGTCAAGGATTGGTTTTAATACTTATTTTCTTAAAACTTGGCGGTATGGCCATGATGACAGGTGACGGTATGGTCACAATAAAAATTTTCGTGGCGATAGGGTCACGATTGGCGTTATGGCCAAAAAATAAAGTTTTTTTTTTTTTTTTTTTTTTTAAAAAAAGGCAAAGTTTAGGTCCCTTCATAAATGTTTGTGCTTGCATAACCAACCCTGGTAGAGGGGTTACTTACTGAGTATTTTTAATACTCATTCTTTGTTTATTTTAAAATTTTTTTAGGCAAGGGCGAGAATGTGTTAGGCTGATCAAGAGCACTTGTTGGTGGTGCCATGGTGGACGGTGTCAGCATATTTTTCTTCTGCACATTAGTTTTTGTTATTTGAGTTTTCTATATGAATATTTAAAAACTTATTTATTTTGTTGCATTTTGAGGCGTTCAAATATTTTTATGTTTTACAAGTTTTCTTGGGATCCCAAACAATTGTTTTACTAAAATTATTTACCTATTTTATGCATTCGAGATTTCTAGGAAAAATTTTACTCCATAGTTCTTTGAATCATTCATGCATATAGTAACGTCCCTAGGCAGTCTTTAGGTTTTAAAAAGTTGGGGCGTTATAAGTCTGGATCCTAATTCTTAGTGATTTGGACTAATATGTTCCAAATGCAGCTTTATGTCAATTTTAATTTCTTCATTTAAGGAAATAACTAATCGAGTACATTTTTTCTATTCATACTTAACTCATGAACATACTGTTAAAGATGCTCATTAAGAGTTCATATACTCTTTTGAGTGTCCTAATCAATCACATATGGATTATATATTTCTAAAATGAGCATCAAATGCACAAGTCAATCCTCAAATATTTTAATTAAATTTGGTGCATTTAATCCTTTAGCGTACTCCCTTATGTTCCTTTATTCTTCATTAAGAAACATTCAACCAAAAGTTTAAATGTCTCTTCCTTTATGTTCATTTTAGAACAACCCTTATCTTTATTAAAGGAACTTCCCAATTATTTCCTCATCAAACATGATTCCCTTGAATGTTGCAATTTATCATCATACAACTTATGCAATTAAGATTATTCCATTTTTCAAAGTCCCATCTAATCTTAAAGGGATGGCTAAGTGAAAAATAGAAGTGTTTCTTTCTTTATCACAAGTTTTAAGGAAAAAAAAAATAACAAAAATATTCTAAAAATTTAAAACAAGGCAATGAAATAATACAACACAACTGATAACAAAACATGCTCTGAAATAACATTAGTATTTATAAAAAATACATTATATGAACTTAATGAGGACAATAAGATACCAAACACAACATTGACAACCTTCCTTTGGACCGACTATCAACTTGTAAACAGTACTCTCAACATGGTGATGGAACGTTGATAACCAATCCTGTCAAGTGAAAGCCTTCCTTTGGGCTGACAATCCCTTACATGACATAACTTTATATTATCCATGTTCATCACTAGTTAGCCATAGGTGTACTTGTTATTTGGCCAAACTGAAATCTTCCTTTGGGTCGATAACAGAATGCATAAACAACAAGTCCATAAAAATCTAATTAATTTTGAAGATGTCAATATCAGAAATCAAAGGCTACTTTGACAGCATGATCCATCAAACCAACATCAACAAAGAAAATTAGATTATTGTGCAAAACATTTAACCTTAATTATTATTAATTTTATCTTTATGAAAATGAAATTATCAAAATCATTTTCAAAATCAATAATAATATCTTTACCTGCATAATTTAATAATGGGAAGAAAATCCTCTAAAATAAAAATTGGTTTGTTCCACAAAAAAAAAACTTTATTGGGATTTTCAACCCACCCGTCAACCTAATATAGACATCGGGACACCAATTGGAAATCCAATAATAAAATATTGATAACTTATCCCCTGTTAGATGATAGTCTTCCTTTGGGTCGACTAACAACTTCAAGGGCACATCATTATGTTATCCATATTTATTATTGGGTCTATGATTGTAGTTTGGCCATAAGTAAGTAATGTCATAGACAATATATAAATATTCATGATATTGGAAAATAAACTTTATGAGGACAAGTGAGATATCTCATGCAACATTAACATTTAGTCTTTGGACAAAAAGGTTAATTTACAAATGATACTCTCAGTGCAATAATCAAATATTAATATCGTATCCCTTTTAGATAATAGCTTTCCTTTAGGCTGACTAACATCCTTAAGAGCACAACCTTATATTATTCATATTTATTATTGCATGTGTATTTGTTATTTGGCCAAATTGTAACCTTTGGGCCTATCACAATTCGCATAAGCAACAAATACACCATATATATCTAACAACTTTAAATGTTCCAATTTATAAACACAGAAGCTACTTTGGTAGCATATTTTATTCATCAAAACATTTAAAGAAATTAGACAAATTGTCTCATATATACTTAACAAATTGTCAATTAACTAATCATGACAATTATTCTTTAAAATAGCACAACAAAGAGAAAATTAAATAGTCCTCCCTACTTTATTATGCCCAAAATAATATACTAGAAATATATATTAATATTATTATTAAAAATAATAAATTAATTAATATATATATTTATAAAAAAATAAATTAAATATACTTTTTATATAGGCCTACTGCAACTCAAATTCACCTTATTGCCCTAGCACCAGCCTCCATACGGCAGCACTGTGAAACAGTGCTATCGTCTCATTTTTTTTCCTTTTTTTTTCTTATTTCTTTCAATCTCTTCCAACCCTTTCCTTATTTGAATAGAAGAATTGTAAAATGGGAGAATCAAATCAAGGAAAGAAAAGGAAAAAAAAACTGAGCAATATTGAACTTGGTCTAATCAATTATGCAAAATCATAGGATTCGAAAAAAATTCTATAATAAAGAATTCTATATCATGCAAAAATTGATTGACTTCTAATTAATCCAAGTAATTTTGATAGCATGTATTAGAGGCAAAACAACCTATAAATTAATAAACAACATGCCAAAAAAACTAATGATTTAACAAGCAGCCATGCATAAACTTCGCTCTAATACCACTTGTTAAACTTTATACATTAAAACTCAATTCATTATTATTCAAGAATAAATATATACAATTCAACAAGAACAATCATGATAAGAGTTAAAATAGGATATAAGCATGGAAGCAAGCCAAAATAAAATAATTAGAGATGTATAAATACCTGGATCCATGAAAAATTCTATTGTAGAACTTGCTTGGTTTAGGTCTTCCTCAACTATGCAACTTAGACCTTGGATGGGCAATTCTCTCTATCAGATGGGGAATAGGAGACTAAAGAGGCATAGTATATTGGGAACCATAACCTTGTATTTATAAGTTGATTCTAGGGTTTCCATAATCCCTCGGATCAACAAGCCAGTTTCTACTCAGCAGGCAACTCTTTATGGGAAGTCATGGGCCTATAATCAAGACCACATAATATGCACATTAAATAGTCCAAATATAATTGTTATTTAATTTGTTACCCACATATTAATTAATTATTAAAATTAATTCCAACAAGGGAAACAAAGAGTTAGAATGTATGATCCTATAAATCACAAGTAAGCATAATGAAAAACAAAGATGGATGTGAATCTGATTCATACCTATAGAACATGAGGCCGGATCCCAGAATAAGTGCTCCTCGGACTACAAAAATAACGGGAATGGGATGTTCCAACGTCGCCCACGTACCCAATTGAAATGGTACATAAGAACCATAACAAACATCCATTAGTTAGTTCAATAAGTGGAAACAAAGTATTAGTTAAATAATGAATTATAACAATAGATGAGGATTCTTGAAACAGTGAAGAGAGAAAGACTTACCTAACAGGTTCTCCAAAATAGTAGCACAGAGAAGAGTATGGATTTGTAGGTGAGAACCAATGGATGTTTATAAAGACATGTGGGACTAATGAGGGAAGTAAACACACCAACTACCATTTCAAGTAATAATTGCAAATAATTAAGTAAAGGTAGGGTAAAAAATAACTTGATTTGACAAATAGCCACCAACCACTAAATAAATAAATGCACAACACATGAATTAAACACATGGTCAACCACCCAAGTACTACTAGATTCAGTATAAGATATGGTCATTGAGCTGAGTGGACAAGTGAAATAAGTTTAGCACAATCATTAGTAAAGGGGGGAAATCAGTTGGGGTGAAATGACATGTGTATTGATGTGGAATTCAAGTTTAAATTCATGGAAATACATACGATGGGACCAAATTATCTGCAAAACCACATTGAGAAAATGAAAACCAACCTTCAGATGAACTAATCAGTACATAGGCCTCAAATCTTCACTAATGAACAATACTTCATATTAAAATACAAATATTTGATTAAATTTGTAAATAGAAATGAAATTCCAACATGTATAATGCAGTGTCCCCACGCAAGGTTTAGAATAATGAAAAACATAGTGCAAATCCGGACAAAAGAGGCCTCAATGTTGAAGCACATTATACGTGAACAGAGGACACATTCCATGGTCGTAAGAAGAAAAACAAAACACAGTATCTCAACCAAAATAGTCCACAAACGAAACACACAAAAGGTAGTTCAGATTGCCGATTGGAGGCCTTAGGCATGCAAAATCATCATTTTGAAATCAAACAACGTGTGAAACAGATTCCTCATCATCAACCGCAAGGAAGAAAAACAAACCTGTTTTGTGAATGTACCAACACACCTACCAAGCTCGACGGTACTGAACCTTTCTCCTACCCAACCTCTCGACTGATTTGTCACGTGGTTATGCTTCTCAATCCCAAATCACCCACCAAACTGAGATTCGTGGTTGTTGAATGATAGGAACTCACAGTTAGTAAAGTCGATCATCCTCGAGGCAGCAAAAGAGAGGGCTCGAAACTTCTTGAGCGACAAGGTTTAGGTAAATGGAATCAACAGAATTGCAGATCCATGGGTAAAAAAACCCATGGAAAAGACGGATCCACAGATCTATGGTGGAGGAAGGTTAGATCCATGGAAAATAGGATCGCGTACGGAGGAAGGGAGGGTTTTGAAGAAGAAACCAAAAGATAAATGGCCGAAAACACAAAATAAAGTCGTTGAACTTCAACCATGCCATGAAGTCGTGCGAAAGACGATCGTCGCTGAGTGAGAAGAGGCGAGAAGTGGCATCGGTAGGGCAACCGATGACCATGCAAGAATAGAGAGAAGAAAGGAATGAGGAACAAGAGAGAGAGACATTGATGGAGGTAGATGGAAAGATGGTAGAAACGAGGAGATGGTCACGAGAGTGAGAGAGAGAACGTTGAAGGCATCAATTACAACCGAATCCCAAATGGCCCATTCCATGGATTCAAGTTGGAATCCAAAATTAATTACAATCCAAAGCAAATCCGACCCACCAAACAAAGGATACAAAATCCATTACAATCCAATCCAACCCATTACACTCCCCCAAACAACCCCCCTTAGGGGCCATTTGGTGCAAGAATTTTGGGGATGGGAATGGGCAAGGGTTTCTGATACCCTTGTTTGTTTCAAGGTTTCTGTGGTGGGCCTAGGGAATAAAGCATTCCCAGGCATCATTTATGCTCATAGGCAAGGGCTTTCTATGCCCTTGCAAAAGCATGAGTTTTCTCTTTGCCCATCTCTTCTTTTTTATTTTTATATGCAATTTTATTTTGAATATAGTTAATTAATTAACCAATGGATACTAAATTAAAAAATAGTATAATAAATTATTTAATTAGATTAAATAATAATTTGTCAAGAATTTCAATTTTTTTTAAACAAATACTTAGTCCAAGTTTATTAAATGGATGTAATTACATATTTACTAAAATTATAATTAATTAATTAACATTATCAAAAATATATTTAATTATTGAATTAAAATTATTTAAATGAATTTAGTATAAAAATTCATTTTTCAATAATTATAATTAATTACTTATTGATTATTTACAATCAATTAATTATTTTTTGGATTTCTTTATAATAAATAAATAATCATATTATTATTAAAATATTTATCTAATTAATTTTTATGGATACAAATATATTAAATTATTGTAGTTAAGGATATTTATTAAAAAAATTAATTAAATAGTTTTAATTAGTTAAATTAACATAGTTTATCCAATTAAAATTATTTCATGATTATTAATTCATTAATTTTTATTAAGAGTTTGAATTAATTTTGATTATTTTATTGATTAATTTATTAAAATTACATAAAGTTTACGTGATTAATTTTACAAAATAAATACAGACATAATTCGTTCTCATAAAATCCTGATGATATTCCCATGCACAACCAAACACAGTTATCTTTGATTTCCAACAATCTTATTCCCAGGCATAGTATTCCCAGACATTATTTATTCCCAGGCATTTATAAAACCTTAAACCAAACGACCCCTTAAGGTAATTTGGCATTGATAAAAGCATTTTTGGACTAGAGCAACAACTGTTGTGGTTGTCCAGCCCACTTGTTGCACAAGCAAGGGTTTATTTTTAACTTGTGTATATGAGCCCAATATGTCGAGCTATGTGTTTAGCCCAATTGGGGTTGAATGAGTTAGCTTGTCTTGAAATTCTAGGATTTTCCCTTTGATATGAGATGACCTAAGGAAAGAGACGACAGTTGAAAATACAGAAAAAACACAGAAAAACAGAGAGAAGCAGGGAGAGCAGTGCAGTTCGGATTTTCTGTGACAACGTTCACAAAGTTGTCGATTGCCGACGTTGTAACCGTTGAATTTTGCTACCATTTGGTAATACTATTGGGAACACACAGGGCCTCGTTTTGAACGGTTGGATCGACGTTGTGAGCTCTGGTTTATTTGTAATTGCTGCTGGACAGAACCTGTAAAACTGGAGATATTTTCATCTTCTTTATCTCTTAAGTGTTTGATCTCGTAGGTATGAAAGTATTGGTGGGTTTTGTGAATCTTTGTATGACTTATTTGGATTTTTTTCCCTCAATTTTATCATAATAAGAGAAGGTGACAAGGGTGGACTCCTCATAAGTCCTGTGGTTTTTACTCTTCACATCGAAGGGGTTTTCCACGTATAAATTGTGCGTGTTATTTGTGTTTTAGTCTTCTAAATTTTATGGTTGATTGTTGTCCATTATTGGTTGATTGCTTGGTGATTAATTGGTGATTTATTTGTTGTGTTTTGGAACATTATTATTTGGTTGATTGTACTGGAGGTGATCCTATTGGGTTGTTAATATACTACTTGGGTCCTATCATTTGGTATCAGAGCAAGGTTTTAATTTAATCATTGTTATGGAGTCTACTAGTAGTAGTGGAGGTAGTTCAATGAATAAATTGACATCAACCAATTATTCCATCTGGAGATCGATGATGGATGATTTTTTATATTGTAAAGATTTGTTTGATCCAATTGAAGCAACCATAGAAGCCGATGGTACCATTATTAAACCTGCAAAACCAGAGAAAATGAAAGAGAAAGATTGTGGAAAGTTAGAGAGGAAAACTTTGGGGACTATTAGGTAGTGGGTTGATATTAGCATTTTCAGCAATGTGTCTCAAGAGTCCGACCCATATGTGTTGTGGAAGAAATTGGAAGGTCTTTATGAAAGGAAGACTAGGCATAACAAAGCTTCATTAATCAAGAGGCTTGTTAATTTGAAATTGAAGGGTGGGAAGTCTGTTTTTGAGCGTTTGAGTGACTTCCATGATATTATTAACAAGTTGACTACAATGAAGATTGTTCTTGATGATGAATTGCAGACTTTGTTCTTGTTGAGTTCTTTGCCAGACAGTTAGGAAACTTTGGTTGTGACTATTAGTAACTCTGCTCCAAAAGGTGTTTTGTCTTTGAATGTTATTAAAGAAAGCATGTTTAATGAAGAGATAAGAAGAAAGGAGATGGGAGTTGATAATTCACATGCTCTTGTTGTTGAGAATGGTGGAAGAAACAAGAGCAGGGGGCCCAAAGGTCGTGGTAACTCAAAAGGGAGGTCCAAGTCTAGAGACAAAGAGACTAGGACATGTCATTATATTACTGCAACTAGTGAGTAAGACTCACAAAAAGAGGGAGATGATAAAAATACTGCAGCAATCACTTCTAAGAGTAATGATGATGTCACCTTGATTTGTGCAATTAGTGAGTGTCATCATATAGAGAGTTCAGATACAGAGTGGCTGGTAGATTCAGGTGCTTCATACCATTGTCTTCCCAAAAGGGAGTAATTCATCATGAACTATCAATTTGGTGATTTTGGTAGTGTGTGAAGGATTGGAATTCCATAATTCCGTAAAGCGGAAGCGTGATTGGGACCGATTCGTAATTAATTTTGTTTAATCTAAAATACCAATACATTGGCAATAATATTAGAACTATTCTAAATATATATTAAGGCTAAGCATACAAAAATATTAGATCTAAATCTAATTTATAAAGTAACAAATTACTTACTCTCGTTGACGACTCAGATTAAATTCACCAACTGCTTGTGAATTAATCACGAACTAGTGTGAACACCACCACTATGGCAACACCGGTATGACTCTGAGACTTCTAGAGGCAAGAGACTTGTGGGAGCCTTTGGGAGAATTCTCTGAGAGTAGGAGAATGAATGAGATCTCTTTCACCCCACCCCAGGGGTCCTATATATAGTAAAGGCCAAGACCTTTTTCCTAATAGGAAAAGGGAGACATTTTCCTAATAGGAAAAAGTCTCTAATTTTAAAAAATAATTAATTAGTTCCATAATTAATTAATTTCTCAATTAAATATCATATATTTAATCTTAGGGATTTTATTAAAATTAAAATTAATATGAATCCAATTCATATTAAATTTATTTGAACTCTTTCAAATATTTTCTTTCCTAATAGGAAAAGGTCTCTAATTTTAATAAATAATTAATTAATTCCATAATTAATTAATTTACCCAATTAAATATCATATATTTAATCTTAGGGATTTTATTAAAATTAAAATTAATATGAATCCAATTCATATTAAATTTATTTGAACTCTTTCAAATACTTTCTCTCAAGAATTAATTTTTTTTTTAAATTAATTCAAAAATTATATTATAAAGTTTCATAAACTTTATATTATAATGCATCAATATACATTATACGATTCTCCAAATAAATTGAACACTTTCAATTTACAATTTATACTTAATTGCCTCAAGTCTCTTTACGAGCTACCAGTGGGACCTAATGGAACTACAGATCAGAAGCTCCAACGATACGAGACTAATTGGCCAAACTCATTGACCAAGTTTAGTCAACATTCGTTAACTGTGGGTCACTCCACTAAAGACCCACAACTGCACTCTTCTCACTATAGAATATTTCTGTGTCCACGGATATCGACCAAGCAGTAAGTCAATCCTTCACGTGTGTTCGTAACACCAGCTGGGTCAAATTACCGTTTTACCCCTGGGTTACCTCTGGTTCCTTAAGTACCATTGATTCCTCTAATAAACAAGTTGTTTAGGGTCCAACCACTAAACAGGAGTTCCTCTCAGGCTAGGAGAGGACGGCGCGCCTTTGTTCAAGCCCTAGAATCAGCCCTTAAGGGAACACACATCTACTTACCCCAATAGGGGAAGGAGTGAATTTCATCTTATACTGTTATGTTCCCAGCCCCCATTCGGTCTTGCCCCTGAAATGGTAGGCTTATTGAGTCGGCGAACTGGCCACTCTCACCCATACAAATCTAAGGACAGTCCTTCCTGAAACGGGTTCATAACAGACTCAGGATTGAGATTGAGTTACCTAGGTCATCCTATTGAAATAGAAACCTAAACTAGTTAATGGCGTTACATCTAGTGGTTACTATTTCGCGGTCCGGTCTTATGCAAACTCATTGCATAGGATACCCCCACCCGCATGTCTCCTACATGGATGCTTTGGATCATTGCATCTGTATCGAATACAAGGTGGGCCGTATCACATAGTGTCACCAGGATAAGGTACCCAGCCTTATCCCTATACTATAGACTATTTAGGTTGTTACTTGGACACTGATCCCCGTATGTCCCCACATACTAGTCCAAGTTTCATTTAAACAACATTGGATCTTAGTTTATTGGATTTAGGGTTTATTAATGCAAACTCGATTATTCAATAACCAAATTACTGAATTACTCAAATAACACTTTATTGAGATCGATTAATTTGTTTCATTTACTATCTACGAGTTTTAGGGCATAAAACCCAACAGTGTGAAGATGGGAAACCAGAGCTCAGCTAGCACTGTTGGGTTAGGTGATATTCGTGTGAAGACAAGTGTTGGGTGCATGCTTACATTAAAGAATGTGTGCCATATTCCTAATTTACGCCTTAACTTGTTGTCTGCAAATATTCTTGATCAAGAAGGATTTTGTGTTGCTTTGTAGATGGTAAATGGAAATTGTCTAAGGGTTCAATAACAATTGCTCATGGTGAGTTGTGTTGCTCTTTATATAAAACATACTTGAGTGTATGTTCTTCTGAGCTGAATGCAATTGAAGAATAGAATTCTCCTAACTTGTGGCATCGAAGGCTAGTGCATATGAGTGACAAGGGGATTAAACTGTTGGCTGGTAAATCTCTTATCCATGTTGATAAAACAGTTCCTCTTGACCCTTGTGATCATTGTTTGGCAGGCAAGCAACATAAAGTTTCCTTTTTTGGGAAGTCCACCAAAAGGCAAGGAAAGTTGGAGTTAGTTCACTCTGATGTTTGCGGTCCTATTGAGGTTGAGTCTCTCGGTGGTAATAGATATTTGGTCACTTTCATTGATGATGCTACTCAAAGAACTTGGGTGTATATGTTGAAGACAAAAAGGCAAGTGTTCGAGATTTTCAAAAAGTTTCATGCAATGGTAGAGAGGGAGACAGAAAGAAAGTTGAAGCGTCTTCGATTTGACAATGGTGGTGAGTATACTACGAATGAGTTCAAGTATTATTGTTCGCAACATGGCATTAGACATGAGAAAACAGAGTTTGACACACCACAACACAATGGAGTTACCGAGAGGATGAACAAAACTATTGTAGAAAAGGTGAGGTGCATGCTTAGAATGTCTGATCTTCCTAAGACATTTTGGGGTGAAGCAGTTGATAGCGAGCATAGCTAGCTATCTTTACTTATTTAATTTAGCTAGTCTTTGATGATTATTGGCCATTTTATTGCACTTTATTGTTTATTTTGTAGGAAATGGTTGATTGGAGCTATAGCGCAATATTGGAGTTAATCGGATGCTCGGGACGTGAAAAGATGCAAAGAAATGAAAAAGAATCAAAGAGAACAAAGTCAACATTCGGTCAACATTTGACCAGCGTCGAGACGCCATCCCTTGAGCGTCTCGACGCTGGCATTCCATATCAGAATAGGCGCAAAAAGGTCACAGCGTCTCGACGCTGCGACCTTAGCGTCTCGACGCTGCATAATTTCCTTTCCAGAATACGCGTGATTAGAGGCAGCGTCGAGACGCTGTCTTTACAGCGTCTCGACGCTACGACGAAAAATCAGTATTTATAGTTCTTTTCGGCTAGGTTTTGGGTGGATTCAATTTTGGGACCTTTGAGAGCCGTAAAACAGAGGAGAAAACAGAGGATTGAGGCTGGACAAGAGGGAGAAAAGCGGAAATCAACCCATCGTTCGTGGGGATCGTGACGGGGACGTTCGGTCTCGGCCTACATTGAGTTTTCTTTTCCCTTTCCTTTTCTCTAGTTAGATTTATGGCTTCATTATGTTTAGTTGAGCTTGTAATTACATTCATGAGTAGCTAAACTTGTAAGCTTAGGGATTGATGTAGTTGATTGTGTTTATGGATTGATTTATGGTTTAAGTTGTGCAATGTTATTATGTTTGTAATCTTGATTTAATGCTTTCAATTAATTGGCCATTAGTTGGATGATTTAAGTTTCGAATCTAGCTAGGGAGAGGGGATTTGATTTAGACTTACTCAAGATTGCATGACTAAAGTTTAGTTTCTAATTCGTGACGGTTTTAGATTAACTTTAGAATTGGTTAAAAGATCTAATTGCCTTGCATGATTAATAAACTTAGATAGGGATATCAAGTTGGTTAATTTTCATGAGAATCAATTATACTCGGGAGAGGTAGTTGTGATTAAAGGGTCTTTGGCTCATAATTTCATTGTGCATAATAACTTACTCCTTAAAATCAATCCTAAACTAAATCGGCGAAATCAATTCCCTAAGTAGTTTTCCCAATTGAAATTCCACACCTTTTACTTGCTTTGAATTAAGTTTCCTACCATTCATTCACTACCTTTTTGATCCCTAAATAAAATTGAGCAAGATAATTCACAATACTTGATTTGCTTAAAAATCCAATCCAGAGGACGACACTCGTTTATACAAACACTTTATTATTACTTGACCCGTGCGCTTGCGGTAGGAAAATTCCACATCAAGTTTTTGGCGCCGTTGCCGGGGATTGGCACATTTAGCTAGATTGATATTGTGAAAAAATTGTTTGATCTTAATTTAGGGTGTATTTTTACTTTTCTAGGTTGATTGCATTTTTTTCCATATTTGTTTTTCTTTCCATATTTGTTTTTCAAGTTTAGTTTTTCTTTTAGTTGAGTAATCTTTTCCTTATTTGTTTCTTGTTATTCCTTTTTAGATTAGTTTTTCCTTATTTGTTAGATTCCTTATTTGTGTTTTGCCATATTTATTTTTGCATTCCATATTAGGTTATTTTGTTTCCTTTTCTAGATTATATTTTCCATATTTAGATTAGTTGTTTTCTTTTCTTTGTTTCTTTCCATAATTGTTTTCTTTCCTTTTTAGGGTAGATTTGTTTTTTTTGTATGCGTAGTAGTAGAGAAGTGATACCGTTGGATCCCGAGATTGAAAGAACAATTCATAGGCTTCGAAGGGAAAAAAGAGAAATTATTCAGATGGCTGACCAAAATCCACCTGAGGAGCCTAGGCCTATAAGAGATTACTTTCAGCCCGTGTTTCAGGGGCAACAGTCGGGGATTGTCTATGCCCCAATTAATGCCAACAACTTTGAGCTGAAGACCGGTCTCATTCAGATGGCTCGAGACTGTGCATATAGAGGATCGCCCACCGAGGATCCAAATTCTCATCTTAAATCATTTTTGGATATTTGTGGGACGGTAAAAATTAATGGAGTTTCTGAGGATGCTATTCGCTTACGCTTATTTCCTTTTTCTTTGCAAGATAAAGCACGAGATTGGCTGCAGTCCATTCCCCCTGGGAGCATCACTACTTGGGATGCTTTGGTCCAGGCCTTTTTAAAGAAATTTTTCCCTCCTGCAAAGACGGTCAAGCTGAGGACCGAGATTGGGACATTCCAACAACAATATGATGAGCAGCTGTTCGAGGCCTGGGAGCGATTTAAAGAATTACTGAGGAAGTGCCCTCAGCATGGATACCCAGACTGGCTTCAGGTTCAATTGTTTTATAATGGTTTAACTCCTAGTACAAAGACGATTGTTGATGCAGCTGCAGGTGGGACTCTGTTGTCCAAGACCGTGGAAAATGCTCGCACACTTCTAGAGGATATGGCCACCAACAGCTATCAGTGGCCATCTGAGCGGTCTACACCTAAAAAGATTGCTGCTGGAGTGTTTGAGGTTGATAAAGTAAGTGCACTCCAGGCCCAGATGACCTCCCTTGCTAATGCTTTTATGAAATTTTCAGGTACAGGGAGTGCACAATCAATTGAATCAGCTGCTGCTTTGGCATCTAGACCTCAGGAGGAGACCATTGAACAGGTTCAGTATGTATCAAATTCTAATTTTAGGGGATATAATAATAATTCTACACCTACACATTATCACCCTAACAATAGGAACCATGAAAATTTCTCTTATGCAAATACTAAGAATGTTCTTAACCCTCCTGGGTTTGCCCCTCAAACTCAAGAAAATAAAAAGTTAGAAGATCTTGTTGGAGCTTTCATTGCAGAGTCTAGTAACAGGACAACTAAATTGGAGGAGGCAGTTTTTGCCATCAACACCACGGTGAATGGCCACAGTGCTGCCATCAAGAATATTGAGACTCAGCTGGGACAGTTGGTAAGTGTTGTAAGCACCATGAATAAAGGTAAGGCCCCAGCTGAGCAAGAGAAAACCCAGATGGAGTACTGTAAGGCAATCACTGTGCACCAGGAGGAAACTGAAGGGGAGCCTGAGTCTGAGGATTATGACACGCCTACAGGGGAAGCTGAGGAGGACACATCAGTAGATGAGGCTGAAAAGCCTAACCTTGAGCCTCCTATTCCTTCTCCCACACTGTTGGTTCCCAAGGAAAAGAAAAAGAAAAAGAAGAAAAAGAACAATCAGGTTCAGTTTGATAAATTTATGAATGCTTTTATGAATCTGAACATTAATATTCCTTTTGCAGAGGCATTAGAGATGCCACAATACAACAGGTTCATGAAGGAGTGGTTAGCAAAGAAGCGAAAGGAAAAGAAGGTTGACACTGTTTATCTTGCTTCCACATGCAGCACCAGAGTACAACAGAAAGTACCTGAAAAAGTAGCAGATCCAGGGAGTTTTTCTGTTCCTTGTAGTTTTGGTACTTATTCTTTCAGAGCATTATGTGATTTAGGTGCTAGCATCAATATCATTCCTCTATCTCTGTGCAAAAAGTTAGACATAGGTGAGATTAAATCTACTCCTGTAAAGCTCCAATTGGCTGATCAGTCTGTGGTTAGACCAGTTGGCATTGTAGAAAATGTCTTAATCAGAGTAGGTAGATTTTTCCTCCCTATTGATTTGTATGTTATGGACATGATAGAAAATCCTTCAATGCCTGTCATATTAGGAAGACCATTCCTCGCCACTGGGCGAGTGCTATTGATATTGAGCGCAGGGAGCTCACTGTAAGAGTCAGGAATGACAAAGAAATATTTAAAGCAGTTGAAGACTCTAAGGGACACTCGGACGTGCTTTTCATGGGCTACAAGAAAGGTGCAAGAAAGAGCACCACTGTTGGATTCACAGAAAAGAAGCCTCCTTGAAGCACGGCCAACACGTCGAGCTAATGACGTTAAACAAACGCTTATGGGAGGCAACCCAAGTAAGTGTAGTTGTGCTTTTCTGTTTGCTTTTGATTCATTGTTTGTTTTTGTGTTGTAGGTCTTGTTTTCTGTCTCTCCTTTGCTTTCAAGCTTTCAAGATTTCAAGCAAGAAGTCATCCTCAATTCAGGCCAGTATTATTCACTCCTCTCATTCTTTTATTGTTCTCATGCTTGTTTATGCCTTACTTTCTTTATACATTGAGGACAATGCATGTTTTAAGTTTGGGGGTGGAGTAGCATGGTTGTGGAGCCCTTGAGCATCTGAGTTCGGGCCATAGTTTTGAGCTTTCTTTGAATTGAGCATATGGTTGTTTTCTGGATGCTATTTTTGCATGACTATGATTTCCTAGGATAGGCTTTCTTGTCAATTTTCAAGCTTGTGATGAGTTGTAAGCATGAGTGCCCAAAAAGGGAGACTTTTTAAAATTTTTCTAGGAGATGGCTTGCATGAGTAGAGTATTTGTCTTGGCTAGATTTGGATTTGAATGCTTAGGAGCGAATTATTGGGTTCATATGCTTGTTGTCACCTCGATAGGTGTAGGGTAGAGCTAAAGAGTTAATTTTTTGCAAATTAGCATGTTTGATCTGGCTTAGGAGAAAAGAAAAGAATATCTGCTTATCTTGTTCATAACGAAAAATCATTCTTGTTGTTATTATTGAAAAAGTAAAAAAGTCATGACTTGTGCGCACAAAGCAATGAGTAATAAAGATTTAGGCAAAAAGAGCTACCCCTGTTGTGATCAGTTAGGCCAACCAGAGAAATCTCAGGTTAAGGGTCCCTGCAATGGGTGTGTGAAAGCTAGTGCCACATATACTTGCTTAATTTAATTGTTAATTATAAGCACCTAAGTTGGGAGGAAAACAAACTAATTTGTTTCATTAACTCATTAGTGAAACCTTAGTGCCAGTGTAGAGGGAAGATGAGTTGAGAGTTTAATAATCCAATCCCAGGCTAGTAGAGTCTGATCTTGTTGAGTTAGATCTTGCTCATGCAAGTTAATTTTGGAGAAATTTTAATTTGTCTCCCTCATTGGTCCTTGTGTGCATATCTCTTGCTTGCTTGACTATTGACTTTTGAGCCTTGAGGATTGAGTCATGATTATTGCATCCTTTCTTCCATTGTATGTTTGATTTGTAGTTTGCTCGAGGACTAGCAAAAGTTTAAGTTTGGGGGTATTTGATAGCGAGCATAGCTAGCTATCTTTACTTATTTAATTTAGCTAGTCTTTGATGATTATTGGCCATTTTATTGCACTTTATTGTTTATTTTGTAGGAAATGGTTGATTGGAGCTATAGCGCAATATTGGAGTTAATCGGATGCTCGGGACGTGAACAGATGCAAAGAAATGAAAAAGAATCAAAGAGAACAAAGTCAACATTCGGTCAACATTTGACCAGCGTCGAGACGCCATCCCTTGAGCGTCTCGACGCTGGCATTCCATATCAGAATAGGCGCAAAAAGGTCACAGCGTCTCGACGCTGCGACCTTAGCGTCTCGACGCTGCGTAATTTCCTTTCCAGAATACGCGTGATTAGAGGCAGCGTCGAGACGCTGTCTTTACAGCGTCTCGACGCTACGACGAAAAATCAGTATTTATAGTTCTTTTCGGCTAGGTTTTGGGTGGATTCAATTTTGGGACCTTTGAGAGCCGTAAAACAGAGGAGAAAACAGAGGATTGAGGCTGGACAAGAGGGAGAAAAGCGGAAATCAACCCATCGTTCGTGGGGATCGTGACGGGGACGTTCGGTCTCGGCCTACATTGAGTTTTCTTTTCCCTTTCCTTTTCTCTAGTTAGATTTATGGCTTCATTATGTTTAGTTGAGCTTGTAATTACATTCATGAGTAGCTAAACTTGTAAGCTTAGGGATTGATGTAGTTGATTGTGTTTATGGATTGATTTATGGTTTAAGTTGTGCAATGTTATTATGTTTGTAATCTTGATTTAATGCTTTCAATTAATTGGCCATTAGTTGGATGATTTAAGTTTCGAATCTAGCTAGGGAGAGGGGATTTGATTTAGACTTACTCAAGATTGCATGACTAAAGTTTAGTTTCTAATTCGTGACGGTTTTAGATTAACTTTAGAATTGGTTAAAAGATCTAATTGCCTTGCATGATTAATAAACTTAGATAGGGATATCAAGTTGGTTAATTTTCATGAGAATCAATTATACTCGGGAGAGGTAGTTGTGATTAAAGGGTCTTTGGCTCATAATTTCATTGTGCATAATAACTTACTCCTTAAAATCAATCCTAAACTAAATCGGCGAAATCAATTCCCTAAGTAGTTTTCCCAATTGAAATTCCACACCTTTTACTTGCTTTGAATTAAGTTTCCTACCATTCATTCACTACCTTTTTGATCCCTAAATAAAATTGAGCAAGATAATTCACAATACTTGATTTGCTTAAAAATCCAATCCAGAGGACGACACTCGTTTATACGAACACTTTATTATTACTTGACCCGTGCGCTTGCGGTAGGAAAATTCCACATCAGCAGTGCAATGTGTCATATATTTGATTAATCGATCTCCATCAGTTCCTCTTGGTCTAGACATTCCAGAGAGAACATAAAAGGGACGTAATCCTACTTATTCACATATGAGAGTCTTTGGCAGCAAGACATACATGCATGTGCCCAAAGAATAGAGGTCAAAGCTTGATTCGAAGACCAATCCATATGTATTTGTTGGGTATGGGGATGAAGAGTATGGTTACAGGCTCTATGATCCAGAAAAGAAGAAGGTAGTGAGAATCAGAGATGTAATATTCTTTGAGCACAAAAAGGGTGTAGATTTTCTGAGTACAAGGTACACTTCTACTTCAGAGTTGTTTCTTGATACTACTAATGATTCTACATCGATTCCCTCTGTTATTCAACCAGCAAATGAGAATGTTGAAGATGTACTTAATGATGTACACGATGATGTTGGTGAGATACAACCTGATGGTAATGTACCAGATCATGTTGATGATGATAATCTTAACGAGTCTTCATCTGATGAAGAAATCCATGAGGAAGTGATTCATGAAGAAGTTCATGAGTAGGGGGAGTTGACGGGACTGCCAGGAGGGTGCTGAATTCTCCCTAAGTCGTCAAATAAATTTATAATCCACGACACTACTACTAATTTTTGTAGAAATAGTGGCCGGGGACGATCACAGGGAGTGGCGGTTGGTTATTTATTTTCTGTTTATTTTGAGCTGTGAAAGCGGTAAATGGGGGGATTGGAGAATTGGATAAATGAATTGCGTTGGGAAATTAAAGTGCAAGAATTTAAACAAGCAAGAAATATAAAGCACAATAAATTAAATTGCATGAATCATAAAAATGCGAAGAAGCTAATTAAATAGGCGACACCGATTGGATTGATTATTGGGTTTGAATGATTTACTCTGATCATTGAATCTCTTCCCATTAAAGGCTAGTTTGAATTGCTCAATTGCCCAATCGATATAATCTAAACCCAGAAAAGACCCAAAGTCCACCTAAGCCATCTAACCCGATCATACAACGTCCATCGAATTAGACACTAATTAGTTAATTAATTAATTCAATAGGACAATCAAATTAAACAATCAACCAATTGCCTTAAGTCTAATGGATTGATTAGGACATTAGAAATAATTAGGCCTTGATTACTTCTAACGCTATTTTGGATTCTAAACCTATCGTGTCAAGCAACAAAGTCAGAGTCTGCTCTTGGGACCTGTGCCCACGAATCAGTCTATGTGCTAACTATTAAACCATTATTCCATTAGCTACTTGGAAATCAATTTCTTAACAAATTATCAAGATACGAGCTGCGAGTTTGGCCGTCAATCTAACCTACTGCGCATGCAAATAATACGAACTGAATCCAAAATACAATAGCAATATGAAATTAAACAAACATTCAGAGCATGAAACTCACAAAGAAATACAGTCTATAACCCAAAAATCATCCAATTGGTGTCAACGGGTTTAGACGGCAGTTAAGCCGACTAAGACCCGCGACCCAACACTACAATAAAGAAGAAATACAATGGAAATCAAAGGGGAAACTTACACCTCTCAATCCTAGAAGTACAAGGCATATAGTACCGAGAGAGAGAATGAAAAATAAACCCTAAAAGATTGATACATTCGGTAGAGTTAAAAGAGGGTATTTATAGAAAATTTTGTCGCGGCGTCTCGATGCCGTGTCTTCTTCGCTTCGGACATAATTCGCGCCGGCGTCTCGATGCCATGCCTAATTTCAACATGCTCTTTCTTCTTGTGGTCTTCTTGTTGTTTGCTCGGTTTTGGGCTCGAACCTTTGACTCTTCGGAATCAGTCTCCGGGCTCGTCACGATCCTCACGGTCTTCTCACCTCCTCGAGATCCATGGCCCTCAAGTAAGCTCGAAAACTCACTAAATTGCCCGAATTAACTCCAATTTGTGTGGTTCGACCCTGATGCCTTAAATGCACAAATTATCTACAAAACAGACAAATAAAGCGTAAAGTGCACCCTAACAAGTCTAGATTAACAACAAATAAATAGGACTATTTTGGTCCTATCAGGAGCAACCTACCCCTCAAGTGGAGGATACACAGGTTCGAAGGTCCACCAGAGAGCGTAAACCTTCAACAAGGTATCCAAGCTCAGAGTTCATTCTAGTTAGTGAAGATGGAGAGCCAGAGAACTATCAAGAGGTCTTGTCTCATGATGAAAAAAACCAATGGCTCGATGCAATGAAGGAGGAGATGAATTCCCTAAAAAAGAATGAAATCTATGAGCTAGAGAAACCTCCAAAGGCCAAGAAAGTCTTGAGAAACAGATGGGTTTTCAAGTACAAGAAGGATGGTGAGAAAATGGTGAAGCTCAAAGTCAAATTAGTGGTAAAGGGATGCAACCAGAAAAAAGAAATTGAATTTGATGAGATCTTCTCTCGAGTGGTCAAAATGACATCTATCAGAACAGTGTTGGGTTTAGCAGCAAGTCTAAATCTTGAGTTGGAGCAACTTGATGTAAAAACTGCATTTTTACATGGTGACTTGCATGAAGAGATCTACGTGGAGCAACCCGAATGATTTGAAGAAAAAGGGAAAGATAAACTTGTTTGCAAGTTGAAGAAGAGTCTTTATGGGCTTAGACATGCACCAAGGCAGTGGTACAAGAAACTTTATTCGTTTATGATAAGCAATGATTATAAACGAACTACAGTTGATTCTTGTGTGTATTTTAGAAAGTTCCCTGAAGGTAACTTCATCATTCTTCTTTTACATGTAGATGATATGTTGATAGTTGGACAAGATGCAGATATGATTCAAAGTTTGAAGAAAGACTTGTCCAAGTCATTTGACATAAAAGATTTGGGTCCTGCAAAGAAAATTTTAGGTATGGAGATTGCTCATGACAGGAAAGTTGGGAAATTGTGGTTATCCTAGGAGAAGTACATTCAACGGGTGTTTGAAAGGTTCAATATGAAGCATGCTAAGTCTGTTAGTACACCGCTAGCAACTCACTTCAAGCTAAGTAAGAGAGCTTGTCCTACAATAGAGAAGGAGAAAGAAGTTATGCCATCCATTCCTTACCTTTTGCTGTTGGTTCTTTGATGTATGCTATGGTGTGTACTAGACTTGATATTACACATGCAGTTGGTTTAGTGAGTCGTTTCTTATCCAATCCAGGTAAGACTCATTGGGAAGCAGTGAAGTGGATCTTCAGATACTTGCGAGGCACCTTCAAATTGAGTTTGTGTTATAGAGGTGGCAAACCTATATTTGAAGGCTATGCTGATGCAGACATGGCAGGTGATTTTGATAATAAAAAGTCTACCTCACGTTATGTGTTTACATTCTCAGGGGGAGCCATCTCATGGCAATCCAAGCTACAAAAATGTGTAGCATTGTCCAAACTGAGGCAGAGTATATTGCAGCAGTGGAAGCAAACAAGTGATGTTATGGCTTAAAAGGTTCCTTCAAGAGTTGGGTTTGAAGCAACATGAGTATGTAGTATTCTGTGATAGTCATAGTGCTATGGATTTGAGCAAGAATTCAATGTATCATGCTCACACGAAACACATTGACATTAGATATCATTGGTTGCAATATGTGATTGAAGAGAAGAGAATGAAACTGAAGAAAGTCCACACTGACAAGAATAGTGCAGATATGTTGACTAAAGTAGTTCCCAGAAGCAAGATTGAGCTTTGTAGTAAGCTTGTCTGGATGAGGTTCAAGTGATCATGGATGTGATTGTGTCTTCCCCATGATAGGCTGGAGGGGGAGATTGTTGCGGGTGTCCAGCCCGCTTGTTGCACAAGCAAGGGTTTATTTTTTAACTTGTGTTTATGAGCCCAATATGTCGGATTATGTGTTTAGCCCAATTGGGGTTAAATGGGTTGGCTTGTCTTGAAAGTCTAGGGTTTTCCCTTTGATATGAGATGACCTAAGGAAAGAGACAGCAGTTGAAAATACAGAAAAAAACACAGAAAAACGGAGAGAAGCATGGAGAGTAGTGCAGTTCGGATTTTCAGCAACAAGGTTCACAAAGTTGTCGATTGCTAGAGTTTCAACCGTTTGATTTTGCTGACATTTGGTCATCCTGTTGGGGACACATAGGGCCTCGTTTTGAACGGTTGGATCGTCTTTTGGAGCACTGGTTTGTTCGTAATCGCTTCTGGACAGAACCTGTAAAACTGGAGAGATATTTTCATCTTCTTTATCTCTTAAGTGTTCATCTCTTAAGTATGAAAGTATTGGTGAGTTGTGAATCTGTGTATGACTGATTTGGATACTTTTTTTCCCTCAATTTTATCATAAATAGCGAAGGTGACAAGGGTGGACTAACAAAGTAAACAAACTTTTGTATAGGAGACAATTTTAAAAAAATATATAAACCAAAACACTTTTATTAGAAATGTTTAAATTAAATAGCGTGCCAAACACATTCTCATGGGAAGTTTTGGGTGCGGGTTCAACATTACAAGTATGGGTTTAGATAGCTTAAGTATAAATTGAAGGATTTAAAAAAAAAAAAAAGTATAAATTGAAGGGTTAATGTAGTGGAAAAACTATGTTTTTGTCTAGGTTTAGGAAATCTAGATTTACAAAAACTTTCATTCGGATGAAGGTCTAGGAAGATTGGATTTGGGTGTTCAGTTTGGCAACCTCGGGGGTGAATAGGGTTAAATTGATAGATAATTGCATAGATAAGCTTCCTAATGGACCCATTTTAATATCTCTATCCAAAATTTTCAAATTTTACACAAATGTTTATCGGTCCTACTTTCCAATCATAAAGGTCACAACCTAATTACATTTAAACTCTCATATCTGATCTAACGTATTTATACAAAAAAAAAAAACAAAAAACAAAAAAAAAAAAAAAAAAAAAAAAAAAAGAAGAAGAAAAAGAAAAAGAAATTTTCAATTAAGGCAAAAATCGTGCGATTACTTATTGGATTGATGAGGGTCTTTAATGTTAGATTCTTTTCAAAACCATCACTTCTCTCCTAGTAACCATGCCTAAAAAAACAAAAGAAAAGAAAAAACCATGCTTCAACCCCCCCCCCCCTTCTTTCCCCTTTTATGCCTAAAACATTTATCCTCTCTTTCATCCCCAAAATCTTTGTAGACGTCCGATTAGAGTTTCTTCGTCAGTGAAATAGTCTCCATGTTGGATTGAAATTCCCTAATTCCGTTAGCGAAAGCGAATTGGGACCGATTCGTATCTTAATTATATTAATTTCAAATACCAATACATTGGCAAAATCCTAGAACTATTCTATGATTTAACAACTAGGCTAAGCATATAACATTATATCTAATCTAAAGGGGAGAAGCATACATATTGTCGTTGTCGTCTCTGAAATATCAAGAACGCCTTTCTTGCTTTCATAGGGACCAAGCGTCAACAATTGGGACACCACCAATTGATCTTCCTCACTATGACTCTGAGATTAGGAACGTAGTTGTGGGACTACCTAATCTGGAATGGGAAAAACTCTAGAGAGAAAATTCTCCCTTTGTGTTCTTGAGTTGAGAGAATATGCGAGAGATGCTTGAGGGAATGCAAGAATGCCATCTTGTGGCCTTAGGGTTAGGGTTCTCATAACCTTTCCTTTTATAAGTGAGGAAACCCTAATGTGAGGTTAGAAAAAGATCTAGACCGTTAGATAAAAAATCAATTAATTAAATAATATAAAATTGATTTAATTAATTAATTAATCATATTAATTAACTAACCTCATGCAAATTTAAATCATATTTAAATGCAATGCCCTCACATAATATATAGTTTTAATTAAAGTTAATTAAATCACATTTAATAAAATTAATTAAACCAACCAATTAATTAATTTATTAATCAATTAAATATCACTTATTTAATTAACCAGCCATTTGAATCATATTCAAATGTACATCCCTCTCATAACCTATAGTTTTAATGTGTTCCTTTGGCGTGAAATTCCGTCATTGTAATAGAGTTTTGAACACAGACGCGCACTGTGTTGCTAGGGTCGCCGCTGATCTCCCCTCCGGTAGTGTTTTTCTCGAGGGTGAGGGTCATTCGCAGGAAACTGATTGTATTTTTTAGGCACCCTGCTTTCCCTCTTGGACTTTCCCTCTCTTTAATGAGGGTAGGTGTAATGTGGTTAGTCTTTAATTAATATATTTCCTTTTCAAAAAAAAAATGTGAATCCAATTCACATTAAAATTAATCTATAGACATTAATTTAATTAAATCATATTTAACTAAATTAAATTTAATAATTAATTAATTAAAAATTAATTGATTTTATAATTAATTTAATATCAATCATATTTAATTAATTACATGGATTATTCTAATATTTCTCTCATATACTATAGTTTAATTAAATCACATTTAATTAGACTAAATTGAATAATTAATTAATCCATAATTAATAATTGATTTACTAATTAAATATCATATACTTAATTAGCCATATATTTGAACTCCAAATATATAATTCTCTCAATTTAATAAAGTTTAATCTCAAATTAGACTTTATATTATAATGTATCACATTAATTGTATCTCATACAATTAAATTGATTCCCATATTGAATTTGAACTATTTAAATTCTCTCAAGATATAATTGTTCCTAATTACTCTTTACGAGCTAGCAGGGGGACCTTATGGACCTACAGATCAGAAGTTCCAATGATATGAAGTTAACTGACTAAACTCATTAATCAGGTTAACCAATATTCATTAACTGTGAGTCATTCCACTAAAGACCCACAACTAAACTCTTCTCACTGTAGAATGTTTTTGTGTCCACGGATATAGACCTATACTGGTAAGGCAATCATTCACAAGTGTTTCTAACCACAACTGGGTCAAATTACCGTTTTACCCCTGTGTTACATCTGTCTCCTTAAATACCAACGCTCCTCTAATGAACAGCCTGTTTATGGTCCAACCATTAAACATAAAGTCCCTCTTGGGCCAGTGAGAAGGCAGGATCCCTTTGTTCAAGTCCCAGAGTCACCACTTAAGGGAACACTTATCTACTTCTCCTAGAAGTGGGAAGGAGTGAATTCCTTCTTTTGTTGTCATGTCCCAACCTCCCACTCGGTCTTGTCCCTAAAAAGGAATGCTTATTGAGTTAGCTTATAGGTCACTCTCACCCATGCTAATCAAAGGAGAATCCCTCATGAGAAGGAGTTCAAAACACACTCAGGATTAAGAGTAAGTTACCTAGGTCATCCTATTGAAACAGTAACCTAACTAGTTAACAATATTATATCTAGTGGTTTACCGTTTAATGGTCTGGTCTTATGCAAACTCATTGCATATGATACCCCAGCTCGCATGCCTACTACATGGACGCATTGGATCAATACATCAGTATCAAATACAAAGCGGGTCGTATCACATAGTGTTACCAGGATAAGGTACCCAACCTTATCCCTTTCAGTGGCAGATTCAAGAATTTTATATTGGGGGCACAATATACATAAAAATGTAATAAAAAAAATTTTATAATGAAATTTTAAAAATTATGCATATCTTCATAAATGAATTAATTTAATACATAATACATTATAATTGGCCTCTACGAGTTTTCATGTTCTTAAATTGATTCATGATAACTTCATTATCTAACTTGTCAAGCAAATCTTTCTCAATATATGCTACGAGACAATCATCCATCCATTGATCTCCCATTCGATTACACAATCGAGTCTTCACAATATTCATGGCAGAAAATGTTCTCTCCACAGTAGTGTTGCAACAGGTAAAATCAATGCCAAGGTCAGCAATCAATAAATTAATGGATAAATCTTATCTCTATTCGTCGACCATTTTTACTGCAAGATCACTGATGTTTTTTAGTCCAACAAACTCAACATTTGAGTGGACATCAACAATGTAATTTTGAAGTTGATCCTCAAGTATAGAGAGCTCAAGAGCAAAAAGTCTCTTGGATAAAATTGTGTAAACCCGAGACTTTCCCTTAGATAATTTTCTCTTATCATCTATTGTGGCTTCATGGTTGAATCTAAGTTGTTGGAAATTATACACTTAAAAAGAAAGGAGATGGGAAAGAAGAAAAGAAAATAAATGGAAAAGGAAAAGGAAAAGGAAAAAGGAAAAAAAAAAAAAAAAGAAAAGAAATGAAGTGGGAATGGACAGCAAGAAGGGCACCACCGACTAGCATTCTTATCAGCCCATTATCAGCCTCATTTCTCATCCTTTTCCACTAAAACTTTCAGAGCACTTTAAGGAGAGAGTGAAGGAGGAAGAAGAAGAAGAATTTCGTGGTTTGAGGTTGAAGAAGATAGAGAAAAGCTCATGCAAAGCCAGCCATTGCAGGATCTGAGATTAACCTGTCAACCTCTGGTTTTTTTATTCGGTTTGGGCTACACAGAAGGAATCAAGAGGTGAGGTTTGATTTTCTTGAAATTTAGTTCATTTTCTAACAAATTTCATGAAGGAATCTTGACCTAAATCGTATGAGAAGTTGATGGTTTTTGGAATGGAAAACAGAGCACAGGATTTTCGAGCAAAGCAGGAGGATCTCTGGTTTTCTCTGATGTTTTGAGCATTATGGGGTATACAAGTTGAATCAGAAGCTCTATTTGGTATGGTTGGAAAGCTTATTCAATTATCTACAACTTTCATGAAGAATTGGGGAGCCACAAATGACTTGAAGTAGGTTTAATTTCAGGAGGAAGATAAAGGGTAACAGAGAAGCTCGAATCTGTGTTGTCTGATTTCGGGGCATTTCTGGACAAATTGGTTGGGAATCTCGTTTTCATTTCTTCAGGTAAGTTGTATAGTGTTCGAAAATGAAGAGTTTGATGTGTATTTCATTAATTTTGGTTAAGTATTGAGGAAGTTATGGGTGTTGGAAGTTAGGGTATAGAATCTGGAAAATCTGGAGAGTAGAGTGTGAATGTGAATCTTAATCCAATTGTTTAAAAATTCATGAGCATGGAAAGACAAAGCTATCTATGGTTCTAATGCTCGGTTTTGGTTATTTGACAGGCCAAGAGGAAATAGGTCGAGTCTACAAAGCTATCTATGGTTTCCAACGGTTGTTCATGTTTAGATGTTTACATGCTTTTCTATGAATGATACGTGGTTTTTATGAACAGTTTCAAGCATGAGTTTTGAGCTTAGATTTTCTAATGAGGTTTATATACGAGCACGTGGCTAATGACTTTATGAAAAGTAGCTGAAACGATATCTTTTAAAGTAAAGTATGGATTAGCAAGTACTTTTAAACGATTTTCAGTTTTTCACGAGCAAGCTGAGTAAGTTTAAGTTTTACGAAAGATAACGATAAGCAGGCATGTTTTAATGTTTTCATGTGATTTTCTAAGATTTCTATTGACTACATGACTGAGATATTGAGCCCGAGGCTATATGGTACCGTGTGCACACAAGTTATATTCCGTTGTTGACGTTGAGTGTACTCCGTGACAACGATGCTGTCGTGAGTGCTGGGCGGGCCCCACTACGACAAAGACGATGGGAGTGCTGGGCGGGCCCCACTACATCGTAGGACTAGTAAACGTTGGTTGTACTGGGCGTGCCCTACACAACGTAGATCGGTCATGTTAGTTAAAACGTTTGATGTACTTAATATGCCTTGCTAGATTTTTAATGACAAACTTGCGAGATGTTTTGGAAAGCCCTTATTATTACACGTTTATGTTAAACGCTTTGTTTGAGCATATTTATACGTTTAAAGGTTTATCGCGTGTTTTGACTTCCGGATTTAGAATTTTAAAGTTAGTCACTCACTGGGCTTCGTAGCTCATTCTTTCAAAATGTTTTTCCACTTTCAAGTAGAGATCGAGTTCCCGGTGCCTGATACACTGCCAACGTCTGTTGAAAGCTCCAGATCAAGCTCCAGTACGTGGGTGGAGTTGTATATTGAGTCTGTTCATATTGTAAATGTTTTGTAAGGATTGGATATTATAGTCCAAGAGGTCGTGGTTGTATAAACCCTAGTTGTATATGTTTTTGGTTGTGACCTCTATATCAGGTTATTATCCGAACCAAGTTATGTCAGGGCGGCACCTCGTGTTTGTTGGAAGTTTTTTTTTTCAGGGATTCCGCTGTGTTCTGTTTCATGTAGAATATTTGATATCCAAGATTAGTATGTTTATCAGGTTCAGCGTTCAGGAGGGTCAGCGGGTATCGTTAGAGGAGGACGATGTCCGTTGGCTTCACGTCATCTTTCGGGCTAAGCTAGCAGGTGGTCCGGGAGGGGGTGTGACAAATTGAGCAAGCGGACTAAGCTTTTGTCTATCAAAAGCAGCAAATGAGTTACTTGGGTTCAAAGATGCCAAACGGAGAAGTAATTCAGTACTTGTTTTAGTAAAACGATTATTCAACTCTTGAAGTTGTACATCAATAACGGCATAAAAAACTTCAACACGATAATGATGCAAATTTGTAATTGGTTGAGATTTTCGTCTTTGTCGTCCTCGAATAAAAAATATATTATCCATCTTAAGAACTTGAATGTCATGGCTATTGCAAAAATTAGAAACTACATCCAACAATGAATCCCAACTGGACTCCCTCATAGTTTGTCGTCTTTCTTTACAAATTTTGACTAAATTCATTGCATTCACAATATCCTGAACTTTTCTTTGTAATGCTTGAGACAACTCATTTGTGATTCCCAAGATAATTTTCATAAAATGTATATGAAAAACAAAGCCAAATGTGTCCTTAACAAAGAAGTAGTTTGAAAACTAAAAAAAAGTAGTTTTCATAAAATAGTTTTTATTTTTGGAATTTGTCTAGGAATTCAAATGTGTCCTTAACAAAGATGAAAACCATCCTAAGAAAATTGATAGAAAACAAACATAATTTTCAAAAATAAAAAATCAAAAGCCAAATGGTTATTAAACGGGGGTTTAAGTTTGGTCATTTTTTGGGCAATTGGGCTTTTTGGGCCCCTTAGCTTTTTGGATTGTAAAAAGGGGCCCTTTTTAAAAAACTTGTATTTGGGGACCCCTTGGCCTGCGAAAAGACTTTGTTTCCTTTTTCATTTCAAACCCACGGTCTCTTCATTCCCACTCCCTCTCACGCTCTCAACGGTCTCTTTCTCTTCTTCTCCCTCTCACGCTAGACAGATACCGATTGCCCAAAAAACGCGATTGTCTATCGTTTTTTTCAAAATCTCCAGCCGAAAACTAAGTTGCAACTACACGAGGTAAGTATCGACTTCCATTTTTGTGTATTCCTTAGGGGTTTAATCGGTTTTGTGAACTTCTCCCATCAAAATGTGGGTTTCTTAGAAATCTAGGGTTTGTTACTTTTTTCGTTGGCTATTATACGTTGTGAATGATTCTTTCAATGCGTTGATGGGTTCTGAATAGACTAGGGGAACAAAATCTAGTTTTT
Organism: Luffa aegyptiaca; assembly: GCA_017139565.1. Taxonomy (NCBI): domain Eukaryota; kingdom Viridiplantae; phylum Streptophyta; class Magnoliopsida; order Cucurbitales; family Cucurbitaceae; genus Luffa; species Luffa aegyptiaca. Next base: position 31,878,698 of record CM029398.1, on the reverse strand, counting down.
TGGGTGTTTTAAGAACGTTGCTTTCTGGAAAAGGGATGAATCACGACCGAGATTCATCTTCTGGAAATTCTCGGTTAATCGAGAAAAATGAAAGAAACTATATATCATTCTCGGTTAACCGAGATTTTCAAAGGATGCTTCCCAGTCTCGATTTCGATCGGGAATTCGACTGGGAATTTAGGCAGGGGCTTGTTTTAATTTATTATATATATATATATATATATTTTAAAATGTTGATTATGATTGTTCTAATGTCTTAGGTCTATTATGGAAATCACTGAGAAAATCCCCCTCGCTGACCATTTCCTGGCTGCGTTGACATGTTGCTCACACCTAAACAAAACAATTAGCAATATTAAGTCAACCCTAAGTCCGAACCAATTAGACCTCTTTAGGCAAACATGTTTTGGGTCTTTAATCGACGTGAATGTAATTTTTAATGGCCAATTATTACATTACATCCTCTTTAGGGAAGTAGAGGATAGTAGGGCAGATGTAATGGGTTTTAAATTATTGGGTCAGAAGGTTTCCTTTGGTAAGAGGGAATTTGACCTCGTAACCGGCCTTCGTCATTCATTTAGACCCATGAGGAGAGATAGAGTAGGTCCTCCCAATAGACTCCTAAGATTATATTTTAGGGAGAATGTAGGTATGAAGGTGGAGGAGTTAGATAAATCATTTCCGAAGCTAGAGTTTGAGAACGACGAAGATGCGGTTAAGATTGCAGCTTTTTATTTCTTTGAGTTGGCTTTGATGGGGAGGGAACGTAAACAACAAGTAGATGCGAGCACTTTAGACTTAATGGATGATTGGGTTGCCTCTGAAACGAGGACTAGAGTACTCTCGTTTTTGACAAGACGATTAAAAGTCTTAAAGAGGCACTAAAGGGGAAGGTCGTGTCGTATAAGCGCAAGGGTGGTGGTCCAAAGAAGCAGAAGACATATAGTCTGTACGGTTTCCCGTTTGCTTTTCAGGTCAGTAGATAATTAAACTTTTGAAATGTAATCTTCATATAGTCTGTACGGTTTCCCATTTTTTTATGGTTCCTTTACACAGATATGGGCATACGAGACTGTTTCGTCTCTCACTGGGCGTGTTGCCAATCGAATAAGTGAGACGACCATCCCACGCAACCTTCGATGTTCTTGCTCCCACTCCCCATCTTACACGACCATTGCTGATGTGGTTTTTGCATCCCGAGCGGTTAGTTATTATAATTTTTAAATGTTTTGTCTTCATTATTATTTGTAAACTTCTGATTGTAACTAAGTATTTTTTTTCAGGCTAGAGTTAGGTTGAGTCTTGCTACTTCTGCGGAGGAGAGTTGATTCATGGATCAAGTAATGCAGCCTCCACGTGCACCAGAGCCAGTGTCTGAGCCAATGCTAGAGCCAGGGCAAGAACCAGAGACTCTACCTACTGTATCTGAGGCTACACTCCCTATTGTAGAGGAGGCTACTGCAGCCGATACTGAGATGGTGGATGCCATTGAAGCTTTTCCAGAAGTTTCAAATAAAAGAGGAAGGGAAAAAGACGACAAAGACAAAGGGAAAGAGAAAGGGAAGGAAGTAGAAAAAGAGGATGAGAGCACGGAGGAAAAGGCAGAAGAAAAAGAAGAAGACAAAGCAGAGCTGTGAATGTAGCCAGTGGCTACAACTTTTGGATAGCCGAATTGAGGGTATGGCGGCTCGCATGTCTGATATGGAGACATGCCTTAAGTCCATTACCAAGTTCTTACATCGCCTCTCTACGGTATGTGGGTAGTTGTTCATTGTTTTTTGTATTGGTTGGTTTTAGTTCTTCTAATATTTGTAAACTCTCAGGGTAAATTCGTGGACTCTGAAAAGTACTTTGGACTGAAAGATGGTCCAGATGATAAGGGTGGTCCATCGAAATAACTGGATGACAAGGGTGGTCCATCGAAAGGACTGGCTGAAGAGGACAATAAGGAAGAAGGACGAGAAAGAGGAGGAAGCGGCAGAGGAGAGGACGGGAAGGAGAAGGACGTTGAGGAGGCATTCGCGTGGAGCATATTATGGTGACAATATTTTCTATACTATTATATTTAAAATTTAACATTTCCATATATAAATGTAAGTTGATATACAAGAGTTGGAGTCTCAACCAACCACTGATTTAGAGTCTCACCCCACTACTGACGTGGAGTCTCAACCAAGTACAAAACCAGTCGAATTCATTGCACTTAAGACTGAGGTAATTATTTGTCGTTACGTAAACAATATTATATAAATCTTACTAATGTATAAAATGTATGTATGTACCCTGTTGAGTTAGGTAATGAAGAGGTTGAAAAAGTAATCGGGCCGCATGAATTGGTAAAAGGACGGGGAAAGCGGACCCGACAAATATCTTGGAAGCTTCGGTCTCCATGGGTTGACACCAGGTCGGACGACAAAAGGCGAAAGTTAAGAAATACGATCCCATGTGTGCCATTCCGGAGGAGTACGAGACCAAGTTTAAGAAATGGTTGGATGACCCATCGTCTGACGAATCGGAGTGCAAGACTGTATATGCCTACCGAAGCAAACAATGGTTTCAGACGTTACTCACACTATCTCATTGGATGAGTGATGAGATACAAACCATTTTATCACTACTGGTGATTTTTATATGTTTATGGTTTTAAGGATAGGGTTTAGAGTTCAAGGTTTAGGACTTAGGGTTTATGATTTAGGGTAGGCTAGGGTTTAGGTCTTAGGGTTTATAGTTTAGGGTATGCTAGGGTTTAGGACTACGGTTGACTATTCTTTTGATTCTGTAGGTGATTGACTCTCTGTTCCTCTTTGTTCGGAAGAAGATGAATACCCGTACTGACTTATGCTATCAGAAGTTCGTCGCGGCGGATGTATTTGTAACAGTACGTATTTTCATATTATAGAATTTCATTACATCTGAATTGTACTAATATTGGATGTTGTGAAGGAATTTTTGAGGTGCGGGGATGTGTACGAAGAACTCCTTCGCAGTGACCATGCGACGAACGACACGTTCGATTGGAGCAGATACAAGACGGTCACTAACTACGTAATGGGAGAACACACATATTACGGCCTTCCTTGGAGTTCCGTTGATGCTGTCTACATGCCCTTCAACTTAGGTAGAAACCATTGGGTTCTACTGTGCGCTGACTTTGAAACAGGAGAATTTGTGCGGACAGACTACCTAGTGGCACTGAATTCAGATGCAGACATAGCGAAGCAGATGACTACAGTCTGCACCATTTTTCCTAGGTTGCTACTGAGGTGCGACGTTATGAAGGAGAAGCCGTCTCTTCCAATACATCCATGGCGATTCAGAAGGAAGAACCAAGTGCCACAACAACGAGATAGTGGGGATTGTGACTGTAAAGTTTTTGGAATATGATGTAACTAGACAAAATTTACATAGTCTTAGTCAGGATAAAATGGAGTTTTGTAGGCGTCAATTTGCTGTACAACTTTGGGCCAATAAGCCCTTCTTTTAGTAAAACATGATTTCTTGGTTTATATTTCAAAACATGTGTAGTTAAAATTTCACTTATATAATTCTTAAGTTACGTTTTCATTGCCATGCAAGTTACTTTTCTCGTGAACTATACATTAATAAACAAAGCCGAATAGGGTTTTCCATGCCATGCAACGTAATTTCAAACCATGCAATGTAATTTCATGTCATGAAAAGGAAAAATTTGCTGCGATTTTTTCTCCCGGTCTTGTTCTCGATCCCGATTTCGATTGGGAAACATAACAGAGAGAGAGGAGTGGACAATGCAAGTGATGGGACCGCCAGGAGGCTGTCGAATGCTCCCTAAGTCGTCAAATAAAATTTATAATCCACGGCACTACTACTAATTTTGTAGCAATGGCGACCGGGGTCGAACACAGGGAAGGGGGATCTAATAAGTGTAGGATTTTGTGCTTATGAAAACAAGGGGGATTTTTGTGATTGAAGACAAGCAAAGAAATATAAAATAAAATAGAATAACTGAATGTTGAATTTTAAATGGCACAAAACTAAACATGCAAAGGAGAAATAAGACGGGATCAATAACATGAAAAGGGATCGTTGGATTGGGATTTATTATACTTGATTCTAATTCATTGGCTTCATAGTTTTCTCTAATAATCATTCTATACTGATTTTATTAGTCCAGTCGGCTTCTGGGTTACTTGGAGGACTCCCCTACACTAACCTGTGCTAATTAACTCGCTAATCGTGAATTCGTCAATTAACAAGATTAATTAATATAAACTCTATCGCTCGCCACCCCTTATGCATAATATAGCAACCATCCGAGACCTCTGCAACGGTTACTACTTATATCTAACTAGTTTATTAACAAGCAATTTTGCAATCACCTATTCAATCTAGCCGCTTTGGGATCGTGGGTCCGGAATCATAAGAACTAAATCCAAATATAATTTAAATCTAATTCCTACAACCTTTAACATGTATCCTTGGCCTATCAAGGGTCGTCTCGCGTAGAGAGTGGCTTGCCTCAACCTAGTGGCTATCTCAAATAACTGATAGAATACACAAGCGGTAATCGCATAGGGCGTCAATCCTAATTGACTAGCCTCATGTATTGGTTTAAATGAGATTACATGCAAAACTTAATAAAAACTCAGCAAGAACAGCAAGTATAAACCAGAAAACTTAGCCAATATCATTTAGAATCAAGACATAAATCCAATCCAACAATCTAAAGGAGTTTAGCTACGCATAGATGAAGTAAAAGCGATAATAAACATGAAAGAATCCTTAGTAAATGACCAACAATGGTCTAAAAAGTGCTGGAAAGTAAAAGAGGCAAAGAAATCGTAAAATGGACCCAAATTCTAACCTAAAGGTGGACTAAACCGAGACTACATATATATCGAAAACACGCCGACGTCGAGATGCCAGGGCACAGCGTCTCGACGCTGCGAACATTCATCTTCGGCCCGAAATCGTGTCGGCGTCCAGACGCCAGCCTCTTGACTCAACTTTCTGCTCTAATTCTCGACTTGGTCTCGCTTCTTCTCGGTTCGAGGCTTCAAACTTTGGCTTTTGGTGTCACAATTCAGGCCCGCTTCAACACAATTGGGTCTCTTCACCTCCTCGTCGTCCAAGACATCGAGATGGCTCCAAAAACTCCGTAATTGGCCCGAATTAACACCAATTAGTGTGATCGGCTCCCGACACGACCTATGCTCAATTAACTTGTAAATAGGACAAGTAAAGCATAAAATGACTCTAACAAGCTTAGATTAGAGGCGATAAAATAGGACTATTTAGGTCCTATCAGTAAGTAAGTTGCTTCGCTGTCTTTTTTCCCAGTCTCGTTCCTGGTCTCGTTCTTAGTCCCAATTTGACCGAGAAAAAAAGCAACAAGCTCATTCTAGCCTTTTTTCTCCTTCTATTTTTCCAGACCATGTACGCTACATAAAATAAATAATAAAAGGAGAAAATACATACATCAAAATAAAGAAATATAATAAAATTCATGTTTAATGGAAAAACACATCAAGAATTGTTCAGTGGTTGTCTGCAAGTTTTTCTGTTATGATCCCTGCATTTGTGGACATGCTGCATTTCTCCAGTAGACGGTATTCTCAACGTCTGACGAAGACCAAACCTAGGCACTCTTCGAGGGGGCAAGACTTCCATGTCGACGAATTGAGGTGACCTCTACCACTCCGACACATGCCCAAGGGGTTGTATGGGCTGTGCATATGCATCTATCAAGGAGTCCACATGGTAGACTCTGGAACAAAGGGTATGATAGTCAATGTTACGATAAGTGCATGCAGCAATCACATGGGAGCATGGAAGTTCGTAATATTCAAATTCACGACAGGTGCATGTTCTAGCGTGAAGGTTGACACGTCCACCCAAATGTCCATCGTCGACCTCAAACTCATATCGAGCAATAGGTCTGAGCACGTGCCTCCTTGCCTTCTCCTCTACTTTTTCCAAAATGGTCGTTGCAAACTTTGACCACTGGCTGGGGTTACTAGAGTGCTTATTCCTGTGTTTGTAGTATTTTGCTTGGAGCCACCCTCTTATATGCTTCATAAATGTAGTGATTGGTACCTCTCATGCATCTTTCAACACGGAGTTAGTGCACTCCACAAGATTGGTAGTCATTTGGTTATACCGACGACCACACTAGTATGCTCGAGCCCACCTCTCAACTCCGACCCCGTGTAGGTATGTCCTAACATTTTCTGAGAGTTACTGCCAGTACTCATTAAATTTGACCTCGCAAATTGCCTTCGCAACTCCCTCAAATACTTTAATGAAGTTCCCGGTCTTAAAATGCGTCTTTAGGTTCTCCCCTAGGTGTTGGATACACACGTAGTGAAATGCATTAGGGAATACAGTTTTGACTGCCTTACTGATGCTGGCATGTCTATCAGACACAATGACCAAACCAGGAACTTGTCCAACTGCACGTTCCATTTGTAAAAAAAATTACGTCCATGACTGATCAGTTTCTCCCCCAGCAATGGCCCACCCTACAGGATATATTTGGTTGTTTCCATCTACACCGATCGCAAGAAGGAGCTTCCCACAGAATTTTCCCCGTAAGTGTGTTCCATCAACCACTAGTACTAGACAAATAGAGCTATTGAACCCTCCAATATAGGCACCTAGTGCCATAACCACATGCTTAAAGTGTCCATCGTCTTCAAGTTCTAAGTCGAACACTGTACCGGGATTTTCGATTTTCAATGCTTCACGAATTTCTGCTCCACCTTATACGTATTATTTGGCATGGCGCATGGGATGGGAAATGGTCGCGAGGTTTTGTTACTTGGACACTTTGGGATTGTGGATATGTAGATGGGTACTTCAGAGACTGACTTCCATGTCAAGAAGGTGTTAAGGTCTTCATCGTTCCTAATAACAAACGCGAGTGCCCTGGACTTCAATTGGAGTTGACATCTTACTCTAAGGTCAAATTCCTCTAAACTTATACTGGTTAATCTATATAATCGACTTAAGAAGTCACTATATGCAATACCAATGTCTATGTCGAAACCCTTCAACTCTCCACACTCATATTCCTTTTCCCTCTCATTCCACAAACCACCATAACAAACCCACACACGAGCCATTATCTACACGAACAAACAAAAAAAAGGCGTTATTAAGCAACTGCCAAATTTCCCGGTTACAAAAATGTTTCTTAGTGAAAATTTCCGGTCAGAATGTGATAAGGGTAAAAAATATACCTATTTTACCCTTATATTTAGCTCATTTCTTGGCCAAATGTTGTATGTTGTGATCAATTTACTGTTCCCGAGCTCAAAATATGCTTACTTCGATAATTTAGGGTGTTGAGAATCACTTTTGTCAAATTTAAGGGTGTGTTTGGTTTAACTTTTCAAGTGTTTAATTTTGAAAATAAATCATTTTGAAAAAATTTCTAGTGTTTGGCAACCAATAAAAATGACTTATTAGAAAATGAGATTGATAAATAAACCATTTTGAGAGAAACACTTAAAACCAACTTTAAAAAAAAAAAACTTCTTAAGTAAACAAACTTGTGTATAAAAATATTTGCGAGGAAATGCAACCAAACATATGAGTGTTTAAATTCTCAACAATTTTTATACAAAATGTTTTTTAAAAAATGCATTCTTAAAAAACATTTAAATTAAATTGTATTCCAAACGGACTCTAACTTATTTGTGCTTAAAAAGACTTGATTTTAAGAGAATTTGACTTAGTTTGTTGTTGTGCAGAAAAACAGAGGAAAAGCTGGAATTCCCCAGAAATGCGACCGCATTTCTTGAAAGGCAAAAATGAAATGCGACCGCATTTCTGGAAAAATTCGAGACCGTTCGACTGAGCAAAAATGACTTGATTTTAAGGTTTTTTTTATTACTACGTGCGACAGTGTATACTTGCACTAAGTGTTAGCTGAATTATTCTTTATTCTTATTTATCATCTTATCTCACATCCATCTATTCAGCTGACGACGCACCAGGATGCAAACAATATGATTCCCGGCCGGGAAATATCCTTTTCGACTGAGAAATTCGACAGTGATAGCATAATAAGTTTTCCTAAACCACAAACGTACTATTAAACGTAAATAATTGAACGGTCAAAACTTGAATGTGTAGTATTGTAACGCCCCAGGTTTTATTATTAACTAACCTAATGACATTACTAAATCCTATTCAACTAACTGAGAGCTCCGAAAATTTCGGCAGCATAACGGCATACATAGAACGAAACCAAAAATTTTAAAACACGTGTTATACACAACAACACTTCTATATTGGTCCATTCAGCTCCACAACTTCCACAGAACAACTACAAACAGGATACGAGTCAGATCTCGCATCTCCAACCAACAACAGAACCTAACTCTACCAGATCAAGCATATCCTTAATTTTCTAAAACAGGTCGTCTTTATTAAGCAATAACATATTCACAACCTAACGAGAAACATGAAATCTAAACATGCTCATTAACCAGAAACAAAAACTACGCCAACCTAGCTACCGGCTAAACAAATCAACCTATCAACAATTAAAGAACAGACGACCATCCTATCTACCAAAAAGGAAATAAACAAGTAAAAGAACCCATGTGGTCATCCCTCGTGAATCTCCTCGTCTGCATCACCGGGCACATAAAACTCATCACCTGCATAATCTGAAATTGTTGGGGGGAAGAAAGGGGAGGGGTATCAGTACAACCACAGTACTGGTAAGTAGCTCACACCCGGTGAGCCACCAAACAAAACACAATCACAATAACATGCTATCCACACACGCGATGCTTGAAAAGCGATAAACAACTCAACATACTCTTAAACACGAAAACAATTGTGCAACACATGTTTCATGCAAAATGGGACGACAACATGAATCCACGCATCATGCTATGCACCCCCACATGGTTTCTGCGCCATGCTCGCTCACTCACACGTGATTTCCGCGTCACGCTCCTCACTCACAATCCACACGTGATTTCCGCGTCACGCTCCGCAAACCCACCCAACACATGTATTATCTCGCGCCATGCGCAGCGCCTCTCACACGTGATTTCCGCGTCACGCTCCGCACTCACAACCCACACGTGATTTCCGCGTCACGCTCCGCACACACACCCAGCACATGATTTACGCGTCATGCTCCGCCTCTCCCCAATGACCACACACTATGCAGACACGACTCTTATGCAACATAGTTATCATGCATCATTACCTCATGCTCATGAATTCAACAAGCGGCATACTTATGAATCAACAGAGCAATATGCTTAAGAATCCAACAACACATCACATTCTTTCACGTAGCGAGCTACATACATATCAACCACAACATGTAAAAACAAGCAAGCAAGGCAAACGACAGGCTCAAACATCAAACAAGCTCAACCAAGTAGAAACTACTTACCCAAGCTTACAAGCGCTCCTAAACCAAATCAACGCTTGCTGGAAAAATAACGGAATAAGCTCTAAGCACACCTACAAGCACCGTAAAGGCTCCTAGAGGTTAGGGAACGACCTTCCAATATATCTTAACACTTAGCATCGATTAAAAAGGAACCTAAGGTGCTGAAAACTTACCGAACAGGGGCTGGAACCTTGTTGGAAAATACAAAACAGCACAGAAATACCTTATACACGCTGCTGCCCCGAGCCTGAAATGAGATTAAACTGAACCTAACGGATACCCAAAGGTTAAAAAGCATTCTAAAGCTACCTAAGGCAGTTTCTAGAGACTTTAAGGCCACCGGAACTTACCGAACATAACTGAACTATGACCGATACGTGCTGTACAGTGTCCAAAATGGCCCGAACCTGCAATTTAGGAAGCGATAAAGAGTGGGTAACTCAGATTAACACCTTTTGGGTCATGGGTGACTTGAATTCAATGCCAAAAAGGAATGGGTTAGGCTAAAACTTACCTTAAACGCCAAATAAAGCTGAAAGGGGGCTGAAACCACACAAAAACTCACTGGACAGAGACCGAAACGCGAGAGAAACCTCTCCCAGTAGGATGTGGTTCGGGGACGAACCAAGGCGGAAGCTGGTGGGCATGTGACGCCCGAGGTTAGGAGGGGTACATGAATGAACCGAGATCACATCCGAATGAGAGGGATCCTGAGGACATGAAAGCATGGTCCAGATAAGCTTAAAAGAATTGATAGATACTACCTATACCAACAAGGTGCACCTTCCTTTTCGGTGGCTCAATCATAGGAACTTTGAAGTTAAGCGTGCTTGGCTTGGAGAAGTTCTATGTTGGGTGACCTCCTATGAATTTTCCTAGGAAGCATGTGAGTGAGGACAAAGCATGCTAAAAGGACCTCGTGTTGGTTTGTGGGGATAGTCTTCACTCTTAGAAGCGGTTTAAGACGAGTATGGTGACGTCGCCAGGCCGTAGGGGATGTAGGGGAATGCCGGGGCCGTGAGGTGCCGAATCCGGATTCCGAATCCTGGGCCTGGGGCGTTACAAGTATTTACGTAGCTCCTTCAGAAACTCGAATGTCGGAAGTGTTTTGAATGTGATTGAGCAATCCAAAGTGTGATGAACGTGACAAAATCGTGTGGGGACCAAAGAATGTTGTGTGGGGATTAAAGGACAAAAAAGAATAAGAATGAAAATGAGAATGTTTTTGTCTTTCCAATCTCCTTGTTCATTAAGGAGTATACATGTTTGGTGAGGTAATTAATTTTCCTATTTTGAAAATTTAAGGGAGACTATAATGGATATTTTACACCTTTGCTGACATCATCAAAGTCAACAAAGGGTCCCCAAATACAAGATTTTTAAAAAAGGGTCCCTTTTTACAATCCAAAAAGTTAAGGGGCCCAAAAAGTCCAATTGCCCTCATTTTTTCCATGGATCCACATGCAAATTTTAAATTCAAAACAATAGTTCATTGATGTTATAAATTAAATTAGTTATTGAGACAAAAAAAAAAAAAAAACATGGTTCATGGGAAAAGGAAAATTTGGAACATATAATCACATAATAAAAATAAAATGGAATCTATAGGTTACTTTAAAATGACTAAATTAAATATAAAATTATGTATATTTATATTATTTTAATATAAATAAGTTCAAAATAAATATTATATGCCAAAATAAACATAGCTTAGCAATAATTGATATATGCCATTGATCAAAAAGTATTTCCAAAAACGTGGTAGTGATGACCTACACATTTTAAAAATCATCTTATTAGATGAACATGTAATTATAACTCTTCAGATTTATTTGCATTTTCTATTTATTTTTAACTTTTCTTTACTTTTTATATGCCAATTTTATTCAGAACAATCATTTGGAATTTGAACCAAACCACCCCATTAGAATTTCATAGTTTGTGGGAGAAAAAAGTTTTATTTTTTTCTTCCTTTACTGCGAAAAATTATGAATGAAATATTTACTATTTAAACTAAATGAAAAATATTCATTCATGCACCATAAAAATTTATGTTCTGAAAATTTTTAATCATGTTTATCGCACGTGTCTTTTAACTAGTTATATTAAAAATATAAAGACGAGATAATTTGAGGGGGGCACGTGCCCCCCTAGCCCCTTCATAGATCCACCCCTAATCCCCTAGCCCCGTATGTCCCCACATACTAGTTCAAGTTACATGTAAACAAACTTGGATCTTAGTTTATTGGATTTGGGTCAAATTGTGCAATTCTAAACTTAATATAACAACTCTTTATTGTTCAAAACTCAATAACACTTTATTGACACAAGTCCACAATTTGTTAACATTCACTATCTACGAGTTTTAGGGCATAAAACCCAACACTTCAAAGGCAAGAGATTCATACATTCAACTACAAAATGCCTCGTAATTCAAACCAAGTAAGTATGTTTTAGGCATTTAACTACCACACTTGGTATGTTCGATGTTCTAAACACACATGGTAACACCTAGTACATACACAAAAAAAAATCCCTTGATGGGAAGAAGAAAGAACTAACCTATTTGGAAAGGAAAACTTGTTTTCAATCTCAAGTCGAAACACTCAACAAGTTTGATGACTAATCAAACTTAAATGTTTCTAAGGAAGTTGAAAACAGAAGCTACGATGTAACATGCTCTTGATCTGGAGCAAATAGAGGAACTCTCCCCATTCTCATTTCACCAAAATGTCCCACACCTCCATATTTACAAATAAAGACTTTAAATAGCCCTATATGGTTGGTAAACTAAAGAAATTAAAAGCAAATAAACTAAACCCTAAAATTTACCTAACATGAATAGTGTTTAATTACAAGTTGTTTGTGGGTTTCTAAAATGGGCCAATTAAACACATTGAGCTCCATTTTTTGCCAAAAAAACTTAACATCATATTACAAATAAAGTACAAGGTTTGAAGGGATAATTTATAAGATAAACACCCAAATAACCTCTAAATTAAAGCTTTTAAGATTTGGTGTCCTCATGTTGCCTTGAAGCTTCTTTCTCCACTTGTTATCCTTTCTTATGAAGTTTGGATGGACCTTTAAAGTGACTTTTGATTTATGTCTCATAATTAGCTCTCATTTCCTGCAAAAACTCAAGCGAAAATATATGCAAATAAGGCTATGAAGTTTGGATGGACCTTTAAAGTGACTTTTGATTTATGTCTCATAATTAGCTCTCATTTCCTGCAAAAACTCAAGCAAAAATATATGCAAATAAGGCTTGAGTTTGCCTGTTAGATAACATTCCTTAATGTGAAAAAGGTTCATGTATGTTACGCTTTGTATTTACAAGAGAATTAACTTCACATATTGATGGAAGAGATTGTCGAGGTATCTTATCAAATAAATTTATAGTCCACGATTCCTAAAGCTAACTTGTACTGATAATGGTCGAGGTTAGACACAGGGAAAATCTAGTTTATTTCTAAATTCTTTTGTGCCTTAAGGTAACCGAAGGAGGGTTTATGGATAAAAGGTAAGAACATATATAAAAATAAAGGCGGGAAAATAAATGCAGAAAATTAAATGTGAGAAAAGTAAAAAGATGGGTTAGTTGATCTTACCACAAGGATTACTGCAGTCGGGATGGCACTCGATGTTTAGTTTGAATAATTCCATTCATTGATTATCGATTGATTTTAATTAACTATCTAAGTCTGGCGTACTTCATTTAAAAACATAATAAAGTCTAATTTATCTTCCTATTGAGTCAACTAACGATTAATTGAATTTTCGTTCTATTTAAAATTATGTTTTGACGGAAGAGATTGTCAAGGTCTCTTGTGAAATAAAATTTATAATCCAAGACACCTAGAGCTAACTTGTAGCAGTAGTGACAAGGGTCGAACACAGGGAGCACGCTTATAATTTGCCTAACTTAGATTTATTACGATGATTAGGCTAAAGGGGGGATTGAGATGCGAAAGAATAATTTCCAGGGAAAATAAATTGCAAAAAAAAAAAATAATAATAAATGTTAAAACTAAATTGCAAGAATTAATACGCGAGAAAATAAATAGGGTGGTAGATTTCACCTCGGGATTATGTAATCAATTCTCGGGTAAGTTTGGTAATTCAATCATTGACTCTTTTAATTAATTAAATTATTACCCAATTGTCTAACCGTTACTGGACCCAGTGATTAAGAACCTATAATATTTTCAACCCGACCAACGCATCAAAGCCGGAGCCTAATTAGATTTCTAATTAACAGCACAATTAATTAGAGTCTATGTAACGCCCCGCGTTTCGAAATTGAACCCTTTTGGGATTAATTGAGCATTCTTATTCTAATTTGGAAAATTAGAATTTAAGCTTAGCCTTGGGTTGTTAAATTAAATTTCTATAATTTAGGGAAAAGAGATTTTTAGTTAAATCTTTAATTTCCTAAAGTTTGGAGGTTTAATATTTTAAATCTCAGAAGACCCAAATCCTAAATTAATTGGGTTATTCTCTTTTTTCCAAATCTTTTCGGAGCTAAGCTTCAATTTAAAATTGGCCCAAATCCTTATAGATTTTCTAAGATTTGATTTGGGTTTCATGGACCTTAATTAAGTCTTTAAATATGAGGCTTTGGGTTATTATTCTTTGATTTAAGGGGGAAAAAAAAAGAAATCAAGAAAAGGAAAATAAAGGAAAAAGAAAATAGTTGGAGCCCTAGAGATCTTCTTCCCGTTCTTTTCGTTGAAGCAGCCGGTAAGCCCCCATCCCTTGTGTGTTTTCTTCCTCGAGCAGCAGACGCACGAAGGACATAGGCCTCCGTTCCCGCCGGTACCGTCCGACCAAGCTCTCGCCACCGTTTCGTCTCTCTCCATTGCGAGCAGGCTGTGTGACCCGTGAAGACCAATCTTCCTCTCGCTTCCTTCGGTCTTTCTCTGACACCGTCAGTCCGTGGCTGTCTCTCTCTCCTCCATTCGTCTTCTCCGTCGGTAGCTAGAGGTTTGTGAAGCTCGTCTCTCGCGCGCTGACATCGTCTCTGCAGAGCCGTCTCCTCTCTCCGGCGAGCACTCGCACGTGTGAATGGCGAGTTTTGAGGCTCAATCCATGAGGTGGAAGTTTGAATCTTCTCTCTCCATGCATTTTGGGTGTGATTAGGCTGGTTTAAGGTTCGTCCCAGCGTGTTCGGGCTCTTCCGGTAAGCTTTCAGATTACCCATTCTTGTTCAACTTTAGAATTGAGTTTTGGGATTGATTTCTTGTTTTTCCAATGCTTTTTAGTGCGATTTTGAACTCGAAATCATCCTTGACTCGTGACCCATAACCCAAATGACCTTGATATGGTTTACCCATTTGTTATCGCCTTCGAAATTGTAGGATTGGGTGTATTCCATTGCTGTCTAGCGATGTCTTGGATTGAAATAGGTGTTCGGCGAATACCCATAGCCTGTGAGGTCTCAATTCAAGTTACCCATAGCCTAAGAAATTTGGGTTTGTGAATTCGAATCGTTTGGAGCACGTTTCAGCTAGGATTCAGACTTGTTCCAAGTTGTCGATCTTGCCGCCAAGCTTGAATCTAAGTTTGGTTTTGGTAAGAAATTCTTCTTTAAGCATTCCTTAGTTTGAATGAAGTTGTTGAGCTTGATTCTGACCTTTAAGCGTTAATCTATTTATTTAGGAGCTTTTTCGAGTTTTAGGGGCTTTTGAATTATTCTTCGGGAGCGCTCGTAAGCTGATAACTCTCCAAAAGGGAGTTATTTAAGCCTTATTTCTATAGTGTTTTGTGTGTCTTTTGTGCCAAATAGGTTTATTATCAGATAAATATTATATGTTTTAACCTATTTAGAAGAATGGATGCTTTGGAAGTTATTTTGCAGAGAAAATAATGCTTAGCGACTTGAGGGAGAAAAAGTCGTGATCCAGCAAAGTTAGGAGCAAAACTGCCACATGAGCCGCACGTGATTCATTAATGAGGTGTTGTTTTCTGAACCAATCTCGGATCTAGGATGCTTGGAGAGCCTTCCACGTGTAATCTTTGACCTAATTAGGGTTGACTCCACTCTATAAAAGAAAGTAGCCATCTCAAGTCAAATCACTCGAGAGAGGAAAGTCTAATTCCATTTTGGAGGCTTACTTTCCTTCTTGGAAGCCGTTTAAAGAGAGGAACGATTGGAGACTTCAAGAAGACCATTAGCTACGGATTTCTTCAAGGGAATTAATCTTTTCTTGTAAAATTCTTGTAGTTATGGATGCACACACTCAGATTGTAGCGTGTGTTACTTTGTACTCCATGAACTAAATTTACTTAGGTGTTGGTTAGGATCCATGTAATTGTCGTACTTAATTCTCTTTGCAATTGATATTGATTTGAGCATCTTGATTATTTGTTGTGCATATTACTATTTTGTGCCCACCTGGCCAGCCGGTATGAATATCACCTCTTAGTTTCAGGGATGATTTGAGAGGTGTGTGGCATTTAATCACACTATACCATTATGTGTTGGTGGACGCCAGTGATTGAGTTAGGGATAACCAGCCGCCTAGTGCTTGATCGGTAGAGCGTCATTGAAGTTGAAACACATTCCAAAAAATCCAGAGTTCCGGGAGGATCCTGCTGATAAGACTACAAGAGAATTGTCTAATCAATATTATTGCTAGAGCATCTTTTTAAACAATTACAGAAATCTTAACCAATGCCTGTTTCCAATCTGTTTGCTTTATCCGTTTACATTCTGCTCTGTTATTTCTTTTGCTTCAGCATTATTTCAAAATCAATAAATTTTAACAACCTTGAAACCACTAAAAAGTTACACAAGATAGGTAGAGTGAAAGCTATTCAAAACCTCGTGGAGACCATAAATTACTTATCACTTGTTGTAGATTGTGTATACTTGCACAGTATTCTAGAGCTTATTTTTATCATATTTTTAATCCACTCTAGAAGGGAACATAAGTTCAGTAAGTGACGGAAGAGATTGTCGTAGTCTCTTGTCAAATAAATTTATAATCCATGATTCCTAAAGCTAACTTGTAGCAGTAGTGGTCGGGGTCGATCACAGGGAACAATCGGTTTATTTCTAAATTCTTTTGTGTTTTTGAGGTAACCAAAAGGGGGGTTTATTGATAAAAGGATTAAGACATAAAGTAAAGGCGGGAAAATAAATAAGGAAAATTAAATGCAAGGAAAGTAAAGGCGGGGTTAGTTGATCTTACCACGAGGATCATTGTAATCGGGGTTGAACTCGGTGTTAAGTTTGATTAATTTCATTCATCGATTATCAATTGATATTTAATTAACTATCTAAGTCCGGCGTACTCCGGCAACAAACCGAGAGCCATGATCCAACTATCACAAACATGCGAACGCTAAGTTTGATTCTAGCTTAAATTAATTAATTATCCAATTGACTAATCTAAATCGCATTGGGATCTAGCCGAATTAATTCACATGCAACGGGCAACAAACCACAATTACAATTGATTAAATCATTTAGTTTTAGGGACGCATGCGTAATATCATAACGTTAACCTATTTGCTACTTAGATTTAGCAAGTAAATTTAGACAGGGCGCGGTCAAGGTTGTCAATCTTTCCTACCACAATCTAAACTTGTATGCAAAGAACTAAAATCACAAAGACAATTAACTAAGTAATTAAGAATGAAAATCTCATAAAATTGAATCAAACTTACAAACCGAAGTCCTGATTACAACGATCCGAGCTTAGTTGGCCATAGACAAGCACCTCCAAGCTCGAGGCTCGATCAACCGACCCATGGACTAAGAAAACTTAAAAGAACTCTAGAAAAGTAAGAGGAAAGTGGCTACAATATTGAATTGTGGGATGATTCTAAACCTACACCAAGACCCTCTATTTATAGAGTTTTTTGGCCTTCAATTCGTGGTAGAATGGTGCTGAATTGGGTCTTCAAACAAGGAAAAATTCTGGACAAATTCAGAAAAAATTGATTCTGGAAATCTGGCTAACGTCGCGACGCTGTCCCCTTTACTTTTGGAAAATTTCTCGGAATGCCCTAGCGTCGCGACGCTGTCGCCAGCTCCGGTTTCGTTCGTTTAAGCCCCGAATTGCTTCCAAAGCTCCGGTGAGGACCTCTAGACATATTATACTCATTTTAAAGCATTTTTCGCAAGGAATTCAACTAAGATAAGCAAATTGGGAGATTCTAAGTGTATAATAAATTGGACTTATCAGTAAGTAGTTTCTATCTGTTCAAGTCTGTTTGATTGCATTATGCACGTTGTATGTTTACTCGCTTTATTTATGCTTTATAGCTATTCTGTTGCTTCCATGTAACTATATATACATGTAAAGTGCTTCTTGTTTCTATGACATGTATATAAGAGATCTTCGAATAGCATGAACTGTTGCTGCTTGATGATTGGTTGTTAAGCATGCTAGGTTATTATGCAATCATGAGTTGAGAGTAAGTTGTTGTATGTATATGCTTGGTGGGCATAGTGCATGAGTCTAGGAACATGTTGCAGGGCATATGCAATCTAGATAGATGTGAGAAAGAGGTCAGGGACCTAAATGTGAAAGAAAGGAAAGATGGGTGAATGTCAGTGCACGTCGGGTACAAATGGTCGAGGGGTGGCATGTCACCATTGGTTTGAAAGAAAGGAAAGTTGGGTGAATGTCAGTGCACCTCAGGTACAAATGGTCAAGGGGTGGCATGTCACTATTGGTTTTAAGAGGAGCACCGAAGCCTTGGGTACAAATGGTCAAGGGTCGGTGTGATGAGTCTAGAAAGCAAGTATTGGAGGCCTGGGGAAGGGCCAATACGTTTAAGTCATCGGTGCACCTTGGGTACAAATGGCCAAGGGGCGATGCACAGTTCGAGGCCTTGGGTACAATTGGTCAAGGGTCGAATGCCGAGCTCCATAGAGAGCATTGTGGCCCTGGGTACAAATGGTCAAGGGACAATGCGACTCGAAGGATCAGCCTTGGAAAGCCATGTGAGGGCTAAATAAGATTGTTGAGTAAGCTCGTGGAGCATGAGCGGCTGTGAGTTGCATAGAGAGATGCACTAGTTATGGCTTAGGAGAGTCATTTATTTTATTCGCCTTCTAAGCATGTTGTTGTGGTTATAGCTTTGGAAAGCATGTTGTTTGCGCATGAAAAGCATGTTGTTTGTTTGGTTGTTGTGTGATGGCTTTTCAGGTAGGGCTGCTTACCAGTACCATGGTTGTATTGACCCCCCCCCCTTTGCTCTCTCTCCTCCAACTCCTAGATTATGCAGGTTATGAGGTCTGTGCTAACCATGGTGATGTAGAGGAGGCATATGAGGAAGGACCATAACTAATTCGCGTTGTTTTCCCTTTTATTTTCATTTTGCTTAGGGTAGTTCGTTGTTAATATGGTTGGACAACTGTTGTTCTGTTCGGTTTAGCTTCTAAATCTATTCTTGTTGAGTCTTAGGCTTAGTTGTGTTGTTTCAAAGAACACTATCTCTTTTGACTAATGTTATAAGCTTTGTTTAGGCCGTGTTTCTGGTTAGATAGTAGTTGATAATGTGAGACCTGACTTGTTGTTGGTTCTGTGGAGTTCTGTTGTGTTGTAGTATGGTGGAGTAGTTGAAAAATGTTTTTTAGAAGTGTTTTTCTTGTTTATCAGGTGTTTGAAAAATTATGGGTTAGTCCGATGTATGTCGTTATGCTGCCGAAATTTTCTGAGTACTCGGTTAGTTTTGTTGTGAGTTAGTATCGTCGCTAGGTTAGTTTCGTTGTGAGTTAGTATCGTCGCTAGGTTAGTAGTTATGACAACCTGGGGCGTTACAGTCTAACCACATTACGTAAAAGTGGATCGTTAGATAGACTCATATAAACTAGGAACAACCTGAGTTTATACAATTCTAAGTCTAAATTCCTAGATCTATGATGCAATTGAGCCAATTGGGATAACACGTCTTCAACACGATTAACACAATAAACTATTACTAACCAATTTAGCATAACAATTAAACTAAGTCAAACAAATAGGTTGTCAATTTATTCTATTGATCTAATTGTAGTTAAAAAAGAAATTTAGAACACAATTGACAATAATGCATAGAAATTGAAATACAAGGTCTCAAAAATGCCAAAACTTACATTTACCAAGACCCGATTACATAAAGTGTTGGGTCTTATGTCCTAAAACTCGTGGATAGTAAATGTAACAAAATTAATTATGACCAATAAAGCGTTATTGAGGTTATTCAATAAGTTGTTATTGAATGGTTGTTTAGTTTTTGCATTAATTAACCTAAATCCAATAAACTAGAACCCCTGGCTATAATATGAACCTTGAACTTTATGTGGAGACATAAAAGTGGATCAAGTTTGAGTAATAGCCAAAATGGTCTATAGTATAGGGATAAGACTGGGTACCTTATCCTGGGGACACTATGAGACGCGACCCACTTTCTATTTAGTACAAACGATGTGATCCTGAGTCGTTCATGTAGAGACATGCGAGTGGGGGCGTCCTATGCAATGATTTTGCATAAGACCGGACCGCGAAACAAGTCACTCTCACTTTATAACAACGTTTACTGTTGAGACTGACAATTTTCCTACGATGACCTAGGTAACTCGATCTTAATCCTGAACTAACTATGAACTCCTGTTTATTTGGGATTATCCTTTGATTTGCATGGGTGAGAGTGGCCAAAAATCACCGACTCAATAAGCCTACCATTTTGGGGATAAGACCGGGTAGATAGCTGGGCACATAGTCCTGCAAGATGGAATTCACTCCTACCCACTTTTAGGGATAGTAGAGAGGTTGTTCCCTTAAGTGTTGACTCCGAGTCTTGAACAGGGCGCCCACCCTCTCATTGGCCCGAGAGGGACTAGATTTAGTGGTTGGACCACAAATCACATTGTTCATTAGAGGATCAGTGGGACTTAAGGAACAAGAAGTAACTAGGGGTAAAACAGACATTTGACTCAGCTGTAGTTACGAACAACCTGTGAAGGATCGACTTACTAACCATGGTTATATCGAGTGGATCGAAATATATCTACAGTGAGGGGAGTGCAACTACGGGCTATAGTGGAGTGTCCCGTTAGTTAACGAATGTTGGTTAACTAGGTTAATGAGTTTAACCGGTTAATCTCGAATCGTTGGAGCCCATGATCTGTAGGTCCATTAGGTCCCCCTGCTAGCTCAAACGGATCAAATCTTAGAACAATGTGAGTGAAAGAATTTGAATCGTTCAAATTCGATTTAGGGACTTAACGTTAATTATATGTGATATACTTATCATGATTTAGTTTAATTATGATTTAAACTATTAGAGAGAGTTCAAATTATTTAAATGTGATTTAAATATTGTGGATATGAATAGGATTCATATTCTGGATTGAATATTGAATAGTGATTCATCAATTATTTGAGAGAGATTAGGAATGTATTTAATTTGATATTTTGATATTAAATTAAATAATTATAATTAATTTAAAATTGAAATTGATTTTTATTTTATTTAAAATCAATTTAGAAATCATTATGAAAATTGTTTTCATTTTGAAATTCAATTTTGAAAACAATTCATCCAAAATTGGTGTGTTAGACACCTAGGGTGTGTTTGGGGCAAGGGTTTGGGTTTTGGAAGTTGGGGCTTAGGAAATAGGGTGTTTTGTGAAATCTGTGGGTTTAGGAAGTCTGTGTTTGAGGTGCTGGTTTCTGAAGTCTGATTTAGGAAGTCTGTGTTTGGGGTGCTGGTTTCTGAAGTCTGATTTAGGAAGTTTGTGTTTGGGGTGCTGGTTTCTGAAGTCTGAGTTTCTGTTTTTTGTTTTTTTTTCAATGTTATACAATTGTTCTAAAATTAAAAATTTAAAATCTTCTTTCCATTAATTGTAAATATGGTTATTTAAGACACAATTTTGATCAAACATACAAAATTGGATAGAAAGAAAAGTAAAAAGAAATCAATCTCCCTTCTTCAATTTATTTCCACACTTGTTGCATTTGATATATTTCCTCTCAATCTAATTTTGTAGGCTGAGTCTCTGTTTCATTTTTCTTTTTTCCAATTTTACTTTTGTTCAATGTTAAACATTTATTCTGAAATAAAGAAATGAAAATGTTCTCTCCATTGAGGGTGAAATTTGGATATTAAGTCACTATTTTGATAAAAAAAAAATTTAAAAAAAAGTTAGAAAACCATTTTCCATTGTTCAATTGTTTCCCACAGTTGTTGCATTTCCTATATTTGTTCTTAACGTAGTGTTGAAGTCTGATCTTCAATAATAATTAAATTGAAAAATGAAAATGTTCTTTTTCATTAGTTGTAAAATTGGGATGCTAAGTCAGAATTTTGATAAAAAAAATCCCAAATTTGAAAAACGGAAAATAGTTATTTCACATTGTTCAATTTTTTCAAACACTTGTTGCACCCCCTATAACAACATAGCTATGAACTCTGGTTTTATGATTTTGTTT
Source organism: Luffa aegyptiaca (assembly GCA_017139565.1). Taxonomy (NCBI): domain Eukaryota; kingdom Viridiplantae; phylum Streptophyta; class Magnoliopsida; order Cucurbitales; family Cucurbitaceae; genus Luffa; species Luffa aegyptiaca. Next base: position 31,856,864 of record CM029398.1, on the reverse strand, counting down.
GATTTTACTATTTATTTTTTATTTTTTAACTTTTGAATGCTACACAATTGTTATAAAACGGAGTAATGTAAATGACCATTCTATTAATTGGAAAATTGGGCTTACAAGTCACTTTTTCATTAAAACCCCATAGACGAATAAAAAGTAAAAATCATTCTCCCTTCTTAAAATAAGCATTGCAAAACGATATTGTCTGGTCATAACAATATTCACTGGAATCATGTAGACCTTCGTTATAAGCTACATATTACATGAAGAAAATATTCGTGAATTCAAACCAAGTTCAATGAAAATGACAAAGTAAGTGCAAGCAACAATGAAACATAGTACATACAACACCCACAGAATAATATTGGCAACCATTTTACATCATTCATTCCTTCCAAGAAGATGCATGCAATGTATTTTCCTCAAAGACATGGGCATTGCTAGGAAAAGCTCGGTTTGTTGCATATCAGCGAGCAGCACATTGAGAAGTTGAGTTTTTTTTCGTTCATCGAAGTGTGCCATTTCTTCTACGTCCTCGACCACCAACTACGGCGTGCAGCGTCCCGTTCGATCTTTCGTTCCTGCCACGATGAGATACTTTGAAGACTAGTAATTTGACTGTCCATTGCATCGTTTATGACCTCAACTATCTCTCTCTTGTAGGAAGAACGTCTCCTACTGCTACCTGCTGATGATGCATTTTATGGCCCGACTTTACTACTCGTGTCGGACATATCCTCATCCACTTCATCTGTTACATGTGACGCCATTCGGTCGGAGATCGCTATGACTAACTACGATCGTTATACACAAAAGATTAATGTTAGGAACGTCCTGAAATGCATAACCATGTATGGATAAGATGGTTAAAAAATGTTTGAAAATTAATAACACTTATTACCATTCTAATTTGCGTAAGTTAGACTTACACACATTTGTGTGTTATTAGTGACATTAGACGAGGAGAACGAATTGCAAAACATTTAAACAATCATTGTACATGGGATAAGAGATACTGCAGAAACTTCGTGGACTGATTTCATTGACATTTGTAAGTAGATTGATTTCATATAGATTAGTAACTGCAAGATCAACCCTATACAAAAAATTGACGACAAGTTGACTATATTACAGTTAACAAAAAATTATGAAATGTCAGTCAAAGGTACATATTATCGTAATTACAAATCAAAAGTATGTCGGAGGAAAGTCTGGCAGGAAGTCACCGGCGTTCGTTGAGTAGTCCTCGTAGAAAGCGAAGCCTGAGGCTGGGTGGCACAGACAGCATCATATTTGTCATCTTCAGGTCGGCGAATAGGATGCGCATAAGAGCAACTCTCTCATCGTCCGATAGCTCCTGCTGCGCCAAGAGCATCTCTGCGACCGTGTCTCGCCTCTTGAACTCTCGTGCGTCTTGGGCGTCCGACCAGTCAGCGATCTTAATGAACTGTGTCTCCTGCATAGCCACTGACTGCCTCATAATATCAAGGGCTTTCGCTTCGTATGATGCTCTGTTCCGCTTCCGACTCTGGGAGGACCCTGCAGTGCTTGGTCAACTTGTCGGTGTGATTGGGACGTCATCGAACTCCACGTCTGCTGCCAGATTAATGTCTGGAGGAGTGGGGACATAACAATCCTGGTCCGCCTGGACATTCTGATCACCCTCGTCGTCCCCGTGGTTACTGTCGGCCTTTTTCGCTGGAACATTGCATGCGCCGCCACTCGCCCTGTCTTTGCCGAACACGAAAGCAAGATCCTCGTAGTGAAGAAATGGCTTGTTCAGCAGTCCCTTTGCACTGGAGTGTGACTGCATGTATTGAAGAGTGTTTTAGCAACGATAATGTACATGGGTTACATCAATGAATGACTAATGACCGTACCTTCACCCATGCATCGTAGACCTCCTTCTCAGCCTGGATGCATTTAAACTCGTCATTCCAACCGAATCCACTGCAGCCCGGACCTAGCATCTCCGAGATGGCACTGTATTGTCGTTTCAAGGACCGCACCTTGCAGTCTATTATGGACGTTGAATCTATGGTGCATGTCGGCAATTTCTCTTTTATCATCCGCTTCAATCGGGCGAGGTATCCGGGCCTGAAGGTCCCGTTGTCCCCTCTCCATCCACCTTCGTGGACGAGCTCCACGAGGGATTCGACCAACCTTGCCTCCTCCTGCCTTGTCCAGATGTGTTTCGGGTGTTTATCTGCACCTGCCATTAGTGTACATGGATAGAGTATTGTGTCATTAGATTTCGTAAGTATGTATCCTGATCAAGTCACACTATCGGCGACATAATGTAGAAGAGTTATTTATGAAGTAATCGCAGACGCAAAGTTAGAGACATAATGTAGAATAACAACATTAACGATGGTTTTCCATAAATCTAACTCAGTTACATGAAATAGATCGTTTATATTGTAGAAAAATGTACGACCCAAGAAATGTCAGAAATATTTAAAATACAACATAGCAGATAGTCGTATGTCCAAACTGGATCAGGGATGTTGTTGCCCCCACGCGTTGAACATCCTGTTTGCTAGGTCATCTCGCTTTTGCGTCCATTCAGTGGAGCTTTGGATGAAGTTAATGTTCTCGCCATCGAGAGGTACGGGCTCAGACCGACCAACATCACCTTCGTCCAACCCAACATCCAGACCCATCTCCCGTGTGATAAGGTTGTGGAGCAAACAACACGCTGTTATGATTCGACACTGGGTTCGAGCAGGGTAGTATGACTTCCCCCGAAGTATCCCCACCGTCCTTTCAGAGCACCGAATGCTCTCTCGATAACATTATGTGCAGAAGAATGCTTCATGTTGAAGAACTCCCTTGGTGTAGTAGGTGGATTGCCTCCCCCACGCCACTCGGTTAAGTGGTACCGCTCTCCTCTGTAAGGTGCCAAGAAACCCTTTGCGTTGGGGTACCCAGCATCACAGATGTAGTCCATTGGGGCGTGATATTGCATCTCTGAGTACACGAGAATCAGCAGCCGAACCTTCCCATCTTGGCATAACAAAAATGAATTCACCTTTTGGCGACACAACGCCCAAAACATTGGTTGCAATCTCACCCTTACGCGTCCTATACCTTGGTCGATCAGCCGCACTAACATGAACCTTTACGTACGTACCATCCAATGCACCTAAACAATTCTGTTTCCACATCGCATTACAGATGTCAGAAGGACGTTGTAAAATCTTCACGATGTGTACAAACGTATAGTATCCATACCTCGAACCATTTCCACCTCCCATCTTGGCAAGAAGCCGTGATCGATTCCGGTTTCTTAAGTAGAACGTCGTACAATCGTAGTACGGCACTCAAAGTCGCGTTGAAGTGCCGAGAAACAGTTTCACCCGACCGTGCAAACTGTCTTCTAATGACTCGATTCTTAACATCGTGAGCAACGAAGTGCATGAACATCGCGACCATCTCTTCGACGTCTACGATTTCTGTTCCTACCAACCCGGAAGTTGTTCTCAACAAACTACATAGAATGGCAAAACATCTCCTATCCATCCTCGTGCTTTCTCGACAGCATAGGTCACTTTCATGAATCAACCTGAAGCAAGCTAACTGCCTGATCTGGTGTCTGATGTAGGGAGTTTGGTTTTCTATCCTACGGTGGTTGTTCATGAAGGAGTTAATCAGGTTGAATAGTTGGCACTGAGAGTCAGCCATTATTGAAAGTACGGACACAAGTTCATGTGGGGTTATGGAATCCATTACGAACGGTACTACTTCAGCCTGGACAAAACATAAACCATCTTTTATTTAGTTCAACGCTACTACTCATCGTACATGGGTATAGACTAGCATTCTAGAGATAATGAACGATGACGTAAGTTACAATTATTCCGAACAGGAACCCTACAAACATCTGACTAATAGTATAACAGTTTCCTACGCGACCATATCCCCCTACAGGAAGGATACGACACGCTTCATGTTGGTCAACGAGGTTTGGTTCGCCAGGGATGCCTGTAACATAATGCCTAAATGCATACTCTGCTTCTTGAAATGTTGGATAGGACTTGTGCAGTGCTCCCTTAAACTGGTTAACTTGTTTGTGGCATTCAACCCATGAGGTGTAAATTCCTGGGTTGCGACCAACAAACACGACATAGAATTTCGAAGTCCCCATAGTCCTATTATTCAAAATGTAACAAGTCAAGCAGTCACCTATCGTCTATATTTAAAGCGTGTTGTTTCGTTTTATGATTACAAGAATCCGGGTTTAGTGGTTAAATGGTTTAAGGTTTAGTGGTTTAGGGTTTAGTGGTTTAGTGTTTATCGGTTAAGTGGTTTAGGGTTTAGGGTTTAGTGATTAAGTGGTTTAGTGGTTAAAGGTTTAGGGTTTAGGGTTTAGGGTTTAAGGTTTAGTGGTTTAGGGTTTAGGGTTTAGTGGTTAAGTGGTTTAGTGGTTAAATGGTTTAAGGTTTAGTGGTTTAGGGTTTAGGGTTTAGTGGTTAAGTGGTTTAGTGGTTTAGGGTTTAGTGGTTAAGTGTTTAGTGGTTAAGTGCTTTAGGGTTTAGGGATTAGTGATTTAGGGTTTAGTGGTTAAGTGGTTTAGGGTTTAGGGTTTAGTGGTTAACTGGTTTAGGGTTTAGTGGTTTACGGTTTAGTGGTTAAGTGAGGGTTTAGGGTTCAGGGTTGAAGGTTTAGTGGTTTATAAATGGTTTAGGGTTTAGGGTTTAGTGGTTTAGGGTTTGGTAAGTTTAGGGTTTAGGATTTGGGGTTTAGGGTGAAAAGGTAATTTATATAATTTGTTCTTTGGTCACAAAACAATTGTGTATTATTTTACCAAATAATTGAATCTATCTTTTGGGGTTTAGAAGTATACGGTCGAAATGCACAATAACCCCTAAACTAAACTAAGATAGATTATTAACCTCACATAATATAGACGAATATAACAGTGCAATTAAATTAAAGTAAGCTTAATGAAAATCAAATGATGTGATAAGATATAAATTGAGCATATATATAATAGGAACACTTTCAATACTTGTTTTTTGAAATTCTTTGTGCAATTAAACTCATGAGAAATGAAAATAAAATAATATGCAAAACTCTTGAATAAAGATAATAATATGAACAAGACTTACTTGAATTAAACTCATATAAATTAAGGATATGAAATGCTCTTCAATGACAAAACAATATCAATATTTTGATTACCTCAAGTTGGAATTAGGGCTTTTATTTTACTTCAAATTTGAACTTCTTAATCCTAATTGAAATTAGGAAATCTGTTTTACTTGAATTTTGCAATTATTAACTCTAATGAAAAATACAAAATTTATTTTGGTATGTTGAACTTCTTAACTCTAATTGAAGATAGAAAATTTATTTTCCTAGAATTTTGAACATAATAACTCTAATTGAAAGAAATTTTTTTTATTAAAGTTCATTGATGTTTAAATTGATAAAGAGTGGCTTTTTTTGAAAGCATATAAAAATGTTATTTTCTTGACTTCAATTTTGTTAAAAAAAAAAACAGATTACTTTAACATGATGTATGTTGTTTATTTTTTTTTCTCAAATCACTTTTATTCATTTTAATAGAGTTACATGAATGTGGTTACTTTTTAATTTCTTTCCTTTCTCCGATTGTTAGTACAAACATGCTATTAATCAGTGTGTTGAAAAACTTGAATGAAAACTGAAAATTAAATTAAAATTTCCATTCTCCCTTGTTAGTACAAATTAAATTTCTTTTAATATAATTTATCCACTTAAAATTAATTTTTCAGCAAAGTGTTGTAGATAAAAAAAACCGAACATTTTTCATATTATAGTGAGGTCACAATTTTTTTAAAACTAAAATTCCAGAAGCAAGCAAGAGGGAGTCAAACAAATTTGAACTTCTTTAAAGCAAATGTACATATTATCAAAACCATTTTTCCATAATTGCTACTAAATTTAACTTGTGTTATAGTAAACTTCAAATTCCAATTTTCTTTCTTTTTTCAACATTTTAGTGAACATGTCATTACAAAATTGCTACGACATCTTTTTGTCAACATTCAAAATAAAAAATGATAGTAAAACCATGATGAATTTTAGCAACTAAAGATTCATTCAAACAACGTGACATATTTTTTACTTCCATTTATTTAAAATATTCGTCAACATTTCATAAGAAAAAAATCATTTATACAGAAAATGATATCATTACATAAGCTAAAATACTAACGCAATGAACATTACAACGTGAAAAAACAAAACAAACCAACGAAATGTCCGAAATTCAGTAATACAAATCAAGCAGTTTGTAATGTCCAAAACAAATAATATACACAATTTACAGAACAGTATAAGGGTATTTAAATTGAACGAACGAACCTCGAATATAACGGTGTTTTTTGGAGTAAACCTGCAAGCATATGACATAAAGGGAGAAAGTTATTAAGATATGACCATATGAATGTAGACCAAGTACAAACGAAGTGAACGAAGGAAGAGAACGAAAACTTACCGTTATATGAGATCGGGATGCGTGAAACGAAACAGAAGAAGGTGGAGATGGGGTTTAGGTTTGTCTTCAGGGGCAGAAGATAAGAAGAGATTGTAGTTAGTGTAACGAATAACTTGGTATACATAGCAACACAAAGAAAGAAAAGTATGGAAGTTGGAAAATGACTCACCGTTTAGAGGGACTATCCAATGCAGTGGAGACTTTCCTCAAAGAAATTAGGAAAGGATGGTCTTCTTTAAATAAGGAAAGGATTGAAGGAGGTGATTGAATGAAAGTACAAGTAGTGGTTGCATAATTAGACCACAAAATATAAATGGACATGATGTTGCCGGCTGCCTTTGTTCATTAACTCAGAAGGTTGGTTGCATTTATGAAGTCAACATAAATGCAACCAACTCTAATATTTTAAATGGAAAGATATGGTGAGTAAGGTGAAATAAATGCAACATCAGACATTTCCCATCACAAATAAACTTGATTTACACAAAATTGGTTCAACCACAATGTGATTAGTCAGAAAGTAACCAAATGTCAGAAACTAAGAACCAAAAAATATTTTAATACTGAAAAATAATTGTAACCGACCTCAGTTGGAATTCTTTTTCAACCATGGTTTTGTTCAATGAAGAAAACATTTCGAAATTTTGAAAACAACATGAAATTGACATAAAGGAACAAAAAAGACAATGGAAGTCAAACAAATATGGCCAAAAAGAAATGGACAAACAGAAGTATGAAATAAGAAACAAGTGGAAAAAACACAATCTATTGAACACTGGCATGTAAATGAAGAACACAAAGTTGAATCAAATATTGTGGGCAAAAGAAGACAAAATCAAATCAAATAGTGTGGCCAGCAAACAAATTTAACTCAAATTATGTGGGCAGAACAGGATAAATAAGACGGAAACAAATCAGAAAAAAAAAAACGACAAGGAAAAAACAAGAATGCAACACAGAACAGTGACCATGAACAACTGAAAGGGGAATAGAAAAACAAATGTACTGACCAGTGAGCATGAACACATAATACGAGGGGGGGTGATGAGAGAAAGCAAATTTACAGAACAGTGAGCATGAACACATAATACGAATTGGGGGGGGGGGTCATGAGAGGAATCAAATTTACACAACACTAAGCATGAACACATAATACGAATTGGGGGGGGGGGGCATGAGAGGAATCAAATTTGCACAACACTAAGCATGAACACATAATACTAATGGGGGGGGGTAAAATTTACACAACACTAAGAAGAACAATCGGAGTCCACAAGAAGAGAAAAAACCAACCTACAAACAAAATCGAAATTGACAAACGGTAAATCAGAAGAGGAACGAACTACAACAACAAGGCAGATCAAAAAAACAAAAAAAAAATTAAACATGTTTTCAGGTTGCTTGCTCCAATACATCATTGGCCGGTTACCCCTTACCTTCGTCCCACCCCTCACCGTGCCCCAATCTACCAGGCGGATACCGATTCCTATCGTCGACATCCACGGCAAGTTGAAGCATCATGGGATGGGTTTTTGTAAAAACGAAAAAAACGAAACAACAAAAAGATTAAACCGAAGAACAAAAACGGACAAGAAGAAAAAACCAGATGATCGAATGGTTAAAAAAAAAACAAAAACAAAACCTAAAAAAAAATTACCCACAGTCGTAGATCCAAAAGAAGGGGCGAGGAGGAAACAAACTTAAATCGAGATTGATGAAGACGGATATCACATGCAGTTCATCCAAAACCCCAAGACGTAACGGGACGGGAGTATGATGTTGAGATCCGAACAAAACGTGAAGAAAGAACACAAATCCGAGGTCAGATCGGAATAAAAAAAAGGGAAAAATACACTTTTAGTCCTTGAGGTTTGGGTTAGGTTTCATTTTGGTCCCTAAGTTTTCAAACTCAACAATTTAGTCCCTGAGGTTTGATTTTAGTTTCATTTTGGTCCCTCCATCCAATTTTCCGTTAAAAACTAACGGTTTGCTGACGTGTCAAAATTTTTTTATTAAAAAAATAATTTTTTAAGTTTTTTAAAATATAAATATAATTAAATAATATTATATATATTTTTTATTTATTCCCCCATCTCTCTCCTCTTTCTTTTTTCCTTCTTCTTCATCACCTTCTTCTTCTTCACCATCACCACCATGACCACCACCTTGCCACCGGCCGCCACCGACCGCTGACAGCCACCACTCGCCGGCGACCGGCGAACTACTTTTTTTTTTCTCTTCTCTTTCTTTCTTCTTTTCTAACTCTTTCTCTTCACTTTCTCTTTCTTTCTCTTTTTTTTCTCTTCTTTTTTCTCTTCTTCTCTTTTCTTCTCTGTTTCTTTTCTTTTTTTTAAACACAAAACGCCCTCCTCGTTTCAAATATGAAGAAGAACTCTGATTCTAATAAGAGAAGCATCGGTTCGACTGAGATTGTTCGTCCCGATGGAGTCATCCATAGAACCGAACGGTTGTTGGTTCCCCATTCTGTGAAGAGGATTTCAATCGGAGGAGGAATTTGCAGTCGATTTCTACCGTTTTGCAAGAAAGTGCATCGGAAGTTGGCCCATGTACCCACCGATTGAAGAAGCCGGCATCACCTGTCCCCGTCGAGGAGGGTGGGTTTTCCAAATCTGACTCCTAATGTGAAAATCTCGGACAAGAACAACTGAAAAATCTGGAATCGCCGTCTTCTGGAAGCAACCCACACCGTCTTCTGGAAAATCTTGAATCGCTGTGGGTTTTCATCTTCCTCTCTCTCGTTTCCGTCGGCCAACCGTGCTCGTGGTCGCGCCGCTGCAGCTCGTGGATGGGTCGTCAAATGAATGTCTGCTACCGCTGCAACTCACCCATCGTCGTGCTCCAACCCACGTCAACCAAACGCCCGCCTTCGAATCCAGCTGATCTAGAACGCAAGCCTTCAGATTTGGAACTCCAGCCCGAATCGAAGGCGGCGTCGAGATCTATTCATGTTCATGACAAATCTGTTCCTACCTTCCTCGATTTTTTTTTAAAAAAGAAAAATGGGAGAAGAGAGAAGAAGAAGAGTGGAGGAGGATGGAAAAAAACAAAAAATAAAAATAAAAGTTGGCGGCCGGCCGCCGGTGGTCTCCGGCAGTCTTCGGCTGGCGGCGGGAGGAAGAGGAGGAGAAGTACCAGCGGCGGGAGGAAGAGAAGAAGGTGGAGAAAGATGAAGAAGAAGAAGGGGAGAGAGAATGAAATAATTGAAATTGAAAAAATAATAATAATTTATTATTTTAATATATTTATATTTAAAATAATTCAAAAATAATTTTTTTAATAAAAAAATAGTGCCACATCAGTAAACCGTTAGTTTTTAACGGAAAATTGGATGGAGGGACCAAAATGAAACTAAAATCAAACCTCAGGGATTAAATTGTTGAGTTTGAAAACTCAGGGACCAAAATGAAACCTAACCCAAACCCAAAAGAAATGGGTTCCAAAAATTGAGACTAACCTACATGAACCCAAACAAGTATGGGTACCAAAAACTACTTGCTAAATTGTTTTGTAGGTGTGCTCCAAGATTCAAATTTGAAGATTGAATGAGCTTCAAAAGAAAACTATTCAAAATTCAAATGCATGCTTAACTCTTTTGATGTCTCAATTAAAGGATATAAATCCCTCTTTGGTAACTTTATCTCTTAAATGCATTTTGAAATAACTGTGAGATGTGCCACATGATATCTTCTTTGAATTTGAAATTCTTGGATTGTTTGAATTGATGTTTTTATATATTTTGTATGTAATGCCCCGTACACTTCTGGTGTTAATTAAATTCCATAGATATAGTCAAATTTTATAAAATTATTATTTGGCTTGTATTGTGGGAATTTTAATTATAAACTGATGTGTTTAGGGAAATTAGCGTGTTTAAATCTCTCCCTAAAACTCATTGGGACTTGGTCTGAGTTGGTTGAGGAGTTTAAGCGTTATAATTTAATTATACGCTGAATGTTGGGTTCGGTTGAGGGAAAATCCTATTCTTGGGCTTTTTGAATTATTCCAGAAAAGAAAAGAAAAAGAAAGCCCTAAGCTCTCATCTCTCTCGATCTCTTCCTTTCTCTTCTCGCATGGCCAGCCCCCCAGCCAAAGCTTCAGCTCCGCCGCCTCCCTTCAGCCGCGCCGCCGTCTTCCCAGTTGCCGTCGTCTGAAGTCGCGCCGCCGTCGTCTAGAGTCGCGCAGCCCAACCGTTCGTCGCGCCGCCACCATCGTGGGTCTTCTCTCCACGAGCTCTCTCTCCCGTCGGTCTCCCTCCCTCTCTTCGGTCTCTCTCTCTCTCGTGAGGCCGTGAGTCCAGCCGTCCAACCACCCCGACGCGTCGTCGCTGCTTGCTCGTGCTACCGTCGCGTTTCTTCTCTGGTTCGTGGGTTCAAGATTCGGATCCCTCTCTGTCCGTGCGTTTTTCAGCCAAGGAAGCTCGTGGGTAAGTCTCTTCTCCCTCGATTTAGTTGATTTGAGGCCCGATCTAACTCCCTCGTGTCTAAATTGGTTAGATCTTGCGCGGACAGCAGCTCGAAGCACCGTCTCCTCCGCGTTTCAGCCTTAAAAATCGTGGGTAAGCTCTTGTTCCTCTCATTCTTAGATGAGATAAGGCCGATCTAACTCCCTTCGCTCTTTTCAGTCAAATTCGTGCGCGTCCAGCAACCTGAACCTCAGTTCCTCGCGTTTTTGTCTCTGTCCAGCTGATAGGTTGGCCTTAGATCGCTCCGTTTGGTAAGTTTATGCCTTACCCATTCTTGGTTGAAGCTTAAATTTAAATACACATTGGTTTTAAGTGCTGGAAGTTTAATTGTGCTCGATATTCTGATCTGCAGCGCCGTCTAGGTGATCGTTTGGGGTTCGAATCACTTTGACTCGAATACCCACTACCCAAGGATTATTCTAGCGCGATGTTAGAGGTTAGAATAACCCGTCTAACGCTGAAGCGGGTCCGTTTGGGTAAGTTTCCTTGCTGTCCCTTCGCTTTTAGCGTTAAAGGTTGCTGTCCATTAGCTATTTTAGCCTTAGGATTATGATCTTATCGTTACCCATCGCATATCTAGGCTCTTAAGTGTCGCCCCAATCTTTATAGGTCCTAGTTTATGTTTTAAAATGGGTTATCATGGCTATTTTGGTTAAAATCAAGTAGTTCTTCAATGCCCATTAAGCCTCATGGCCCTTAAGTGTTGTTGTCTAGTTACCTTTGCCTAACCTTTGTAGGTTTTCGAATCATGGTTTAAATGAGTTTTTACTTGCTGTTCGTGGCTTAAAAAGCATGCTAGAATAGGCCTCCATTAATTGTCTTAAGTTTGGTAGCATGCCCGATCCTTAGGAGTTCCTAGTACACTTTATGTGGGTCGTTTCCATGTTGTTCGTGGCGGATGACGTGGCAATCCAAACGATCAATTTTTGCTGACGTGGTAGTGACGTGGCAAATGATGTGTCGATGCGTGGTCCAATGATATTGTGTCACATGGCAGTCGAATTTCTTTAATAATAAAGAAAGTCAAACGGTCAACTTTTGAATATAATATTATTTTATTATTAATTTTGATTTTCTTTTATTGCAGCCAATCAGAGACCGACACATGGCAGCCAACGGCTAGTTTAGCCATTTTTGGTCGATTTAAGGCTCGAAAAAATTCCGAAAAAATGGGAAAAAAATCTGAAAAATTCTACTCATCTTGGAGAGCATTTCAACCATTTTTGAGAAATTTTTTAGCTTCTTTTTTTCATTTTCCTTCATCCAAATTTCTCCAAAATTCACCATACCTCATTCAAATTTGAATTCTTTCCAAAATTTCATATCCTTCAAATCCCCATTTTATTCTAAAAAAATCTCCTAATTTCAATCTTTCAAAATTCATTTTTAAATTCAAAATTCTTTCCTTTCTCATTAAATCAAATCACCACCCTCCATTTTGAATTTAATCCAATGGCCAAAATTCAATTTCTCCATCTATAAATTGAGTCATTCTCTTCTCCTCCAACACACACCAAAAAGCTATCAAAGCCTTATTCTCTCAAGTCTCCCTACTCTAAAATTTTTGTCCTCCCTTGCTCCTAAATTGGCCTAGTTATTATTTTGGTGAGGTTTTTTTTCTTTTTTATTAGAGTGCTCAACTTTGTGTATCTTGCCTTCAAGAGGTATTTTATTTTGTGAGCTTATTCTTTTCTTCTTTTATTATTGGGAAATTGTAATAAGGTGTGGGTGCACCTTGGGAATTGAACGAGTGGTTTAATCCTGAACCCGAAAAAGGATTTGTAGTGGCTTGATCCTGAACCCGGTTAAAAGGATCGTAGTGGTTTTGATCTTGAACCCGTTTAAAAAGATCGGTATAGGCGTTGGGTCCTGAACCTGTAAAAGGATCGGTAGAGGTTTACTCTTGAACCTGAAAAAAGAGTCGGTTTGGTTCTCACCTGTAAGAGAGTCGTTGCAGTAAAATACCCAAGAAGGAGTCTTGGGGAGTGGAGTAGGGATTTCCGAACCACTATAAAATTTTCCGGTGTTATCTCTCTCTCTACTCTTCTAATTTCTGTTATTTCATTTTTATGAGTAGATTGCATGCCTAGGAAAATTGTCAAATATTTCTAGCATACTTTATGTTTTATAGTGCTTATTAAATTTATTTAGTTTAAATCAATTCATTTTAATTTAGCAAAAAGTTTTAAATTTTATTAAGTAACTCTATTAACCCCCCCTCTAGTGTTGCCATACGATCCTGCATGTAGTTGTGGAACTACCTAATCTTGAATGGGAAAAACTCTAGAGAAAAAATTATCCCTAGAGTTCTTGAGTTGAGAGAATATGAGAGGGAGGCTAGAGAGAATGCAAGAGTGCATTCTTGTGGCCTTATGTTGTATCACCTAAACGCTAGGTTTAGTGTTCTATTTATAGGAGAAAGACCATGAATAAAATATTAATTTAAAATAAATTATTTCCATAACTGATTTAATCTTTTCCATAATTAATCAATTCCATAACCAATCAATTCCATAATTGATTAATCTTTTCCATAAATGATTGATCACTTCCATAACTGATTAAATCATTTCCATAAATGATTGATCACTTCCATAAGTGATTAAATCATTTCCATAAATGATTAATTACTTCCATAATTGATTAATTTCCAATTAATTAATTCTTTAATTGATTAATTACCAATTAAATATCATATATTTAATTTCAGACCTTTTATTAGTTAATTAATTAATTACCCAGTTAAATATCATATATTTAATTTCAGGCCTTCAATTAATTAATTCTATAATATGAATCAAATTCATATTAAAATTTGAACTCCTTCAAATTCTCTTATATCCTATAAATTTAATATGAATCAAATTCATATTAATATTTGAACTTCTTCAAATATTTATTTCTCTCATAATCATAAAGTTTAATTTCAAATTAGACTTTATATTTTAATGTATCACTATACATTATATTAATTTGTATCTCATACAATTAACTTAATTCCCAATATGAATTTGAACTATTCAAATTCTCTCAAGATATAATTGTTCCTAATTACTCTTTACGAGCTAGCAGGGGGACCTAATGGACCTACAGATCAGAAGCTCCAATGATATGAGGTTAACTGATTAAACTCATTAATCAGGTTAACCAATATTTATTAACTGTGGGTCATTCCACTAAAGACCCAGAGCTGAACTCTTCTCACTGTAGAACATTTCTGTGTCCACGAATATGGACCTATGCCCGTAAGTCAATCCTTCACGAGTGTTCGTAATCACAGCTGGGTCAAATTACCGTTTTACCCCTGTGTTACATCTGACTCCTTAAGTACCAGTGCTCCTCTAATGAACAACCTGTTTATGGTCCAACCAATAAACAGAAAGTCCCTCTCGGGCCAGTGAGAGGGCAGAATCCCTTTGTTCAAGTCCCGGAGTCACCACTTATGGGAACACTCATCTACTTCTCCTAGAAGTGGGAAGGAGTGAATTCCTTCTTGTGTTGTCATGTCCCCAGCCTCCCACTCGGTCTTGTCCCCAAAAAGGAAGGCATATTGAGTCGGCGTATTGGCCATTCTCACCCATGCTAATCAAAGGACAATCCCTCATGAGAAGGAGTTCATGACACACTCAGGATTAAGACTGAGTTACCTAGGTCATCCTATTGGAACAGTAACCTAACTAGTTAACGGTGTTATTTCTAGTGGTTTACTATTTCATGGTCTGGTCTTATGCAAACTCATTGCATAGGATACCCCCGCTTGCATGTTACTACATGGACACTTTGGATCAATACGTCTGTATCAAATACAAAGCGGGTCGTATCTCATAGTGTTACCAGGATAAGGTACCCAACCTTATCCTTGTACTATAGACCTTTTAGGTTGTTACTTGAACATCGATCCCCGTATGTCCCCACATACTAGTTCAAGTTACATACAAACAACATTGGATCTTAGTTTATTGGATTTGGGTCAAATTGTGCAATATTTAATAATAACCCTTTATTGTAGAAACTCAATAACACTTTATTGAAACAAGTATACAATTTGTTTACATTCACTATCTACGAGTTTTAGGGCATAAAACCCAACAATGATAAGACTGCGAGTGTTTGCCTTATCAATACAATTGCTAGAGCATCTTTTTAACAATTACAGAAGTCTTAACCAACGCTTGTTTCCAATCTGTCTTCTTTATCCATTTACATTTCTGCTCTGTTATTTCTTTTGTTCCAACATTATTCCAAAAGCCAATCATTTTTAACAACATTGAAATCACTAAAAGGCTAAACAAAATAGATAAAGTGAGACTGTTCAAGACCTCGTGGATACGATGAATTACTTATCACTTGCTGTGGATTATGTGCACCTGCATAGTATTATGGAGTTAATTTATATCATATTTTTAACCACTCCAGGTGGCAACAATCAGCAATGTTGTGCTCCGAAGCTATCTTCGTGACGATCACGTCCCCTCGTTGCATGATCTCTCTGATGAGATGATATTTGCACTCTATGTGCTTGCCTTTCTTGTGGTTGCGAGGTTCTTTAGAATTTGTCACTGCACCACTATTATCACAATAAAGAGTGATGGGCAAATTCATATTTGGAACAACTTCCAAATCCATCAAGAACTTCCTAAGCCATACAATCTCCTTAGTTGCTTCACAAGCAGGGACATATTCGGCCTCCATGGTGGAGTCTGCAATGCATCCTTATTTGATGCTACGCCAGACTACAGCTCCCCCGTTAAGGGTAAACACTGACCCTGATGTGGATTTCCTAGAATCCTTATCAGTTTGAAAGTCAGAGTCTGTGTATCCTGTAAGGATCAAATCCTTAGCGCCATACACAAGTTGATAGTCCCTCGTTCTTCGAAGATACTTGAGGATGTTTTTCACTACAGTCCAGTGGTCTAACCCTGGATTAGACCGGTATCTGCTGACTATCTGATAAGGGTAAAAAATATACCTATTTTACCCTTATATTTAGCTCATTCCTTGGCCAAATGTTGTATGTTGTGATCAATTTACTGTTCCCGAGCTCAAAATATGCTTACTTTGATGATTTAGGGTGTTGAGAATCATTTTTATCAAATTTAGCTCATTTGTGCTTAAAAATACTTGATTTTAAGAGAATTTGACTTAGTTTGCTGTTGTGCAGAAAAACAGAGGAAAAGCTGGAATTCCCCAGAAATGCGACCGCATTCCTATGAAGGCAAAAATGAAATGCGATCGCATTTCTGGAAAACAGAGGTCGTTCCGAGTCGCACGCGGGTCGTTGTTGACGAGTCTTCTTCGCACCTAATTGGCTGTTTTGACCCCGAAACTGACTGGGCAACCTTCCAGAACCTATTTCGCAGCTCCTCAACAATTTTCTACACTATATAAGCTCGAGATTCGAAGTCAAATTCAAGCAGAACTCACTTGGAAGAAAAGGGTGGTGACAGAACCCTGGCTCGACGCCAATGAGTAGGGATGCCTGAGGTCCTTCTTAGATGACTAAATTCTAAACCGAGAGAGTTAGACATCAAACCTTGTGGTTTATAGAGAGTTTCACCCATTCCTACCTTGTAAAAGTGAGAGAGTGGAGTGTCTTAGCGAACTCTAGAAGGATTGAGTAAATATAAAAACCCATAATATTTAGCTATCTCCTTTATTTCCAGCTCTTGAATCTTTTCATTATTCTGTATTCTTTACATTATATTTCAATGAAAATGTGTTCATTTGCTTTTTATCCCATCATGAGTAGCTAAATCCCGTTGAGGGGTTCAATGTGGTGAATTTCCTTATGGTTTAGTGGCTTGAAAGTGTTTTATTTGCTTAAGTTGTGTTTAATGCATGTCATTCTTTATTGATTATCACTCTAATCTTGCTAAGTTTAATTTGATCACTTAGAATTTGCATGCTATGTGAGTATGATCTCGAACGGGACAAACGATATCGGTTCTCATAAAGGTGATATAGGAGAAAAAGCTCGAAAGAGATTGTTCGGCGGTATAGGGCAAGCTGCCTAAGGCACCCTATATCGACTATAGGGTTATAGGTTGCATTAGTGAATTATCTATGCCGGAGTCGAGTCACAGAAATGTGCATAACGGTACTCGGTTAGCCTTCTAACGGTTTTTGGAAACAAGGGCCAAATAGGAGTTAAATCTGACCCAATGCATTGAATACACTTAAGTTAGATATTGCATAAGTATAGTTGTTACCTTAGGGATGAATCCATGTTGAATACCTCATTTTATCTTATTGTTATTCTTTTAATTATCTGCATGTTTTATTTATCTTTTCAAAAAACCCAATCAATCAACTTATTTTCTATGGTTACCTTTTTCAAAAGCAATCATTTGAGCAGTTTCTTATTCAAATATGAATTTCCAGTTTAGTCCTCGTGGGATCGATACCCTTAGAATACTTCTAAGGTTTTTTTATTACTACGTGCGACAGTGTATACTTGCACTTAAGTGTTAGCTGAATTATTCTTTATTATTTCATTTATCATCTTATCTCACACTCCATCCGAGATGACCACGCACCACTATCCCAACTGCATAGCATATGTCAGGCCTAGTACACAACATGGCATACATAAGGCTGCCCACAGCTAAAGCATAAGAGATCTGTCTCATGTCCTCAATTTCTTAAGGTGTCTTAGGGCACTGTTCCTTGGACAAATGAACCCCATGCCTAAAGGGCAGTAAACCCCTCTTGGAATTCTGCATCTTATATCTAGACAACATCTTGTCTATATAGGATGATTGAGACACGACTAACGTTCTGTTCTTACGATTCCTGATAATTTGAATCCCTAGAACATACTAAGGTTCACCCAAATCTTTCATTTGGAACTCAGTCGATAGCCAGGTTTTAATGTCAGCTAGATATTCTACAGCCTTAGGCATGAAAAATCATCATTGAAATTGAAATCTGATAGCATGTGAAAATGTTATCATTTTAGTCCTAAATTTGAGCTATTTGCATAGTTAATTTGGTACTTAATTGCTTATTTTCATTCAATTTCAGAATTTTTAGTCTCAAGGAGCATTTGATGAAATCTTGGAGAATTTGAAGCTAATTGGGCCCAAATTGAAGATATATTAAAGATTAAAGTTGGAGCATTCATGGATTAAGTCTAAAGCCAAAGAAAATAATGAGATCCATCCCAAATTCACGTTAAACGGCTGCTGTTTAGCCCAACCGAAGGCTAGCGTCGAGACGCTGCACTGCTTGGGAAGCAAGTAAGGATCAGCTTGGAGATCAAATAAAGATGGCCTTGGGCACCAAGTAAAGGGCTCTATAAATTGAGCCATTTTCAGCCAAATTAAGGGAGCCAATTTGAGGGGTTTTACCCTATTCTTGATTCAACACTTGGGGGCTTTGGGAGAAGATTTGGAGTCTTGTTGAAGATCTTTGGAGCTCAGGATTGATGGAGAGATCGCCACAGGAACAAGGAGATCAACATTCGTTTGAGCATTTCTCTTCCCTTTTCCTTAACTTTTAGTTTCTAGATTAGGTGTAATTAGGAATTATTGGATGTTTAGTGATTATGAGTAGTTAATTCCTAAATTCTATGGGTTTGATTTAATTTTTTGGACCTTTGCTTAATTAATTAATTGATTTGGTTTAATTGTCATTTCATTAATTTGTGCATTTTATGCTTAATGCTTTTAATCGCCTGATCAATGATTAATTGAATTGTTTTCTAGGTGGAAACTCGACAGAGAAAAAATTAGACTAGAACTAAATGCTTGACTAATGTTTATTTACCTAAGTGACATGGGATTAAATAAATAAACATTAGAGGTTGTTATTGAAGAGTCGAAATGCAATGCTTAGTAAATAAGAAGGAAACCGAAAGAAGATTCTTTGTTAAAACGCATGAGAATAGGAGACCGACAGGAGAGAATCCTTGATATTAGGCTTCTAGACTTATGATTTTAATGTCTAATTAATCCTAATTGGCTAATTGATTAAGCAGTTAAAGGTCCAATTAATGAAATCAATATCCTAGAATTATCCCTCCAGATTGTGTCTCCATTTATCTTTTGCTTTCTATATTAGCTTTTTGGTATTCTTTTTCGGCATTAAATTTTATTCTCTAAATAAAGCTATGCAATAGTATTCACAATAATTAAATTGAATAAAACCAATCCCTGTGGAGACAATACTCTTATACTCAAAATCACTATGTTACTTGACCCGTGCATTTGCGGTACACATCAAAATCAACAAACACGTACAACAGGTTCCTCATCATCAGCAATTAAAAAAAATAAACTTGTTCTGTGAAGAAACCAAATGCCCCTACCAAACTCCACGACACCGAACCCTTCTCCTACCAAACCTCGTCAAGTGATTCATTCTGCGATACTGCTTCTCAAACCCAAAACAAGCTCGAACTAAGGACAGTATTGTCGCATGGGAAACAGCCACACCCAGTATCATTAATCATATTCGAGGCGAAAAGAGAGAAAGGATGGGGCTATTAGAGCGGTAAGAGATTTAGTTTCTTGAGCAGAAAGAATAGGGTTTCAGTGGAAGAGAAGAACAAAATCGAAATTGAAATTTGAAGCATGGAAAATCAGACCCATGGATCCAAGAATATGATTTTATTGAGTAGTGGCTCTAATACCAATCGCTCGATGCTAACTGCAAAGGGAATTAGAATCAGGATCGATAGTACAAGAGGATGGCAAGAAGTTCGAACGTTCAAGCTTTACAAGAGAGGATAGCTTGAAGGATTTCGAATACTGCCTTTGAATTACAACTTGGAAGTCTTTTATAGACCCCGGACTTCAAATTTAATTGAATACAGAAAACTAAAAGCTAAGATCGAAACATCAGGACAGGACCCCGATAGATTCGTTGGAAATACAAATATGGGAAATACAAAAGATAAATGTTATCTAAAAGAGAAAAGACAAATCTAGGAAATACAAAAAATAAAAAGACAAAACTTGGAAATATAAATCTTGGAAATGAAAAAAGATAAAAATGAAAAAATGTTGGAAATGAAAAAAGATAAAAATGACAAAACCTTGGGAATACAAGGAATATAGACAAAATGCTTGGAAATTGAATATTGCCAGCTAATTTTGGAGATGACAGCTGTTTTCACCCTTGTGATCTGATATCTTATCGGCTAAATTATTGATTCTTCTCTTCGTTTGATCACCCTAGGCTAATTACTGGTTTACCAACGGTCTTACTGCCTTATCTTGGGACTTACAGCCTGGAACACCAAACTAGGTCCTCACGAACTAGGAGAAGTATCAATAATCTTCGTCTTCAAAATCTCTAAATCTTTTGCTTTAATTGCTCTGCTGCTGCTTCAAAATATTTTGCTAGCTGAAATTTACAGTGTAAACTAGAATATGTACAGAGTTTACACCTATTAAGTCTACAAAGATAAGAATATACATTTTTTTTTTTTACTTTTTTCTTTTTTCTTTTTCTTTTTCTTTTTTTTATATACAATTATGATGGTTATACTTCTTTATGAAACAACCTTTTGATAATCATTTTTTTCTTTGTGAAATAGGAAATTTTAATTGATTCGGAGCTCACATGGGTTGTGAGTCGAGGCATGGATCGTCTAGTTCGTAGTTTGGTTCGTTTTCTTCTCCTTTTGTAGAAGAAGCTGGAGATTCACTTCTCGAAGAAGTTTCCATTTGAAGAATCCTCTGAAAGTCTGCATCATATGTCGTTTGAGCAAGAGCTGCCACAAGCTTGGATTTATCATTTAGGAATTCGGCATTCCTTTTGATGTCGATGTCTTGGAGATATCCGTTCTGTGCGAACCATTCCTTTATTTGTTTGAGGGTGGCATGTTGAAAATTATACTTATCCCACCATTTGATTTTTAAGATCTTCGTGATCGTCTTGTATTGAGGATGGTTGCTGGTTGAGAAATTTCAGCAGAAAATCCATGGAATTTGAAAATACAAACAGAATCTCATAGAATTATGAAATGCTGTTTTTTGGATATTCCTTGCAAAATGATTATAAGATTCTTGCAAGGGTGTTGGTAAAATATCGTTCGTCATATCGAATGTATTCCACCATTGAATGAACCAAAGAGGGAAATTGATTTTATAAGCATTTTGACAGAAAGATATGAACCACGAATGGTTGTAGTTTGAATACCACATAACATTATACCAAGCTCTTATGTAATCTCGGTAAGAGTATGTTTGTGGTGCAAAGGGTTTTGAGAAGGATTTATCAGTATAGAGACCTTGGTTCCAATGGGTTGGATTCAAGGCTTTGAATATTTTAAGCTTTGAATATGCAACTTTTGAAGGATCATTTTTGTCAGGAATATGAGTTATTTCTGCTGATTTGGTGTCAACAAGAATAAACTCATAGAAAGTTTGAGTTTTTCTCAGATCTTCAGGTATATAGTTGAAGCCTGAAGGGTACATGTTTGAAACTGTCTCTTCAAGGTTGAGACCTTGGAATTCTGGCTCAATGATAGGTTCATTAATGACCAGTGATTTTTGAAAGTAAGCTTTGATTTCAAGACGAGGTACAAACCTCTTTTCAGGAGTAACCGTTTGAGAATATGAAAAGGGTGATGGGGTTGATGACCCTATCCTTGTATCAGGTGAGACAGGAGGTCTCATTTGAACGATTCCGCCTAAAGGGCGGACTAAATTGGCCGAAGGCCTAGGAGGTGGAGTAGATGACTCCGTGGTCGATCCGGGTTGTGTACCGACGGATCTTGCTCTGGAACGGGTTACCGTAGTAAACCCGAGATCCATAGCGTATTGATCAGCACTCATCGGCGGAGGTGCTGAGGTTGAAGATGGGCTTTTGCCCTTTGAAGATGAGGCTTTTGCCTTTCTGTCACTCCTTCGCACTTTTCTCGCTCAGAGAGAGAGAGATAGAGAAGAGAGTTTTGGAGTTAGAAACTCCCTTGAGAGGTAATCAGCTAAGGCATTTTGATCTCCTTTTATAGGCAAAATTTCAGAATCAAAACAAGATAGAATTGCTTGCCATCTGGCAAAAATTTGCTTTGAAACTAGATTTTTAACATCTTTCTCAATAACAAATTTCGATGCTCTGGAATCAGTTTTGAGAGTGAATTTATTTTTGGACACAAAGAACGATAGCAAGTAATTCCTTTTTTACTGTGGAATAATTTTTCTGAGTATTGTTCTAGACTCCTAAGTGAAATCAGATTATTGATTCGTTCTTATCTAGACACTGTTTGAGGATTCCTCCATATCCTATATCTGACACGTTTGTTTCTACTATCAGACTAGCTTTTGGATTTATAAGACTCAAACAGGGTATTGATTTGACTAGAGTCTTTATCTTCTGAATGGCTTTGGTGTGTTTTTCTGACCAAGACTGTGGATTTTTTCTAAGCCTTTGAAAAAGTGGTTTACAGATGGGTCTGAGGTTTTGGATAAAATCAGACACATAATTTAGACAGCCCAAAAACCTTTGTAGTTGGGTTTTATCTAGAATTTGATCTGGAAAATTGGATGCAAAATTTATCGATCTTTGAATGGGTTTTATAAGGCCCATATGAATGTCAAAGCCCAAAAATCTAATTTCGGTTTGAAATAGTTTGACTTTAGGCAAAGATACAACTAAACCATTTTGTTTTACTATATTTATAAAGATATTAAGATGCTTGAAGTGTTGATCGATGTTAGATGAAAATACCAAAACATCGTCAATATAAACTATTGTAAAAATTTGAAAATCATTGAAAATATCATTCATGATTTTTTGAAATTCTGATGGGGCGTTTTTCAGCCCAAAAGGCATAACATTCCATTCGTATTGTCCAAATGGAACATTAAAAGCAGTTTTGTATTTATCTTTTTCGGAAATTTGAATTTGCCAAAATCTAGATTTCATATCAAATTTTGAAAATATTTTAGAATTGAAATTTCTTTTAAGTAAATCGTGCTTATTTGGAATTGGATATCTTATCCATTCTAAAACTTTGTTTAAAGGTTTGTAATTGATTACTAACCTGGGCACACCACGCTCCTGTTCGGCTGCGTTGTTGACATAGAAAGCTGCACATGACCAGGGGCTTTTTGATGGTCTGATTAGTCTTATGTTGACTAATTCCTGTATTTCGTTCTTACAAAATGTTAGCAATTCTGCATTCATTTGAATAGGTCTTGCCTTTGTGGGAATATTTGATTCTTTAAAATCTTTTACATATGGAAGATTTACTATGTGTTTTTTCCTATCCCAAAATGCATTGGGTAGATTTGAACATATTTCTTTTTCGATTTTATTCTCTATTTCTTTTATTTTTATTTTGAAGAGAAGAATCAATAATTTAGCCGACAAGATATCAGATCACAAGGATGGAAACAGCTGTCATCTCCAAAATTAGCTGACAATATTCAATTTCCAAGCATTTTGTCTATATTCCTTGTATTCCTAAGGTTTTGTCATTTTTATCTTTTTTCATTTCCAAGATTTATATTTCCAAGTTTTGTCTTTTTACTTTTTATATTTCCAAGTTGTCTTTTTATTTTTTGTATTTCCTAGATTTGTCTTTTCTCTTTTAGATAACATTTATCTTTTGTATTTCCAACGAATCTATCAGGGGTCCTGTCCTGATGTTTCGATCTTAGCTTTTAGTTTTCTGTATTCAATTAAATTTGAAGTCTGGGGTCTATAAAAGACTTCCAAGTTGTAATTCAAAGGCAGTATTCGAAATCCTTCAAGCTATCCTCTCTTGTAAAGCTTGAACGTTCGAACTTCTTGCCATCCTCTTGTACTATCGATCCTGATTCTAATTCCTCGAATCCAACAATCTCCTAAACATATCTAATACTTCTCTAATTATAAACCAACAAATCCATCTTAAAGGTCTAATGAACAACCCAAATTACAATCAACTTATACTACCAATTTTCCCCACTTAAAAGAAATTCTCTTCATAAAAAGTTGGGAAAATAGGTTCATTGGGTGGCAAAAACAGCATTGAAAATCTAGAAAAAAATCACTTTAAAATCCAACTTATTCATACCAAAAATCAGTAAAACAAATACCTTTTCAATACCATTTAAATACAAAACAAGTTTTCAAATTTTCAACCTTTAAAACCTTCAAAACTATCATAAAATTGGGACAAATAACCCAGAAAAATTTTTGCCACAAAAATAAGATTTTGCAAGCTTTTAACACTAAAACAAATCAATATTGACTACTTTTTAATACAAAAACCAGATCTGAAAAGGGTCCTTGAAAATGTTGTAAAAACGTAAAAACAGTCCCTTTTCATGATGAAATCAAGCCATAAATCTCAATTCAAATGAGCAATCATAAGGATTTGATTGCTAATTTTTTAGAGAATAATATTTTTTTTTTGTAATGGATTTGATGTGTGTGTGTTTTGAAATGTAGGATTAGTATCAAATTCAAGAGAAATTACGTTATAAATAACTAAAAAGATCATTTCAATAGATTCTGTTGAATGAGAAATTTTGGTTAGTCACAAATTGCCACATTATTATTTCAAATTTTAATCCATCCCTCAAATCAATTACATAAAAATAGCTCAATAAAACTTTAAATTTGAGAAATTTAACCTTACCTTAACTTCTTAACGTTACATTTGCAACCTACCCTTTAATTTATTATAATTGAGGTTTGTTGCCCGTTGCATGTCTAATTAATCTGGCTAGATCCCAATGCAGTTTGAATTAGTTAATCGGCCAATTAGCTAAATTTAAGCTAGAATCAAACTTAGCGTTCAAATGTTTGTGGTAGTGCATCATGGCTCTCGGGTTGTTCCTAGAGTACGTTGAGCTGAAATATGTAATTGAGATTCTTAGTGAAATTTGTGATTTAATAAAATTGAACTAAATCTCAATAACCTCGATTGCATGATTTCAAGTATTGATTCATCTTCCTTGTTATTTTCTTGCGATTTACTAATTTTTGGCACCTTTACTTTCAGTATTTTATTTCCATTATTTTCTCAAAACCCCCTTTTGTGTTACTGAATGGAAGAGAAATCAAAGATTCGTGTGAAAAGACTCCCTGTGATTGACCTCGGCCTCTAATTCTACAAGTTATTTTAGGTGTCGTGGCTTATAAAGTTATTTGATTTGAGACCTCGACAATCTCACCCATCAATAAGCCAGCCTGAATAGCCTCCATTTCCAGCATCACCACCCCGAGGAGCCTTGTGCCTGGCTCACAACCTGCCCCAATCACATCTCCAGCAAGGTTCCACAACACCCAACCCAAACCCCCGCTCCTTCTTCTTTTAGCCACGTTGCATCACAACTAAGAGACCATGTCTTCTTTGGGGGGGATCCAAGCAACCACTGTGTTCACTGTCGTCGTCCTATCTGAGGTGAGGTGATCACCCACAAATGTCCCCTGGGTAGTCGAGGGAAAGAACTCCCAAATAGATGTCTGAATGGTCTCCTTCCCCATCCCAATAGAAATATCTCCACTACAAATGATCCTACAATTTCTGAACTTCCAAATATGCATAGTAGTAGGATAAAGTATGCTCCATCATCCCCTTCGCCATGGTCCAGGATCCATGTGAACTGCTCCAGGGGATCCCAACCGTACCTACACCACAAAAGATGACCAATGTTAGGGGAGAAAATGTCGCCACAAGTCCCTTGTCACCTTACATTGCCAAAACAGATGTACAGTGGTTTCAGGAGCCTTATGGCATAAAAGACACCAAAAAGTAAGATCAACCCCCTTTCTTTGTAAAATCACTTGGGTGCAAGGATGAAAATCTCCTGAAATATCGCCGATATATCCAATTTCTTGAGGTTTCGATAGAGATATAGGGGTTAACATCTTTTTTACCAATTTATCGCGAAAATATCAAAAATATCAACAAAATATCATTTCAACAACAAATCGGAATGTGTGGTGTAAAAGCACAGAGAAAAGAGGGGAAATTCGCGGAAAAATCGGAAAAAAATATGTTTCTGTTATCCCCATACCCTCAGCCTGGGTTCGAATCCTAGGAAATACTTTCCTTTTAGTTTTTTTTTTCATTTTCTTCCCATCCTCTCTCTATTTCTTCCTACTGGAATATATATTTTTTTTTTCAATTTCAATTATTTTGAGTATTAATAATATATATTGAGAGTAAGATATCTAACTTGACATTATTTTGTGTCTTAGTACGACATTTTTACTTTAACATATATAATGTATACTTTTTATATTATTATATAATTTTTAATTTAATTTATATAGTATACTAATTCTCTTTTTTTTTTTAAATAATAGCATATTTTTAATAATTTTGTATATCTTTGATGATTTTAATTTGTGTCTAGATTAATTTTTAATTCTCCTTTTCTTGTAAAGTTTGGATTTAATTCCTCATCAATTTCTTTTTGTTACATGTGACCTTCTACAATTTCCTATATATTTTTCTTCTATTTTTCACACTTCGTTTAAACATTTTCATTGTTTTTTCACTTCAAACATGACATTTAAAGTGAATTTTGCTTGTTTGGTTTCAAAAGAAATTGATTCCTTTTCATTTCCAAGGATTTTATTTTTTAAAAAAATATTTGATTTATTTTGTATGGCATTTTTAATTTAACAAATAAAAGGTATACGTTTTTAATATTATTTTTTATGGTCAAATTTCGCTCTGAGAGTTCCCTTTGCTCCACGTGACGATCAACAGTGAATTTGTAGAAGAGCGGGAGAGACGTGACCTGCAAGACAAGCAAAACGAAAGTTAGTGAACAATCAGGAGGTGAATGTTTTGTAAGTGAACGGTTTTCTAATTGGAAGAAAAAAGAGAAATTGAAAATTCATGTTGGTGGTCCCAATATTGCACATAATCAAGCTTGGGGTAAATGTGAGGCTCTTTTGAGACAAGAGCAAGAGACATTTTTTAATAGGATGTCGGATCAAGCACGAGTTGTGTATCGGACTCGATTAGGTGCATCAATTGACTGTATTCGATTTTTATTATGCCAAGGGCTTCCATTCTGTGGGCATGACGAGACTGAGGATTCAACAAATCAAGGTAATTTTCTTGAACTTTTGCGATGGCTAGACAAACCACAACAAGGATATTGACTTTGGAAAATGCTCCTAATAAGTTGAAGTTGATTACACCTGATATTCAAAAAGATATTGTGAATTCCATTGCAATCAAAATTGTTAATACAATTATGAGAGATATAGATGATAAGTTATTTTCCATCTTGATTGATGAATCCAAAGATATATTTGCAAAGGAGCAAATGTCAATTGTATTGCGATATGTGGATGAAGGTCATGTGATTGAACGATTTGTAGGAATTATACATATTGCTAATACATGTGCTCTATCACTTAAGGAGGCTATTGATGGATTTTTTTCTCAACATGGATTAAGCATTGCTAGTTTACGAGGACAAGGATATGATGGAGCAAGTAATATGCAAGGTGAATTCAATGGACTGAAAGCACTTATTTTGAAAGAAAATGAATGTGCTTTTTACATTCATTGTTTTTCCCATCAACTTCAATTAGCTCTTATAGCTACTGCAAAAAAAATCATATGAAAATTGCTAGTCTTTTTTTTATTGTTACAAATGTGGTTAATGTTATTGGGGCCTCAGCAAAACGTCGAGATATTCTACGAAAGAAACATAGCTTGAAAATTTTTGAAGCTTTAGAGATAATGGTGAACTATCAAGTGGTCGATGATTAAATAAAGAGACAATGATTAAACGACCAGGAGATACACGATGGGGATCACTTTACAACACCTTAATGAGATTTATTACAATGTTTTCATCAGTAGTTGATGTGTACTTGAGACAATTGTACAAGGTGGATCAAGTTCATAACAAAAATATGAAGCAGAGACTCTAATAAGTTTGATCCATTCATTTGACTTTGTTTTTCATATACATCTTATGAAAATTATCTTGGGAATCACAAATGAGTTGTCTCAAGCATTACAAAGAAAAGATCAGGATATTGTGAATGCAATGAATTTAGTCAAAATTTGTAAAGAAAGACTGCAAACTATGAGGGAGTCCAGTTGGGATCCATTGTTGGATGTAGTTTCTAATTTATGCAATAGCCATGACATTCAAGTTCTTAAGATGGATAATATATTTTTGATTCGGGGACGACAAAGACGAAAATCTCAACCAATTACAAATTTGCATCATTATCTTGTTGAAGTTTTTTATGTCGTTATTGATATGCAACTTCAAGAGTTGAATAATCGTTTCATTGAAACAAGTACTGAATTACTTCTCTATTTGGCATCTTTGAACCCAAATAACTCATTTGCTGCTTTTGGTAGACAAAAACTTAGTCGGCTTGCTCAATTTTATCCAAGAGACTTTTCAACTATGGAGCTCTCTGTACTTGAGGATCAACTTTAAAATTACATTATTGATGTCCACTCAAATGCTGAGTTGATTAGACTAAAAAGTATCAGTGGTCTTGCAGTAAAAATGGTCACGACGAATAGAGATAAGGTTTATCCATTAGTTTATCGATTGCTGACCTTGGCATTGATTTTACCTGTTGCAACAGCTACTGTGGAGAGAACATTTTCCGCGATGAATATTATGAAGACTCGATTACGTAATCGAATGGGAGATCAATGGATGAATGATTGTCTCGTAGCATATATTGAGAAAGATTTGCTTGACAAGTTAGATAATGAAGTTATCATGAATCGGTTTCAGAACATGAAAACTCGTAGAGGCCAATTATAATGTTGTATGTATTGAATTAATTCATTTATGAAGATATGCATAATTTTTAAAATTTCATTATAAAATATTTTTATTACATTTTTATGCCCCTATATGAAATTCCTGGATCTGCCACTGGTTATCTATTATTGTATTACTTTTCATATTTAGCTTATAATTATTGATATACATGCTTAAACTAATAGTTTATTACTTAAATCAGCTTAGTACAAAGTTTCATAAAAAAAATTCAGAATATTTTTATGGGCTTTCGTGATATCCGTGATTTTTCCCGAAATATTCGTCGATATATCCATAAATTTGAGTTACCGATATTAGTACCGATATCGATATTTTCATCCTTGCTTGGGTGGTGGGGATGATGTCATTGGGACCTTCCAACCACAAAATTTCATTTTTGGAGGTAGTTGTAATAAATTTAATTAAAAATGATCAAAACATTAAATAAATTTAATTTATATTAAACTAACAAGTAAATTAGCTAAAAATTACGGGTTAATTAGAAAAAAATACGTTAAAAAAATTGGAGATATCAACGTCGTTTGAAAAAAATTGGCAAAACCAAGTCCTTTTTTTGTCTTTATTGGTTTCTGCATCTTGAAGATGCGAAACCAAACTGGAATTCGTGTTGAAGCCACAGATTCCTTGCAGCTGACTGGTCAAGTTGACCAGTCAGTGAAAAAAGCTTGAATCCGTGGGTTCAACCCACGAATTTAGCTTTTTTATTTTTTTATTTTAAATTTTTTTAAATATGTACAATCACATCGCCTGACATCACAAAGGCGTCTAGCTGACGTGACCGGCCTAAATCCGTGGCTTGAACCCACGAATTCAATAATTTTAATTGTTTTAAATGTAACGTCACATCACTCGCTTGAAACCATATCTGAAGTCACAGATTCCAGTTTTTATTTATTTATTTTTATTTTGCATCCATTGGTCAAATGGATGTGGCGCACCGCTGCCAAGATTCCTGACGCGGCGGCACGTCATGTCAATCTGACGGATTCTTTTTTTTTTTTTTTTTTACTTACTGAAACACAATTTTAAAAAAGCTTCCCCCTCTTTCTTCCACTTTTGCAACCCTGAACTCCAGCTTCCCTTCAATTCTCTTCATTTCTTCTAAAGCTCCCTTGCCTCTTTGTTGTATTTTATCATTATCTCCATAGCTTCTCTTCAAAATCACTTCATTGTTATGTATGTTCTATTTTACTTCTTTAATTTTTTTTTTCAGTTCATTTAGTTTTTGTATATGTTTTTGGTTATTTTTTTAAATAGTTTTATAAGGTCTTTTTAATCTTCTTTTGTCTCCATCTCTACCTACTAGGATTGATATTTATCATTAAAGAACGAAATTATTTAAATTTCAGTCGATCCTCCAAGCAAAGAAGCTATGATAACAACCGATATTGTTAGTTGGTTTTACATAAACAATATGTTTTTTCTTTAGTTAAAGTACTAATATGTTTTGTTATTTGGACAGCGGAGGCCGTAGAAACAACCAAACTACAAGTTATTTTTCGTAAATAAGGTTAGTTTCTTAAAATAGTATTTGGAAGTTTTTTTTTTTTTTTTTTTTGTTAAACGTAACAATATGCAAGTAAGACTAATTTTTTAAAGTAGTTTTGCCAAGGTTGTTTGTTTTTTTTTTTTTTTTTTTTTTTTTTTTTGTTAAATGTAATAATATGCAAGGCTAATTTTTTAAAATAGTTCTTCCAAGGTTGTTTGTTTGGTTTTTTTCCTTTTTTGTTAAGTGTAATAATATGCAAGTAAGGTTTGTTATTTATTATTATTATTTTTTTTTTTTGGAAATGTAATAATATGCATGTATTTATGGTTTGGTTGTTTTCTTTTGTTAAATATAGTAGTATGCAAGTAAGGTTTTTTTTTTTTTTGTTGGTAAATGTAATAATATGCAAGTAAGGCTAATATGTTTGGTTAAATTTTAATCTGAAATTCATAAGAAAAAAATAATAAAAAATTTCATAAATGCCTTAGATTGTAGGCGTCAGGAGGTGGTTCTTAGACCGGAGGGGAGACGACCAGATCCTTGTATTGAGCCTTATCTACGAGCATCTGGATTCTACGGTGTGTCATGCATGGACTTCATCCAATTGGATTGGCATTTGATCAACGCGTTCGTGGAGCGATGACGACAAGAGACGCATACTTTTCACATGTCGCACAGCGAATGTATAGTCACATTGCAAGACGTTGCGATTCAGTTTGGACTACCAATTGACGGGAATGCATTAGCTAGGTCGTTGAATCATGACTGACATGCATTATGTTTACAACTATTAAGAGTTACACCAAATAATAATGTTTTGGTTGGAGATCGCCTTAAACTCAAGTGGTTAGCTGGGCAATTTAATGATTTCGACCACGTACCAAAGGATGCTACTGCAGAAGACCTTCAACGATATGCTCGAGCATATATACTCAATTTGAATGGAGGTGTGGTATTTCCTGATAAATCCAACAACAGAGTCCACCTGATGTTCCTC
This sequence comes from Luffa aegyptiaca, assembly GCA_017139565.1. NCBI lineage: Eukaryota > Viridiplantae > Streptophyta > Magnoliopsida > Cucurbitales > Cucurbitaceae > Luffa > Luffa aegyptiaca. The sequence goes on along the minus strand of CM029398.1, from coordinate 31,825,694 downwards.
ATTACTAGCAGATTTTCAAACGACATGGACATATAGCTAGGGAGCAGGCTGTCTTGCATGGTTATACAGACAATTATCCAAAGGTGCAACTATTGGTGATAAGTTTCTTGCAGGTCCACTCATACTTCAAAAAGTTTGGGCGTGGGATAGATTTCCTTTTTTGGAACCTATACAACACCATCAATACGAACATAATTTGGGAGATAAACCACTTGCCATCCGATAAGACCTTTTAGTCAACATAAATTTGTTTGTATACTAGAAAACCATAATTCCTAATACTAAACTTTTTTCATGATTGTAGATTGAATGACAATTTTTGTCACTAGATCACCGACCCATGTTTTAGTCCAATATCGGTATATGTTGGACACACTTAATCCTGATCAGGTATGATTAAGTTCACATATTCTCTTCTAAATTTCATTTAGTAAGGTCTGACATATGTTCAAATAAAACTATGCAGATTGTTTGAGAGTCGTACAATCATTTCATGCCCATTTTATCTCAGTACTGTCTACTTGGATTTGAAGTTTGGACTTCTAGAACACCTCTTATATGTTTCTATGTCGCGGAGTGGATATTTCTGAATCGCGTGATGCAACAATTTGGGTGTCTGCAGCCAATTCCTTCCCCCTGTGATACCGATATGAGGCTGCACACATATGACCTACGAGGCAGACATGAACGAAATTGGGTCAATTATTTAGCTCCACAAATTTCAATTTGGGATGCTTGACATGCTTCATGCATCCTTGGTACACCCATCAACGGAGGTCCAGAGGTTGAACATGGGTACAATGAATGGTATGCTAGGATTAGCAGACGATTCATCACACAAGCAGGAGCTGCATATAATTTTGTGGTAAGAATTTATATTATAAGTTCATTATTAGACATTTTCTAATCTACATTGTTTGATTTGGCTTTCAAATTTTTATTCAGCAAAATTTTGAAAACTTGTTGGTCTATAGTAGAAGGTCAATCGATAAACTAGCATCTGTCTATCGAGTTCGACGTCCTGCTAGAGATATTCCAGTTGAACATGATGTACAAGTTGAGGATCACAATATAATCCAAATGAGGATGAGGATGATTGATTGCTTAAAAATTTGTATGAAAAATCCCTATGTGTTAGACTAAGTTGTTGGATTAATTTGTTTCCTAAGTTGTCTGGGTATTTTTCATGTAGTCCCCTATTCTCTTAAAATTTTCAATTTAATCCCTATTGCGTTAGTATTTTTTAACTATATATTTTTCCTTGCTTGTCAAAGTTAATATCATTTACAACAATCTAATTTGTACGTGGATGACATTACCTTTTACGATTAATTTTATAATTTGGTATTAAACATTAATTAATCTTCAACTTCCAAAATTGAAATATTTATACATTTAGGTAGTGGTTATACTTTACTTGATGCTTCGTTTATCTGTTTTTTAACATTTGAAAGTTTAATTGCAATAACGTTGCAAATTTAGAAGCCAAATTTTCCAATTATAAGTATGTTATCCATAATGATATTCCAAAAATTTTATTTATAAAATAACTAAAAAAAATAAAACTTTACATTAAAATGGAAAAAATAAAATTTATTAAATTATAATAAATTAATAATTACGGTAATAATTTTTCAATAATAACAATTTGATGGAAAAAAATACAAAATTATCCATTAAAACTAAATTTTCAAAATTACAATTATTTTGTCATTATAAATAAAAATAATCATTAAGGTAAAAAGAACTAAATTCATACATTAGTAAAAAAAAAAAGTTTATCATTTATAAATCATGGAAAATAAGAAAATTAAAAATAAAAAGTAAAAAACATTATCATTTACTAATCATTGAAAATAAGAAAATTAGAAGAAAAAAAATAAAACCATTATCAAACCCTAATCATGAAAAATAACATTATTTGCTAATCATAAAAAACCATAAAATTAAAATAAAATAGTTCAAATAAAAACATCATCATTTGGTTATTGTTCACACGAGATTTCAACAAAGAAATTTAATTCATGGAAATGAACTTGATTTTATTGAATTTGTATGTAGAAGTGTTACAATCTCTAATATTTATCCTCTGATGCTTTCTCTCAAAATGTAGAGTCTAATCTGAGGGCTTGCGAGCTTGATCTCAGATGGAGGGAGGTTGAATCTTCAACTTGTATCTTGATGAAGAGACGGTTGATTCTTTGGAGTCTTCTAGTCATTGGATCTTCTAAGTCTCGAGTTGGCCGAATTCTGAATCTTGGATCTTCTGAACTCTCTGAACTCTCTGACTTCAGGCGACTCTGGACTTTGGGAGAATGCTCTGGACACTACGTTCTTTGACTCTGTCTAAATGCCCAAAATGAATGGTGGCCTCCTCTATTTATAGAGTTTGATGAACCTCAAATGGTCTTGGGCTTGGGCTATATTTGGGCTTTAATCCAACCCTTTTTTAATAAGATTGTATTATTTTAATTTAGCCCAATTAATTCTTCAATGATCTCGGGTTACATTAGTCTCGGGTCCAATTGCCACGTGACATAATTTGATTGGACTCGGCTTATGTCATCTGATGGATCAATAATAGACAAGTGACATTGTTTGATTTGCTGAATTTTAATTTCTATTAATTTAATTTAGGGACACGTGTAAATTTGTAATTGGTCCCAAATTTATTTTATAATTAATTTAAATTAATGACGTGGCAATTTGTGATTGGCCGAAATTTCTCACTCAACAAATGCCCCTTTTCGAAATTTATGCACCTATATGTGTGCATGGATTTTGAAAAGCATGATTTGTAAGAAAAAAATATATGCGTTTAGACATAATTTTAACTTGTGCCGATAGGTGAAACTAATCCAAATATTAACTTATAATTTCGAATAATTTCTTTTCCGCTACCAACATTAATTTTAGCCAAATTTAAGTTTTTTTTTTTTTTGAAAAAAAAAATCATAACATTGAACCACAATTTTGATTTCCAATTTTTGTTTTTTTTTTTTAAATTGGAAACTTAATTTTAGCCAAATTTGTGACGAATTTTTTTTTTCTCTACCTTGGACATGAGTTTGAAGGTAGATAGGTACTTTGAACCAAAATTGAAGGTCTCTTGGCTTGCCAATTTTATTAGACCAAAATTTCTCTCTTGATTCATATAATTTTGGAGGCAAAACTTTTTTACCTTAATCACAATTGTAGGAAATTTCTTTCCATATTTGATTAGGCCAAAATTTCCTTGGCCAAAATCAACACCTTCCATTATGTCTTTGACCTAATTTCTCCTTATATAAATTGAGGAGATTGTATAGACCAAGACACAAAGCCATTCAAGCAAGAAGCCTGGGTATTGAGAAAAATTCTCCTCTTCAATTTCTCTTTTTTCTCTTTTATTTGATCTCAAAAGCTCATGAATTTTCTTATTTGTGTAGGCCTTGAATTCGAACGAAGATCTCCCTTCGTGCCTCTTTGTCTTGCCGTCGGTAAGTAAAATAAATTTCAAAATTCTTTTATTATCTTTACCAATAACTACTGCTGCAAGTTTCACATTGTTTTATATGTATATGTTCAGTGCCACAATTTCAAATTTTTTTTGCCGCCGCACTGTGTTGTACCTAAAGAAAAAAAAAATATGCAAGTTTTCTCTTTTAGGTTAACTGTTGTCGCCAATGTCCACTAATGAAACTTGTTTTACTAATTTTTTTTTTTTTTTAAGAAAACATTCAATTTCAATCTTCTTGCCTGTCAGTGTACAAAACTCTTTTCTTTCATGCACATATATGCTTAAGGCCCAAAGGCATGTATTGCCGCCAACTTCAATTTTTTTTTCGTTTATAAACCACTATTGTAGGTTAATTTTTTTTTTTAAAAAAAAGATGCTACTGCCGCTTCATGCTGCTGCTAAAAAATTCAGATGAGTTGAAAAGTTTTTTTAATTTAATTTAATTTTTTTTAAAACCTTAATGCTTGTCGCACCGCACACATATATGAGTAACACATATAAGTTTACAACCGCCACTTTTAGGGTTTTTTTTTTTTTACTTTGCCGCAAGTTCAACCCTCTTCTTTCCTTTTTTTTTTTTCTTAATTCAAATCCCATAACTCATAACTTTGCTGTGATGTGTGCGCCCCAATTTTTTTTTTAATATACAATTACACAGTGCATGCCTTTGTATCTCACATAAACCCATAACTCAAGACACTTTTTTTTTATCTCACGTATACACACATATATGTGCGTTTTGGCCGTGAGCTCAACTTCTCTCTCTCTTTTTTTATCACAATCAAAATACTAGCCATGTGTGTATCTTGGGTTGCGTGCCTACTTTCATATTTTCAAGTTTTTTTTAATCAATTTGCTTTGCAACCTTTTTTTTTACTCGCTTCGACGTAACCTTTTCATAGGATTTGGAACTAACAAATTTATTTGACGATCTCCTAGGGTGCAATACCAATCTTTGTCCACCATTTGAAAGGTATATACATATGCAAACTCCATCCCGTTTTTTTTATTTGAATTTTTTTTGTTTCGAACATGCATATAATCTATTGGTATCCTTATTGAATATGCACATATGAACTGCTTTGATTGTGTCATAGATTCTTTTTTTTTCTCTTTTTGTTTTGCACATATGTTATTGCAATTTGTTTCTTTCTTGCTTGAATGTGTAAGCATCGTGCAACAGTCGTCATCAAATTCACTTGCAGTGACTTCACCACTTGTCTAAACCAGTCACTTTGATGACTGTCGTATCCTGCAGGGGTGGTCACCAGATTCGCCTACAGTGGTCTTCATCAAATTCACTTGTAGTGATTTCACCACCTGTCTAGACCAGTCACTTTGATGATTGTAGTATCTTGCAGGGATGGTCACCAGATTTGCCTACAACGGTCGTCATCAGATTCACTTGCAGTGATTTCACCACCTGTCTAAACCAGTCACTTTGATGACTGTAGTATCCTGCAGGGGTGGTCACCAGACTTGCCTACAACGGTCGTCATCAACTTCATTTGCAGTGATTTCATCACCTGTCTAGACCAATCACTTTGATGACTGTAGTATCCTGCAGGGGTGGTCACCAGACTCGTCTACAAACGGTCGTCATCAACTTCATTTGCAGTGATTTCACCACCTGTCTAGACTAGTCACTTTGATGACTGTAGTATCCTGCAGGGGTGGTCACCAGACTGGCCTACAATGATTTCGCTCTGTCTAGACCAGTCACTTTGATGACTATAGTGTCTTACAGGGTTGATTACTTTTTTTTTTTTTTAATGATTGATTATTTATGCATCATTTTCTTGCTTTCATAACTTTTTTGACAAGATTGACATCATTTTTTTTTTTTTGTGTAGAAAAACTTATCTCCAACATGGTGTATTTTACTGAGCATCCTAATCCTGAGAAAAACTGCTTAGTCATCTTGAAGGATAGAGATCAACCTGTTTGATACTATATACATAGCTCTTGGTCCCACTGGGCGTGCCAATCTGTTCACACGTAACTTCGAAAATGGAGACACGTGGAATAAATAATATATTTGTATTGATGTAATATGCGTGTTGGTGTACAATCTCTAACTTTAATCCTCTGATTCTCTCTCTTGTGTGTGATTGTGTTTCACTCGAGGGCTGTAGCACTTGTTCTCGAGTCTGAAGCTTTAATTGATTATTTGAGCTTTTGAAGTCTTTGAGTCTTGAAGAGTCTTTGGTCTTCAAAGATTGTTGAAATCTTCTAGTCTTGAAGAGTCTTCAGTCTTTAAGAAGTCTTGGGGTCTTGAAGTCTTGAAGAGTCTTTGGTCTTTAAGGATTGTTGAAGTCTTCTAATCTTGAAGGGTCTTCAGTCTTCAAGAAGTCTTGGGGTCTTGAAGTCTTGAAAAGTCTTTGGTCTTCAAGGATTGTTGAAGTCTTTTATTCTTGAAGGGTCTACAGTTTTCAAGAAGTCTTGGGGTCTTGAAGTCTTGAAGAGTCTTTGGTCTTCAAGGATTGTTGAAGTCTTCTAGTCTTGAAGGGTCTTCAGTCTTCAAGAATTTTTGGGATCTTGAAGTCTTGAAAAGTCCTTGGTCTTCAAGGATTGTTGAAGTCTTCAGTCTTGAAGGGTCTTCAAGAACTGTTCAAGTCTTCTAGTCTTGAAGGGTCTTCAGTCTTCAAGAAGTCTTGGGGTCTTAAAATCTTTTAAAGGCTTCGATCTTCAGAGTCTTGTAGCAGGATCTGGACTTCAATCTTCAGAGTTCTTGCAAGAGGATTGGAGCTTCAATCTTCAAGTCTTGTAGGAGGATCAGAGCTTCAATCTTCAGAGCCTTCTAAGAGCTTCAATCTTTCTCCTCTTCCTTTCTTTCTGGTGCCCCTCTCAAATGAGCCAAGACCTCCTATTTATAGAGTTTTCCAAAGGCCTTTGCGGGCTTGGGCTTAAATTGGGCTTGGACCCAACTATTTGGTTTTGGGTCTGGTTTATATTTGACCCAAAAACTACATGACCTAAATAAATAAAAAAGACCAAATTTGATCCAATTAATTATTATTTTTTAATTATTTTGATCAAATTAATTAATTTGATCAAAATAATTTATTTTTAATTAATTGATCAAATGGACATCTAGGTCTAAAAATTTATAATTGGTCAACTTTGTCTTCAAATTAAATTTGGGACACATGTCCATTTATAATTCGTCCCAAATTTAATTATTGGTAATTTTGTCATTAATTTTGAATAATGACGTGGCAATTTGTGATTGCCCAAAATTTCTCCTTCAACAGTTATGATTTGCAAAAATAGAAAAATAACAAAAAAGAATTATAAGTGACTCAGATGTGACAATTTTTTTTTTAAAAAAACATGAATCAGTGGGTTGAACCCACAGATTCAAGCCGAGTTCGTTGACCAGTCAGCTGCGTGGAAGACAATTGGACTTATTGGACCTCTTGGGTTTTTTTATTGTAAAAAAGGGCCCTTTTTAAAAAACTTGTATTTGGGGTTCCCTTGTTTACTTTAATGATGTCAGCAAAGGTGTGAATTGTCCATTATAACCTCCCTTAAGTTTTCAAAATAGGAAACTTATGGCCCGTTTGATAACGTTCTCGTTTCTTGTTTCTTGTTTCCAATTTTATTAAGAAATCTAAGCATTTAATAACTATGTATGTTTCTTGTTTCTCATTTTTTAGAAATACTCCCAAATTTTGTATAGAACTTTTGGGAACAACTAAAACTAGTTTCTCCTTTTTTGTTCTTGTTTCCAATTTTTTCCAAACATAAATAAGAATATAGGTTTATTATTATTGAATGTATAGGTGTTAGGGTCATGAAATTCTATTTTTCTTTATTAAAAATGAAGAAACGGAAACAAGAAACGAGAACGTTATCAAACGGGCCCTTAATTACCTCACCAGCCACATTAAATTTCCCACAAACCAACATGAATTCTCCTTAAATATCAATTAGAATAAGGAATTTGGAGAGGAATCCCACAAAAACATTCTCATTCTTTTTTTTTTTTTTTGTCCTTTGGTCCCCACACAACATTCTTTGGTCCCCACACAATTTTGTCACGTTCATCACGCTTTGGATTGCTCAATCACATTCAAAACACTTTCAAGACCGGAAGATTCTAGTTCGGTTTCGCGTCTTCAAGATGCGAAAACCAATAAGACGAAAAAATTGCACGGTTTTGCCAATTTTTTCCAAAAGACCTTGTTTTCTCCAATTTTTAAAATGTATTTTTTTTTTTCTAATTAACCCCAAAATTTACTAAGAGCATTATTGGTACAATACATAATCTAAAGAAATTTCTGTACAAAAATCGTACGAAAGAAACGTAGTTATCTAAGAATTTCAAAACATACTTATAAATTATTCCTACAAAACAAACACTGTTATCTAAAATGTCAGATATCCATATTTTTGTATATCTATAATTTCAGGCATCTGAATATTCCAGCTATCTAGATTCTCAAAAAACAAATAATCCCTAATAGATTCCCTAATATTTACTTTAGAAAATTAATTGTACTCGTCTAAATTCAGATTATATTTATTTGTGTAATCAATTAATGAATATAATATATATCTAAAACTCAATTAGTATATAGAATTATATTATATAATAATAGATTTATATCTCACTAATTTTAATGATATCTATTTTTGGTATATTTTTTAACTCTTTAATTTGATTTGAATGAATTATAATAAATTGATACTTAATGAGAAGAATGACACTTTAGGATTTAAATTAAATATATAATTAACTATTGATAAGTAAATGTAAGTGGGAAAAATAAAATAAATAGCTATTTAGGACTCTAAAATTTTTTAAATTCTATTATTAATTCTAGTTAAGTGTAAAATCATACATTTACTAAGAATGTTTAAATTAAATAGCATGCCAAACACACTCTTAGGGGAAGTCTTGGGTGCGGGTTCGACATTACCAGTCTGGGCTTAGATAGTTTAAGTTTTAATTGAAGGGTTTATGTAATCTGGGTTAAGGGAAAACTATGTTTTTATCCAGGTTTAGGAAATCTAAATTTACAAAAACTTTCATTCGGATGAATGTCTAGGAAGCTTCATTTTGAGTGTTCAGTTTGGCAATCCTATGGGTGAAATAGGGTTAAAGCTCTGGCGACAGCGGGGAGGAGTTTCGGCACAGGAAGGAGAAGAGAGAGAAGGTGGGGGAAAGATGAGAGAAAGGAAGATGGATTTAATAATAATAATTATTATTTTTTTAATATTTTTTATATTTTATTATTATTATATTATTATTTTAATTAAAAAAATTAATATTTTATTATTTTAAATTGCCACGTCAGCACTAGAGGGACTCAATAGAAACATTTTCGAAACAGTAAGGACTTGATTGTCCGATTTTGAAACATATGGACTTATTACAAACTAATCTAAAACATGAGGGGCCAAAAATGTATTTTACCCTAGGTTATATTATATTAGCTACAATTTCAGTAAACTATCTGAACAAAGGACAATATAAGGAATAGTAATTTGAATAAAGCAATGTCATTTGAGAAATTTCAACGGATAGAAATGAAATACTTGACTCTTACGTATGAAATCAAAGGTTCGTGTGTTAAGACGACTTCAAGTTTGCCAGACACAACCTAGGTAATGAATGGTTGATAGTCGTTAACCAATGCTATATTTGTCGAATCGGTATGACAACCCTAGAGGGGGGTGAATAGGGTTTAATTAAACTTTTTCCTAAATTAACTCAATTAAACTAATTAATACACTTTTTATAAACAATAAGAAAAATTAAATAATTTATGCAACAAATAAGATGACAAAAAGTGTGATAATTTAATTCTATCAAATTTTAGCAAACAAATAAGAACAAACTAAAACATGCAATAAATTGCTTAAATTAATTGCAAAAATAAAAAGGAAAGAGTTAGAGAAGAAGACACCGTAATTTTTATAGTGGTTCGATCAAACTCGACCTACTCCACTCCTCAAGCGCCTCTTGGGAATTTGAATAAAAACTTTTCGACTCATTCCACGGATTAGAGCCCAACCGTTACACCACCGCTCCTTTTACGGTTCAAGAGCAAACCCGATCCTTTCCACGGGTTAGGATCAAATCGTTACAAATGTTGAAATTTTTGAAGAACACAAGACAACTCTCACTAGAGTAGATTTACAAATTTATCCTCACAATACAATAACACTCTCTCAAGAATAAGATGAAAAAAAATTGGGAGCTTAGAGAGAGCAACAATGGAAACTTTTTGATTTGAGAGGATTTTAAAAATGTAAAATTGTTGGTTAAAATTTGAGGAGGAAGATGGTTTATAAAGAGAGGGGAAAAGGGTAAAAAATTAAATTTAATTTGGACCATTGAATTTGTATTAAAGAAAAAATGAAGGGTGGAGATTAAAAGAAATATAAAATAATAAAATAATATAATTATAATAATAATAATAAAAAGAAATTCTTTTTAATTTTGAATCAATCCAACGGTAAGAATTTTAAAAACAATAATAATAATAATACCAATAATAATATATATGTTTAACGGTAAAAAAAATAAAAAAAAATATTATTATATGTGGTGTTTGAACAACATTTAAAACCAGTGTGTTAAATTTCGGTCGACAAACCAAATTTCGGTCGAAATTTCGGTATGTCGACCTATCGACATATCGAGGGGGGAAAATCGAAATTTTCCCCCCCTTTTAGGCGAAATTTCGTGAAATCTTGAAATTTCGTCGAAATTTCGAGATTTCCAACGAAATTTCGATTTTTTTTTTTAAATAAAGGCCAATTTAGGTTGGGAGGCGCGTCAATCATCTGACGCGCCTCCTGTGCATGACTGCATGGGCCGCCTGGCAACTACCAAGCGATCTTTTCAACTTTTTACTTTTTTTTTTTTTAATTTACAATTTTAGCATCTTGTAGTTTGTACTAACTTTAGGTTTTTTTTAACATTTTCAAATTTAGTTTTTTTTTAACTTTTTTTTTATCATACATTTTCCGTTTTGTTTTTTCTTTTTTTCTTTTTCTTTTTTTATTTACTTTTTTATTTATAGATGGTTTACAATTACACCTACTCTAGTTGTTTTAACTTTTTAATACATAAAATGATATATATTAGTAATATAGTATTTTACATTTTATTTTATTGATGTGTATCTTTATAATATTTGTTTAAAATTATCAATTTGGTCTAAGTTTAATGTTTAGTCGTCCATTCAAATATAATTATAGATGTTAAATATCAATCAATTATAGTTCAATTAAGTTATTATAATTAAAATTTCATTCATTTAATAATTCAAACAATTTCTATCGATTGTCATAATTTTTTCAAAATCTTTATTTATTTTTTTTTTTTTTGAGACACAAAATATTTATTGGAATCAATATTTCTATAGAAATTTCAATATGCTTATTATATGTAACTTGAATAGATGGTTAAAAATGATTAATTGTAATATAATTAAACTATAATTAAATTTGTATTTAATAATTCACTAGCTGATTAAGAAGGCAAGAGAAGAATTCAAGCTTTACAAGAGTGAATAGCTTGAGTGATTTCTCGCTCTGATGCCCTAGCAATACAACTTGGAAGTCTTATATAGACTCCGGATTTCAAATGATAATTGAATGCGGAAAATTAAAAGATAAGATTAAATCGCCAGGACAGGACCCCTGAAAGATTCGTCTTTTTGAAACGTAATAACGACAAAATTTAAAAAGCAAAACTAAATTATTATGCCGTCAGGACAGGACCCCTAAGCGGATAGACATGACTAAAGTAGAATTATTAAAGGTAATTATTATAAAAAGACAAAATAAGAAAAGTAATAAAGAAAAAGTTGATTGTCTGCCTCTTTACAGCTAAAAGATGCTTCAGCTTTATCTCTTTTCAGAAGATAAGGTTCTTTATCTTGTCGGCTGAATAATTGGCTTTTCTCTTAGACTTCGATCACCCTAGGCGAATTACAGGCTTACCAACGGACTCACCGCTCTGATCACTGCGAGACTTACTGCCGGGAACACCAAACTAGGTCCTCACGATCTAAGAAAACTGCCAAATATCTTCGTCTTCAAAATATAGAAGTCTTTTATCTTGATAGCACTACTGCTTCATCTTCTAAAACTGTACTTTAGCATAAATGTATTTATAGTGTAAACTAGATTATTTACAAAGCTTACACAACTTAAATCTAAAAGAAGAGGATATACATTTTTTTTTATTGACGGAATTACTTCTCTTTGAAGTATTCCTGAAACATGTTGACTGTCTCTTTGTGAAACAAATTGTTTGATTCGGAGCTCACATGGGTTGTGAGTCGAGGTATGGGTCGTCTAGGTCGTATTCTGGCTTGTTCTCTTCTTCTTCTTGTGCAGAAGAAGCTGGTGATTCGCTTCTGGAGGAAGCTGCCATTTGAAGTATCCTCTGGAAGTCTACATCAGATGTTGTCTGTGCTAAGGCTGCCAGGAGTTTTTATTTGTCATTGAGGAACTCTGCATTCCTCTTGATATCGATATCTTGAAGATATCCATTTGACGAAAACCACTCTTTGATGTGTTTGAGGGTGGCATGTTGAAAGTTGAATTTATCCCACCACTTGATCTTGAGGATCTTAGTGACGGTTTTGTATTGAGGATGATTGCTGGTGGAAAAGTTCCAGTAAAAAATCCATGGAATCTGAAAATATAAACAGAATCTCATAGAATTATGAAATGCTGTTTTTTGAATGTTCCTTGCAAAATGATAATACGATTCTTGCAAGGGGGTTGGTAAAATATCATCCGTCAAACCGAATGTATTCCACCATTGAATGAACCATAATGGAAAGGTTATTTTGTATGCGTTTTGACAGAAGGATATGAACCAAGAATGATTATAATTTGAATACCACATCACATTATACCAGGCTCTAACATAGTCCCGATATGAATATGATTGAGGCACGAAAGGTTTTGAAAAGGTTTTATCTGTGTATAGTCCTTGATTCCAGTGGGTTGAATTCAAGGCTTTGAAGATTTTTAGTTTTGAATAAGCAATCTTTGAGGGATCGTTCTTGTCTGGGATATGAGTAATCTCTGCTGACTTTGTGTCAACAAGGATGAACTCATAAAAGGTTCTGGTTTTGCGAAGATCCTCAGGCATGTAGTTGAAGCCTGAAGGATACATGTTTGACACGATCTCTTCTAGGTTGAGACCCTGGAACTCTGGCTCTATGATGGGTTCATAGATGACAAGAGTTTTTTGAAAGTATGATTTGATCTCAGGTCGAGGTACAAACCTCTTTTCTAGCGTTACAGCCTGAGCATATGACGAAGGTGACGGGATCGATGATCCTATCCTTGATTCAAGTGAGACAGGAGGTCTCATTTGAACAATTCTGCCGGAAGGACGGACTAAGTTGGCCGAAGGCCTTGGAGGTGGAGTGGATGACTCCATTGGGAGCATCGGACGTATGCCGCCCGATCTGGCTCTGGATCGGGTTACAGGAGTAAACCCTAGATCCATGGCGTATTGATCAGCACTCATGGGAAGAGGTGCTGAAGAAGAGGAGGATGGGCTTTTGCCCTTTGAGGAGGAGGCTTTTGCCTTATTTCCACTCATTCGCTCTTTTCTTCTTCTTAGAGAGAGGGAGAGAGAGAGGAGAGAGTTTTGGAGTTAGAAACTCCCTTGAGAGGTAATCTGCTAAGGGGTTTTGAACACCTTTTATAGGTTAAATTTAAAAATCAAAGCAGGATAAAATTGCTTGCCATCTGGCAAAAAATTGTTTTGAAACCAGATTTTTTACATCTTTTTCTAAAACAAATTTAGACGCTCTAGAATCAGTTTTGATTGTGAATTTTTTATTAATTAATTCACTTTGAAATTTTTGAACACAAAGAACGATTGCCAATAATTCTTTTTTAACGGTGGAGTAATTTCTTTGAGCATCGTTCCATACTCCTGAATGAAAACGGACTATGGATTCGTTCTTATCTAAACACTGTTTGAGGATTCCTCCATATCCTAAATCTGATGCGTTAGTTTCCACTATCAGATTGGCTTTTGGATTGATGAGACTCAAACAGGGTATTGATTTGACTAAAGCTTTTATTTTTTGAACAGCTTTAGTGTGCTCTTCTTTCCAAGGTTTTGGATTTTTCTTGAGCCTTTGAAAAAGCGGTTTACAAATGGGTCTGAGGTTTTGAATAAAGTCAGACACATAGTTAAGACAGCCCAAAAACCTTTGTAGTTGGGTTTTATCGGTTATTTGATCTGGGAAATTTGAGGCAAAGTTTATGGACCTCTGAATGGGTTTTATCAGGCCCATATAAATTTCAAAACCCAAAAATTTTATCTTGGTCTAAAATAGTTTGACTTTAGTTAGTGAAACAGCCAACCATTCTGTTTGACAATATTGATAAATATATTCAAATGTTTGAAATGCTGATCGATGTTTGAAGAGAATACCAAAACATCATCAATGTAAACAATTGTAAAGTCTTGAAAATCATTGAAAATGTCGTTCATGATTTTTTGAAACTCGGAAGGGGCATTATTAAGCCCAAAAGGCATAACATTCCATTCGTATTGACCGAACGACACATTGAAAGCAGTTTTGTATTTATCTTTCTCGGATATTTGAATTTGCCAAAATTTGGATTTCATATCAAAATTTGAAAATACTTTGGCATTAGAAATTCTTTTTAATAAATCTTGTTTATTAGGAATTGGATATCTTATCCATTCCAAAACTTTCTTTAAAGGCTTGTAGTTGATGACTAACCTTGACACACCACGCTCCTGTTCGGCAGCGTTGTTAACGTAAAAGGCTGCGCACGACCATGGACTCTTGGATGGTCTGATTAGTCCTTTATTTAGCAATTCCTGTATTTATTTTTTGCAAAATGTTAGAAGATCTGAATTCATTTGAATTGGCCTTGCTTTTGTTGGTATTTTTTATTCATTGAAATCTTTTGTATAGGGAAGATTAACAATGTGTTTCTTCCTGTCCCAAAAGGCATTTGGGAGATTTGAACAAATTTCTTTTTCAATTTTGTTTTCCATTTCTTTAATCCTAATTTTTATAGAAGGATTATTAAGATTTTCTTCTATTTTCTTGTAACTAATTTCTTCTTTTAGAAATGAAATTTGCTTTTGTTTTTTCTTAATTTGTTCAAGCTTTAATTCGCTAATTTCCATAATGTCATATGGAAGGATTGGGGTTATGAACTCGAAAATAATTTCGGTTCCATCTAATTGATTAACTAAACCTTTTTCGGTTATCTGAATTGGATAGAGTTGAGTCAGGAATGGGGTTCCTAGGATCAACTCCTGTTTTAAGTCCTTTACTAGGAGAAAAGAACTTAGGATGCAAATATCATTATTGCAAATATGGACATTAGGGAGCTTGTATTGAATATTAAGACTTTGACCATTTGCACTACTTAATTTTTCAGTAGTTTTTTCAAAATATTTTGTTGGAATTAAACCTTGCTGTATGCAATTTTGATCAGCTCCTGAGTCAATAAGGGCTTTCAGAGTGATTTGAAAATCTTCGATTTTCAAGGTGATTAACGAATACCATTTTTGGTATTGTGTTTTTGTTACCTGATTTAGAAGGAAGTCTTCTCCTTCATTATCAGAATTGATAGCCTTGAGCTTGAGATTATTAATATCTAGTTTTATAATATCGATTTCTCTTTTGCTGTCTTGAATCTCCTTTTTGAGGTTGTTGATTTCAAATTGTAGGTCTTGAATTGAAGTTCGTTGGAAATCTGATTTCGTCATCATGAAGTCAGGTTTCCTTTGGAGAATTTCGGATAAGCTGAGCTGCCTAAATTCTTCTCTTTTTGGTGGCGGCTCAGGGGCACTTGTGGATCCTAAAGACTGTTTTAGAGTCTTTAGTATCGTTCTTTTCATTTCTTTATCCTCTATGTGATCTATAGAGTTGAAAAGAGCTTCTTGCTCGTTTGTTAGAACATTTATACAATGTCCTTCACAATCTTTTCTGCAGGCTTTAATGCCTTCAGATTGATTACTACTGCTTTGGCTTGAGGCTTTAGAATCTGTTTCTTCTAAGTGTAAAACCTTTAGTTCCTCGAAAGAACTGTTTGAGTAATCTGATGAATATTCTTCATCAAGATCTAGCTCATTGACTTTCTTGTTTGGACAGTTATTGGCATAATGTCCTTCCTTTTGACATTTGAAGCAAAAGATTTTTCTCTTATTTTTGTGAGCTGTGGTTTGTTTGGGACGAGGATGGTATTTTTGACTCCTTCGTCTGTAGTGTTGTTTAGGAACGTATTCCCTTTGTGGCCTCGAGTATTCTCGTCGAGGTCTATTCTGAATATACTGCCGATGGTAATTTTTATGATATCTTCGGCTGTTGTTTTTTCGAATAATCTTTCTTTTAGAAGACTCTGGTTCTTCTAATCTTTCGCAACCATATTGAGAGCAGAAAGCTTTCATTTCTCTGAGTCTGCTCTTTTCGTTCTTTTGAACTTTTCTTTGGACTTTAATTTCATTACAGATTTCTAGTCCGCAGATGATTACGTAAGACATTAAGTCTCCGTAAGTCAGGTCTGCCCATTTGATGTCTCCATCGAATCTTTCTCGAAGAGCCATGTAAACTCTTTCAGCAACATAGCCTAGAAGTCCGTCTATGAACTTCTCTTTCCAATGTTGCTTATCAATATCGGTCATATAGAACACCCTGGCGAAGAACATATCTTTGTACCAATTGAAATTTGCAAGGTTGGTACATCTAAGGTTCATCAGGATTGTTCGTTGGGTATCTTTGAACTTTGCACTGTGTGCGGCAGTAAAGTTCCAAGATATTGTGTAGACAAGTGTTTCAACCGCGTCTTCTATGTCTACTTCTTCTTCTATGATTTTGGTTTTTGGAGCCTCAGTTTTTGTAGATGGTTCCCCAATCTTAATTGAAGGATCAGGGGTCTTAACCTCTTCAATTTTGATTTCCTTCCTTTTCTTTACCTTTGTTTTGTGGTTTTTGATATTGCTTTTTACTTCAGGATTGACACATTCCCACCAGGCTTTTAAAGTGCCTGAGAAACCATTTATCAACATTTTCGCGGATTGATGGTTTGTGTTGCCATTTTCTTGATATGTTGCCGCTACTATGAGCATTTCGGTTAGCATATCCGTTATCTGTCTTTCAGACATTCCATCTATATTCCAGACGTAAACCGAAGTTCCGTCGTATTGTTTGTTTCTAAAGAATCTATGGTTTTGTTCAAAATTGAGATCCGGCATGGAGGGTCTTTGATACCAATTAATCTTATCAGCCGGGTTTGAGAAGTGCTCGATCTTATTTAGACCTTGGGGTTCCTCAATTTGAAAGGATGAGAATTGTTCCATAAGGGAATCTCTATCTTCAATGTTGCTGTCGTTAAGGACATTGATTTGTTTTGAACTTTCCCCTTCTTTTGAAAGAGCCAATAGTTTCCTATCAATCTCTTCTAAGAATTTGGTCTTGGGAGTTTTAAGATTGACCCTTTCGAGGGGACTGAACATAGGTTTGACAGGTTCAGCTGGAGGATCTATAAGCTCCTCTAACCTATAAACTTGTTCAGCCATTGAAGTCAATATTCTATTTGAATAGTTGTTTTGAACTTGAAGGCTTTTGATTTCTTTGTTTGTAGGAGTCTTGCTTTCCTCTGCCTCTCTGATAAGTTGGAAGGGTTTTGCGATAATTTTTTCATGATAAAAACTATCGAACTCAACGTCTTCCATTGGAGGAAAATTGCCTTGAATTTCTCCTCTCCTCATCGTTTTCCACCTTTCTTTTTCTCCGATGGTGCAGATATGAGAATATTCTTCTCTTTGGTTGAACCATCTAAAGAAAGATATGTGTTCTTGAAGTTTTTCCAATGTTTTGAAGTATTCTTCTTTGAAGGCTTTTCTTTGTTCTTTAGAGTAATTCTTGAAGAAACGCTTTCTGTCTTCTCTGTTCTCTTTTGCCATAAACTCCTTTTGCAAGGTTTGTTTGTCAACTTTAAACTCGTTTTCCGAAATAAGAACATTTAGTTGACTTTTGAAGACTGACTCTGTTTCCATGTCAGTTTGAGTTGGCGAAGGTGGTTTTTCTTCTTCATATTGGAGATTTGGAACTCCGTGTTCCATTCGTACAGACCTAACTCTAAGTGAGTTTGATCTTTCTAGATTTTGGAAAGACTCTGGTCTTATACCAGAAGTGCTTGGTCTAGAACTCATGAATTCTTTTTTATTCATGTTTTCTTTGACCACAGGGAATTGAGGTGTTTCATCTTCGAATTTTATCTCTACTCTCCCATCTAGATGTTCTATGATATGGGAAAGTTCCTTTTCTCTTTTTTGAGGGACAAAAGCGTTTTCGATGGTCCATTTTGGGTTTCTTGTAATGCTATCCCATGAAAGCATCTTTGGGACGCTGATAGAGGATTTGTTGATATTTGTTTCAATTAACATGGTTTTCCCCTTTGGAGATTGGACCAATGCTTTTGGTTCAATTGAAGAAGTAAGGGTTTTGTAGGTGATTTTGTACAAGAGTGTCATCTTCTTGACACCTTCTTCAAGATTTAAGCCTTGTCCTGTGATTTCAAGGCTTAATGTTTTGAGAATATGAGGGTCGTCTAAGGCGACCATGAAGTTTGGATAGCAGGTGAAATATATTGGTCCATTTGCTAGGTTTGATTCAATTATTCCTAACAAAGAGTTTGAGAAGTCTTTATGACGTTTGTCTCTTAGGATTGCCAGAACAGGAGTATCTAATCCTGATCTGAACATTGGTCTAAGAGCGACTTGGACTGCTCCTATATGCAGAAATTGAAAATCTTTCCTATATTTAAGGATATCGTCTTTTGGGAATAGTTGAATTGAATCAACATTTCCGAAGACTGGAATTTTTCTTTCAAAAATCTTTATGCATTGTTGTTCTCGGAAATTGAAGGTGTTATGTATGCAGATTGTTTTATTGTCTAGTCTGGGTAAACCCCATTTGTGAAGATTGTTTTCGATCTTTGCAATGTGCAAGGCTTCATTTGAGATATCAGAGCTTGAAGAGGCCATATGTTGGTCCTCTACTTCATTTTGATTTAGTTCTTTTGACGAAAGGTTCTTAAAAAGGATTTTCCTTAAGAGAGACATTGATTAATTAAAGAAAATCATTCTATCAGATTATAAACAATAAATTTTTAATCTTACAAAACTATTTTTCTTAGAATTGAAAATCAAAAGACGTTTACCTCCGATCACTATTTTGGCAAGAAGGCAAGGAAGGCTTACCAACGGATTCACTGTGCTCGTCAATGCGTCTTACGACCGGGAACACCAACCATAACAGTCCTTCGCAACAGTCCGCAGTAGTGATTGAGTATAAAAGCTTCCGACGTTCTTTCCCTTGAAAGATAGCTTGATAAAATTAAAAATGAATTGAATATTCTCAGATGGAAATGAATATTCTATAATCTCACAATCTCTTCCTCCTCGGAAAAAAAATTTGAAATCAACACTTGACAAGAATTTGAATTTTATTGATATTTTGAAAGATGGCTCTGATACCAACTGGAATCAAGGACTATACACAGATAAAACCTTTTCAAAACCTTTCGTGCCTCAATCATATTCATATCAGGACTATGTTAGAGCCTGGTATAATGTGATGTGGTATTCAAATTATAATCATTCTTGGTTCATATCCTTCTGTCAAAAGACATACAAAATAACCTTTCCATTATGGTTCATTCAATGGTGGAATACATTCGGTTTGACGGATGATATTTTACCAACCCTCTTGCAAGAATCGTATTATCATTTTGCAAGGAACATTCAAAAAACAGCATTTCATAATTTTATGAGATTCTGTTTATATTTTCAGATTCCATAGATTTTTTGCTGGAACTTTTCCACTAGAAATCATCCTCAATACAAAACCGTCACTAAGATCCTCAAGATCAAGTGGTGGGATAAATTCAACTTTCAACATGCCACCCTCAAACACATCAAAGAGTGGTTTTTGTCAAATGGGTATCTTCAAGATATCGATATCAAGAGGAATGCAGAGTTCCTCAATGACAAATCAAAACTCCTGGCAGCCTTAGCACAGACAACATCTGATGCAGACTTGGGAGCTTGGAGAGAGCAACAATGGAAACTTTTTGATTTGAGAGGATTTTACAAATGTAAAATTGTTGGTTAAAATTTGAGGAGGAAGATGGTTTATAAAGAGAGGGGAAAAGGATAAAAAATTAAATTTAATTTGGACCATTGGATTTGTATTAAAGAAAAAATGAAGGGTGGAGATTAAAAGAAATATAAAATAATAAAATAATATAATTATAATAATAATAATAAAAAGAAATTCTTTTTAATTTTGAATCAATCCAACGGTAAGAATTTTAAAAACAATAATAATAATAATACTAATAATAATATATATGTTTAACGGTAAAAAAAAATTTTAAAAAAAAATTATTATATGTGGTGTTTGAACAACATTTAAAACCAGTGTGTTAAATTTCGGTCAAAATTTCGGTATGTCGACCTATCGACATATCGAGGGGGGAAAATCGAAATTTTCCCCCCTTTTCGGCGAAATTTCGTGAAATCTCGAAATTTCGTCGAAATTTCAAGACTTCCAACGAAATTTCAATTTTTTTTTTAAATAAAGGCCAATTTAGGTTGGGAGGCACGTCAATCATCTGACGCGCCTCCTATGCATGACTGCATGGGCCACCTGGCAACTGCCAGGCGATCCTTTCAACTTTTTACTTTTTTTTTTTTTTTTTAATTTACAATTTTAGCATCTTGTAGTTTGTACTAACTTTAGGTTTTTTTTAACATTTTCAAATTTAGTTTTTTTTTTAACTTTTTTTTATCATACATTTTCCATTTTGTTTTTTCTTTTTTTCTTTTTCTTTTTTTATTTACTTTTTTTATTTATAGATGGTTTACAATTACACCTACTTTAGTTGTTTTAACTTTTTAATACATAAAATGATATATATTAGTAATATAGTATTTTACATTTTATTTTATTGATGTGTATCTTTATAATATTTGTTTAAAATTATCAAATTGGTTAAGTTTAATGTTTAGTCGTCCATTCAAATATAATTATAGATGTTAAATATCAATCAATTATAGTTTAATTAAGTTATTATAATTAAAATTTCATTCATTTAATAATTCAAACAATTTCTATCGATTGTCATAATTTTTTCAAAATCTTTATTTTTTTTTTTTTTTGAGACACAAAATCTTTATTGGTATCAATATTTCTATAGAAATTTCAATATGCCTATTATATGTAACTTGAATAGATGGTTAAAAATGATTAATTGTAATATAATTAAACTATAATTAAATTTGTATTTAATAATTCAAACAATTTTCATCAATTTTTTTTTTCAAAATTCTGCACATATTGACATTTGAATCGACAATTCCATCTAAATATTATCTTACTTTTTAGATATGATTATAAAAAATGGTCCATTATAGTCTAATTAAGCCACAATTAAAGTTTCATTGACTAATTCAAACAATTTCCATTAATTTCCACGATTTCCGTAAATTTTCCCGGAATGTCTCTCGACATTTCCATCGACATCGACATTTGCATAAATTCTGGACCTCGACATTTCCATCGACATCGACATTTTAAACCTTGGGTAAAACACAAATGATTTTTAATAAAATAATATACATATAAAATTTAAATAACCAAAAGCCCTTGTGTCACTCTCCCATTGTTCCACGTGTCGTCTTCGGATTGGTCCATGAAGCTGACTCAGCCGCCACGTCATCATCGCCACCGATGTTTTTCGTTAAAACTTGTTTCGGCTATAACTTCTTCGTTTTAGCTCTGATTTGAGTGATTCAAGAGGCGTTGGAATCGTTGTTCCGAGCTCTACGCTATGACATAGTAAAATTCTAAAATTTTCAGTAATTAAAAATTTGGTTTGTTATCATCAAAACATTGATTAATTAATTAATTAAAATTAATTAATTTGAGATTAAGGGCCAAAAGGCCAACAATCTCCCCTTTTTTTATGATGAAAAACCATACAAGAAAAATAACTTGAAATACATGTAAACCATAGGTAGCACATAACAAAATTCAACATATGACCATAAAGATCATTCTTGAAATTCACTCAAAAATAAATTCTCCCCCTAATTAATACAATCAAAATCATAACAAATTTATAGCATATTTTTCTTAAACTTCTCTCCCTTTGGAATTATCAAAAAGAATAATTAAGAAAAATTTAGAATTACATAAATGTTCCCTTAAAAACATGAACATAAATTTAGCACAACTCCCCCTAAGAATATTAACACATGTTTTTCATATCTCCCTCTATCAAAATGCCTTCTAAAAGATTTAACAAGTAAGATTATAAAATCAAGAGGCATCACAACAAATAATACCGAGCTCAAGCCTATTCTTGCAAAAGCTTTCTTCATTCAAAGGCTTGGTAAAAATATCCGCTAATTGATTATTAGAGCCTACAAATTCAAGAGTAATATTACCATTTTCCACATGCTCTGTAATAAAGTGATGCCTAATATCAATATGCTTAGTCCTAGAATGATGTATAGGATTTTTAGTCAAATTAATAGCAGTAGTATTATCACAAAATATAGGCACATTATCAAACTTTAATCCAAAATCACAAAGGGTTTGTTTCATCCAAAGAATTTGAGCACAACAACTAGAAACCGCAATATATTCCACTTCTGTAGTAGATAAGGCAACCGAATTTTGCTTTTTACTAAACCAAGAAACTAAGGAACTACCAAGAAATTGACAAGTCCCACTAGTACTCATACGGTCAAGTTAACTACCCGCAAAATCCGCGTCGGAATATCCTACCAAATTAAATTCAATATTTCTAGGATACCATAAGCCTAAATCAATAGTACCAAACAAATATTTAAAAATTCTTTTAACGGCATGCAAATGTGATTCCTTAGAACAAGATTGAAATCTAGCACAAAGACATACACTAAACATAATATCGGGTCTACTAGCAGTTAAATAAAGTAAGATCCAATCATACCTCTATAAGTTTTTATAACCACACACATACCTTTTTCATCCTTGTCAAGCTTAGTGGATGTGCTCATAGGAGTTTTTGCAATTTTACCTTCATTGAACTTGAATCTTTTGAGCAAATCCCTTGTGTATTTCTCTTGACTTATGAAAATACAATCCTTGAGTTGTTTGATTTGTAGTCCAAGGAAGAAGCTAAGTTCTCCCATCATACTCATCTCAAATTCACTATGCATACACTTAGAAAATTCTTCACACAAAGATGGATTAGTAGAACCAAAAATAATATCATCCATATATATTTGTACTAAAAGCATATCATTTTCTTTAGTCTTAATAAAAAGAGTAGAATCAATTTTACCCATTTTAAATCCATTCTCAAGCAGGAAATTACTAAGTCTATCATACCAAGCTCTTGGAGCTTGTTTTAAGCCATAAAGAGCCTTTTTCAACTTATAGACACGATTAGGAAAATCAAAACTTTCAAACCCCGGAGGTTGTTCTACAGAAACTTCCTCCATGATATAACCATTTAAAAAGGTACTTTTCAAATCCATTTGATACAAAATGAAATTCTTATAAGAAGCAAAAGCAAGTAACATTCTAATAGCTTCTAATCTAGCAATAGGTAGACTAACTCCCAAACTTTATTCCTTTCAAATTGATTTAATTCTTCTTGCATAGCTAAAATCCAAAATTCATCATTTTCGGCATCTTTAAAAAATTTTGGTTCAATATGAGAAACAAAAGCAAGATTATTAAACATATTAAGAGAAGAACGAGTTTTCACACCTTGTTCGGGATCACCAATAATTAATTCCTTGGGATGGGAAGGAGCATACCTCCACTCTTTAGGCATGGATGAAGAACCAACTTCCTTCTTTTCGATTAAGCTCACCTCTTGCTTACTTGAAACAATTTCCTTGCCTTTGTCACTAACAAGTATATCTCCAAAATTTCCTTCTAAAACATCACTACAAATAGGCACATTAGAAATAACATTGCAAGATTCATCAAATACTACATGCATAGATTCCTCAACTATTTTATTGAAAACTCTATAAGCTTTACTAGTAGAGGAATAGCCAAGGAAAATACCAACATCCGTCTTAGAATCAAAATTTCCAAGTTTTTCTTTGTTATTCAAAATAAAACATTTGCAACCAAAAACTTTGAAATAACCAATATTTGGAATTTTGTTAAAAGTTCATAAGGAGTTTTATCCAAAGAAGGTCTAATTAAAACTCTATTTAAAACATAACAAGCGGTGTTAACGGCTTCCGCCCAAAAGTATGTAGGTAAACCATACTCATGCAACATTGATCTAGAAAATTCTTGCAAAGTACGATGTTTCCTTTCAACTACACCGTTTTGTTGAGGAGTTCTTGGAGCGGAGAAATTATGAGAAAAACAATTTTCTTCACAAAAAGTTTCAAAAGCATTGCTATCAAATTCTCCTCCATGATCACTCCTAATTTTAGAAATCAAAAAACCGGCCTTTTCATTTTGAACTCTTTTTGCAAAACTAGAAAAAAATTTCAAAGCATAATCCTTATGTTTTAGCATCAAAACCCAAGTAAATCTTAAAAAATTATCAACTATCACAAAGGCATAATAGTTCCCTCCAAAAAACTAGAAATTCTAGAAGGGTCAAATAAGTCCATGTGTAATAGTTGTAGAGGCCTAGTTGTAAAGATCACATTTTTAGATTTGAAAGAGGACTTAGTTTGCTTACCCATTTGACAAGCATCACAAACTTTGTCTTTTTCAAATTTAAATTTGGGAAGACCTCTAACCAAAGAATTCTTGGAAATATTTGAAATTAAGTGCATGCTAGCATGTCCTAGTCTTCTATGCCATAACCAAGAATCATCATGCAAAGCCGATAAACATTTATCATTAATAGGACAATCATTCAAATCAATAGTATAAACATTTTCATCTCTATTTCCAACAAATATAACTTTTCTATCACTAGCATTTTCAATGATACAATTCTTTTTATCAAACACAACTCTAAAGCCTTTATCACACAATTGACTAATACTAAGTAAATCATGCTTTAAACCATCAACCAAAAGTACATTTTCAATTAAAATAGAGGATTCATTACCTATACTACCCTTACCAATTATTTTACCTTTCTTGTTGTCACCAGAAGTTACAAGACCTCCATCCTTTTTGGAGAGAGTGACAAACTTGGATGGGTCTCCCGTCATGTGCCTCGAGCAACCACTATCCAAGTACCGCTTGTTTTTCTTGGAGACTTTTAAACAAACCTACAAACATAAATGTTCAAGTTGGATTCTTTGGTACCCATACTTGTTTGGGTCCTAGATGGTTAGCATTGACAAACTTAGGAATCCATTTCATTTTTGCATAGACATTCAATGCATTAGATTTAGACAAGTAACAAGAATAAGTTGTATGTCCAAACTTGCCACATGAGAAACAAATAACATTATGCAAAGATTTATCTCTTACAGCAAATTTATGCACTCTACATTTCTTGGAGAAATTATTCCTTGGAGCATTGTGAAACTTTGCCCTTTGAAAAAAAAAATCTTCTTGGAGAAGTAGTATGAGCATATTTCAATTTAAAGCACTTAGGTCTAATATGGCCTTCAACACCACAATAATGACATATAGGCACAAAGTTAGATTTAACAAACTTAGACACAACCTTAGGCATATTAAGCTTAGGCATATTATGAGATGCTTTAACAAAGATAGTTTTAGAACTTGAAGGAGTAGAACATTCATCAATATAGCCTAAACCTCTTTTATCACCAAAAGGCTTGCCTACTTCAATTATCTTGTCTAATCTTTGAGCACCTATTGTCAACTTTTTAATAGATTCGTTAGCCTTATCAAGTTCTTGCAAAGCACTAAATTCCTTTTCTTTGAGTAATTTAATCAAATTATCTTTTTCACAACTATCATGCTCAAGAAATTTAACTTTGTCAAGCAAGGCATTTTTCTCATCACAATCAAAAGCATGCTTGTCACAAGAGATATTCATTTCATCAATATGCATAACATCATGCTCATTCTCTTTCAAGCAAGCAATTTCTTCAAGTAGAGACTTATTTTTACTAGATAAAGCATTGTATTTCTTTTTAAGCACAACATACTTAGAACTAAGTTTTTCTAAATCATTTTGCATATTTTCAAAAACTTCAAACAATTCATTATAAGAAAGAGGTTCTAGAGTTACCTCATCATTTTGTTCATCCTCTATGTCACTATGAGCCATGAAGCAAAAGTTGGCCACTTCTTCATTATCACTCCCACTTTCACTTTCATCGCTATCATCCCAAGTAGCCTTCATTGCTTTCTTCTTGGATTTCTTGGATGATTTGAGAAGAGGACAATCGGTTCTAATATGACCCGACTTCTTGCATTCATAGCATATTACCTCATCTTTTTTGCTCTTTTCACCTTTTGACTCTTTTTGGTTGGAGAGTTGCTTCTTGAATTGCTACTTTCTCTTGATGAAGTTCTTATACTTACGTGAAAGATAGGCAGCATCATCTTCATCAAGGTCATCTTCATCTTGGGAGTCAACTTCTAAGGAGATGACCTTTAAAGCTATACTCTTCTCTTTCTTTTTCTTCTCATCCTCCATGTTTTTCTTTTTCTTCTCAACTTCTAAGGAGATGACCTTTAAAGCGTCAACAACGAACCCATGAGTTCATCAATAGAGAGAGATTTGAGATCCCTTGCCTCTTGAATGGCGGTGACTTTAGGCTCCCACTGTTTAGGCAAAGACCATAATAGCTTCTTTACCTTCTCAAGATTTGAGTACTTTTTCCTAAGTCCTTCTAAAGCATTGACAATGTTAGTAAATCTAATAAACATATCAGAAATAGCTTCATTTTCATCAATTTTAAACATTTCATATTGATGAACTAACATGTCAATTTTTGTTTCTTTTACTTGACTAGTTCCTTCATGAGTAATTTCTAATTTGTCCCATATCTCTTTAGCGGTTTTGCAAGTAGACACTCTATTATACTCAACTTCATTCAAAGCACACAGAATAAGCAATTAATAGCTTTGGCATTTAAAGAGCATGCTTTCTTTTCATTTGTTGACCATTATTCTTCCTTAGGTTTTATAGTGCTAACACCATCAACATCTTTTGTTGGAATTGTAAAACCTTCTTCAACAATATCCCATAAATCATAATCAATAGAAAGCAAGAAAAATCTCATTCTATTTTTCCAATAACTATAATTAGTACCATTAAAGAAAGGAAACTTTATAATAGATTGACTATCGGTAAAAGGGATGAAATCTAAAGTTGCCATAGCTTAAAAACAATTTAGTTTATCAAGAAAAAATATTTCAAGATGAGCAACCCTGTAACGCCCCCAAAATTTAACCAAACTTAAGGAAACGTTACTAAATATTTACTCTCATGTCAACCTAATGCTCCGAAAATTTCGGCAACATAACAACGTAACTATAACTAACCAAAAATTTATTTACTGCCTGAAAACAAGGTTTACACATTTCTATAATTCTAAATAACCAACCAGCAACTCCATTTCACATTAGACAGAACATAACATCCGCAAACTCTCAATTATACAAACTTTAACAACTACCAAGTAAAAGTAGAAATGCTAAGAACAAATTCACAACTTTCAACCAACACTAAATTCAGTTATCACCAACCTCTGCTCATTTACATCCCAAAGGAAAACAACTACTAGAATACAACTCAGCTCAAATCAAGTAATATAGAATAGGAGAATACAAGTCCATAAGAAAACATAGCCCAACTACAAAGTACTAAGTTTATATAATATTATATTCTTTCTCAGGCCTGCTCCTCAACATCACCAGGCTCGTAGTATTCCTCATCACCTGCAAAATCTGGTGGTGGATCAGTACAAAACAACGGTGCGGAGTAAGTGGCTCACACCTGAAGAGCCATCAAACAACGTGCAACATACAAGGAAAACATCATGCTTTTCAATCACAATAACATGCCTTATATACAAGGTGAGCAATCAACACATAGAACATACTAAACTAATACAATCGTGCAACAACCATGCACCTAACACATGAATTCTGCACCATGCAATGCAACTCAATCTCCTCTCAAGCTCCACGAGCTCGCTCAACACTCATAGCCCTCACAAAGCTCTCTGAGACTGACTCCTTCGAGTCATGCCGACCCCTGACCATATTACCCAGGGCCTCGACTTTTCTCTACGGCGCTCAGCGTTCGACCCTTGACCATATTACCCAAGGCCTCGAACTGTGCATCGCCCCCTGGCCATACTACCCAAGGCACCCGATGACTTCACAATCAAACTGTACATCGCCCCTTGGCCATATTACCCAAGGCACCCGATGACTTTCACATTGTATAGACTCATCACATCGACCCTTGGCCATATTACCCAAGGCACCCGATGCTCCTCTTAATCCATTAGTGACATACCACCCCTCGACCATTTTTACCCAACGCACCTGGTATTCACCTAACTTTCCTTTTTAATCACGCAAAGTCCTCTGACCTCACAATCTCACAAGAATGCATGAATCCTACACATCATGCCACTAGACCATGCTTTATGTCGAAACCATGACAATTATGCAGCACGCTCACAACATAAATAATATGCTCATTTCGACAATCGTAACAAAACGACAAGCTAATCAACCAACTCAATCAAATGATCTCAACAGTCCAATATATCGTAACAGACATCTAGCCAACATCTCACATAGCACATAATTCCAGAAGCGATATATATATAAATATAGGTCATGAAAATATAACATGGTCAATACATACAACATGCTAGCACACAACAAACAGACTCAACAAGTAGAAATCCACTTACTATTCTTTTTAAAGTGCTTCTAAATTACCATGGCAAGCTCTCAAACACAACTTAAGAGCTAGATTGAACACTTTGAATCAATTTAAAACTACAAACAAAGAGTTGCAAAGAGTTAGGGACTGATCTAAAGCACTTTAAGAACTTTGAAACGGCTTAAACAAAGCTAAAACTAACTAAACCTTACCAAACGAGATTGAACACTTGCATGGAAGGAGTTCAAATCTACAAACGATGAATACCCAAGGATTAGAGGCTCGCCTAAACTAATATAAACGAGGCCGATAGAATTTAAACTACTTTAGAACACTTTAAACGAGTGTGAGAGGGTTAAAGTGCATGGTTACCTACTGAACGCCTCCAAACGACCTCGAGACCTTGCTGGTCGGTGACCAAAGGTGTTCGACAATGCCCAATCGAAGCTATCGAACTATGGGTAAACTGATTTAAGGTCGTTCGAACTGTGGTTAATAGCCAAAAGCAATCTTTGAGTCCAAAACCTCTCGGGTTGATGTCCAAACAAGGTTAAACCTGCATATTTTGAGTTGTTAAGGAGTTGAACAACTCAATTCAAAGGCCAAAAGCATGTGGGTAATAGTTAAATCTTACCAAAGAGGGCGAGAGTCGCGATTGCTAGCTGAAACACGCACAGAAGGCGTGCGTAGGGGTCAAATCTGCGAACTGCTAGACTTGGTGGCCGAAGAAGAAGAAAGCACACGGGAGAGGAGGCGATTTGTGGCTGGTTCATGAAGGATGATGCCGACACCACCACTCGAGCTGCAGGAAATTGGTGTGAGGATGGGTGTTGTGCGTGCAACTGGATCTCGAAGAGAGGGAGAGATGATCGAAAGAGAGAGACACTAGAGAGGAAGGCTTGGTCGCAAGAGAAGAGGAAGAGACTGATGGTTGTGGCGTCGCGCGATTAGGACGAAAGAGAAGAAGAATTCGAGTGGTGGTTGCGCGAAAATGGAAGAAGAAAATCGAGGGGGAGCTGTGCGCCGCAAACGTGAAGAGAAAGGAGATGAGATGAAGCAAAAAAAAAAAAAAAAACTAGGGCTTTTCTATTTTCCTTCTTTTCCTTTTTTCCTTGTTCTTTATTAAATTTCACTCAAGAGAAAAACATAGAACCCAATAAATAGAAGGGAAAAAGATTACTCTTCAAATATCCAACTTAAATCCTCACTCCAATTAGAAAACTTAAATTAAAACTCTTAAATAATTGGGTAATCTTAAATAAAAACGATTGGGATTTCCTTTGAAATTGGAGATACAGACTAAGACTAAATTCCTAAATCATCAACATTTAACTCATTGATTTAGGAACTTAATTGAACTTTCTAATCTTCCAATTTAGAAATTGAGCGAACAGGTTCGATTATTCCAAAAAGGCTTAATTCTGAAACGCGGGCGTTACAAACCCGCTCTGATACCAATTGTTGGATCGGTATGGCAACTCTAGAGGGGGGTGAATAGCGTTTAATTAAACTTTTTTCCTAAATTAACCAAATTAACCTAATTAATACACTTTTTATAGACAATAAGAAAAAGTAAATTTATGCAACAAATAAGATGACAAAAAGTGTGATAATTTAATTCTATCAAATTTTAGCAAACAAATAAGAACAAACTAAAACATGCAATAAATTGCTTAAATTAATTGCAAAAATATAAAGGAAAGAGTTAGAGAAGAAGACACCGTAATTTTTATAGTGGTTCGGTCAAACTCGACCTACTCCACTCCCCAAGCGCCTCTTGGAAATTTGAATAAAAACTTTTCGACTCTTTCCACGGATTAGAGCCCAACCGTTACACCACCGCTCCTTTTACGAGTTCAAGAGCAAACCCGATCGTTTCCACAGGTTAGGATCAAACCGTTACAAATGTTGGAATTTTTTAAGAACACAAGACAACTCTCACTAGAGTAGATTTACAAATTTAAGCACTCAACAAATTTATCCTCACAATACAATAACACTCTCTCAAGAATAAGATGAAAAAAAATTGGGAGCTTGGAGAGAGCAACAATGGAAACTTGTTGATTTGGGAGGATTTTAAAAATGTAAAATTGTTGGTTAAAATTTGGGGAGAAAGATGGTTTATAAAGAAAGGGAAAAAGGGTAAAAAATTAAATTTAATTTGGACCATTGGATTTGTGTTAAAGAAAAAATGAAGGGTGGAGATTAAAAGAAATACAAGTAAAAAGAAATATAAAATAATAAAATAATAATATAATAATAATAAAGAAATTCTTTTTAATTTTGAATCAATCCAACGGTAAGAATTTTAAAAACAACAACAACAACAATAATAATAATAATATATATGTGTAACGGTAAAAAAAATTCAAAAAAATTATTATTATATGTGGTGTCTGAACAGCATTTAATGTACTTTGATTTTTTTTTTTAATAAAGTAACTAATGATAAAACACAAATGATTTTAAATAAAATAATATATATATATATATATAATTTAAATAACCAAAAGCCCATATGTCACTCTCCCATTGTTCCACGTGTCGTCTTCAGATTGGTCCATGAAGCTGACTCAGCCGCCACGTCATTGTCACCGGTGTTTTTCTTTACAACTTGTTTCGACTATAACTTCTTCGTTTTAACTCCGATTTGAGTGATTCAAGAGGAGTTGGAATCGTTGTTCTGAGCTCTACGCTAGGGGCACATTAAAATTCTAAAATTTTTTAGTAATTAAAAATTTGGTTTGTTATCATCAAAACATTGATTAATTAATTAATTAAAATTAATTTATTTGAGATTAAGGACCAAAAAGCCAACAATATCGCACTAAATTGCTCCCAATATATAATATAACTTCATGACCATATTTCTCCGTGCACTCAAAATGTTATCATCCACAGAAGAAAATTTTGAGATCTAAAAGTTATATAAGTTATGAAATATTGTTTAAAAAATATTGGGAAAAATACATTTTTAGTCCTTGAGGTTTGGGTTAAGTTACACTTTGGTCCCTGAGTTTTCAAACTCAACAAAAATACTCCTGAGGTTTGAGATAAGGAGCAATTTAGTCCCTGTCGTCCAGTTTGCCGTTAAATACTAACGGACTGCTGACGTGGCACTATTATTTTAATTATTTTAATTCTTTCTCTCTCTCTTTCTTCTCCTTCTTCTTTCTCTTCTCCATCTCCTTCTTTCTCTTCTTCATCTTCTTTTTCCTTCTTCCCCATCTCCCTCTTCTTCAACTCCGGTGGCCAGTGGCCGCCGGCTGCCGACGAACATCGACGGCGATCGCTGGAATTTTTTCTTCTTCTTCTTCCATTTTTCTCTTCTTCTCCTTTCTTTTCTTTCTTCTATTTTTTTTCTAACAGAGGGAGATTCGGGGAGGAGGAAGAACCTCCCTCCTCTGTTTCCGACGCTAGATCTGGAACGGGGAGGGAGAGAGGCCTCCTCCCTCTCCGACACCGAAATCAAAGGGGGTTTCCCCCTTCGTTTTCTATTTTTTTTTAAATAGTGAAAAGAGAGGAGGAAGAAGAAGAAAAAAAAAGAAGGGAAAGGAGAAAAAAGAAGAAAGGAAGAGAAGGAAAAAACTAGTTCCGACAACGGCGAGCGGTGGTCGCCGGTCGCCGAAGATTTGGAGAAGAAGAAGGAATAGGATGAAGAAGAAGATGATGGAGAAGAAAAAGAATAAGAGAGAGAAGAAGAAAGAATTTTTTTTAAAAAAAAGAAAAAATAATAATATTTTTATTATTTTAATATATTTTTATTTAGAAA
Source organism: Luffa aegyptiaca (assembly GCA_017139565.1). Lineage (NCBI taxonomy): Eukaryota > Viridiplantae > Streptophyta > Magnoliopsida > Cucurbitales > Cucurbitaceae > Luffa > Luffa aegyptiaca. The sequence goes on along the minus strand of CM029398.1, from coordinate 31,793,562 downwards.
ATTTAAAAATATTTTTTTTATTAAAATAATGGTGCCACGTCAGCAAACTGTTAGGGTTTAACAGAAAAATGGACAGAGGGACCAAAAGTGTTACGAAATCCAAACCTCAGGGGTATTTTTGTTGAGTTTGAAAACTCAGGGACCAAAGTGTAACTTAACCCAAACCTCAAGGATTAAAAGGGTATTTTTCCCAAAAATATTTTAAGATTTGGAATAGAAATCTATGAAGATTTGTTTTGTAATGTGCGGTGTATGGATAACAAAATATAAGAAAGCTGTTGAATATAGAAACTAGGGCAAACTGGGAAAAATTAGGTTGCATAATGGGCAAAAATGAAAAACAATTTCACAAAATTTGTGCCTAAAATTCAGTTGGCCATATTTGAGATATTTTAAATTTTTGGCTATTTTTCAATTTCAAGATAAAAATATAGTCATCTAATGCAATTTCCCAACCTTTCTTCTCTTGTGTGTTCTTGAGCTTTGTAAGGGAACAAGTTTCTTCTCTACAAAATTGTGCGTTTTAGAGTGAGTATTATCGTGGGCTCATCAACGTGTCCAACAAAGTGGTATCAAAGCGAAGGTAGAAGATGTCATCCAACAATATGTTGTGTTATGGGTGAATTTGGACTTAATTCTAAGAAAGTCAGAATGATAAGAGCCCAAAGTAGAAACAAGCCCAAGGAGACCCATTGGACCTGAATCAATCTTTATTTCTATTCCCTCTCCTAAAACGAAGGTGTAACGTCTTGAATTTTGAGGTAAAGTTAAACGTCTCAAAATTTAAAGATTTGTGAGCTAATTTTATGAAATTGGTTCAATAGATGAATTAAATCATTTGTAATGTAAGTTTTAAGGGGATGTTTGCTTGGATTTCAATTTTAATAGCCTGAGGGGTAGTTTTGTAAATTAAAGGGTTTTTTAGCCAAGCCACTTAACCCTAACTTTTCCCCACTTATATCAGTCGCACGCAGCCCTAGGTCCCCAAGTGAACCACCATCTTCAACCTCAAGATCTCTCCCTCTTATTCCTGTCGGCAGCAGCTTCTCGTTCCCCATCTCTGGCCGATTTTCTTTGGGAAATTGTCAGAAATAACCCATTGAAGTTTTGGGTTTTCAAAAATAACCCCTTTGTAAAAAACTTGTTTTTTTAACCTAGCTAATAAAACCCATGGATTTAAATTTACAGCAATGCCCTTGAATCTAAAAGGTAAAAAAAACAACCAGCCATTTGTTCTTCTTCTTCGATAAAATTAAAACCCATTCCTTCCGCTCTCCTTCTTCTTTTCTAAACCCTCCCATCCGTTCTTCTTCTCTCCTAAAAACCTTAACCCTTCTCCTTCTTCTCCTTAGGAACGCTCGAACGACGCCTTCGTGGGTTTCTTTGCGCATCCGACGGCTACTTGCATTTCGAACCACGCTTCCGGCGACTTCTTCCATTTCGTCTTCTTGCGGCGGTTGCCAATTATTAATTGAAGTTTTTCCATGTCAAAACTGCTCTAAAATATAAGAGTATTGATTTCTATAAAAAGTTAAAAAAGGGAGTAAACCAGAAGAAAAAGAAAGAAGGAAGAGCCAAGGAAGGAAGAGGAAGAAAGGAAGGAAGGCAAAAAAATTAATAATAAAAATAGAAGAAAAAAATTGTGGCAGCTTGCTGCCTTTTGTCCCGGTCACATTCCTAGCCGGGACAAAAGGCAGTTTACTTTTTTTAAAAAAAAATATATATATATTTTATAATTTTAATATTTAATATTAAATTTTTTTCTTTATTTCTTATTATTATTTTTCTTTCTTACTTCATTCCTTCTTCTTATATATCCAACATTAATATAATTTTTAAAAAAATGTGGAATTGGTAACTGATCTTAGGTTGTTGTGTCCAATATTAATATAATTTAAAAAAAATGATGAAATGGGTCATAAAAAATTTATGAAAAAAAAATTGTTTTCAAAATTTCTTGGTTAAATTTTGATTGGAATTTCTTAGTAAAAAAAGTGTGGCCAACATTATTATTATTTTTCTTTCTCCTCCCTTCCTTATTCTTTTGTATCTAACATTATTATAGTTTAAGAAAAAAAAAAGTGGAATTGGTAAAAAAAAATTGTCTTCAAAATTTTTGAAAAATTTCTTGGTCTCCTAACCAAGATTTCTTGGTTGTCCTGACCAAGAAATCCCGGTCGGGAAATGGTGAATCCCGATCGGGAAATTATGAATCCCGGTCGGGATTCATGTTTTTTTTCCAGATTTTCGAAAAAGTTTGTTATACAAACTCTTTGCTATCTAAACCATGTAATACATACCTATTTAAAAAATGTTGACAATATGAAAATTTTGATGTGGATCCACCCGTGTTTTGACAATTCCCTTTAGAATATTGTGGGTCAAAAACTATGTTAAGATTTTTTAAATTAGTTTTAAATGGTTGTTAGATGAAATTAGTTGGTTGGTTGAAATTTAAATCTTATTAATGAAGATTGAAGAAGGACAAAAAAGACTTTTCACACTGTGGGTCCCACAAAAAAGTAGCAAACTTTGTAGAGAATGGGTCAAAAAAACAAGTTTTTAAAAAGTAAGTTAATTTTGAAAACCCAAAACCTATTTGGGTCAAAATTGACAACTTCCCATTTTTTTTCCTCCCATTCTCGCGTCGTTCGCTTCAAGAAGGTCGTCGGCGTCGTCTCCGTGGGTCTCCAGCAAGCAAGGCGGCGGCGGCAGTGCGTGTGGGAGGTTTGGCGGCGTCTTTTCGTGGTGGGTCTTCTCGTTTGTTTTTGTTCCTTTCCCTTCTTCACCCGCCGGTTTCACTCTAAATCTTGCGTTTTCTCTCTATTTTTCCGATGTCTACTCCTCTATTCAGCGATTTTCCAGTAAGCATCTTGGTCCAAGCTGTAGTTCGTGGGTGACGCTAGCAGACTGGTTGGCAGCGGCGTCTTCTCCGGTCAGCGGCGCACGTTTTAGCAGGCGTGAGTTCTCAAACGGGTTCGAGTGTAGCAAATTGGTGAGCAGCAAGTTCTCCAACGCGGACAACAAGCTTCCTTTCCGATTGTTGGTGTTTTGTGCAATGGGTCCTTGAATTCCTTCGATTTCGAGTGAGTTTGGCCATAGGTAAGTGATGTTTTTTTTTAAAGAAATCTTGGATTGATTTTCCTCATAATGAAATGCCCATGTTGGATTGGGTCTTGATTTTAGGCACCCATAGAGATTAGAGCTTGGTTTGTTGAAATTAAGTCGATTTAGAACTTGGGCGGCAAGCGTCGACTTCGTTTGTGTAAGTTTCAATCTCTTTTATCTAAGTTGGGTCTAATAGAAGTGATTGAAGTTGAATGCCTCTAAATTTTAGATTCTTGCGTATGAATTAGATTGGTTGGTTCATGGTCGTGATCGGCTTTGCTAGAGTTAAATTGGAGTTTAAAATAAGGATTTATAAGCCAAGGTAAGTGACGTTATTGTTGAACGTTTTATTTGGGAGCGCATGTTTGTTTTTTTCAAAGTTCATGTGTTTTTGTGTTGTTTGAATATGTATGCGTTTATGAAAAATTGTTGAAAGCATGAAATTTATTATTAATGCTTGCAACTGTTGATGTTTTGAAATCCTTGAGTTGGTGGTCTCTCAAAATTCCATTATATGTATGAGTTTAAATGATTTATGAATTTTTCTTAAATTTTGAAAGTGTACATGAAATTGATGTACTTAAAGAGATGCCTACACAGGACTTAGTGACATGAAATTGATGTACCTAAGTCGAGATTCGTGAAATTGACGACCTCTGTAGGAGACACATGAAATTGATGTGTCTAGGATGTGCATGAAATTGATGTATATCCCGTAATTAATAAGTTTAAATTAAAGTTTAGAGCCACCAAAAATATATTTGTTGTTGAATTTAATAACATGCTTAAGCGTGACCCAACCTCAACAGTAGAGTCACTTACTGAGTATTTTAAATACTCATTCTTTTCCTAAAACGGTTTTTTTTCAGGTAAAGGCACAGGCAGGTGAAAGGCGATTGATGGGAATTCGTTAGGCAGCCATAAGAGGACTATGAATTTCATATTTTATTTTCTTCTGCTTTAAGAACTCTGTTTTACTTTATTTGATTTGTAAACTTGTTTTGAGAAATTTATTAGGGGCCATGTATGTTTATAGTTTGAATGTAACGCCCCAGGTTTTTATAAGCTAAACTACTAACCTAGCAGCATTACTAACTCCTCATGACAAACTAACCGAGTGCTCCGAAAATTTCGGCAGCATAACGACATACATTGGACTAACCCATAATTTTTCTAAACCTCTTGAACAAGAAAAACACTTCTATACAACCATCTACTCATAACCGCACACCAAGACACCTCAAATTCGCAATAGAACTTCCACAACAAAGCGAGTCAGGTCTCACAACATCATTAACCAAATAAACAGAGTATTTACAACTAAAAAGTCAACTATGCACAACTAACTTCAACTTCAGTTTATTCGAAACAACTTAATTATCATTAACTAAAGGAAGAGATAGAGTTTATTAAAACCAACACAACTAAGCCTAGAATTCAACAAGAAAAGTTTCAGAACTAAATCAAACGGGACAACCAACAATAATAAGCAACAACTATCCAAACCAAAATGAAAATAAAAGGAAGAAGAACACTAGCTAGCTATGGTCCTTCCTCATGCGCCTCCTCTGCATCACCATGGTCAAGGCAGTCCTCATAACCTGCATAATCTAAAATGTTGGGGGAAAGAAGGGGAGGGGGTCAGTACAACAACAGTACTGGTAAGCAGCCCCTATCTGAGAAGCCATCAAACAACAACCAAGCAAACAACAATGCTTTTAAAACGATAAACCAGACATGCTTTTATAACGTGAAATCAAACCACACAACACATATTGCATGCAACAACAAAATGACAACATGAATCCACACATCATGTTACGCACCCCCACATGGTTTCCGCGCCATGCTCGCACACTCACACGTGATTTTCGCGTCACACTCTACACTCCCATCTCCACACGTGATTTTCGCGTCACGCTCCGCACTCACATCTCTACACGTGATTTCCGCGTCACGCTCCGCAAAACTCTCCAAGACTGACCCTTCGAGTCGCACCGACCCCTAACCATTTATACCCAGGCCTCGACACTTCTCTACGGAGCTCGGCATTCAACCCTTGACCATTTATATCCAAGGCCTCGAACTGTGCATCGACCCTTGACCATTTACACCCAAGGCCTCGATGACTAAGCAACATATTGACCCTTGACCATTTATACCCAAGGCCTCAATACTTGCTTCAAGACTCATCACACCGACCCTTGACCATTTATACCCAAGGCCTCGATGCTCATCTTTATCTAACATTGGCATATCGACCCTCGACCATTTATACCCGAGGCCTCAACATCCAATAGTGATATATCAGCCCTCGACCATTTACACCCGAGGCCCTGATAATCTCAACCACAAAGCTAGTCCTCTTTAAACCAATGATGACATGCCACCCCTCGGCCATTTGTATCCGAGGTGCACTGACATTCACCCATTTTTCCCTTTTCTCACATTTTAGGTCCCTGACCTCTTTTCTCACACTTATCTAGAATGCATATGCCCTACAATATGCTTCTAGACTCAAGTATTATGCCCACCAAGCATATACATACAGCAACATGCTCTCACCTCACGCATAACTCATGAGCTCACAACAAAACTAGCATGCTTTCAACCAAACATCACAAACAACGTTCAAATATTTTAGAACTACATGTATATATAACATATAAGCAACAGAACAAGTATAAAGCATATATAAAGGGAGTAAACGAACAGCGTATCATGCAATCAAACAGACCTCAACAGATAGAAACTACTTACCTATAGAGCACTCCTAAGCGATCCTAAAAGACCAAATGGACAAACCGGAAGAGCCTAAGGAGCCCGAACATTCAGCGAGCAAATAACCTCGAACACGTGTTGTCCAGCAACTAAAGAGATTTAAAACCACCTGTTTAGAGCCCCTAGACAGTGGGTGTTCGAGTTTAAGGCCAAACGGATGATGGGTCACGAGGCAAGGATGATTTCGAGTCCAAGACGGCTCTACACAGCGCTGGAAAATCAAGAAATCAATCCTAAAACTCAATTCTAAAGCTGAACAAGAATGAGTAATCTGGCTTTGAGGTTAAAAAATCATGGGTAACATTGAAAGCTTACCAAAAGATCCCGAACAAGCCGGAACGGACCTTAAACCTGCCTAATCATGCCCAAAACGCGAGGGAGAGAAAAGATCAGCATTCTACTCACGGGTCTGACCGAAAAACGCGAAGAAGAAGAGATTAAACACGCTTCTTGTTGAACTGGAAAGAAAACGAAAAGAAGATAATATGGCCTACTGAACTAAACGAAGAAAAACGAAGGGGACAGCGACTTACGCACAGGCTACTCGCGAATGAGGGAGATGGGACAGCGGCGCGAGCTTGAAAAACTTATATGCTTCGAACCCTCAAGGTAAACGAAAAAAAAAACACCCCAATTAACTCTAACATCCAACCCTCTCCTTCGAACCCTCAAGGTAAACGAAAAATTCAAGAAGCCAAATGAATCTCGATAAACTTATATGCTTGATCACGAATGGGAAATTAATTAACTTTAAAAATTAACTTAAATACAGTAAAGAACTTTACCTGAAACTTGGATTCATACTTAAACTATAGGTTAAAATTAATGCGCATGGGATGCACATTAAGACTATAGGTTATACGAGAGAAATATAATTGAATATGTGATATTCAATTTAATAATTAATTAGTTTGAATATTAATTAATTATTTGTTTTAATGTAATTTAATTAAATTGGATTTAATTAAATTATGTTAAAACTTTAGGTTATGTGGGAAATAATCATATAAATATGATTTGTATGATTTAGTTAATTAATTAAATCAAGTCTTGGTTTAATTAATTGTTTTTATATTAATGGTTTTTATTTTAATTAATTTGATTTTATAGATTAAAAGTTTTAACCCATCAGTTACCTGATGGAGAGGGACATGTGTATGGGGATACACGTTGTTCTCCCACTTCCCCTAACCGTATGGATGGTGCACGTCTTAAGGGAGTTGTTTTGGGGATTATAGTTGAATACTCTCTTTTGATCACAGAACTCCCTCTCTCTCGCTCTCTGAGAACTGATAGTAGAATCTCTCCTCCTTGTCCCTTCAGTAAAGAAAGAAAAACTCCCACAAGTCTTTCCTCATCAAGTGTTTTTTTAGAATACTGGCTGGACATTCGTGGTGGTGTTCGTGGTGACTATCAAGGGAGATTTTCCAGCAAAGAGGCTGCTGCAAATCTGTGCAAAACCCCGAGGAATTGGTGTTTTTCGGTCAAGTCTTCAATCATGAGTAAGTGTTCTTGACCTTTTGTCATTTGTAGGATTCGCATGATTAGAAATTAGTTTCAAAACCAATTTTACAACATGTTTATAGCCTTGATCTACAACCTTTATTTGATAGACGTTGTTGTATTTTTTTGCCTCTGTATTGGTATTTAAGACGATTTTAAAAACAGTGTTTGGTTCTCTGAATTCTTCCGCTGCGAAAGGGCTTTTATCCCTTCAACATATTAGCTAAATGAAAGTTTTTACCGTTTCATAAGACTAACATTTTGGGTATGTTCTCTACCTACTCCTATTTATTAAATGTCTATCTGTTATTACTCAATTCGTAATTATGAAGTCTGATACATTTTTTACCTTATGTATTTCTATTATTTATTAAATGCAAACTATTCATAATTTGCAAGCTACTCACAACAGACTTACATTTTCAATCCATGGTTAGTCTTTTTCCCATGTTTTCTCATCTACATAATTTCATCCACTAACGTTATTTTACGAGGAGACATGACATGTAGAAAGCCCGAGTAGTTGAGCCAACAAAATGACCTTGGTGGAGTTCAGCCACCCACATTCTCAACTACCCCAAGGCCTCGACTTATGAAATGTCCTTGGAAGAGTGGAACAACCTATACTCTCCAAGGCACTCGACTTGTGAAATGTCCTTACAGGAGTTGAGCCACCCATACTATCAACTACCTCAAGGCACTCAACTGATAAAATATCCTTGGAAGAATGGAAAAACTTATACTCTCCGAGGCACTCGACTTGTGAAATTTCATTGGAGGAGTTGAGCCACCCATACTCTCAACTACCTCAAGGCACTCGACTGATAAAATGTCCTTGGAAGAGTGGAGCAACCTATACTCTCCAAGGCACTCGACTTGTGAAATGTCCTTGGAGGAGTTGAGCCACCCATACTCTTAACTACCTCCAAGCACTCGACTGATAAAATGTCCTTGGAAGAGTGGAACAGCCTATACTCTCCAAGGCACTCGACTTGTGAAATGTCCTTGGAGGAGTTGAGCCACCCATACTCCCAACTACCTTAAGGCACTCGACTGATAAAATGTCATTGGAAGAGTGGAACAACCTATACTCTCCAAGGCACTCAACTTGTGAAATGTCCTTGGAGAAGTTGAGTCACCCATACTCTCAACTACCTCAAGACACTCGACTGATGGAATGACCTTAGCTGAGTCGACAAACGCTCAAGAATGATGATGTTGAATGTCTCAGTGACAATGACAAAACCGACATTCAAGGGGCTCAGGTCGACTCTTAGGAGGCAGAGGCCGAGGCCCACAAATACCAATAGAGGAGAGGTACGTGATGCGCAATTTGCTTACCACAAGTGTACGGGTCAAGTAATAATATAGTGTTTTCGTGATTAAACGAGTGTCGCTCTCTAGATTGGTTTTTAAGTTAAACTAAGTATCGTGAATACTTTTGTCAAATTTTATTTAGGGAGCTAAACTTAATGCAAAAGATAAATTTAAAGATAAAAGCATAAAATAAAAGGTGGAGACTCAAATGGAAAGAATCTTAGGGAATTGATTTCTTTATTTGAGATCGAGGATTAATTAGTGGAATGAATTTAGTGTGCAATTATTTTACAAGCCAAGGAAACTTTTATCACAATTATCTCTCCCGAGCATAATTGATTCTCATACATACAATAAACCCAATATCCCTATCTAAGTTTATTAGCATGCAAGGCATTATTTGGTTTAGTCCTTGTTAAACTTCTAAAGTAATTCTAAATCTCGTCACAAACTTAGAAATTCTACTTTTGCAAGGCATTATTTGGCTTAGTCCATGTTACACTTCTAAAGTAATTCTAAATCCCGTCACAAACTTAGAAATTCTACTTTAGTCATGCAATTAGTAAAGTAAGTCTAGGCCAAATCCCCTCTCCCGAGCAAGATTCAACACTCAAATCATTCAATTAGTGATCAAGTAATTGAAAGCATTTAACCACATACACATAAATAAAATAAAAGCACATTCATGCCAAAAATCAATCCAATAACTAAAACAACTACATCAATCCCTAAGACAAACAACTAGCAATTCATAGTCTTGAAACTACAAACACAAATTGAAAGAAAAACCATAAAAACAACAAGAGGTAAGGGAAAGAGAAAGGAAAACTCGAATTCGTTGACACCGCACGTCCCTGTCACGATCTCCAGGTCTTCTCGCTTGATTCCCGCTCCTTGGTCTTGCTTCAGCTCCCACCAAAGGTCTCTAGTCGAAATTAGGACTAAAATCTAACCAAATGGACTCCCCTTGGCCGTAGCAATGAAGGATGTATTTATAGGAAAGTTATCGGTAGCGTCGCGACGCTGTGGGCTAGCGTCTCGACGCTACCCCTTCAGATAAGGAAAGATTCACTTTTGGAAAGTTGATTGCAGCGTCTCGGCCCTACACAATGGCATCTCGACCCTGATTTTTCCTTCAACGTGTGTTGACTTTTGTTGACAGAGGGTATTTTCGTCATTTTGCTTCGGTTTAGCTCGTTTTAGCCCTGAATTGGCTCCAAACCTTCGTCGAGGACCTATACACATATTATACTCATTTTAAAGCATTTTTCGCAAGGAATTCAATAAAGATAAGCAAATTGGGAGATTATGAACGTGTAACAATTTAGACTTATCAGTACGCTACATGAAAACGCTAAGGTATGACGACATCTTCTGTAAACCTCGATTACTCAAGCATAACTTTTACTTCAGGAAAAAGTTTACTTAAGTAAGGGGCTACACAGGGGATATGCTTCCCTAATTAAATAAAAAGCAAACTAGCTTAACATGCTATGGTTAAAAGATTACATGTTTCAGCCTATGCTCTTATTTCTTCCTCTACAGAAATTGATATATGAATGTAGAAATTTGAATTTTGAACTCACAGGAGCTTGAGGTCGAGGCCAACCCTAGCCTCTTCCTTCATTTTATTTTGCAGAAACTGATATTTTGGTGCAGGAATTCAAAATTTGCAATAGCATGAAAGGTGCCCAAGGGCGACCCTACGATCTTACCGTGTTAATCACATGAATGACTAATGGAAAAGAAGCACCCACACAGGGGGCTTTAAAACAGTAAACTACACTTGTAGTTTAGGCTAAAACCTAAGACATTTCATACAAGCAAAGCGAATGGCAAAAAACCAGAACAATCTCTTTTGCAGGATAATAAATTAGTTACAAGCGAAAAGCCAAATGTCGTCTGGTGATCAAAAGAGACTCATCTGGAAATCGATCTAGAGGAGATCCTCACGTTAAAGCATCCCGGGCTAGCCTTGGAATATTTGAACTCAAAAGGACATATGTAACTGCCCAAGTAGAATGAATAGGAAATCAGCACACAAATCGGCACAAGTGAGAATTATACTATTAAATTGGACTTAAGGTGTTTGACTTATAGCAACATGCCACCCCTGAATCCTAATTCAAGAGTGGGGGCTTAATGTTATGGGTGAATTTGGACCTAATTCTAAGAAAGTCAGAATGATAAGAACCCATAGTAGAAATAAGCCCAAGGAGACCCATTGGGTCCAAATCAATCTCTATTTCTATTCCCTCTCCTAAAAGGAAGGGGAACCCCTAATTCAACTATAAATAGAAGAGGCTAACCCCAAGGTAGGGGGATTGAACTAGGTATCTATTCTTTCTTTTAGTCTTCCTCTTCATTGTTATTTTATTTGCTTCACTTATGATCTCCCAACTGACTTAATCATTGGAATCAGTGTGGCAAGCACCACACCGGTGCACAGTTTTCTCTTGTTTTGCAGGCCACGTCTTTTCCCTTCAAATAAATTCACAGTTGTTATCACATGAAGGTCATGTGAGTTTTCCCTATCCGGATTTTGACATCAACATGTTGCAACCCCAACTTCCTCATTTTGAAGGAAAGAATAATAGACGTTGGAGTCAACAAATGAAGGTTCTCTATAGATCTCAAGATCTTTGAGACATTGTTGAAAATTGATATGTGGAGCAAGAACGTGAGGAATACCTTTCACAAAAACAACTCAATGAGTTGAAAGATGCTAGAAAGAAAGACAAAAAGGCATTATTTTTTATCTACCAAGTTGTAGATGAAAATATTTTCGAAAGAATTTCAGGAGCCTCAACTGCTAAAGTAGCATGGGATGCATTACATAGTCTATACGAAGGAGAAGAGAAGGTAAAAAATGGTAAGATTACAAGCACTTCAAGCTGAATTTGATACCATCAGAATGAAAGATAGTGAAACTATTGAAGAATTTTTCAATCGTGTTCTCTTAATTGTTAATCAATTGAGATCAAATAGAGAAACAATTGAAGATCAAAGAGTGATTGAAAAGATCCTTAGAAGCATGACTAGAAAATACGAACACATTCTCGTAGGAATTGAAGAATCCAAAGATTTGTTGACTCTCTCCATTAATAGCTTAATGGGATCTCTCCAATCTCATGAGCTTAGATTGAAGCGATTCAATTCTACTCCTTCAAAAGAAGCTTTTCATATGCAAACTTCTTCTTGAGGGAGATTTAGTGAAAGAAGAGATGGACATGCATGGTGGCCAAGCAAATGGGAAGATCCAACGACTTAAAATTTTTTTAATCAAGAAACAGAAGTAGAGGTCGTGGAGATTTTTTCTCACATTAAATGCTTCAATTGTGGACGTTATGGGCATTTTCAAGCAGATTGTCGGTCCAAAAAGACTAATCAGGCAGAGACAACCTTGATGCATGAACAACAAGATAATTCTTCTTTTTCTCACTTTAAATGACCAAGAAACAAACATTGAAGATATTGTATCTTGATAGTGGTTGCAGTAACCACATGACAGGAATGAAGGATATTTTTGTAACTTTGGATGAATCTCTTCATAATGAGGTGAAGACTGGTGACAACAAGAAGCTCGAAGTCAAAGGAAGAGGAGATATCCTTGTCAAGACAAAGAATGGAGCAAAAAGAATCACCAATGTATGTCGCAACGTCATCACGACGCAGAGCGGCCAACGTCCTTCCCTAAGGGTCTCTTTTGAGAGGAGAGACTTGGAGTTGTTGGGTTTTATGCCCTAAAACTTGTAGATAGTGAATGTAAACAAATTATATACTTTGTTCAATAAAGTCATTTTTGAGGTTTATTCAGTACAGTTGTCATTGAATAAAATTGCACGTTAAATAACTCAAATCCAATAAACTAAAATCCCCGGTTATACTACTATGTATACTTGAGCTTTATGTGAAGACATAAAAGTGAATCAGGCTCAAGTAATAGCCAAAACGGTCTATAGTATAGGGATAGGGTTGGGTACCTTATCCTGGGGACACTATAAGACGCGACCCACTTTATATTTAGTACAGACGATGTGATCCTGAATCGTTCATGTGGAGATATGCGAGTGGGGGCATCCTATGCAATGAGTTTGCATAAAACCAAGACAGAGAAATAAGACACTTTCACTTTATAACCTCGTTTACTGTTGAGACTGACTAATTTCATAAGATGACCTAAGTAACTCAATCTTAATCCTGAGCTAACTATGAACTCCTGTTTATTCGAGATTATCCTTTGATTTGCATGGGTGAGAGTGGCTCAACATCACCGACTTAATAAGCCTACCATTTTGGGGATAAGACCGGGTAGACAGCTCGGGACATAGTCCTACAAGACGAAATTCACTCCTACCCGATTTAGCGATAGTAGAGAGGTTGATCCCTTAAGTGTTGACTTTGGGGCTTGAACAAAGGGATCTCACCCTCTCATTGGGCCGAGAGGGACATGGTTTGGTGGTTGGACCACAAACCAATTGTTCATTAGAGAATCAATGGGACTTAAGGAACAAGAGGTAACTTCAGGGGTAAAATGGACATTTGACCCAGCTGTAGTTATGAACAACCTGTGAAGGATCAACTTACTAATCATGGTTAGGTGGACAGAAATATATTTATAGTGAGGGGAGTGCAACTATTGGGCTATAGTGGAGTGTCCCGGTAGTTAACGAATGTTGCTTAACTAGGTTAATGAGTTTAGCCGGTTAATCTCGGATCGTTGGAGCCCATGATCTGTAGGTCCATTAGGTCCCCCTACTAACTCATACGGACTAAACCTTAGAACAGTGTGATGAAAGAGTTTGAATCATTCAAATTTAGTTTAGGGAGTTAACGTTAATTTATTCGATATTATTGACGTTATAGTTTAATTATGAATTAAACTATATATAGAGAGAGTTGGAAATATTTTAATATGATTTAAATATCATAAATATGTATAGGATACGTATTTCGGTTTGAATTTGAATAGTGATTCATATTAATCGAAAAATCGGGTTTAAGAGAGGATGGATTGGTGCATTATTTATTTTAATATGAGATATTAAAATTAAAATAAATATAACTAATTAAATTTATTTAATTAATTATATAAATTAATTTCATTTTAAAGTTAATTAGATTAATTATGAAATTGAAATTAATTTTATGAATTTCTTTTTAAATGGAAATTCAAGAGGTAAAATACATTGCCTTGCCACCTCTTACATGACTAAGCAATTGTAACCTCCTTAGTGCCTATTTCTAGAGTGTTAAGGCTGGTTTCAATCCATGAGTTGGAGGTGAAAGAGCTGAAAGAGGGGTTGGATGATTGTTGTAGTTTTCTCAAAAGAACTTAACCAAAACTCTCTCAAGCTATTTTTCTCCCTTTAAAATTGATCATACAAAAGGCTCCCACAAACCATTCTAATCCCAGAGGATAGCAAGGAAGACGCTAGCGGTGGTCCACATACCGTTCGTGATGAAAGAACATCCGCAGACTAGAGGAATTTCAAGCAACAAAGAGGTTGGTATTGTTGCTCTATTTTCGAGTTTGAAAAATGCATGTTTTCTTTTGTAAAATTAATGGAATTAGAGTGCTTTCGATCCAAATCACTTCCACACGAGTGTTGTACACTCCTTCAGGAGTCGCCACCAATCATCTTGGAGTGTGATTGGTCACCTGTTTTAAAAGAAAAATCGGTCTTAGAAAACCAACAATTAGGCTCGAGAGGCGATTGAGTGTAGGGAAAGTATTAGCACCCCTACAACACCCGTTTAAAAATGGTTACCAAATTTTATTTTAAAATTATCATTTATCTTATCATAAAATGGTCCTTTATTTTGAAGAAAGAGAGAAAAAATAAATAACAAATGTCTCATTTGATCTTACCTTAGCTTTAAAAGATAAAGTAAGGGTCTGATGTAGTGAGTGAGGTTATACCAAATAAATAATTGTCATGTTCGAATTTTCTTTTAATCGAATGAAAATTTCTCACCTCAAGAATTTGAGAAATTACATTATCTCAACTCCGTCATAGGTTTTACATGAATTTGTTGTCTCATGTCTATTATTTTACATTTTAGAAATAAAATTTAAAAAAATCAAATCCAAATAGAAATTCATTAGAAATTTTCAAATTAAAACCAACTGAAAGAAAATTAAAAATCATTTAGAAAATTGAACTAAAATCAAATTGAAATTCAATTGGAAATCTCAATTTAAAAGTAATTTTGAAATTGTTTTGAATAATCCAATTTAAAATCAAACTGAAGTTGATTTCAAAATTCTAAATTAAGATCAAAGTGAAGTTGATTGCAAAAATATTTAGGCTAGTTTCTAGGTAAGGTGTTCCCTTTCAGTCAGCTTAAATACCTGTTCTTAGACAAAATTAGCCTAAAGTTTCCATAATCAATTCAACTTTTTAAGTTTTCAAACTATTAAGTAACCATAAAATAAATAAATAAAAGAAGAAAAAATGGGCTAGATCCCTTTTTTTTTTAAGAGAAAATGCATTAAATAAAGAAACCCAAGCATTAGGTACAATAGCCCTCAAAATTAAGGAGGGAACAAAGCCAAAATGGAAAACATAGGGACCAGAAAACCAACCCATCTTCGAACAAGGAAGATCTCCCCTAAGAATCTAAAAAAAAAAAAGACTGTTTTCCTAGCAACATAGTAGACTACTATGTTCGAAGCTCTTGGACAATGGCAAAATTCTACTTCTCCCAAGATTGCAACAAGGTCTTTGATTGCTTCAACAACGTTCTTGACCTCAAAAAGATCTTTATCTTTGTCGATCAGAAT
Organism: Luffa aegyptiaca; assembly: GCA_017139565.1. NCBI lineage: Eukaryota > Viridiplantae > Streptophyta > Magnoliopsida > Cucurbitales > Cucurbitaceae > Luffa > Luffa aegyptiaca. The sequence goes on along the minus strand of CM029398.1, from coordinate 31,778,066 downwards.
GTTGATAACCTCCAAAGCGTCAGATTTGATGATCAGTAGTAATCAATTGGCTTTGTGCATACCTGTAACGATTTTACGACCTTCCCTGATCATCGTTGCTTCCATGGTTTTTATCAACCATTTTCTTATTATTTGTTACAAGCCACTGCAAATTGGGGATCCTCTAGAGTCACGGATGATCCAACCTACTCCTCCAATCCCTAAAGATTGTTCCAAGAGGCGTCTGAATTCATTTTCCAAACTCCCGCTGGCGGTTTCGTCCAAATTTCGTAACTCGACTAGCTTTCTAATCTCGAATTAGTGTGATTAAAGATCTCAGGTGTGCTTCTTTCAATTTGCTCGTTGATGTTGATATATTGATATGCTTCCTAATCTGTAATGGGTCTGCTTTGATATTGTTTGTGGCTGAGAAATTTCTAACATTCCATAAATTTCATATGATGTAATGTCGGAAATTTCAAGTAAACATCAATTTCTTTAACTTGAGTTAATTCGGATTGATTTTGCGGATTTGGTGCTAAGAAGGAGATTTAAAATGAAGGGTAAAATACCTTTTTGGTCCCTCATGTTTCGAGTCAGTTTCTAATAGGTCCATACGTTTCAAAATCGGACAATCAAGACCCTACTGTTTCGAAAATGTATCTATTGAGTCCCTCTAGGGCTGACGTGGCAATTTAAAATAATAAAATATTGATTTTTAATTAAAATAATAATATAATAATAATAAAATAATAAAATAATAATTATTATTAAAATATAACAATAATAATAATAAATAAATAATTATTATTATTATTATTAAAAAAAAATTCTCTCTCCTCTTTCCCCACCCCCCTCTCTTCTTCCCACTTCCCTCCCTTCCTCTCCCCGCCGCCCCTCATCCCCACCTCCTCTCTCTTTTTCTCCCCGCCGGCGACCCCAATAGCCCCACAACCACCATCCCGCCGCCGGAAAAATCGCCGCCCCACCTCCATTTTCGGAAACATCTGGGTTTGTTGATACCCCTTCTGATACTGCAAGTAACTCAACGCCATCGTCGCGCAGTTCAGTTTCACGGCGGCCGATGGAGACGGAGATGCCGCCGTCATGAAGTGGTGATGGTGGTGGTTCTGCAGCACCCCCGGTGAAGAAATGCCCGCCGTGGGGCTGTAATCTTCGTTCAAAATTGCGCTCGAATCGCTATCCGATGACCCATCTTTGAAATCGGGGAACAATGACGCCTCTTCCCCTTCTGCGCCATTGTTGTTGAAGCTCTCGTAATTGAAGTCTTGGGATTCACTCGCCGGAGGAACAGAGAACTGATCAGCATTTTACGGCTTTATTTGTTCGATCAGAGCATTCTCAGAATCAGCCGGCACCACCATCTCTTCCTCCATCGAAAGATTGCTCTCTGATTAACGCCCCACATCCTTCTTGAGAGTCGTCAATCAGTTGGGCGTTAAAATCCAAAGAGAGGGAAGTGGGGCGGCGGGATGGTGGTTGTGGGGCTATTGGGGTCGCCGGCGGGGAGAAAAAGATAGAGGAGGTGGGGATGAGGGGCGGCGGGGAGAAGAAGGGAGGGAAGTGGGAAGAAGAGAGGGGAGTGGGGAAAGAGGAGAGAGAAAAGATTTTTTAATAATAATAATTATTATTATTATAAATAAATAAATAATAATAATTATTATTATATTATTATTTTAATTAAAAATCAATATTTTATTATTTTAAATTGCCACGTCAGCCCTAGAGGGACTCAATAGATACATTTCCGAAACAGTAGGGACTTGATTGTCAGATTTTGAAACGTAGGGGCCTATTAGAAACTGACTCGAAACATGAGGGACCAAAAAGGTATTTTACCCTAAAATGAAAGATTTTGGTGAGATTAGATTAATTAAGCCAAGGTGGCATTTTTGTAAATAAACTGATGTTTGAGCCAAGCCAACTCTAAGATCTCACTTTAAAGTGAGTGCACGTAGCCCTAGGTATTTTGTTTCATCTTCTCCATCTACCTCTCTTCTTCTCCATGAAAATTTCAGCCGTGAAGGACCCCTCGTCGGAATCTGCATCTTCATTTCGAACTCGCAGGCCTTTGAACCACCGTCCCCTCTACGGCGTCGGTGTCACCTTCGACGTATAGGGAGCTTCGTGGCGAATCGGCAACAGCTTCGTAGTAGCGGTTCGACGCGAAATCGAGGTAGGATCTCGTGGGTTTTCCGTTTCTCAAGCCGATATTTCACTCTCTTTAGTTCTCTCCCTTACTCTCGGCCTCTCTCTCTCAGTTTCCAGAATTTTCTTGGTCAGACAGCAGCATTTTCCGGCCGGTTCGATATAGACGCGCAAGCAGCAGTTGTTTGGGGCGTTTTTTAGCGTTTTTGCGAGTTTTCAGCATGGGTAAGTGAGATTTAAGGTGTTTTTGGTCAATTTTATGTTTGATCAAGGATACCTATTGATATTAGCTCTCAATTTCAAGGTACCCATAATATTTGGAGGTTTAATTGTTGTTTTGAAGCGGATTTGGAACCCGGATAGCAAGCTGTGTTTCTGTTTTGGGTGAGTTTTGGGTGTTAGATCACCCTCAAATTTAATGGGTTCCTAGTTGAATGCTTAGATTAAAGTCCCTATTTATTTGAGAGTTTCATTCCTTTTTGTAGCTTGCTTAAGGACCTTGGAGCTAGAGTATTAGTTGGATTCTATCAAGCAAATTATTTAGCTAAGGAATTATATAGTTTTATCAAACTATTTATTTGGCTAAGGTAAGTAGCCGTTTGGTTTTCGTTATATGCTTTGGACCTATGTATTCATGATGCATGAACGGTTGGCCTTAGAACTTGGAATCATGTTTGGACTACTCTCTTGAAAGCATGAATGTGGCATGGAAAGGTCATAGTTGATTGTGGTATGATTAGTTTGCCTTTAGATGGTCTTGCATGTTATGCAATTATTGGAGATTGGCTGAATTATTGTTTAGATGTATCGTGGTTGAGAATGATTGATTTCTACTGTTGTTGAATGACTTTGAATGTTTTTAGGATGGGCTGCTGATTTTTTTTTAAAAAAAAGTTATTCTAAGTTATGATTGAGCATGCCAAGTATGAACTTTGTACTAGAATGTGAATGACTAGAATTACTCTAGTCTAGAGGTGTGATTTTTCTGCTTTTCAGGTGTCTACATTTTTTGGGGAAGTTGTAGTTACGCCGTCATGCTGTCGAATTTTCGGTAGCATCACAATGGTTATGGAGCTAAGCTTGAATATCCCTTGGTCATAATGTGCTAGAGTTCCATGTGTATGAATGGGAATGGACCTAGAATAGGGACCTTAGTCTCGTTTAGGGCCTCAAGTAGACTTAAAAATGCTTAAGTCTTACGTTAGCTAGAGTGGTTGCCTTCCCCATCTCAGGGCTGATAGAACTCAGTTTTCAGGCACGTTATTATGTATTCTATCAGTTGTCTGTGAGAGCTAAGTTTCAGGCACGTTGTCGTGCGCTCTCTCAGTTCAGGACAGTGTTGAGCTTACGATTAGACACATTATTCGTGCGCCAGATGGCACCCAGGTATGTTTTCATGCACCAACTGCTCCACCGTATTTCATGTCTATGTTTCAGAGGTATTGTGTTGGGAGAGGTATAGTTTTGCAAGAGGAATGTCAGCTAGTCTCTAGTTTACTTTGCCTTACTAGACTGACCCACACAATATCATAGTTGGTTTAGGTTGGGGATAAGTAAACACCCTAGACAGAACATTCCATGTACTCAGTCATGGCCCTACGGTTAGAATCCCGAATGTAAGCTCCCAGTTAGGTCCCTAAAATGTTAAGACCCAAAAGTTAAGAATCATGTTACTAGATCATATGTTATTAGCTTCAGCCCTTAAGTGGGCTACTTACTGAGAGTATATTCTTATATATTCACCCATGCTACATGACTTTCCTTTTCAGGTGGTACTTGAAGACGTCTGGTGACTGGCGAGGGTTGTGACTTGGTTGGCTATAGGATTGCAGCTACAGTTCATGTCTTTCTCTTCGAGAATTTCAGTCTCCTTTGTCTTAGGATGAACTCTTATTTTTAGACGTTATGTTTTGGAAACTATGAGTTTTTTGGAGTTTTGCTTCAAACATTCTAGTTTATGATTTTATGAGTTGAACTTATATTTTGGGCCCTTTTAATAAATGAAAGTTATTCTTCTTCCGCTATATGTCAATTTTAAAAAAAAAATCTATGTTCTATGCATGTAGTAGCGACCTTATGTATGTTTTTAGCTCCTTTTATCGGGCCATTACATATGATGAGCACTGCAATGTTGATTTCCTTCTCTTCTAAATTCTCCATGAGCCATAAGCGATGAGATGGGTAGAAATTTCATATTATCGTAGTCCAAAGGATCCCAATTGTCCCTACACAAAGTGAAAAAATTTTATGACATGGGTAGAAATTCCTCCCAAATGTTTTTAGAGAATTTATATTCCCAAATAAGATGAGAAGAGGATTCTTCCCTTTTTGTGAAAAAAATACATAGTCGAGAGATGTCCAGCCCTTTCTTGATGATGTTCATTCTTGTTGGAATTGAATTGTTCAACACCTTCCATACACACATTTTTTCCCTAGGAATCACCTTAGCCTTCCATAAATATCTCCACAACTTGCTACTTGGATTGTTATCGAAGGAAGATGCAAGGTCACTACTCTTGATGCTTATAGCAAGGTCATAAGCACTCTTAATAGTGAAGATCCCATTTTTGTCCATGCTCCATATATCGGAGGAAGATGCTAGGTCACTACTCTTGATGCTCATAGCAAGGTGATAAACACTCTTAACAGTGAAGATCCTTTTTTTTTTGTCCATATGATAACTCTCCAAAAGGGAGTTATTTAGGCCTTAATTCTATAGTGTTTTGTGAGTCATTGGTGCTAATTAGGGTTGCTTTTAGATATATTTTATATGTTTTAACCCATTTGGAAGAATGGATGCCTTGGAAGTTATTTTGTGCAGAATATATTGTTAAGCGACTTGAGGGAGCAAAATCTGTGCTCCCGCAAAGCAGGGAGCAAAACGGCCACGTCACAGCTCGTTATCCATTTTAATGAGCCGAAGTTTGTTGAGCTATTCTCGGATTTGAGGAGCAAGGAGAGTCATCCACGTGTCTAGGTCAACCTAATTCAAGCGTGTCTTCACTCTATAAAAGGGAAGAGCCGTTCAAGTCATGGGGGAATCCTTGGAGAGGAAAGTCCAATTCCTTTCTTCGGGAGGAACATTCCACTCTTGGGGAAGAGATCATTTCTCATTTCCATCATTGGGAGCCGAATAGAGGAGGAAGATTGGAGATTACAAGAAGACCATCAATTACGAAGTTGATCAAGGGAATTAGTATTTTCTTGTATTATTTTGTAATTATGGATGCACTTACTCAGATTGTAACGTGTGTTACTATGCACTTTATGAACTAAGTAACTTTAGGTGTTGGTTAGGAAATATGTAATTGTCGTGCTTAATCTCTGTGCAATATATGTTGATTTGATGCATCTTGATTATTTGTTGTGCTCATTCATATTTTATGCCCGCTTGGCCAGCCGGTATGAATACCACTACCTAGTTTCAGAGATGATTTGGGAAGTGTGTGGCATTTAATCACACTAGATCATTGTGTATTGGTGAACGCCAGTGACTGAGCTAGGGATAGCCAGTTGCCTAGTGTTTGATCGGTAGTGCATCATTGGAGTTGAAACACATTCTAAAAAATCCAGAGTTCCGGGAGGATCCTGCTAATAAGACTACAAAAGTTTTGCCTGATCAATAATATTGCTAGAGCATCCTTTAAAACAATTACTAAATTCTGACCAGCACCTGTTTCTAATCTGTCTGCTTTATTTGTTTACTTTCTGTTCTGTCATTTCTTTTGCTTCAGCACTTTATAAAAACCAATCATTTTAACTACCCTTGAAACCATTAAAAAGTTATACAAAATAGATAAAGTGAGAGCTAATTCAGACCTTGGATTCGATAAATACTTATTACTTGTTGCGGACTGTGTATGATTGCACAGTGTTCTAGAGTTTTATTTCATCTAATTTTTACTCACTCTAGGAACCCAACACCATGCTCCATATAACTTCATCCTTGGGAGATTGGTTCCCTAGGGGAGTATTTAGGATGTTTTCATCATCTAATGAGGAGAAATTTTGGTGAACCGTCTCTTCCTTCCAAGAGTTGTTGGAATCTAATAAGCTTTTGACTTTTTGGCCCCTAAAATTAATTGAGCAGGAAAAAGGAATACAATTCCCCGACCTGTTAATCCAAGGGTCTTTATCAATCTCTATGTAGCTACCATTACCTACCTTCCATCTATAGCCTTTGGAAAACAACTTTCTACCCCCAACAAATACTCCTCCAAGTTAAAGATGGATTTGGCCCCACCGAGGCTTTTAGAAATCTCTCATCTTTGAAGTATTTACCTTTAAGCACCTTAAAAAGGAGGCTATCAAGGTTTCTTATTAGTTTCCAACTCTTTTTGGCTAGCATAACCTGATTAAAAGTTGAAAACTCTCTGAAACCTAACCCTATAGCACATTCTCTTCCAACTCATCCAATGGCATTTGTTCTTGTCTCCCACCGAGCCCTACTAAAATTTAGCACAAAACATGTCAATCTCCTTACATATGTTGGATGAGATTCTAAAACAACTCATGGTGTACACAAGGAAGGCTTGGGCAATAGCTTTTATCGGCACTTCTTTACCTCCAAGCGAAAAGAGCTTTTCTTTTCACCCTTAAAGAACCCGGCTAAACCACATTTAAAAACACACATTTTGAATTTTTTGTTATTAAAATTTGATTTGACTTTTTAACTATTGAAAGGAAAATCAATTATTAAAAATCCATAGACATTGATTGATTTTCAATTTAATTAAAATTGAAATTGAATTTTAATATAAAACCAAATACACTTTGATTTGGAAACCTAAATTTAGAACCAAATTGATGTTGATTTTGAAATTCGAAATCAAAACCTATTTTAAATTTTACTTAGAAATTCGAGATTAATTAGATACAATTTGAAATTCATTTGAAAAATCCAAAATAACTTTGAAAACCATTAGATTTTGAGATTAAAACCATTTGAGAGAAATTGAAATTCCAAATTAAATTCAAATCGAAATTCATTTGGGTAGTGTCAAATTGAAATTCATTTGGAAATGTCACATTGAAATCAAATTAAAAACAAAGAAAAATTGAAATCCCAAATTAAATTTCAAATTAACACCAAAATGAAATTGATTTCAGGAAATTCTAATTTAAAATCAAATTGAAATTATTTGGAGATTTCAATGTAAAATCCAATTTGAAATGAAATTTGTTTGGGAACTGGCACAATCAAGCCATTTTGAAATTTATTTAGAAAATTAAATTTAAAATCAAATAGAAATTGAATCAATTCAAAACCATTTGTGATTGATTTCTAAAATTCCAAATCAGACAAAATTGAAATTGATGTTAAAAATTCCAAATTAAACCAAATTGAAATTAATTTCTAAAATTCCAAATTAAACCAAGTTGAAATTAATTTCTAAAACTCTAAATTAAACCAAATTGAAATTGAATTAATTAAAAACTAAAATGAAATTGAATTGGAAATTTGAATTTAAAATCAAAATGGAATTTAAACCAAAACTTATTATTAAAATTGGATTGAGATCTCCCAATCGATCTCAATTTAAAATGTAACGTCGAGAATTAAGGTAAATCTCAATCTCTCTAACTTTGAGTTAATTGGGTTTGATTTCATGTAATTAGTGTGAAAAGAAGGATTTAAATGAGTAGAGATTAGTGGTATATTAACTTAATGTGTTGGGATGGCAAAATTGTAAATAAGATGACTTTGAAGCCAAATTAAACCCTAATCTAATCTTATAAGACCAAGCCAAGCTGCACGTAGCCCGAGGTAACTTTATCTTCCTCATCTTCCTCCTCTCCTCCATGATTTTTTCAACCATCTCCACCCCATTCTTCTCATTTTTCTTCAAGCAGTCGCCGCCTTGGTTCGTGGTCGCCACTCGTTTGTCCGCCGCTCGTGCTGTCGCTGGCGACCAGCGTCGTTCACGGCAGTGAGATTGCAGCAGCAGAGTCGACGTGTTTCAGGTGGGATCTCGCGGCGTTTTCGGTCAAGCAGTGGCTGTCTTCTGATGCTCAATTTGCTTACCGCAAGTGTACGGGCCAAGTTATAATATAGTGATTTTTAAATCGAATGTCGTCCTCTGGATTGGGTTTCTAATCAATTTAATTACCTTTACATACTCTAATCCAATTTTATCTAGGGAATTAAACTTAGTGATAAAGAATGAAAATTAACACAAAGCAAAAAATTATGGAAATCAAATGATAGCAATTTCTTAGAGAGTTGATTTCACCAATTGGGATTATGAATTAATTCATGGATGATTAACATGTTATTATTCATAAATCTTGGAATACTTAACTCATATGTATCTCTCCCGAGCATACATAATTCTCTCACATGCAATGAATCCAATATCCATATCTAAATTCATTAACATGCAAGACATTAAGGCTATCCTTTTTAACGATTCTAAGATTATCTTTTATCTCTCGATCTCAAGACCATCCTAGTTATGCATAATGAGATCTAAGCTAAATCCCCTCTCCCGAGCAAGATTTAAACACAATCATCAATCAATTCATGGCCGGTAAATTGAAAGCATTAAGGAAACATCATGCATAAATGAATTTATAGCAAGTATCCAAAAATCAATTCATAATTGCCCAAAGGGCTACATCAATCCCTAAGATAAAGAACCTAGCTACTCATACAACGCATTACGATATAAGCTAAGTCTAAAACAGCCATTAAAACCAACTAAAATCAAGAGGGAAAAGAGATTAAACGCTAAGTCGTCGAAACCGTGTTGGATCGATATGGCAACCCTAGAGGGGGGGTGAATAGGGTTTAATTAAACTTTTTCCTAAATTAACCCAATTAAACTAATTAATACACTTTTTATTAACAATAAAAAAATTTCAATTTATGCAACAAATAAGAACAAACCAAATCATGCAATAAATTGCTTAAATTAATTGCAAAAATAAAAAGGAAAGAGTTAGAGAAGAAGACACCGTAATTTTATAGTGGTTCGGTCAAACTCGACCTACTCCACTCCCCAAGCGCCTCTTGGGAATTTGAATAAAAAAACTTTCCGACTCTTTCCACGGATTAGAGCCCAACCGATACACCACCGCTCCTTTTACGGGTTCAAGAGCAAACCCAATCCTTTCCACGGGTTAGGATCAAACCGTTACAATTTTTGGAATTTTTGAAGAACGCAATACAACTCTCAATAGAGTGGATTTACAAATTTGAGCACTCAAGAAATGTATCCTCACAATACAATAACACTCTCTCAAGAATAAGATGAAAAGAAAAAATTTGGGAGCTTGGAGAGAGCAACAATGGAAACTTTTTGATTTGGGAGGATTGTAAAAGTGTAAAATTGTTAGTGAAAAATTGGGGAGAAAGATGAGTTTAAAAAGAGAGGGAAATAGGGTAAAAATTGAATTTAAATTTGGACCATTGGATTTGAAGATAAAGAAAAATGAAGGGTGGAGATTAAAAGAAATTAAAAGTAAAATAGAAATTAATAATAATATAAATAAATAATATTAATAAAATTAAAATAAAACATTTTAACTTTTAAAAACAACTAACGGTAAAAATTTTTTAAAATAGATAATAATAATTTTTTTTTTTAAAATTAAAGCTTCCAACGGTCTGGAGCATTAAATGAAATTTAGATTTTTTTTTTTTTTTTTTTTTTAAACTAAAGATACGTTACTCACAATTGATTTTATAAATAAAATAATATATATATATATATATATAAATAATTATTTAAATACCAAAAAGCCCCATGTGTCAGTCTCTTATTGATCCACGTGTCAGCGCCGGATTGGTCTATGATGCTGACTCAGCCGCCACGTCATCACCACCGGTAATTTTCGTTAAAGCTTGTTTCGGCTATAATTTCTTCATTTTAGCTCCGAATTGAGTGATTCAAGAGGCGTTGAAATCGTTGTTCCGAGCTCTACGCTATGGGCACATTAAAACACTAAAATTTTCAGTAATTAAAAACTGGGTTTGTTATCATCAAAACATTGATTGATTAATTAATTAAAATTAATTAATATGAGATTAAGGGCCAAAAAGCCAACAAACCGCACGTCCCCGTCACAATCTCCATGACCTGAGCCTTCGAATCCTGCTCCTCCAACTTGCTTCAGCTCCCACAGAAGGTATTTAGTCGAGTTTAGGCGGAAATTGCATCAAAAGAAGTCCCCTTGGCCAGCCCTAATTGCATTCTATTTATAGGAAAATAGTCGACAGCGTCGAGACGCTACAAGCGTCAGCGTCGACGTTGTCGCCTGCAGTGCATTCTGTTTGGGAAAATTCTGAGAGCGTCGAGACGCCCAGAAACTAGGGTCTCGACGCTGGCCCTCGGCTTGCACACTCCAATAGGCTTCTAACTTCGATTCACTTCGTTTCTTTGGCATCTTTTTGCATCCCAAACACCCGATCATTTCCATTTTCATGATTTAGCTCCAATACTTGATTCCTACAAATAAAACGCATGAATTTGGCCAATTTAACATCAAAGACTAACTAAATTAATTAGGGAAAAATAGCTTGTTACGCTCGCTATCATCTTCGCGAGTTTTGGGTGTGAGTATGTTTCTTTTTCTTCCTTCAAGCCCCGATCTCTCTCTCTCTATGACTTCATTATCTCTCCCCTCGTGATTTCCCTCTCTATTTCAGCAGTATCTGCGATGGACAGCACCTGTGACTGCGTTTTTCGGCGATTCGGACGTGTGTAGCAGCGTGGTGTTCGGTTCCAGCAATTTTCCAACGTTTCTAGATAAATTCCACCTTGGGTAAGTTGGATTAAATGTTGTTTTGGTCAATTTCACTCTCTAAGAAAATACCCATTGAAGTTTAGCCTTTGATTTAAGGTCTTCCAAGTTATTGGAGTCGAAGTATCAAAATTGGACTAATTTTGTTATCCGACCAGAAGCATTAGGTGGTTGTTTTGGGTAAGTTTCTTCTTGATTTAGCCTCCGTTAGAGTTTAATTTAGTTCTTAGCAATTACCCATTCCTTATTGGACTTGTTTCAGCGTTGCCCATCCAATTTCGAGTTCATAATTGCAGATTTTCGCTCATTCGAAGTTCTGTCCAGCAAGCTTTTGAGTCGTTTCAACGGGATTTTGTAGGTACGAGCTAGTCTAGACTTCCTTTTTTATGTAAATGAAGTCTTTGAAGTTTTAGGAAAGGAATTGATTGGGCAAATTTCTTGGTTTCACTTGGATAAGTAAGTCATTAAGCCTAAAATTTAACTTGCCAAGAGGAGTATTTATTTTTAGAAAATTATTGTTGTAGGTTGGATAAGGAGTCTATTGGAAGATGATTTAGTCGTTTGGTTATTTTAACTCATAAGCCAGGTAAGTGTCTTTATTGTTGAACTTTTTAATTGGGAGCGCGTGTTTGACTCTTTTCTAAAATTCCTGTGTTATATGAATTGTTTTGAATATGTTTAAGAAAAATTGTTAAGGTATGGATTATTTAAGTATGAAATTTATTATGAATGTTTGCAAATGTTGAGATTTGAATTCTTTTAAAAGTGGTGGTCTCTTGAGATTTTTATATGATGCATGAATTTATATGGCCTTTAAGCTTCTAAAATTTTGAAAGTGTACATGAAATTGATGTACTTAAAGAGTTGCCTACACAGGACTTGGGGTCATGAAATTGATGTACCTAAGTCGAGGTTCGTGAAATTGACATCCCTCTGTAGGCGACACATGAAATTGATATGTCTAAGATATATATGCATGAAATTGATGTATATCTTATAGTTAATAAGTTTAAGATAAAATTTAGAGCCACCAAATTATGTTTGTTGTTGATTTTAGAAACGTGCGTAAGTGTGACCCAACCTTAACAGTAGGGTCACTTACTGAGTATTTTAAATACTCATTCTTTTCTAAAATGTTTTCTTTCAGGTAAAGGCAAGGGCAGGTACAAGGCGAATGATGAGAATTCGTTAGGCAGCCATGGGAGGACTATGACTCATGAACTTCATATTTTCTTCCGCTTTAAGAACTTTGTTTTACTTTATTTTGATTTTTAAACTTGTTTGAGAAATTTTTAGAGGCCATGTATGTTTATAGTTTGGGAATTATTTAAGAATATTTTAAACCTTTAAAATCAGGGATCCCGAATAAAAGTTTTACTTTGAGGTTTTTACTTAAATTAGTGGTTATGTTATAAAATGTTTTTATTTAAAAAGGCCTCCAAAACATGCATGTAGTAACGGTCCCAAATAGACTCTTGTAAGGAGTCGGGTCGTTACATAAAATTAATTTAAAAATTCAAATAAAATTTTTTAAGTTAAAATCAAAGTGGATAAAAGAAACACTTAAAACCTCATTTTAAACTAAAGAAGAAGAAGAAGAAGAAGAAGAAGAAGAAGAAGAAGAAGAAGAAGAAGAAGAAGAAGAAGAAGAAGAAGAAGAAGAAGAAGAAGAAGAAGAAGAAGAAGAAGAAGAAGAAGAAGAAGAAGAAGAAGAAGAAGAAGAAGAAGAAGAAGAAGAACTACTCCTAAACAAATAAGGAAAACAAATAATAAATCCAAGAAAAGGGAAAAATTAATAAAATAAAAGAATGAGTAGTGTTGTTTGAGTGATTCAGTAAAGTGTTTTTGAATGTGTGATAGCGAGCATAGCAAGCTATTTTTCCCTATCTATTTTAGTTAGTCTTTGAGATTAAATTGGCCAAAATCATGCATTTTAATGTTCTATTTGTAGGAATCAATTATTGGAGCTAAATCGAGAAACTGGAGTTGATCGGATGTTCGGGACCAAAAGAAGAGCAAAAGAAGCGAAAAGAATCAAAGTTGGAGGCTTAAGTTTGAGGCAAACCCGAGAGCTAGTGTCTCGACGCTGCTTCTGGGCGTCTTGACGCTAGTTTTCCTTTTCTGTTTTTTGGCGGTGGCAAGGACAGCGTCACGACGCTACCGAAAATTTTCCTATATATACATTCTTTTGTGCTACGGATTAGGGGAGTCCATTTGGTAAGATTTTAGCCCTAATTTCGACTAGAGACCTTCTGTGGGAGCTGAAGCAAGGCCAAGGAGTGGGAACCAAGCTTGAAGACGTGGAGATCATGACAGGGACATGTCGGTTTCTACGGATTCAAAAGTTTTCCTTTTCTTTCCCTTACCTCTTGTTATTTTTATGGCTTTTCTTTCAAGTTTTATTTGTAGTTCTTTCACTATGAGTAGCTAGCTTGATTGTCTTAGGAATTGATGTAGCCCTTTGGGCGTTGATGGATTATTTCTTGGTTATGTATTTCTTTGAATTCATTTATGCATATTCTACTCTTAATGCTTTGGATTCATTGGCCATGAATTGAATGATGTTTTCTCTAAGTCTTGCTCGGGAGAGGAGATTTAGTTTAGATCATGTTGTGCATAACTAAGATAATCTTGAGATCGGGTGATGAGAGATAGTCTTAGAAATAGTTAAAGGATTAGACTTAAGGCCTTGCATGCTAATGAACTTAGATAGGGATATTGGGTTTATTACATGTATGGGAATTAGTTATGCTCGGGAGAGATAGCTATGATAATAGGTTATCCTAGATTTATGAATCTTTGCATGTTCACATATTCTAGCGATTAATCCACAACTCCAATAGGTGAAATCAATTCCCTAAGGGCCCGTTTGGTAATGTTCTCGTTTCTTGTTTCCGTTTCTTCATTTTTAATAAAGAAAAATAGAATTTCATGACCCTAACACCTATACATTCAATAATAATAAACCTATATTCTTATTTATGTTTGAAAAAAAATTGGAAACAAGAACAAAAAAGGAGAAACTAGTTTTAGTTGTTCCTAAAAGTTCTATACAAATTTTGGGAGTGTTTCTAAAAAATGAGAAACAAGAAACATACATAGTTATTAAATGCTTAGATTTCTTAATAAAATTGGAAACAAGAAACAAGAAACGAGAACGTTACCAAACGGGCCCTAAGTGTCTTTCCATTTGAGTCTCCACCTTTATTTTATGTTTTTTATCTTTAAATTTATCTTTATCATTAAGTTTTGCTCCCTAAATAAAATTGGACAAGATTATTCACGGTACTTAATTTGCTAGAAAACCAATGCAGAGGACGACACTCGTTTAATCACGAAAACACTATATTATTACTTGATTCGTACACTTGCAGTAAGCAAATTGTGCATCAATGTGTTATTTGAGTTTTACATTAATTAACCCTAAATCCAATAAACTAAGATCCAAGGTTGTTTAAATGAAACTTGAACAAGTATGTGGGAACATACAAGGTCAATGTTCAAGTAACAACCTAAAAGGTCTATAGTATAGGGATAAGGCTGGGTACCTTATCCTGGTGACACTATGTGTTATGGCCCACTTTGTATTTGAAACAAACGCAATGATCCAACGCGTTCATGTAGGTGACATGCAAGTGGGGGTGACGGGACTTGTCGAAGGTCCGAGTCAAATGAGATTTATAGCTCCACGGCACTCAAACTACAACTGTAGTAATAGTGGCCAGGGTCGAACACAGGGAAGGGGATTCTAGTGGATTGTAGGCTGTTGTGTTGGACACAACAAAAGGGGGGTTTTTGAACAAGCAATGAGATGAAATAAATAAAATACTGAATATAAAAATGAACTGAATAAGATAAACATGCAACAGAGAGATAATAGGATTAAAATTCAATTAAGACAAAGATCGTTGGATTAGGGGTGTTATGCTTGAATGGTTTGCTACTTGGCTTCCTAGTTTTCTCTAAAAAATCATTCCATGCAATTTATATGAGCCCGGTAGTGCTTCTTGGTTACTCGAAAGATCCCCCTATCTAACTTGTGTTTAATTAATTAATTAACCCAGAATCCTGCAACCAATATAATTAATTAATTTAATTATTCGCTCACTACCCCGCATGCATAGCCCAATGATCACCAAGCTATATCTAACTAACCTAAAATAAACAACCCGAGATCTCGCGATTGCTTACATACATTTGTCGCTTTAAACACATGGGTCTGGAATTGCATTAATCAAATATAAATAAAATTTAGATTCAATCAATACAACTTTTATCATGCATCTTAGGCTTATCAAGAGTCTACACTAGACATGCGAGATTAATGATGAACTTGCCTCGACCTAATGGCTATCTCAAATAACTGATAGAATACACAAAACTAATCTCCTAGAGTCATCAATTCTAAGATCTTAATAATGTGCATTGGTTTAAACGAGATTGCATGAAAAATACATAAAAACAGCAAGGAATCTTAAATAGAAACCAGAAAACTCAGCCAAGCACCATTACATTCAAAGCATAATCCCAAATCCTACGATTCCAATAAGCTTAGCTACTCATAAAAAATAGAAAACAACAAACAATCCTAAGAGAATACATAGAAATTGATCCTAAAAGGTCTAACAACTCAAAAAACAGAAAATAGAGCGAAAAGAATCATAAAAATATGAAAAGTCTAACCTAACGGCGGACTAAACTAAAGCATTATATTTATAATAAACGTCTTAGCGTCGAGACGCTACGGACTTTTCATTTTGCTTCGAAATCGCGTCAGCATCGAGACGCTGACCCCTCTTCCAGCCTTGCTTCCTTTTTTCTCGGTTTTGTCTCGGTCTTTCTCGGTATGGGGCTTCAACCTTTGGCTCTTGGTGTAGATCTTCAGGCCCACTTCAATCCACATAGGTCTTTTCACCTCCTCATCGTCCAAGAACATCGAGATGGCTCCAAAACTCCCTAATTGGCCTGAATTAACACCAAATTGTGTGATTGGCTCCCCAATGCTACCTATGCTCAAAGTACCTGAAATCAAGACAATTAAAGCATAAATTCTCCTAACAAGCTTAGATTAGAGGTAATAAAATAGCACGAATTAGGTGTTATCAAGGGGTATCCTATGCAATGAGTTTGCATAAGACCGGACCGCAAAATAGTAACCGCTAGATGTAACACCGTTAACTAGTTAGGTTTCTATTTCAATAGGATGACCTAGGTAACTCAATCTGAATCCTGAAGGTGTTATGAATCCCTTTTCATGAAGAATTGTCCTTAGATTTTTATGGGTGAGAATGGCCAGTTACGCCAACTCAATAAGCCTACCATTTCAGGGGCAGGACCGAGTGGGGGCTGGGAACATAACATTACAAGATGGAATTCACTCTTTCCCGTCTTAGGGTAAGTAGATGAGTGTTCCCTTAAGAGCTGATTCTGGGTCTCTAACAAGGGCATCGCCTGAGAGGAACTTCTGTTTATTGGTTGGACCATAAATAGGTTGTTCATTAAAGGAATCAGTGGTACTTAAGGATCCAGAGGTAACCCAGGGGTAAAACGGTAATTTAACTCATCTGGTGTTACTAACACTCATGAAGACTTACTGGTATTGGTCAATATCCGTGGACACAGAAATATTCTACAGTGAGAAGAGTGCAGTTGTTGGTCTTTAGTGGAATGACCCACAATTAACGAATGTTGATTAACTTGGTTAATGAGTTTAGCCAGTTAATCTCGTATCATTGGAGCTTCTGATTTGTAAGCCCATTAGGTCCCCTTGCTAGCTCATAAAGGATTTTGAGGTTAAACAGTCTTGAATAGAATTTGAAGTGTTTTATAAAGGGAATTTTAGTTAATTGTATATGATGCAATTAATGTAATGTATGGAGATACATTACAATATAAGTTTAATTATTGAATTAAACTTTATAATATAAAATTAATTTTGGATATTATTGAAGGAGAAATTTTGTCCAATCACAAATTGCCACGTCATTATCTAAAATTAATGACAAAATTACGAATAATTAAATTTGGGACCAATTATAAAGTGACATGTGTCCCAAATTTAATTTGAAGACAAAGTTGGCCAATTATAAATTTAAAGAGCCAAATTTCGATTTGATCAATTAATTAGAAAATAAATTATTTTGATCAAATTAATTAATTTGACCAATTAATTAACAAAATAATTAATTGGATCAAATTTCGGTCTTTTAAATGTCTGGGTCATATGGTTTTGGGTCAAATATGAACCGAACCCAAGACTAAAATGGTTGAGCCCAAGACCGATAAAGCCCAAGCCCAAGTTGTTAGGCCCGAAAGTCACCAGGGCCCATCCAGCGAGAACTCTATAAATAGAGGGGTTCTCCTCCATTTCAAGGGTTCAGAAATTTTAGGCAGTTCAGAAATTCTAGACTCTCACAAAGACAAGAGTTTAGAATTTTAAAGCTCTCAAGTAGAACCAAAGAATTCAGAGAGATTCTACCAAGTCTGAAGACCGAAGACTCTCTGCAATCCATATAATTCAAGTGTTGAACACCTCTTGAAGACCAAACACTCCTCAAGACTTCAACACTCCTTGAAAATCAAAGACTCTTCAAGACATCAACACTTCTTGAAGACCAAACATTTTTCAAGACTTCAACATTCCTTGAAGATCAAAAACTCTTCAGGACATTAACACTTCTGGAAGATTGAAGACTCCTTCAAGACTGGAAGACTTCAAGCTTCAAGAATCCATTAAAGCTTCAGACTCGAGATCAAGCATTCCAGCCCTCGAGTGAAACACATTCACACACAAGAGAGAGAATCAGAGGATTAACATTAGAGATTGTACACCCACACCCATACAAACATCAATAAAATATATTATTTATTCCACGTGTCTCCATTCATTTGAAGTTACGTGTGAACAAATTGGCACGCCCAGTGGGACCATCTCTACCTCTCATCTCTTTCTCTTATCTCAAAACATAAGTGAAAACATGTCTTTCAAGACTTCTCCAATGACTGCTGCCATGAACAACTTTTACACGGGTTCTACTACCTATTGTTGCTTCAATGAAATGAGGTTGCAAGAAGATAAAGCTCCTATCATTGCAAGCGGTGAAATAACATTGCAGGGGGCATGTACTGATGGCAAGTTTCTTGTGAAGTATAACCCCTTGTTCGAGCCTGATTCTGACATAGTGACTGTCATGATGACTGAGACAAGAACTACGAAAGAAAGAATGGCTGAGATGCAGGAACACATCAACACCTTGATGAAGGCGATTGAAGAAAAAGATTCTCAAATCGCGCAACTAAAGAGCCAAATTGAGAACCAACATATCGCCGAATCAAGTCAAACCCAAATCATAAAAAATCATGACAAAGGAAAGACTACAGTGCAAGATGATCAGCCACAGTGTTCTGCTTCAGTTGCTTCACTATCCATCCAACAGCTTCAAGATATGATCACAAACTGTATCAGGGCTCAGTACGGTGGACCTACTCAAGATTCCCTCTTGTATTCCAAACCTTATACTAAGAGGATTGATAACTTGAGAACGCCAATCGGGTATCAGCCACCGAAATTTCAGCAGTTTGATGGAAATGGCAATCCTAAACAGCATATTGCCCACTTCGTTGAGACATGCGAGAACGCTGGTACACGAGGGGACCTACTAGTCAAACAGTTCGTTCGAACACTTAAAGGAAATGCTTTTGACTGGTACACTGATCTAGAACCTGAGTCAATAGACAGTTGGGAGGAACTCGAAAGAGAGTTTTTGAATCGCTTCTACAGCACTAGACGAACCGTTAGCATGTTCGAGCTCACCAACACTAAACAACGAAAAGGTGAACTCGTTGTTAACTATATAAATTGTTGGAGAGCCATGAGTCTAGATTGCAAAGATTGCCTCACTGAGCTCTCTTCCGTTGAGATGTGCATTCAAGGCATGCACTGGGAACTCCTCTACATCCTTAAAGGTATAAAGCCTCGCAGCTTTGAAGAACTAGCAACTCGCGCCCACGATATGGAGCTAAGTATTGCTAGTCTAGAAAACCAAGACCTTCTACTCCCTAACATGAGGAAAGAAGGAAGGAACGACGAAGAGACTGTAGAAGAATCTATGGTTGTAAACACAACCCTTCCCAAGTCGTCTTCGAAAGAAAAACGACAAACAAATGGAACGCATCACTTAACTTTAAAGGAAAGACAGAAGAAAATCTATCCTTTCCCTGATGCCGACATCCCTGATATGTTGGAACAACTACTGGAAGCGCAACTAATAGAGCTTCCTAAGTGTAAACGACCAGAAGAGATGGAGAAAGTCGATGATCCCAAGTACTGCAAGTATCATCGAGTTATTGGTCATCCAGTGGAAAGATGTTTCGTCCTAAAGGACTTAATTCTAAGACTAGCTAAGGAAGGAAAAATTGAGCTCGACCTTGATGAAGTAGCTCAATCAAATCAGACTACAGTCAAAGGAAATGGTAGACATCAAAGAAAGAAGGATCCTAAGAAACTTCAACCCAAGAGGAAGAAAAGTAAAAAGTTTTCTCAACCTCAACAACTGGTGATGTTGAATAAATCCTTCTCCAAAACTTTCCACAAAAAGGAAAAAGAGAACTTTGCAACTTCCTACTACGTCGACGTAGAAGAGGTTGACAATTCTAAGAAGGGTGAACAAAGGACATCCGTCTTTGATCGCATCAAGCCTTCAACTACTCGTCCTTCGGTATTCCAAAGAATGAGTATGGCCGAGACAAAAGAAGAAAATCAATGTTCGATGTCCACCTTCACTCGACCTTCAGCTTTCCAAAGGCTAAGTGTCTCCACATCGAAGAAAAGTCAACCTTCGACATCTGTTTTTGATCGCCTCAAAGTAACAAGCGATCAACCTAAAGGAAAGATGGATAACTTGGAGGTGAAACTTTTCGATGAAGTAAAAAGCGACAAGAAGCTTCAAAGTAGCATCCCGTCACGTATGAAGAGGAAGTTCTCTGTTCTCATAAATACAGAAGGTTCCTTGAAGGTGAAACCAAATCTCATTATCTTGACCAATCCTACAAGTCAAGGATTTGATCAAGACCATGATGAAGATAAGAGCTTTTAAAATGTAAAAAGCTCCTTATCGCAAGAGCCTAAACTGCATGATGCTCCTAGCCCACACGAGCTTAAAAGGTGAGTGCAAAAAAAAATCTTGAACTACGTTATGACTTGATCCCTATTCCACAAGGGTACGTAGGCAGCTTAAAGAAAACTTTAAGTTCAGTCTCTAAAAACAAAAAAAAAGGGTGCATGACAATACAAATTGAAGAAATTCTTTAGTACTGGGGGCAATACAACAAATTGAAGTTGTACACCGTTATAAATATGAAGCTACGAGTTGGACGAATAAAAGAAGATTTCATTCCTCCAAATTCAACGTCTCGCTAGCCTCAAGTTCGGTGTTTCAATCACCCTAAGTTCGTTGTTCCCGCTTCTTCCAGTTCGAAGGTTCTCACGCGCTTCGTTGCAGTTCCTTCTTTTCAATTTCGAAGGTTCCCACGCGTTTCGTTGCAGTTCATTCTCTCAAGTTCGAAGGTTCTCACGCACTTCGCTGCAGTTCCTTCTCTCCAAGTTTGAAGATTGACGCACTTCGCTGCAGTTCCTTCTCTCAAGTTTGAAGGTTCTCACGCGCTTCGCTGCAGTTCCTTCTCCCCAAGTTCGAGGGTCCTTACACTGTACGCTATTGCGTTGTTCCTTCTCCAAGTTCGAAGGTTCTTCGTTGTACGCTGCTGCGTTGTTCCTTCTCCAAGTTCGAAGGTTCTCAGTTGTACGATTGCTACGTTGTTCCTCCTCCAAGTACGAAGGATCTTATGTTGTGCGTCGCTGCATTGTTCCCTCTTCTCTCAAGTTCAAAGTTTCTCACGCGCTGCGTTGCAGTTCCTTCTCCCAAAGTTCGAAGGTTCACGCACTTCGCTGCAGTTCATTCTCTCAAGTTTGAAGGTTCTCACGCTGCTTCGCTGCAGTTCCTTCTCTCCAAGTTCGAAGATTCTCATGCGCTTCGTTGCAGTCCCTTCTCTTCAAGTTCGAAGGTTCACACGTTGAGCTGCTTCTTCGCCAAGTTCGAAGGTTCACACGTCGCGCTGCTTCTTCACCAAGTTCGAAGATTCACACGTTGCGCTGTTCCTTCACCAAATTCGAAGGCTCTCACACTGCGCTGTTTCCTTCTCCAAGTTCGAAGGTTCACACGCTGCGCTGCTTCCTTCACCAAGTTCGAAGGTTCTGACGTTGCACTGCTTCCTTCTTTAAGTTTGAAGGTTCCCACATTGCGCTGTTGTGCTGCTTCCTTCTCCAAGTTCGAAGGTTCTTACGCTACGCTGCTTCCTTCACCAAATTCGAAGGTTCTTCGCTGTACTGCTACGCTGCCAGTCCAGTCTCTCTCCAAGTTCGAAGGTTCTGACGCTGCACAGCTTCCTTCTCCACGTTCGAAAGTTCTCGTGCTACGCTGCTTTGCTTATCTTTCTCCAAATTCGAAGGTTCTGCTTTGATGTAAACGTTGCAGCAGTAAAAGAGCCCAAGTAGGAATGACATCATATGCCCTTGGGTCGGGAACGTCATAATAACAAGAGTCAAAAACCGTCATATGTCTTTGTACTCATGCTGAAAGACGTGGCGGCGGCAAAAGTCCAAGGAGCACGTCATGTCCTTGTACTCACGCTGAAAGACGTGGCGGCGGCAAAAGTCCAAGGAGCACGTCATGTCCTTGTACTCATGCTGAAAAACGTGGCAGCGGCAAAAGTCCAAGGAGCACGTCATGTCCTTGTACTCGTGCTGAAAGGCGTGGCGGCGGCACGAGTCCAAGGAACATGTCCCTGCACTCGTCCTGAAAGGCGTGGCAGCGACACAAGTCCAAGGAACATGTTCCTGCACTCGTGCTGAAAGGCGTGGCGGCGGCACGAGTTCAAGGAACATGTCCCTGCACTCGTGCTGAAAGGCGTGGCGGCAGCACGAGTCCAAGGAACATGTCCCTGCACTCGTGCTGAAAGGCGGGGCAGCGGCACGAGTCCAAGGAGCATGTCCCTGCACTCGTGCTAAAAGGCGGGGCGGTGACACGAGTCCAAGGAGCATGTCCCTGCACTCGTGCTGAACGGCGGGGCGGTGACACGAGTCCAAGGAGCATGTCCCTGCACTCGTGCTGAACGGCGGGGCGGTGACACGAGTCCAAGGAGCATGTCCCTGCACTCGTGCTGAACGGCGGGGCGGTGACACGAGTCCAAGGAGCATGTCCCTGCACTCGTGCTGAACGGCGGGGCGGTGACACGAGTCCAAGGAACATGTCCCTGCACTCGTGCTGAAAGGCGGGGCGGTGACACAAGTCTAAGGAGCACGTCCCTGCACTCGTGCTGAAAGGCGGGGCGGTGACACAAGTCCAAGGAGCACGTCCCTGCACTCGTGCTGAACGGCGAGGCAGTGACACAAGTCCAAGGAGCATGTCCCTACACTCGTGCTGAACGGCGGGGCAGTGAGGTGACACAAGTCCAAGGAACATGTCCCTGCACTCGTGCTGAACGGCGGGGCGGTGACACAAGTCCAAGGAGCATGTCCCTGCACTCGTGCTGAACGGCGGGGCGGTGACACAAGTCCAAGGAACATGTCCCTGCACTCGTGCTGAACGGCGGGGCGGTGACACAAGTCCAAGGAGCATGTCCCTGCACTCGTGCTGAACGGCGGGGCGGTGACACAAGTCCAAGGAGCATGTCCCTGCACTCGTGCTGAAAGGCGTGGCGGCGGCACAAGCCCAAGGAATATGTCCTTGGACTAATGTTGAAAGACATTATACCTGCAAATTGAAGACAACAAGGATATGTATGCCTTAAAAAAAAATCACTTACCTACGTACTTACCTTTTGGATGGTTGATGAAGGCACTGTGCTTGTAATTGAAATATAGGCAAGGTGTTGTGAGTTCAACAAAAAAAAAAAAAAAAAAAAAAAAAAAAAAAAAAAAAAACGAAAATTCAAAAAAAAAAGGAGAAAAAAAAAAGAAAAAAAAAAGAGAAGAAAGTTTCTTACTTGAATCCTTTCTTGAATGCTCCCTAGCTTTATACCACTCACACTACTAGAGTATACAAGCCTAAAGTGATTCTGAAATGGGATGCTTTGAAACCAAAGCCATAGGCTCCTCTTATAGTACTTGGAGCTCATCACTTTCTTGAACCTTTCCGATGTGGGACAAACTCCCTTCTAATATTTTGCCAAAACCTAACAAAAATGTGGGACTCAAGGTTTAAGAAAAATTAAAGCCCACACATCTTCCAAAAGATTTCCTCACCAAAAAAATCAAGTTCATAAAATCACTGCCAAGGACCATTGCATACCTTCATGGAAGATTGTTTAATTTGCACATAATTTTCTTTTCAAAATCTCCCTGACGAGCAACCCATGGATGAAGTATGTGCAACTCCAAAATCTAAAAAAATGGTGAAAACTGTCCACGTATATATAGCAAGAATGTTGACCAAGAAAATCATAAATTTTATTCTCCCATATCAAATTTGAATTTGAGATTTCTTGATTTCAAATTGAGATCATTCTAACTCATAATCAACCTGAAATCTCTAGGTTGAATTTAAATTTGAGTAAACACAAATTTTACCCATGAGGTAAAATTCAAAATCTGGGTAAAAAAAAAAAAAAAATCCAAACTTGATTATTCCATTCCAAAATTGAGAATAACATAATTCTATTCCAAATGCAAGTTAAATTTGAATAGAATTTTATCTCAAATTAAATTTTGGGCATAATCCAAAAAACCTCAAATTCTATTCCAAATGCAAGTTAAAATTGGGTAGAATTTTACCTCAAATCAAAATTTGGGTATAAACCAAATTTTGTCCAAACTTCAAATCAAAGTTTGCTGCCAAATAAGGAAAATCAAAATTTTGACCAAACTTCAAATTTTGATTAATTGGCAATAAAAGTGTGTCAAATAAAAAAAATCAAAATTTTGACCAAAATTCATATTTTGATTTAATTGACACACCAAATGGAGTCAAAGTCAAGAACAAATACCTTGCATTTTTATTCCAAAATATCTTTTTCGAGATTCACTCCCACATAACTTGTGCCTAAATCTCGAAAAGGGGGCATTTGTTGAAGGAGAAATTTTGTCCAATCACAAATTGCCACGTCATTATCTAAAATTAATGACAAAATTACGAATAATTAAATTTGGGACCAATTATAAAGTGGCATGTGTCCCAAATTTAATTTGAAGACAAAGTTGGCCAATTATAAATTTAAAGAGCCAAATTTCGATTTGATCAATTAATTAGAAAATAAATTATTTTGATCAAATTAATTAATTTGACCAATTAATTAACAAAATAATTAATTGGATCAAATTTCGGTCTTTTAAATGTCTGGGTCATATGGTTTTGGGTCAAATATGAACCGAACCCAAGACTAAAATGGTTGAGCCCAAGACCGATAAAGCCCAAGCCCAAGTTGTTAGGCCCGAAAGTCACCAGGGCCCATCCAGCGAGAACTCTATAAATAGAGGGGTTCTCCTCCATTTCAAGGGTTCAGAAATTTTAAGCAGTTCAGAAATTCTAGACTCTCACAAAGACAAGAGTTTAGAATTTTAAAACTCTCAAGCAGAACCAAAGAATTCAGAGAGATTCCACCAAGTCTGAAGACCGAAGACTCTCTGCAATCCATATAATTCAAGTGTTGAACACCTCTTGAAGACCAAACACTCCTCAAGACTTCAACACTCCTTGAAGATCAAAGACTCTTCAAGACATCAACACTTCTTGAAGACCAAACATTCTTCAAGACTTCAACATTCCTTGAAGATCAAAAACTCTTCAGGACATCAACACTTCTGGAAGATTGAAGACTCCTTCAAGACTGGAAGACTTCAAGCTTCAAGAATCCATTAAACCTTCAGACTCGAGATCAAGCATTCCAGCCCTCGAGTGAAACACATTCACACATGTAGACCCCTAAATTTGTCCGGAATTTTATTCTTTTAATTGATTTTGTCTTTTTAAAAAATAATAAATAAAAGAAAAAAAAGTGTTCTAGAGTTTTTAAATAGCCCAATCATATTTATTAATTTTGGTGAGAATAATTAGGTCAAATATTTTATTTTAATTAATTGATTTGTCAAATCAAATATCAGGTTTATTTGGCAAGTTTTAATTAATCAAAATATTTTGTTTCCTTAAAGGATTGATTGGCAATTAAAATTTTGTAAATATGGGAGATAAAATTTGAGTATTTATTTGTTTCTTCTTTTATTTTATTTTATTTTATTTTTAATTTTATTTGATCACATTCCTAATATGTTGTGGTTAGAATTGGCTATAAATAGGGATCCCATCACCCTTGCTTTTCACGATTTCTCTAGCCTTGGGATACCCCTCTACACGTTTTTTTTGGCTAAGAGTAGACTCTCCAAATCTCTCCCCCTAAAAAAAAAAAACCTAGATACACTTTTCCCTCTTTCCCACCTAACTTCCTTTACCTACTCAAGATTTTTTCCTCACGTTTTCTCTCCCTCTCGCCCTCACACTCTCTCAATCTCGCGTCGTCATTTCATAAGTCTTATTCCCAATCCAACGGTCACAAGCATTTTTTGTAAGTTTGTTTTTTTTTTTTTT
Organism: Luffa aegyptiaca; assembly: GCA_017139565.1. Lineage (NCBI taxonomy): Eukaryota > Viridiplantae > Streptophyta > Magnoliopsida > Cucurbitales > Cucurbitaceae > Luffa > Luffa aegyptiaca. The sequence continues at coordinate 31,752,540 of CM029398.1, read as the reverse complement.
TTTTAATAGTTTTCTTTCTTTCCATGAGGCTAACATTTTTTTTATGATTTTATAAAGTTTAGTTTATTTATCGTTTCTTTCGCTTTATTCTAATATGATTTCTTTTTAGCATTCAAGAAGTTATGTGATTTTTCTTTATGGGAATATTGAACAATTGCATGCATGTTTCGATTTCAATTTTATCATTTTCATTTTTATGTACTTAAAAATTGATTATTATATTTTGCTTATGTGCAACTTGTTAATTTTGTTTTATTTTGTAATCTAGTATTATTATTTATGATTTAGTCGTATATTTTCATTAAGCCAATATGTGGTTATTTTGCCTAAAACCAATATTTATTTTGTTAATTGTGTTAAAAAAAATAAAGGATTCTCCAACGACGGAATCTCAATTTTTGGAATGCCAATGTTGAGTTTTCTTGAGGTAAGAAATCAATGTCTTGGAATGCCGAGATTTGATTTCAATATGGTTCCTTTTAAGCAAATGAATTTAATGAATTTTTAATTATTACGTATGGTAGTTTTCTTCTCTTTTTAAGCCTTTTATCTCAATTGTATATTGCTGAATTTTATTTTCTTTATTTTCACTATGTTATGATATGATATTTAATCCATAATTTCCTTGTAAATTTCTTTCCCTTAATTAAATATTTGCAAAACAAAAATCTTCCAACGATGGAATCTTGAATTTTCGGGATGCCGATATTTAAGTTTCTTGAGGAAAAATAAGATCTCGGGATGCCGGGATTTGCTTTTAATATTCTTTCCCTTTTTATATTTTTTTTTTCTTTATAAAAAAAACATCTTTTTCCAACGAAGCATATTTATAAAAGGCGTTTTCTTTAAAAGGAATGCATAAAAAACTTTTTGCTAAATGTATTTCATTAACTTTATCTTCAAAATAATAAATCAATCCAAAACTATTTTCCATAAAAATGTCACTTGCTTTAAAAATAAAATTAATTAAGAGTTTTCCTTAAAAAGTATTTTTACTTTACAATTTTCAAAATTAATAAACAAAATGTTTTTTTTTTTAAAAAAAACAAACTTTCCTACGACGGAAATTAGGAAATCAAGATATTGACTTTCCTAATATTCTTGAGATGCAATGAATTTAAATTTGGGATGCCAAATTAAATTCAAACAAATATTGAATGGCTTTATGCCGCCCACAATTATTGCTTATTATTTATCTATGGAATAATAAGAATTAAAATGTGGGACATTTAAAAATCCACAAAAAAAAAAATCTTCTTTAGTATTTATAATAGCCAATTTCCTTAAATAACACAAGAAAAACAAAATTTCGTTCTTTGAACGAGTGTTGTGGGGTGCTAGTACCTTCCCTATACACCAAAGACCCCCGAACCTTAAATCTTTTCTTTGCAGACCATTTTAGCATATTGTTGGGTGCCCAGTCACACCCTCTAAATCAAGACTGGTGGCGACTCCATTTTCCTCCTCTTGGGAACAAAGTCGGCCGCTCCGCGTCGCAAACCCGTAGCGACAGCTTGGCGACTCCACTGGGGACCTTTTTTTTTTGTAAGCGGGTCATTTTATTTTCTTGTGTTGTTATTTTTTTATATATTGGTTTTTTTTTGTATTTATTCTCCTTTTAAGCACACACGTACACAAGCCTCCTACCCGGGCTTTACCATTAGGATTAGGATCGAGGATGAGTAGTGGCGACCTTCGTGGAGTTATAACTCCCGTGTAGGCACATGAAAACCCTCACTCAAGTCGACCTTATTCAGGATGCTGATAAGGGTGCCTCTGATTTATTTTCTTGAAAAAGGAAAGGAATCAAGGACAGCTTGGGGACCTTTTTCCGTTAGACATTAGAGCCTTACCACACGTGTTATGATATAATCCATTGATTTATTTTAATTATGTGTATGTTATTTAATTTACTTTAGCTTAACATCTTTATTTATATCCTTGATTTAGCATATTTTGATAATACACATTTATAAATGCATTCTTCATGTTTTCCTTTCATATTTTCCCTCATATTTAATTATTTTTATGTTAAAAAGATCTTTTATTTTGTCGCTACATTCTCATATTAGTTACATGCTCATCATTTGTTGTACAAAAAAAATGGCAAAAAAAAAAATGGCAAAAAAAAAAAAAAAAAAAAAAACAAACAAACAAACATTCAAACTTTATTACTTGAGATTTTGAACGATTTTAGACAAACCAAATACCGAGGTTGCAATGGAAAGAGAAAACCGATAATCACAATTGAAAGTCAGAAATTTGTGCGTCAATGGTCCGAACAAATGCAAGCAAAATGTGGGAATGCTCCGTTGAAATATGTTTTAAATCAACCCCCAACAACCAACATCTTTAGTCATACTATTCTAAGCGCAAGGAAGCTAAATGAGATTTGAAGAGAAATTAAAACCAGAGCATAGGATATCATTCATGAAAAGATATGAGCACAGGACAAGTCTTTTATACGTTCAAATTGATGAAAAATATCCTGGTAGCCGCATTATATTTTTGGGATCCGGCTTACAAATGTTTTATATTCGATTCCCTCGTCATGACACCCACTGTTGAAGAATACCAGAGTTGTTTCGAATGGCAATGACGTTCGAAGAAAAAGCTTATTTTTTTCGACAAAAGACTGACTAGGAGAAGAGCTTTTGCAAGGATTATCGGTAATATAACTGCTGTTGAAATGGAACATCAACTCAAGAATAAAAGAGAAGGTGAAAGAGTATCTTTAAATTACCTCATAAGCCTTGTTCAACAACATAAGGAGGATGAGTTAAGCTTGAAGCTCTTTGTACTATGTATGTTTGGGTCAATCGTGTGTCCAAATGTCCAAGGAGAATAGCGGGGTAATCTTGTGGTGGTGTCCCAAGATTTCACATTGGGTCCCTGGCATTCAAGAAGGCGTTCTTGAAGAATTTCAGAGTCGCCCACGACGAAACAATATGATCATTAAATTTTTGTAAAATACGAGGGAAAGGTAGATTTATCGGTCGCACTCCTCCATTAAATATCTGGTTGATGAGTCATTTGAGGTGTCCACTTAAGTTTGGCAATCCAGAAGTAAAATTCTCCAATCCATAAGACACTACAAACAACCTTATCATTGATTATGGAATAGTTGAACACAAAGCAAACGAGCCAAGTACAGAATCGTGGATGTCTTTTTTCGACAAACTTGGAAAATGAAGACATAATATGGAAAGTTGTGTGTGGATGCCTTTGCAGCCAGTAAAAGTGTGGTAAATTTCAAGATGTTCTACTGTTGGGCCCGTGGGGATGTACTAGTTATGCACTTCTTTTAGTTCTACGCCAAATGTGGATAGAAAAATTCATCCCTGTGACACGTGAGGTAGGGAATCTTGATTTTGATTACGAGCAGGAGGATTCAGGTCAAAAAAATTTTGCAGGTGATAGAATCCTGGAAAAATAGAAAAAAAAAACATTGAAAAACATACGGATGTCTCCACTCTAGAATATAAATTATGGTACGAAGCTATTCAAACATCATGCACAAAAAAAAAAAAAAAAAGAAGCAAATGTCACCACTTCAAAAGGAGCTCGGAAATGAAAGCACTGGCAAGAAGGCAGAAAATCTATTACTCCACCAAGAGAAAGGAAAGTTACTTCAAGAAATGAGTCAGTTGAAACGACAAGGGGTAGAAACAGAAAATGGTTTATTAAGATAAGAAAGCTACTAAAGAATCAAATAAAGCTCGGGAAAGAGAATCAAGAGTTAGACTATATGCATCCAGAAAAAATGGTCAGAAAATCAAAAGAAAGGAATGAAGACTTGCATAAGGTTCTAAAAGAGAAATATGCACAATTTTCCAGTCTGGAAAGTTGTATTTCTTCTTTTTAACAACTCGTTTTGGAGCTAAACGCAATGATTGAAATGCAAGTTAAATAGGCGGTTGAATTTGAGAAAAGCAATAGTACATTGCAATGGACTATTGACAATTTGGAGCACCATATCCAGAAAGGTTAGAATGCAACAAAGATACCGACAGAACATAAATAGTTGCAAGGAGATATGATTCACTTGTAAGTTACAAAGTTATTTCAAAGGTCTTTCGGCAAGAAAACACAAGTTTAGTTCAAGATGGGGAAACACATAGACAATGTTGTAGAAAGAGTAATGGCTAAAAGAGTTTGGACATTCGTAGAGGCATTTCACAATTGCAGTCCAAGGGAGAAGAATTATGAACTTTGATATGGAATTATCCTACGTTAGTTGTCTCCCTTAGAGCAATGACGGTTTCTTTGAGTATTTTGGATTTGATCTAATATTTCGTTCAATTATTTCATTTAATAAAATTTGAAGTTTATTGTTTCATTTTTTGCACAACAATTTGGGCCAAAGGACATTTCATCTAATTTCATTCATTTCATTGCTGGTTTTTTTTTCCATCCTTTTAAGACTTCGGTAAAAAAAAAAAAAAAAAAAAAAAAAAAAAAAAAAAAAAAAAAAAAAAAAAAAAAAAAAAAAAAAAAAATCAAAGTAACATTTTGCAATATAATCTTTTATAAAAAAATTTAAAAAAAAATCATTGTACATTTTTTTTTTATTTTATGACTTCCATGTTTTTTTTCTAGGTTTACTAAGTTTTTTTAGGCCAATTAACTTAGTCTTATTTTCCTTATAGACAAACATGAGAGTTTAAACCATGTTCGGAAAAAGTGGAGTCCTTGTCTGAAAAAGAAAAGAAAGAAAAGCCAAAAAAAAAAAAAGAAAGAAAAAAAAAGAAGAAAAATTGTGAATGTCATCATGAGCCCTTGATCAACCATACAAGCTTTTTGTCAAGACCTCTTTTGCTTGCAAGATCTCCTACTTGACCACCTTTTCTCCATAATATCATTAAATTCATATCCCATCTCTCAATCCAACACCCAACGTTTTCACACGTACACCTTTCTTCCTAGACCTAACACCACATTTTCTTACCATGCAGACTTGAGCTTTGAGTTAAACAAAGACCTTATTGACCTACACTATAACATTACAATGGGGAAATTAGTTATTTTTTTTCTTGATCTATACCATAATGCTACTATAGTGGGGCAATTTGTTGTTTTCCTTATTCTTACCCATATATCTACCAACTTTGCAAAACCCATGCTCATATATTATACGATGACTTTAAAAGTAACAAATAGTATTTTTCTCTTATTGGCACTATTTCAAGTCATGATGCGAATTGCAATTTGATCTATTATTCTTACACCCTTCTTTGTCGTACCATCAAAATCCACATACGATTCATTTGAATGTGTCATCTTATCCTCCATCCCATTTTTCATCTTTCTTTGATTAAAGTGAGTCGATCTTATATTTCATAGTTGGGTCAATCCTATTTTTCATCTTCTCTTGAGTCGATCCTATTCTTCATCTTTCCTTGATTAGAGTTTAGTCCATCATATTCTTCATCTTTCCTTGATTAAAGTGATTCAATCCAATTTTTCATCTTCACTTAATTAAGGTAAATCAATCCTATTTTTTTATCTTCTATTGATCAAAGCGAGTCAATTCTATTTTGCATCCAACAGTTATCAAAGGGAGTCAATCATTTCTTTTTATCCTCCCTAGATTAAAGTGAGTCATTTTCTAAAAACAATAAATCTAAGGCTTTATGTGTTGGTAACATTAGAGTAAATCTCATTGAAGAGCTAAGTTCAAGTATCAAATGCAAGCAGATAATATGTTCACGATCGATTTGGGATTATCTTTGAAGCCGGAAGCTTTTGTACGAGGAAAAGTACTGCAAAGTAGGTTAATCTTCAAAAGAGGGAAGACATAATGGAAGCAGGAAATGAAAGAAAAGAAAAGGTGATACACTTTGACAAATGAACATTCCATGTCTCAAGCAGTGAAGTTATATTGAAGAACAAGGTTGAAGATCAAAAATGAAAGACACATATGTCAAAGATTCAGGTCAAGGCATCTTAATTCAGTGATCATAATGATAAGCTTTGAAATTCTCATTTTGTGGTTTTCTCTCGAAGTATGTGCAGATCCAGGTATTGATTCTCAAAACAAGTGAGATAGAAAATAGTCCTTGCAACAAAAAAAAAAAGAAAAAAAAAAGCAAAAAGCAAAAAAAAAAATAGAAAAAAGAAAGAGAAAAAAAGAAAAAAAGAAAAAAAAAAGAAAAAAAAATGCAAGGACCAGGGAGTTCGATGGTGATACTTTTGGGTTTGGCCATTATATTTCTTTAATGTTGAAGCAAAGATATCTCAAATGACGTACATATGATTGATGCATCATTTCATATTGAGAAATGCATAAGTAAGCTTGACGCAGATGCTGGGGCAATCGCAACATATGAGGCTATTATGGCAAATGTCAAAATATGAAACAAATGTCAGGTGACAAAATCACCATGTTACGCATCTTTTACTCAATTTTGGCAACGGGCAAAACTTTTTTCTTCAAATAGCGAGTAAAAAGACATTGGAGTTCTCTTCGGAGTTATCCAAATTGACATAAGAAGAAGTGATACCCTTACATGACTATTGACTACTTGAAGTACTTAATTGAAGAATACAAATGTCTACGCAAAAAGTCATATGATCAGTTGTAGCAATAGTCATTTCATCAACCCCAAGACCTTAACTGGGGCAATACAGTGTTTTAGATGAAAAGAAGTTTTTCTCAATAAGGATCGAAGCTAGGTGATTGCAAACAGATCACACGGGCATGTCATTCCTAATCAGTTTATCAAGAAGCCACTTAAGAAGAAAGATAGCATTGACAAAAGCAAAGGTGACTCATTCTTTGAAGAAAATTATCATTTGCTGGAAGAAATATATGAGTTAGAACATTATAAGTGGCTTGAGGAGTTTGTTACATCGAACTTGAGCCAACAATCATATGCTTACCAACACATTTGATCAATCTATGAGATAAATCTTGGGAAGCTAAGCATCAAGTTTTAGAGGAGTTGTTTAAGGAATGATTTCACTTTCATCTCCCTTTCGGTTATATCTTCGTTTTCCCACATTTATACTTCTTAAGCCCCATTTGTCAACTTTTTCTTGTCTCATGCTTCTTTCATCCAAATACTACTTTGAGAAATGATAGTTCCTCGTTCTCGTCATCCACATTTGTCTTTGTTTGCCCGTCCTTCTTAGGTCTTGAATTTGAAAGTCACTCATTCAACTTATTATCTTTTGAGATCATGTCATTCCCATCATATGCTTGATATTTCCAAATAGAGATTGTGCTATAAGTTACCTTTATTAGTCATTCAAATAGTATATGAGACAATTTTAGCCCATCATGTCTATTGTAAATGGTCATTAGAGAATCTTTGTAACAACAAAAAGAGTTGCAACAATATCAAAATGAGGACATTCACCAAAAAAAAAAAAAAAAAAAAAAAAAGTGCAACAAAAAGAAAAGAAAAGAAAAGAAATTTTTAGACAAGGATAAAGTTATTTCCTCATGATTTAATATCACTTGATAGTCTATAAAGGAGTATGAGAATAAGTAAAATTAGCCACCTTTCTTTTTCTTTTCTTTTAAAAAAAAAAAAAGCACAGATACACACACAAATTTTCTTCTTTCTGAATAAAGCGTTGTAAAAAAAAAAAAAAAAGCACAAAAAAATCTTGCAAAATACTGGGGCAAATTTCAGATAAGAATGTCTATTAGAAGACATTTATCAAAAGAACCCTTTCATGATTTGATTCTTGACTTTAAAAAGATGAAAACTTCTTTAAAAAGTTACTTTTCTTGAAACTATGCTTTAAACTTCATTAATAAACACTGGGGCAATTTTTGGATGAAAGTCCGTATCACAAAGTGTTTTATTATGAAAAAACTCATGCATTCATAAGCATTGTAGGTTAAAATTTTGTCCGTGGAAGTTTTCTCACCATTTTAATACATCATCGGGTGCTTGTTTACCCCTGGCCCGATACCTTTATCATGGAGGTGCTTGTTTACCCCTGGCCTCCAGCCCTTTTAATACATCATCGAGTGCTTGTTTACCCCTGGCTCGATACCTTTATAATGGAGGTGCTTGTTTACCCCTGGCCTCCAGCCCTTTTAATACATCATCGGGTGCTTGTTTACCCCTGGCCCGATACATTTATCATGGAGGTTCTTGTTTACCCCTGGCCTCCAGCCCTTTTAATACATCATCGGGTGCTTGTTTACCCCTGGCCCGATACATTTATCATGGAGGTGCTTGTTTACCCCTGGCCTCCAGCTCTTTTAACACATCATCGAGTGCTTGTTTACCCCTGGCTCGATACCTTTATCATGGAGGTGCTTGTTTACCCCTGGCCTCCAGCCCTTTTAATACATCATCGGGTGCTTGTTTACCTCTGGCCCGATACATTTATCATGGAGGTGCTTGTTTACCCCTGGCCTCCAGCTCTTTTAACACATCATCGAGTGCTTGTTTACCCCTGGCTCGATACCTTTATCATGGAGGTGCTTGTTTACCCCTGGCCTCCAACCCTATTATTACATCATCGGGTGCTTGTTTACCCCTGGCCCGATACCTTTATCATGGAGGTGCTTGTTTACCCCTGGCCTCCAGCCCTTTTAATACATCATCGAGTGCTTGTTTACCCCTGGCTCGATACCTTTATAATAGAGGTGCTTGTTTACCCCTGGCCTCCAGCCCTTTTAATACACCATCGGGTGCTTGTTTACCCCTGGCCCGATACATTTATCATGGAGGTGCTTGTTTACCCCTGGCCTCCAGCCCTTTTAATACATCATCGGGTGCTTGTTTACCCCTGGCCCGATACATTTATCATGGAGGTGCTTGTTTACCCCTGACCTCCAGCTCTTTTAACACATCATCGAGTGCTTGTTTACCCCTGGCTCGATACCTTTATCATGGAGGTGCTTGTTTACCCCTGGCCTCCAGCCCTTTTAATACATCATCGAGTGCTTGTTTACCCCTGGCCTCCAGCTCCTTTAATACATCATCGGGTGCTTGTTTACCCCTGGCCCGATACCTTTATCATGGAGGTGCTTGTTTACCCCTGGCCTCCAGCTCCTTTAATACATCATCGGGTGCTTGTTTACCCCTGGCCCGATACCTTTATCATGGAGGTGTTTGTTTACCTCTGGCCTCCAGCTCCTTTAATACACCATCGGGTGCTTGTTTACCCCTGGCCCGATACCTTTATCATGGAGGTGCTTGTTTAGCCCTGGCCTCCAACTCCTTTAATACATCATGGGGCGCTTGTCTATCCTTGACCGTCCCCAAAATTTAACAGTTTAACGTTTACCCCTGGCTGTCCCAAAATTTAACAGTTTAGTGTTTACCCCTGGCTGTTTCCAAACATTTACGGTTTAGTGTTTACCCCTGGTCGTTCCAAAATTCTTTCGATTTAGTGTTTTCCCTATTTATTTTCCAAAAAAAAAAAAAACAAAAAGCTTAAATTTTACCATTGGTTATCTATTTATTTTGCTAAATATAAAATTTCGAACAAATAAGGTCTACACCTTTGTCCATCCTTTTATTCTATAAGAATGAACAAAGGGGGGCAAACTGTAGACCCCTAAATTTGTCCGGAATTTTATTCTTTTAATTGATTTTGTCTTTTTAAAAAATAATAAATAAAAGAAAAAAAAGTGTTCTAGAGTTTTTAAATAGCCCAATCATATTTATTAATTTTGGTGAGAATAATTAGGTCAAATATTTTATTTTAATTAATTGATTTGTCAAATCAAATATCAGGTTTATTTGGCAAGTTTTAATTAATCAAAATATTTTGTTTCCTTAAAGGATTGATTGGCAATTAAAATTTTGTAAATATGGGAGATAAAATTTGAGTATTTATTTGTTTCTTCTTTTATTTTATTTTATTTTATTTTTAATTTTATTTGATCACATTCCTAATATGTTGTGGTTAGAATTGGCTATAAATAGGGATCCCATCACCCTTGCTTTTCACGATTTCTCTAGCCTTGGGATACCCCTCTACACGTTTTTTTTGGCTAAGAGTAGACTCTCCAAATCTCTCCCCCTAAAAAAAAAAAACCTAGATACACTTTTCCCTCTTTCCCACCTAACTTCCTTTACCTACTCAAGATTTTTTCCTCACGTTTTCTCTCCCTCTCGCCCTCACACTCTCTCAATCTCGCGTCGTCATTTCATAAGTCTTATTCCCAATCCAACGGTCACAAGCATTTTTTGTAAGTTTGTTTTTTTTTTTTTTTTTAATAGTTTTCTTTCTTTCCATGAGGCTAACATTTTTTTTATGATTTTATAAAGTTTAGTTTATTTATCGTTTCTTTCGCTTTATTCTAATATGATTTCTTTTTAGCATTCAAGAAGTTATGTGATTTTTCTTTATGGGAATATTGAACAATTGCATGCATGTTTCGATTTCAATTTTATCATTTTCATTTTTATGTACTTAAAAATTGATTATTATATTTTGCTTATGTGCAACTTGTTAATTTTGTTTTATTTTGTAATCTAGTATTATTATTTATGATTTAGTCGTATATTTTCATTAAGCCAATATGTGGTTATTTTGCCTAAAACCAATATTTATTTTGTTAATTGTGTTAAAAAAAATAAAGGATTCTCCAACGACGGAATCTCAATTTTTGGAATGCCAATGTTGAGTTTTCTTGAGGTAAGAAATCAATGTCTTGGAATGCCGAGATTTGATTTCAATATGGTTCCTTTTAAGCAAATGAATTTAATGAATTTTTAATTATTACGTATGGTAGTTTTCTTCTCTTTTTAAGCCTTTTATCTCAATTGTATATTGCTGAATTTTATTTTCTTTATTTTCACTATGTTATGATATGATATTTAATCCATAATTTCCTTGTAAATTTCTTTCCCTTAATTAAATATTTGCAAAACAAAAATCTTCCAACGATGGAATCTTGAATTTTCGGGATGCCGATATTTAAGTTTCTTGAGGAAAAATAAGATCTCGGGATGCCGGGATTTGCTTTTAATATTCTTTCCCTTTTTATATTTTTTTTTTTCTTTATAAAAAAAACATCTTTTTCCAACGAAGCATATTTATAAAAGGCGTTTTCTTTAAAAGGAATGCATAAAAAACTTTTTGCTAAATGTATTTCATTAACTTTATCTTCAAAATAATAAATCAATCCAAAACTATTTTCCATAAAAATGTCACTTGCTTTAAAAATAAAATTAATTAAGAGTTTTCCTTAAAAAGTATTTTTACTTTACAATTTTCAAAATTAATAAACAAAATGTTTTTTTTTTAAAAAAAAACAAACTTTCCTACGACGGAAATTAGGAAATCAAGATATTGACTTTCCTAATATTCTTGAGATGCAATGAATTTAAATTTGGGATGCCAAATTAAATTCAAACAAATATTGAATGGCTTTATGCCGCCCACAATTATTGCTTATTATTTATCTATGGAATAATAAGAATTAAAATGTGGGACATTTAAAAATCCACAAAAAAAAAAATCTTCTTTAGTATTTATAATAGCCAATTTCCTTAAATAACACAAGAAAAACAAAATTTCGTTCTTTGAACGAGTGTTGTGGGGTGCTAGTACCTTCCCTATACACCAAAGACCCCCGAACCTTAAATCTTTTCTTTGCAGACCATTTTAGCATATTGTTGGGTGCCCAGTCACACCCTCTAAATCAAGACTGGTGGCGACTCCATTTTCCTCCTCTTGGGAACAAAGTCGGCCGCTCCGCGTCGCAAACCCGTAGCGACAACACACAAGAGAGAGAATCAGAGGATTAACATTAGAGATTGTACACCCACACCCATACAAACATCAATAAAATATATTATATATTCCACGTGTCTCCATTCATTTGAAGTTACGTGTGAACAGATATGATTCAAAATTAATTAGTGAGAGAATTTAATTATTTGAAGGAGTTCAAATATTAATGTGAATTAGATTCATATTAAAACTATAGTATAAATTTAATATGAATGGGAGTCATATTAAAATTATATTATATGAGAGAATTATTTGAATATGATTCAAATGGAAAACAAATTAATTAGCCAAAGTGAGCATGACTCAACGATAATTGGCATGTACCCTCGACCAAGAGTTCAGAGGTTCGAATCCCCCACCTCCAAATGTTGATGTACTAAAAAAATGGAAAATTAATTAAATATGTGATATTTAATTAAGGAATAAATTAATTGGAGAATTTTTTTTAGAAGAATTAATTAGAGAATTAATTAATCAATTTAATTTGATTTGATTGAATATGATTTAATTGAATTAATTAAATTACTACTATAGTTTATTATTAATGTACATTTGGTGCATATTAAAACTATAGATTAAAAGAGAGAGGTTCATTTAAATATGATTTAAATGTAAGTTCAAATTAAATATGAGATATTTAATTTGGTAATTAATTAATTGTGATTAATTTAATTTAATTTAATTTAATGTGATTTAATTGAATTTATTAAATTAATACCATAGGTTAGGTGAGGTATGATCATTTAAATATGATTTAAATGATTTAATTAATTAATGTAATTAATTAAATTAATTTTATTTAAATTAAATTAAATATATATCAGTTTTTAACTGAATGGGGAGTTACACGTGTAACTCCCCACTCTCCTTACAAACGTCTCACCCCTTCTCTCACGCTTGCATTATCTGGTAGGTTACACAGAATTGTTTTGTGTCTCATATATTACACTCTTTGTAACATTCTCCATCTTGAGATCTCTTTCAATCGCTCTAGGAAATTCACAGAACATTCTCTGTAGAATTTTGTTTTTTTTTTTTTTCCCTTTTCAAGATCATGATCCCACAATCTCTACCTCATCAACCTAGAGGATAGCAGAGGTTCACAGTGGTGGTGTTCCAAATTGGGCTACTGTACGTGGGATCGAGGGACTCGCTGAAGAAAGGTCTTCAACAGGTGAGTTTTACTTCATTCTAATTAGATTAGAATAACATTATTAATCGCTATAGGAAGATTTTAGAATTTTTCTTTAATTTTTACTGTTTGTCAATGTATGGGTTTTTCAAAATGAATTTAATTGCAGGACGATCTAATATGTTTCCGCTGCCAAGGAATTTCAATCCTTCAGGTCCTACCACCTCTACCTTCACCTTCTTCCTTCTTCCTCACATTCTTTCTCTCTCCCCAATTTTCTTTTCCATTTCTTTTCTTCTTCTTTTTTTTTTTTTTGTTTTTTATTTCTTCTTCCTTCAATTTAGCTCGTTGGAATAAAGTCATGGTTCATCGGAGGTTGGGTGCATAGGTTTGTTGTGATTAGAAGCATGGGTTTTTCGGATCGAGACTATGATGGTGACGGGGGTGCAATCATCGAGCAACGACGAACTGGCGTCGAACAAGTGGTGGTTGAGCATTTGTGAGTGATGGTGGACTGGAGTTAATGGTGGTTGGATGTAGGATTTGGAGGAAGAAGAAAATGGAGAAGGTTTTCACCATTGATATGTTCCTCCCCTTTGTTTTTCCTCTTTTTTTTGTCCTTTTCCTCCCCTTCATTCTTGTTGTTGCTCTCTTCCACAAGCTCTCCTTAGCTCTCCTTTTAGGAGAGCTTGGAGAAATAGTTGAGAAATAGGGGGAGGGAGTTGGAGAAAGTGGGGGACATGGGGAAGGAAGGGGAAGAATGAGTGAAAATAGGGGGAAAATAAAAATAAAAAATAAATTAAATGAAAATAAAATAAACAATAAAAACCTCTATCGTGAAGATAGTGGAGATGAAATTTGAATTCTGGAAATAAAGAAATGTAAAATTCAGACAAAGATTAAAACGTTTGATCGTGAAGAGACTAGTGAGAATGTAGAAAAAGTTGAAAATTGTTGGGACCAATAAAATATAGGATAAAATTAGTTTTTTTTTTTTCTTTTTAACATATATTGAGGCAAATTCATGTGACTTTAAGATTTTTCGGTTGAGAAAATTCTTATGTTGATTTTTTAAGAAAAATGAATATTGGTAGTTGGGCTTGACAGAGCTGTAAATAACAGTATACACTAGTAAAATGGGCAAGTAAATTATTAGTTAGTTGTTCTACAAATTGTGGTAGTCATTTCCAAATTTTCAAACTAATTTAGCCAAAAATCAAAAAATGTTTTTTTTTCTTAGTCATTTGTCACAATTACACTATTTTTAACTTGTATTTATGAGTCCAATATGTCGAGTTGAAAAGAGAAGGTAGTTGAAAAAACACATAAAAACAGAGAGAAGCAGGGAGAGTAATGCACAATTTAGATTTTCAGGACAGCTTTCACAAAGTTGTTGATTGTCAAAATGTCAACCGTTGGATGTTGTTAACATTTGGTCAGCCTATTGGAGACACATAGGGCCTAGTTTTGAACGGTTGGATCATCGTTTGGAGCTCTGATTTGTTTGTAATTGCTGCTGGACAAAACATATAAAACTGGAGATATTTTCATCTTTTTTATCTCACAAGTGTTGATCTCTTATGTATGAAAGTATTGGTGGGTTGTGAATCTTTCTATGACTGATTTGGATTCTTGTTCCCTCAATTTTATCATAATAAGAGAAGGTGACAAGGGTGGACTCCTCACGAGTCCCGTGGTTTTTACTCTTCACATTGAAGGGGTTTTCCACGTATAATTCGTGTGTGTTATTTGCATTTTAGTCTTCTAAATTTTATGGTTGATTACTATCCCTTATTGGTTGATTACTTGGTGATTAATTGGTGATTAATTTGTAGTGTATTGGAGCACTATTATTTGGTTAATTGTCTTAAAGGTGATCCTAGTGGGTTGTTGATATACTACTTGGGTTTTATTACCTATAAGATAATAACTTGTTCCACCAAGTTAGAGCCAAGGATGAAAAAATTGGAGAAATCGGCCGATATATCGGATTTTTGAAGATACCGAAACATACATGAGTGGGTAAAGTCTTTTTTACCCCCTTATCGCCGATATTTTGGCGATATATTAAATTATCTGACTTCATATTTTATTAAATAAATATTATATGTTGATGTTTAAATAACAATTTTGTACTTGGTGCGGCTGCTAGTTCGCAGCAGCTAGTTTGTTTGGGGTGTGTGGGTTCAACTATTTGCCAACATCAATATTTTACTTTTTTTTTTTTCTTTTTCATTTTCTCTCTCAATCATCTACAACTTTACCCTTCACTTTTTTTAATTTTAATTCTCCCACTATTATTTTTTCTGTTTTTTTCCAACTTGTTTATTATATAATTTTTTTCTCTTTTGAATCTACAAATTCACTTCGCCCTATTTGTTTCTTTTTTCTTTATTCTCTACTATTATTCTTCTTTTTAATTTTCAAACTTTTTATTATATAATTTATATTTTTCTTATTTCATTTTTCATTATTTTTAATACAATATTTTAGGTTGCAATATTGTTAAACGTATTTGTTTGTATTGACATTGCTATTAATTAGTAAATTAATTAAATTTATGTTCATTCTTGACAGGTAAATTATTCTACTAAGATTTGTGTTGCATGTTTAACTTATAAAATGCATACTTTTTTTAGAAAATAAAATGCATACTTTATGAATATTATAATCTATTTCTTAAGTTATTAAATCTTGTATCAAAATGATTTTCATCTTATCAAAAATTAGAACATAACTTTAATAATTTTAACTTTTATGTCTTTGATAAATTTTTAATTCTCTCTCTTTTTTTAGTTTGATTTTATATTTTATATTATAATTACAATGCACACTTTTGTTAATATTATGACTTTTAATTTATCTTTGGAGATAGAATGAATTGAGAGCATCCTATCATTCTCAGATTAACTATTATAATGTTGGTCTAATATCCCAATAGCATCATCTTATTATTATTTAGTTATGAATCATGTACTTGTTGACCAAATTTGTTTCATATATAAATTATTCAAGTTTATATTTATTTTACAACTTTCAATACTATCTATTATTGTATTAATGCATATATTTGACTTTTAATTCTTGATATATCTATACTATATATAAATGGGGCTAAGAGGGGAGAATTTTTGCCTACCCATTTTGCCCTTAACATTTTAATAAATTCCTGTTTTGTCCCTCCATTCGAATAGTTGCAACTGTTAGAGAGAATTTAATCCATGGGGAGTGGT
Organism: Luffa aegyptiaca; assembly: GCA_017139565.1. NCBI lineage: Eukaryota > Viridiplantae > Streptophyta > Magnoliopsida > Cucurbitales > Cucurbitaceae > Luffa > Luffa aegyptiaca. Next base: position 31,736,460 of record CM029398.1, on the reverse strand, counting down.
TACATAGTGAAACAAAGCATTCTTTCACATATGGGTGTGACTATTCCATTGCTTCGAATAGTTGGAACTGTTAGAAGCGTCTGTTGAGAGAATTTAATCCGTGGGGAGTGGTTACGTAGTGAAACAAAGCATTCTTTCACATATGAGTGTGACTATTCCACTGTGTATGGGTGTTATCTAGACCATAAATTTGAAATATCATGATTTAACAGTGGAGACATGTTTATAGGTTCTATAGAAAACGACCTCTATTTCTATTTTTGGGTTATAGAATGGTGTCCCAAATGATTAGTTCACGTTTATTGTTATAAACAATCATTTTGACATCCAATCCTAAAGTTACATGATACTTCATTAGGAGAAACTTCCTCTTTCTATCTTTCCTTTTTCATTTTTATTCACTTTTTAATAATGTTTTCCTCAAATGTTATATGCATATTTTAGTTTTTTGACATTTATTACTCGTGTTCTTTCAATTATATAAATATCAATATTTTATAGACAAAATGTTCAAAATATTTCATAGAGATGCAAAATATACTTTTTTTCATTTAAATAAATGTGTATTTTTAGAATAATTTTCTTAAATTTAATTATTAATAATTAATTTCAAACAATAATATAATATATTTATTTATTTCTTATATGTATAAGTAAACAATTCTAAATTATATTTTTTTTCAAAATTTTCACGAAAAGGATAAAAATATAAAAACATTAAAATGAAAATCGTTTGATGCATGTGTTTCACTTTATCAAAATATTAACATATTCATTTAATAAATTAATTATTTGTACAAAATTTCGTTTGTAATATATACATAAGAATTTTCCTGAAAAAAAAAAACAATAATATGAAAACATTGAAAAAAAAGTTTGCTTTGTCTACCTTTTAAAAATTTATTAAAATAAAAATTATATAATATTTATTTATTGCATATTAGAAAACTATTATTTTCTCATATTTTAATTTAAAATTATAATATTTCACGTGCAATGCACGTGTTACTCAACTAGTTTGCTTAAAGTAGTGCAAGTAGTTCCTTTGGTGAGAAGTTAGTAGTGCAATTAGTGCTTTTTTTTTTTTTTTTTTTTTTGAGTTAGTGAAATTAATGTTTGAGGCCTCTACATGGCTTCTAGGCTTTGGTTCCAGCTTGTAAAACTTTATTGGAGTTGCACACCTTCTACTTGATTACCAACCATATTGACACTAGCTTTTCCCTTTTTATCCAAACTTCCATTTGTGGATGGTGACATAGCTACAAGAAAAGGTTAAAGGAAAAAAAAAATGGACCTTACAAATATGCTCTTCCTCACTTGTTCACTCATCCAATCTTGGGAAGTCACTCTCACAATGACAAAATAAGTAGGTATAAAACCGAGAGTGCGCAGACTAACTTAGCCACCGTGATTCTTTAAGATGCACCAAGCTTGCTTGCTTTGGTGAATCAACAATTGAACTAAGCATAAACTAGGGCACAAAGAAGTCAAGAACAACAAGAAAACAACACAATAATTAAGCAACAAGTTTGTTGACCAATCAAACTTGAACGCTTCTAAGGAGCATGCAAACGTAGACTAGGATGCAACATGATTCCAATTCAGAACAAAGAGAGGAACTCTCCCCATTTTCATTTCTTGTCTAACCCCTCCACATTTATAAATTATAATGACTTTAAATAACCTCATATGGTTGGAAAACTAAAGGAATTGAAAGTAAATAAACTAAACCCTAGACTTTCCTAACATGAATAAAATTGTTTGATTACAAGCTATTTGAGAGTCACTGAAATGGGCCAATTAAACACATTTAGCTCCGTTTTTGGCCAAAGTGCTTAACAACATATTATAAATAAAGTACAAGTAAGGTCGAAGGGATATTTACAAGATAAACACCCAAATAACTCTTAAGTCTTATATAACCCATGAATTAAAGCTTTTAAGATTTGGTATATATATTTACTGTTGTCTTGAAACTTCTTTCTCCACTTGGTACATTCCTTATGAAGTTCAATACTCCAAATGTTAAAGTGAATATCTCTTTCATCTTTGATTGGTCCTAGTGGTATTATGCATCTTGCTTGAAGAATATCAATCATTCTTAAACATTTCACTTATCTCAAGTTCTCTATAGGCATCTTCCGGCTAATGAGGCAAACGATGACTCAAAGTTTGCATTTGGGCCAATCCTTGGAGCATAAGAATGGTTGTTACCAGAAATACAGGAGGAGTTATGAACCTATGAATGTTGAAACGTCCATAGGAACCAAAGTGAGCATAGCTCAATGGTAATTGGCATGTACCTTTGACCAAGAGATCAGAGGTTTGAATCCCCCACCCCCAATTGTTGTTGAACTAAAAAAATGTCAGTAGAAAATTAAAACATTGAGGGAGTAGTTGAACCTTTGAATGCCAAAACATCTTCGGAAATTAAGGGTATGTTTGGTTTAATTTTTCAAGTGTTTAATTTTGAAAAAAAAATCATTTTGAAAAAAATTCGAGTGTTTGGCAACCACTAAAAATGACTTATTATAAAATGAGATTGAGAAATAAACTATTTTGAGAGAAACACTTGATAGTAAATTTTTTAAAAAAAGTTCTTAAGTATATAATAACTTGCGTATAAAAATACTTAGTAGGAAATGTAACCAAACAAATAAGTGTTTAAATTCTAAACAAATTTTATACAAAATGTTTTTAGAAAAATGCATACTTGAAAATCACTTAAACTAAAAGGCATTCCAAACGGTCCTAAAACACTCTAGAAGTAATGAATCTTTGAATGTCAAAGTCTCTTCAAAGCATGAAATAATAAACCTTTGAACGTCGAAACCTCTTCAAAACTTTAAACAACTTAAAACATAGGGAGTAATGAACTTTTGAATGTCAAAATCACTTCGAATAGTAAAATACAAACCTTTGAATACTGAAATTTTTCGAAAATTAAGGACTTGTTTAGAATACCTTTTAGTTTAAATGTTTCTTAAGAATGTATTTTAAAAAACTATTTTGTATAAAAATTGTTTCAAATTTAAACACTTATATGTTTACTTACATTTCCTTATAAGTATTTGGGAAAAAATCAATTTTTACCCTGAACTTAGCAGGTTCTATCAATTTTAACCCTAAACTTTCAATTTCATCAAATTGAACCCTAAACTTAACAAATTGTATCAATTTGAACCTCAAACTTGCATAAATGTTGCAATGTAGACCTTTGGTTAACTTTTCATTTGAATTGCTATTAAAACATATAATTGACAATTTCCTTTTCTTTTGTTAGTTCACATTGCACCTAAGTTAGTGTTTTGTAAGATTTTTTTTGGAAAAACCAGAAGAAATCAGATATCCTAGACTATTCTTCTCATTATTATCCAAAAAAGAATCACAAATTTATTTGCAAGAAGAAAAATCTAACAAATATGAGAAATAAAAAATCAAAATTTCTTTATTTTCGTTTCCTACATTTGTACATTCTTCTGATTAGCAAGAAAAAAAAACCGTAAAAGAAGACAAAAATCTCACAAAATTCATAGCAACAATAAAAAAAACCAGCAAATATTTGAAGATAAAAAGCCTCAAAAGTTTCTTTGCTTTCGTAATCTTAAATAGCAGCGAAAAAACCCTCACAATTAAAGTTCTCAACAATAAGAAAAAATCATATAAAATAAAGTTTCTCCGATATTTTATTTATAAGAAGCCAATTCAGGTGCAATGTGAATTAAGAAGAAAAAAAAAAAAGAAATAATCAATTACGTAGGGTGGTTCAAATGGAAAGTTAACCAAAGGTATATATTGTAACACTTACGCAAGTTTGAGGTTAAAATCGATACAATCTAATAAGTTTGAGGTTCAATTTGATGAAATTTAAAGTTTAGGGTTAAAATTGATAGAACTTGTTAAGCTTAGGGTCCAATTTGATGAAATTGAAAGTTCAGGGTTAAAATTGATACAACCCCCAAAGTTTAAGGGTTAAAAATGCTTTTTTCCCTAAGTATTTTTATACCCAAGTTATTATATACTTAAAAACTCTTTTTAAAAATTTTTCTTTCAAGTTTAGTTTATTTTTCAATCTCATTTTTTAACAAGTCATTTTTAGTGGTTGTCAAACAATAGAATTTTTTTTTCGTTAATAATGAAACATAAATGAAACATTAAATTGATCCAAAATTATATTTTCGACTCTATACTAAATTTTTTTGAGTTCCATTATACTTATGCCATTATTATATTCCATTTTTATGGACATATCCCTACAAATTAATGATAAGAAACAGAAGGGCCTTACAAGATATGACAAATCAAGAAAAAAGACAAGCAAATAAGTGGTAGAAGTATAACATAAGAAAGCATATTTATTATTACATAGAGAATTAGCTTACAACAATGACATACATTGGTTAATATTACACCCTTGGATTTATTGCCCCACCATACATTCATCCCATCATACTATCATATTACATTGGACATATACTCATCCATCCTAATTTCCTCCTCCTTACCTTCTCTCTCTCTCTCTCTCTCTCTCTCTCTAAGCCATTAAATGATATGGTAGCATTGGCAATATATGAAATTTAACATAATCACACTCACTTAAACTTGAATCTCAATGCTCCATTTGTACATTTCCTCCGTCGGGACAGGGATGGTAAAGGTGACTAAGCCTGTTGCCTCATCGTAGACAAAGTTGGTATCAGCCTTGTCCACGCTGCATTTCAATGGTCGCTGAGATGAGTAGACGCCGAACCTTCCACATCCTCGAGCTTTTAGGGTGATTGTAGCCGTTGGAGGTCGGTCATTAGGGAGAGGACCTGTTAACTCTGAGGCAACTTCACCGTCAAACTCTGGCTTTGGTTCGACCAATTGGACATCGACTTGCTCGAGGGCACCACCAGTGTTGAACATGTCAAGCAGGCCAATTGGCGCGAATGAGATGTTTGAGGTGATCTCCTAAAAGTTAAAGATCATTTGGGTCAATCAAAACATGAATTGATAAACAGAAGAAAAAAAAAACAAAGAAGAATTGGGTGAATGTATTGCAAACCTTTAGAGGAGAAATATGGAAAAGATCATATTCCAAAACTTTGAGGGTAACCGGAAACGAGGCACCTTTCGGCAATCGAATCACATCCCCTGAAAAACAAAAACCCAATTCCCTCTGTAAGAACTATTTTCCTATTCTAACACAAGAGTCTACAAAAGAGAAGCCATCAAGAATCTTGATTACAAGTAATCATCCGAGTACCTGATCGATAGACGTATACAATCGCATCACCCTTCCAATCGGCACCAGCAACTTGCGAAATAGCATCAACATCGGCAGCACGCACAGAGGCGGTGAGGGTACCAGGTGACTCGTCGTGAATGCGAATCTTCTTTGCGATCCTGCACCAGCCAGCACCTTGACAGTTGAACACACCAACAACACCAGAGCACTTGTTCATATTCCAAACTTTGAGCAGACTGCAAATGGGGGAGAGAAAGACAACCGATAAAAACCAATTCCCTATAATGAGGGGTGAGTAGACAGTAGGAAGAAAGTGAATATGCAGCAAACCTGGTTCCATCTCTAGCTGGATCATTGAACAGAGAGTCACGTGTCGGTCGTCCAGGTAACTGGGGACGAAGAACTGATCCATCGGGAAGGACTAGCTTCTTCAACAGCTCAAAGTTGTGGTTACCTGGTTTGTCACTGGGATAAATTGCACAAGTTTAAGTCATTCTTATTATTATACTTGGGACTGAAAGCAGACAACCACGCCATAGACATAAACTACCTGACATAGATTGCACATCCACCGATCGCACGAGCAGCTCCGTGATACTCAGCTGTAGGGTGTAAGCTCTGAAAAGCAAAGCAAAGATTGTATACATCAGTTTATGTGCAACGGTTGAATAGTTGCCCATTTACACACTACACGTGGCTATTGATACTAGGCATGTGCGTGTAATCTATACTCATGTTTAGTTATGCCAATTTGAAAATGTAATGACCCATGGGATGGTTAAAGGCATCAAACAGTTTGTGTCGATCAACTGAAGAACTAATAATGTGGTTCTAGTTGATGAAATCAGCACAAGAGAGAACGGATAAAGGTGCAAAAAGTTTCTTACATGGAACATATCCCAGTCAGGTTGCATGAATTCTCCAAGGAAAAGAGAATTGTAAGCAACGGAAGAAATATGAATAGTATGGGAGGCAGGATTGCGAGGGTAATAGTCATCAGAAGCTCTCATAACCGCAGTCTGTTTGGCACTATAGAGACTATCGGTGTTGTGGCACATGCAGGAAATGCATCCATTGTCGGGAAAGTTCCGAGCAATCGAAGCTTCGAGGGCCTGAAGGTAGCTACGAGTTAGTGCAACCCTGCCACCATAACCAGCACCAAGGGTCTCGATAATGTTTTGCACATCAACCTTCACACCATCCACTCCACATGAAGCCAAGTAGGAATGAAGCTCATTATAGAAGTTAAAAACTTTCTTTGGATTCACAAGGCCAATGCCGTGAACAGCCAGACTGTCTACTACTATGTCCGGTTGGTTGCCCATCATACCCGGTGACTGGACCGGGTATGCCATAGCAGACTCATAGTGCTCCATGCCCGGACTTGCTGGTTTCACTCCACCCCAATAGCCAGCCATAGCATGCCACGCATACACAAATCTGCATTAAAGATGATATGGATTAGAGATCTTGCCTTGAAAGATGCAATTCGATATCCTCAATTCAATTTTTTGGTGCAACGGAAAGTTCAATCTGTTTACTTTAGCAACTGAACACTTACTTCACATTGTGCTGTTGCTTGGCATCATCAACAACTACCTTCAGGCCTGGGACCTGCTCATTGCTTTTCCCATTTTTCTGAAACTTGTGGTTCTCTTTTATTCCAGAGAGCCTACTAGCAAACCTACAAGAGAGTGTCACCAAGTGGTTAAGAAACCAATTGCTTCATCATATTCAACCCTTAACTTACAGAATACATGATATAATGAAAAACAACTATGACGCCTCTCAACTCATCTGACAGCAGATGTTGTAACAAGATACGGATGGTGTCTATCACTAAACGGCATAAAAATTGGCAGTATGTCTACGTTTAATGGGCCTAATCTAATATGTAGTCAGATTTTAATCATAACAGGCTCAGAGAATAATAACTACCATTGGGATAGCAGAGGAAATTATTACTATGGGAAAATTTTAGATTACTGTGAGAGATGTACACAAGGCAGCATAAAGGTATTAAAAGGATCACATGGTTTATCTTTTATTTGTTCCTCACCATAAAAAGGTCCATAACTAAACTAAGATAAGCACAATTCATATCATCAACCGCTCTTTTGCAAAAAGCTCAACTTGGATTCACTGAGATTTGCACATAAGTTTATTAATACAGAATGAAATAATGAGAGAGTTAATAGGAGGAAAATGTCTTACTGTGCTCCTTCTTGTACAACACAATCAACATCCTTTGGTTTGCTCTCAATCTGTTGCCAACCATCATCTATGATTAAGAATTTTGGAGGTGCCCCTCCGCCTGATAGGCTGCAATACACCACAGTGTTAACGATTTGATTTTATGAAATATTACGAAGATGCAACAAGGAAACTGCTATTTCTCAACAACAATTTCTATTACCTCTTGAGACCTTCCACAACACCCTCAGCAGTGACATCGGTGTAAAAAGCATCCCATGTACACCAACCAAACCAGTCAAGGAAGGAAGGTAACTGCAAAAAGACAATACAACACAATTGAAACTCTTAAAACAGAATAGCTTAGTTAAAATTATATTTTGTCAGAACGGAATTTTCTCATACCTTTTTCTTCTCTCTGTGTAGAAAAGTTTGTGTATGCTTTTCAACAGCCCTGTCATCATAATTTAAATCAATTAGCACACACCCATCCTTGTGAAGTTAACATTACACGTGTCTAAAAAAGGGAAAAAACCCAAGTGCAGACTTGAAGAAATAAGAAGCAAAAACGTGAAACTTAATTTGGAAACTTACTTCACTGCTTGATTGATAACTTCAAAGGGATTTGTCCCAGCATGCATATAGACAAGGGAAAGTCCTTGGTTGGTCTCAACAGTATTATCTCCTGCAAAACCAATTCAAACACCAACAAAAACAAGTCGTTTCGTTTCTTTGGAACTTGACCCTTCCTATATTCTCCTCCAAGTGCTATAAAACTCCATTAATTTGATTCATTCCAGTGATGGTAATTAAAAGATTTCTCCAGCAAGGTTGGTTCTCATTAATGACAGCTCCACCCCGACAGATTGTTATAAATCTTCTTCATTACCGACCATCAGGAAGGAACTATTGTATGAATTGATGGACCAAATAAATAGGATAGCAAGGTGTGTGTGCATCCTACAGCAGATGATAATTGTCTGCTGATCATGATCTACTCACCACTCTCGAGGCATATCTCCATCTCATTCTTGTCATTGCCTTGCAGTGCAGCACGGAACTGGCCTTCAAGGAGAGGAAGGAACACAGTGTAGATGGTTGAAGAATTATCAGGATCCTCACCATCGGCACCCTTGCTCTCCATGAGCAGGAACTGTGTCTCAAAAGGGATGTCTTTCCCACATGTTCCCATTCTCTGAGTCATCCACCATAACTTGAAACGGAAACAACATAGGAAACGGTGACCCCTGTTATGAGTTTGAAAGAAATTAGAATATTTCACATCAATCATCTACAAGAGCTACTCATTATTTTTCATTCCTCCAAAATAATTTAACAAATTCAACTAGACATACTACTTCAAATCGTATGAGCTAAAATCTACCCAGCTCAAGGATCAAAGAGAATTCAAACCCCTAGAGTAATTGAAAAGTAAATATTCACCAGCTTCTATATAGTACAGTAAATTGCAACTATTGGCCATTTATCGTTTTATTTCTGTTAATACTGTAAAATTTCGAAGTCCCATTAAAGGGGGTTTTTACTTACTCTAAGACACCGACAGGGAAAACGTGCAGACTTTTACTGTGCGAAGCAGTGGCACCAATGAATGCGCCAGCGACGAGTCCAAGGCCTGATCCTGGGGTCAGGACAATGTTGTCAGGCATTCCAGTCAGTATGGTCTTCCCGTGAACCACCAAGTTGCCATCGTTGACTGAAATCTTTGGTGTGACCGTCATAGTTGAGCACCAAACAGTTGCTGCACAAGATTAGAATAGAAAAACCATCATCAGCCAATCAGAAAACATAAAAATAAAATAGAACCAAGTTGCAATTCGGCATACCTAGGAAACACAAAAATACCCAAAAAGAAAAATATTCAACTATGAGAAACAAAATCGGAAGAGAAAATCAAGATTGCCTCTTCATTGGACTTCACTAACACCAACCTAAGGGTTTGAACTTTAGAAGAAAGCCTAAGTTTCTACAATTATGGCGAAATCCTATGCTTGCCGGACGAAGAGAGTCATATGACTTCCATGGGGGAGAAGAAATCCACCTCAATTGCTGTAACGAAGCTGTCCTTAGCATCTCCCAAACCACGACCTAGCCGAAGGCGGGGGAAATCAAGAAGACTACAGAGAGCACGAATAAATACTAGCGTACCAATGTTGGGGAAAGGAAAGAAAGACATCAGATTCAGTTTAAGATAAAATAAGCTGAAATTAAGACTAATGGTTTCCCTTTTGGGAGTTTTGGGTTCAGTTTAGCATCTTCTCTCTTCAGTCTTCGACTTATATCTTCAAGTTGAAGAGAGAAGAATCAAGCTGGTTCCAGACAATCATACCAGTCGCTCTATTTGGGAGTTTTTTTTTTTTTGAAAAAAGCTCTATTTGGGAGTTTGTTAGCATAAAAGAATCTAAAAAAAACATTAAAAAAAACTAAAACTAAAACTAAAAAACATAAATAATCTGTGCGTTTTTTCTAGGTTTATGTGATTTCTTATATTAGCATGTAATTTCTACTGGAAGTATTATATTTAGATCTATAAGCAATTTTCATTAATAAATTATTAAAAATATTAAATAGAAGCAAAAACTTGTTTTATTTGAAGTTATATTTAAAAAGTTAACCATAAATTAAATTAAACTTTAGAAATATAAGCAAATATTATATTTGAAATAACATAGTCTAAGGAGGCAGAAAGAATACAAATGAAAGGAATATATGAGAGAAAAAAGGTCAACAAAGAAGAAGGAAAAAAAGAAAGTAAAAGAAGACACGGTTATCATTTTTTCTTCACCGCCTAAAGCTTGCTTTCTCCAGTTCCCCGGGCGGGAAGAAAAAAAAATCAAAAACAAGAATGTTAAGAAAACTCGGGATATTCATTCAAACAAGCAAATTGATCAGAGAGAAAAAAACAATAAAATTCACCTTTGAAAGAAAGTGACGGTAAAATGCGAAAAGGAAAAGTGCAGACACAGAGAACTATATAGATACGCAAAAGCGAATCAAGAAGCCGTCAAGTTTGGCAACCTCATAGCAGATTGAATCTCTCCAACTCATCGATTTCGATTTCAGACCAAATTATAACTTCATTGTTCCTTCGAATTATTAGTTTTAAGCTAGATTTTAAATTAACTCCACCGCCATTAGAACTTGAAATTCGTCCTATTCTATTATAACTTTGTGTGGGGAGAGGTTCCAGTTGAGTCCATGAAAAATAATCAAATTAAAATCCAAAAATACGCCGTGATCTGCAAGGAATTAGGGGAAAACACTAAAGAATCACAGAGAAAAGTAGATCGACCAATAGAATCCTCGCATAGAGTTCAAACTCATTACTCTCGTCCGCCTGAACCTCGATTCGAACACACAGCTCAGAATCAAAGGCAGAACCACCGTACTTCAAATAGAAACAAATCTCCAGTTCATCCAAGAATCAAAAGCCTAATAACGAACTCAACACCAAGAGAATTCCGTCCAGAAAATTTCAAATCTCTCAAAACCTCAACAAAGTGAAAACTACGAAATTCTTGGAAAAACCGCCACTGAAGGTCCGAGTATGATCCCAATCAACACCACAGGGAGGCAGAAATTCGAAACAGAAAGAAAAAGTAAAACAACAACCAAAACCTCCACCAGAAGAACTCACCGATTAGGTCTTAGCGAGAGCGAGAGAGTTTGCAGAAGCGTCCGGTGTCGTCGCCGGAAGCTGAAGAAGAAAAGAACAAGAAGAAGAAGAAGAAGAAAGAGCGTTCCTCTGAAAGGAATGCTCCTAAAAGAGAAAGGAGAAAGAATGGAAAAAAGAAACCAAAATGAACGAACAAGAAGCACAGAACGGCCTCTTGTAAATGAACTTGTTCTCACACAGAAAACACGATCGAGTGAGTTGGGAAGAAGAAGATGGCGCTATTTATACCAGTGGGGGCGTTAAAGTTCGAGCAAGTTCCACTGCGAGATCGTACCAGATCACGACACGTGGAAATAATTTGTTTTATCCTTTTTATATGTATATATATTTTTTGTAATTCCGTGTCTCTTGTTACTTACTAAATTTTTTTTTTCTTGAAACAATTTATTACTTTCTAATTTTTTTCTTTTTTAAAAATATTATTACTTACGAATTATTACGGATTGAGAATCTATTTTAGTAACTCTGTTGGGAAAATGTCTTCGTCAGTGAGCAGTCCGTATATATCAAAAAAAAAAAAAAAAAAAAAGTGAGCAGTCCGTAAATTTTGACATTTTTTTAGAAAATTTTCCTTTTTTTTTCTTTTTGTTACTTTTGCTAATGAAATTTTTAAACGTCCTTTTAAAAAAAATAAAAATTACTGTATATTTTATTTCATAAATTTTCAGCTTTTGAATTCCCAAATGTTTACAAATTTATACTCTTTTTTTTTTCTTTATCCATTAAAAATAGTTATTAAATTAAGTACATAAAAATTTATTTAAATTTTGTATAATCACATTCCGACTTGGCGGTTCTAAATTCTATTCTCTATTCTTTATTACAAAAAATTAGTAATTATAATCCATAGTTAAAATTAAATTAAATTATCCATGATAGTTCATGTATTTTCAATAAATCTAAAATTAGTTCCTATTAATTTTTAAAAAAAAATAATTTAGAAACATAATTATATTATCTCTTCTTACATGAAAATTGTTATTATAGGTCCCATTTTATAATCATTTCGGGTCCGTTTGATAACCATTTCAGTTTTTGGTTTTTGGTTTTTCTGTTTTTGGTTTTTGGTTTTGGTTTCTTGTTTTTAAAAACAAAAACCACATATGTTTGATAACTGTTTTTTGTTTTCTGTTTTTAAAAAACAGAAAACCAATCTTGTTGATAACTGTTTTTGGTTTTCAGTTTTTTAAAAATTAGAAAGATGAAAAGATATTTTAGAGAGAGAAAAATGTGTAAAGACGTTGAAACAAAAATTTAGAGACACAAATATAAATGTTTTTAAGAGGATTTTTTTTTTTTTTTTTTTTGAAAAGACGAGAGAAAAGTTAAACATAGAAAATTTAGAGAGATGAAAGAAAATGTTTAGAGAAAGAATATTAGTTAGACTCGAGAAGAGATATTAGTTAGAGAAAAAAATAGAAAACCAAGTCAGAGTAAATGCGATAAATTTTAGATTAAAAAATAAATAAAAAAAAAAAGAAAATTTAGAGAGATAGTAAAGTTAAGAGTAAAAGATACTAAAGACCTAACGATAAATTAGAAAAATAAAGAAAAGTTTGTAGCGATAGAAAATTTTGGTGACTTTTTTTTTTCTCCAAAAGAAAAATTAGAACATGTTTATTGAGGAGAGAAAAGGTTATGACAAGTTTTTAGAAATAGACAAGTTATAGAGAAAAAAAAGTTTTGAGAGAGAAAATTTTAGAGAGAGAATTAAATTTTAGAGAGAGAAAAAAATAGAGAAAGAAATTTGTTGGAGAGAGGGGTAAAAGAGGAGAAAAGTAAGCATTATCAGAAAAACGAGTTTTTGAAAAACAGAAATCTGTTTTTAAAAACTACTTTTTTTTGTTTTTGAAATTTACTTATAATTTCAAAAACGTTTTTAAAAACAGAAAACAGAAATGGTTATCAAACAACCCTGTTTTTAAAAAATGAAAAACAAAAACAGAAAACAGAAAACGGAATGGTTATCAAACGGGCCCTTCATTTTTTGTTTTTGGTTTTTTAAAATTGTGCTTGTTTTCTCCCCCATCTTCTTACAATAGTTTTCATTTTTGTTAACGAGACATTTGAGTTCCTAGCTAAATTTCAAAAACAAAAACAAGTTTTTGAAACTATTTTTTTTTTTTCAAAATTTGGCTAGATTTTTTAAAACATGGGAAAGGATTAGATAAAAAACAAAAAACAAAAAGCTTGGGGTAAAAATAGTGTTTGTAGACTTAATTTTCAAAACCAAAAAACAACAACGAAATGATTATCAAACGAGGCATTATTTAACCAAATTTTGATTTAAAAATTAACTTCATATCAACAATGAGGATTAATTTGAAGCTTTAGTGAAAGTTCACCGACTAAAAATTATAACATTATTCAAAAGTAGAGAAACTAAAATGAAACGAAATTTGTGAGGATGGTATTTTGAAGTTAAAATGAGTTGCTTTTGGCCATTATAATTAGATTAAGAAAGTGTATAATACTTTCCCACTCATGTGTTGCTGGCTGGCTTCTTTTTCTCTGTCTTAAGATTTTCTTTAAAAAAGGAATATCTTTTTGTTGCTTACTCTGTTTGTCCAAGAGGCTGCGCTGCGATGGACAAAGGAAGGATCACAGAAACAAGGCTTTAATTCATCTCAATAAACACATAAAAAAAGGGCAAAAACAATGGGTTTTAATTTTTTTTAACCAAAATCTAAAATATATATATATATATAAATAAATGGTCAAAACAATATATATGTTTGCGTGTATGGGTTTCCTTTAGTTGTATGGTTTATTTTTAGATGAGTTTGAATATTGTGTTCTTAAATTTAGACACGTTTTATATTTGTTTCATTTTTTGGCACGATTTTTTTTTTTTTTTTTTTTTGTTGGGTTTCAGCATATTTATAAAACTTCATTTTCAAGATTTTTTAGATTGATTTTTTTTTTTTTTTTTTGGGTATTAATTTTACCCTCAAATATAAGTTAGGGGTTTAGATAATTACCATAAAATAGACTCATGGTGTTAAAATAATATTAATAAAAAAACAATATAATTAAATGATTTGAACAACTAAGGGCTCATTTGGAATACCATTTAGGATTCGTTTGGAATACATTCTAATTTAAATGTTTTTCAAGAATGCATTTTTAAAAAACATTTTGTATAAAAATTATTTAGAATTTAAACACTCATATGTTTGGTTGCATTTCCTCACAAATGTTTTTATACACAAGTTATTGTTTACTTGGGAAGTCGTTTTTAAGAAGTTGGTTTCAAGTGTTCCTCTCAAAATGGTTTATTTATCAATCTCATTTTCTAATAAGTCATTTTTAGTGGTTGCCAAACACTAGAATTTTTTTCAAAATGATTTATTTTCAAAATTAAACACTTGAAAAGTTAAACCAAACACACCTTTAGTTTAAGTGTATATTTGGTTTAATTTTCCAAGTGTTTAATTTTGGAAGAAGAAGAAAAAAAAATCATTTTGAAAAAAATTCTAGTGTTTGATACTCAAAATGACTTATTAAAAAATGAGATTGAGAAATAAACTATTTTAAGAAAAACACTTGAAAACAAATTTTTTAAAAAGAGTTTTTAATATATAATAACTTGTGTATAAAAACACTTGGAGGAAATATCACCAAACATATATGTTTTAAATTATAAACAATTTTTATACCAAATGTTTTTTAAAAAATTGCATTCTTAAAAAACATTTAAACTAAAAAGTATTCCAAACAAACCCTAAATGTTTTTCAAGAATGCATTTTTTTAAAAAAAAAAAATTTGTATAAAAATTGTTTATAATTTAAACACTCATATATTTGGTTACATTTCATCATAGGTGTTTTTATACACAAGTTAGGGTGTGTTTAGTTTAACTTTTCAAGTGTTTAATCTTGAAAAAAAAAATCATTTTGAAGAAAAAAACTCTAGTTTTTGGCAACCACTAAAAATGACTTATTAAAAAATGAGATTGAGAAATAAACCATTTTGAAATGAACACTTGAAAGCAAATTTTTTAAAAAGAGATTTTAAGTATATAATAATTTGTGTATTAAAATACTTTTGAGGAAATATTAGCCAAACACATAAGTGTTTAAATTCTAAACAATTTTTATACAAATGTTTAAGAAAAAATACATTGTTGAAAAACACTTAAACTAAAATGTATTCCAGACGAATTCTTATTATATATTTAAAAACTATTTTTTAAAAAAAAAATTGCTTTTAATTGTCTCGAAATGGTTTATTTCTCAATCTCATTTTTAATAAGTCATTTTTAACGATTGTCAAACATCATAATTTTTTTTAGGTGTCTTTTTTTTTATAAAATTTAATCCCATAATAATTGATTGGAACTAAAAATATCTCTTAATAAAAAAGTGGGTAAATTTGAATGGACGTTTTTTTTTTCAGAAAAAAACAAAAGATTAAATGGGTGAGATTTAATCTCATAGAAATAGATAAAATAATAATAATAACAACAACAATAATAGTACTAAAATAATTGGAAATGGTTTTTTCAAACAATAAAAAAATAATAATAATAATAATAATTGGAAATGGTTTTTTAAATTAAAAGGAGGATATGAGATGCGGCACATGGGAAGTCGAAGAGTCAAGAGTCACTTTGAAGTTTGTAGTGTCAAGTTTGGATCTTTTATAATTGTTCATGAACCTCTTTTTTTTTTCTTTTTTTTTTTCCTTTTTTGACAACAATTGTTCAGGAATTTAGAAATAGATTTTATAGGATAATCCTTCATATTTATTATGAACTATGGTTTTTTTTAATGTATATATATTATATTCATTCAGTTGAATTAAAACCTCGAGTTTATTTTATTTTATTCTTAAACTTTTAAAATATCTATTTTAATTCATATAACGTTAAAAAAAAAGTAGGATTTAAGTTCTTGTTACTATTTTATCCTTTAATATCTATCCTAACTAAACTAGTGTGATTCTAATACATGTCCACATCAACACGTTAATACACAATATTTGAAGTTGTGTAATTTATTTCTTAAGAAATAAATAACAAGATAACAATTAAGAATCAAATATCTTTTTAAAAATTTGGAGACCAAATAACATTTAAAATATTACAGACTAAGATCAGATTTTGAACCTATATAATTCCTATTGCATCTTAGAAAATAAAATAAATTCTCATGGAGAGTGGAGACATAGGTGGATAACAAACTTAGCATTAACAATTCGTGCAAGTATGCGATCTATAGACGCAGAAGGCAGTAACATTTTAATTTCAATTAATTGTACTGTTGTGGGTCTCCAGCCCACTTGTTGCACAAGCAAGAGTTTTTTTTTTAAAAAAACTTGTGTTTATGAGCCCAATATGTCGGGTAATGTGTTTAGCCCAATTGAGGTTAAATGAGTGGGCTTGTCTTGTAAGCCTAGGGTTTTTTTTTCCTTTGATATGGGATGACCTCAGGAAGACGGCAGCAAAAAAAAATACAGAAAAATACACAGAAAAACGGAGAGAAGCAGGGAGAGCAGTGCAGTTCGGATTTTCAGCGACAGCGTTCACAAAGTTGTCGATTTCCGGAGTTTTAACCGTTGGATTTTGCTGAAATTTGGTCAGCTTGTTGGGGACACATAGGGCCTTGTTTTGAACGGTTGGATCGTCGTTTGAAGCTCTGGTTTGTTCGTAATCGCTGCTGGACAGAACCTATAAAACTGGAGATATTTTCATCTTCTTTATCTCTTTGTGTTGATCTCTTATGTATGAAAGTATTGGTGGGTTGTGAATCTTTGTATGACTAATTTGATTCTTTTTCCCTCAATTTTATTATAATAAGAGAAGGTGACAAGGGTGGACTCCTCACAAGTCCCATGGTTTTTATTCTTCACATCGAAGGGGTTTTCCACGTATAAATCGTGCGTGTTTTTGTGTTTTTTAGTATTCTGAATTTTATGGTTGATTGCTGTCGTGGTTGGTTGTTTTCTTGGTGATAAATTGGTGATTAATCTGTTGTGTTTTTGGAGCACTATTAATTGGTTGATTGTCTTTGAGGTGATCCTAATGGGTAGTTGGTCCTATCATGTACTTGATAACATGTAGAAGTTAGATATCGAAAAAATCACCAATTTAACCATAGCTCGATTATTCAAATCTCCACTTCAATATTTATATAATATTCTAAACCCAAAATCTAGAAAGTTAATATTTGCTTTTTTGTTTTACAACTCACACATTGATGTGTTTTGCTACTTTTTTTAAAAATAATTATCTAACCCAATTAGTTTAAATATTAAACAATTAATTAGTATTAAATCAATTGTCAATAACTTTTTAATTGTTTGTATTAAAAAAATATTTTTCATTACTTGACTAGGATGAATCATGACTTCTTTGAATCAACAAAGGTACTGAATCAATTCAAACTGTTTCAAATCAATCAATCAATTAAACTTGAAGTAATTTTTTATTATTCGTTATTAAACTAAATATTAAATTTTGTTCACCAACGATTGCTAATTTTAATATTAGTATTTTGCCAAATTTAAAATTATATTATTTACCGTCAATTTTAATATTTTAAAACTACATAACTTTATGAATTGTATAGTTTTTAAAATAAATAAATAAAAAGGGATATTGCATTAAAATAATATTAATTGTTGAAAAAAAAAATCCAAAGTTTGTGGGAAAGTTAGGTAGTGGTTTTTTGAAACCTCGAACTACCCACCATGTAGTTTCTTTTTCGGTTTCCAAAGTATGATCAAATATGGCGGTTCAAGACTAGGATTGACGTCATGTGTTATTTGGGTAAAATAAAGATCCCAACTTGTGCTTGAATTACAAATTTGAAATCAATTTTGAGTTACTCAAACAAACAATTACGTGAATGACCCAAATTCAATGATATATGTTATTGGAAAAATTTCTAGTACTACGGTAGTATGAAAAATTTTCCATACTACCTCCACTCATTGTTTTGTAAGGGATTATAGGACACTACACATATCTCTACAATGGTATGATATTGTCCACTTTGGACTTAACCCTCATGGCTTTGCTTTTGGTTCACTCCAAAAGGCCTCATACTAGTGGAGATAGTTGTCCTCCCTTATAAACCCATGGTCATCCCCTTATCTAGCCGATGTGGGACTTTGGTCACACTCCCAACATGTTTGCCATGAAAGAAGTATTATTTAAGAATGGTGTGAGACCCATAGAATAAAATATTATATCAATAAATGCTCATTAAATGACGTGTCAAACATGAATGGAGAGAGTAGGTACTAACGTAGTACTATAAATTTTTCCTATGCTCTTTTGCTTACTCATCATCCTAGCAAAATTATCATTTTACTCTCTATATGAAAACGCGCATTTAAGGCATTTAAGAGCGAGAGGTTGGAGCGAAAGCGAGATTGGAGAGAGAAATTAGAGAGAGAGTAATAGATGGAGGGAGAAATTGGAGAGAGAGCAAAAGCGAGAAGCTAGAGCGAGAGCGAGAGCGAGAATCGAGAGAGAGCAAGAGATTGGAGAGAGAGTGAGAGATTGGAAAGAGAGCGAGAAGCTAGAGCAAGAATAGTGAGAGAGAGCGATGGTAGAGTAGAGAGTAAAATGGTAATTTTGCTAGGATAATGACGTAAGCAAAGGAGAATATATCCTTGAATTGAAAAGGTAGGACATTTTTCATTTCCGCCTATTTTAGAGAGTCGTTCGTACGAAAATCCTTTCATCAAAATGGGCTAACAATGATGTAATTAACATGTATCTTCAATGGTCAGAGGTTTGAATCTCTCCACTTCAAACGTTGTTGAATTAAAAAAATGAAGAAAAAATTTCTTGGTCAATGACAACATAATGTCAGTTGAACATCTAACAATTTGAGCAGTAAAGAGTTTTAACAGAGAGAGAGAATGGTTCAAAAGTACTTTATTATTCATGGAATAAGAAGCCAAATCAGTAGGCTTTATATAGACCTACAGTGAAGAAGATAAACAAACAAATACAACAGAAATATAAACTGATTTAAACTGATTTCTGTTGATACAAGAGTTAGCTATACATAATAAAATCTAACCACTCTAGTGAGCTCTCTTAACTCCTCCCCCCCCCCCTCAAGCCAATGGTGGATGCTGAAACAACATTGAGCTTGGAAGCTAGAGGCAAAAATCGAGTGGCAGATAAAGGCTTAGTAAGTATATCCGCAATCTGAGCAGATGCTGGAAGATGACAAATAATCTGCAACTGTTTTGAAGAACAAGGTCCCTGACAAAATATATGTCAATTTCTACATGCTTGGTCTTTGAATGTAGAATTGGATTAGCACTGAGATGTAATGCACTCAGGTTATCACACCAAACAGTTGGTGAAGAAGTAGGTAAACAAATATCCAGATCTTTAAACAAAGACTTTAACCAAACTACTTCAGCAGACACATGAGCCAAGCTTCTGTACTCAGCCTCCGTACTGGAACGAGAGATAACACTCTGCTACTTGGATGCCCATTGAATTAAGTTTCCACCAAAATAAACACAGAAACTAGAAGTTGATTTCCTATCATCAAGGTTAGAGGCCCAGTCAGAGTCAGCAAACCCTTGTAAAGATAGTTCTGAAGGTTTACAAAACATCAGTCCATGATCCAAGGTCCCTCTAAGATAACAAAGAATTCTTTTAACAGCTTGCCAATGAAAGTTTGTAGGAGCATGCATGAACTGACACACTTTATTAACACTATATGTAATTTTAGGGCGAGTAAGTGTTACATACTGAAGAGCACCTACAGTACTTCGATAGAGCTTAACATCATGAAATTTTTCACCATGATATACAGACAGTACATTGCCACTGATCATAGGAGTAGACATGCCCTTAGGTTCTTGCATTTTTGTTTTGTAAAGTAGATCAGACACATATTTTTGTTGAGACAGAAACAACTTATCAACAGATGGGTATGAGACTTCTACTCCCAGAAAGAAACTCAGCCTACCAAGATCTTTAAGAGAAATTTTCTGATGTAAAGTATGTATTAACTGATCAACAGCAGCAGGATGACTACCGGTTATGATGATGTCATCAACATACACTAAAATGTAACAATGATGACCATGTTTGTGACACACAAGCAGAGATGAATCAGCTCTAGAATTTGTAAAACCAAGAGAGTGTAAAAATGTGCTCAACCTTTCAAACCATGCTTGAGGGGCTTGTTTTAAGCCATACAAAGCTTTATGCAAGCGGCAGACTAAATGAGATATGTTAGAGGCAATCATACCCGGTGGTTGAGACATAAAGACTTCTTCAGACAGATATCCATGTAAGAAAGCGTTGTTAATGTCAACTTGCCTCATAATCCAGCCGTTAGCCAAAGCCAAAGTGAATAGCACTCTGATGGTTGTTGGTTTTACCACGGGGCTAAAAGTCTCTGTGTAGTCAATATCAGTCTGCTGATGAAATCCTTGAGCCACTAGTCGGGCTTTATAACGAGCAATGGATCCATCTGTGTTCCTTTTGATCTTGAATACCCACTTGCAGCCATTGATTCGTTTATCTGTAGGAGGAGACACTAGAGACCATATTTTGTTAGCAACCAACGCATTATATTCATCATTCATAGCTTGGACCCAATGACTATGCTTCAAAGCTTCCTTAACATTGGGAGGTTCCTGCTCGATATATTCAGTCAACAAAGCTCTTGGTTTGAAAATACCATTTTTACCTCTAGTGACCATAGGATGGGCGTTGACAACAGTAGAACTTGTGGGCACTAGTTTAGGCGAAGAACTTGAAACAGAGGCAGTGGCTGGTATGGAGTTTGAGACATTATTCAGGGATGAGGTTTCTGGTTCAAGAGGCTGAGAGGGTGAGGTTTCAGAGGATGGCTGAATGGCTATATTATTTGGACGAGAGGACTGGGATGTAGACTGATCATTAGGTCGAGGATAGAAAGTTGGAGTAGGAGGCGTAGAGTTAGATGCAGTCTGATTGCATGGGGAGTCCAACAAAATGGCAGAAGGCCTAGATGTCTGTTAGATAAAAGGAAGCGTAGAGGTGACTGTCAAAGGTTGAGCATCTAACTGTTGGTCTTTTAAAAGGGAAGAGGTTGGAAAGTTGGTTTCGTCAAAGAGTACATGCCTAGATATGTACAGCCGGCCAGAAGAGGACAAACATTTATAGCCTTTATGCATAGAACTATAGCCAAGAAAAAGACAAGGTGGATCGTGGATCAATTTTATGGTTGTTGTACGGTCTTAGGTTGGGATAACATAAGCAACCGAATGTTTTGAGTAGTGAATAATCTGGTTTAAAGCCAAGGAGTTTTTCCAAAGGAGTAGAATTATGTGCAACGGTGGGCAACCTATTAACAATATACAGCAGTAGAGAAAGCATCATCCCAAAATTCCAAAGACAAAGAAGCTTGAGATAAAAGGGTTAAACCTATATCCACTATTTGGCGATGTTTTCTTTCGACAATGTCGTTTTGCTTTGAGGTGTAAAGACGTGTCAAACGATGATCAATGCCATGTTTTTAAGGAAAATGGAGAATGAACGAAATTCTCCTCCATTATTAGTTTGAACACGAAGGATAGATCGACCAGTTAGTTTTTCAACAAACGTTTTAAAAAGCAGAAAGGATTGGAAAGCCTCAGATTTAGATTTAAGAAAATAAATCCAAGTATATCTAGAGTAGACATCTACAAAACTTATGTAGTATTGAAAACCATTTCTGGAGGGTTTATAAGCAAGCCCCCATAGATCAGCAACAATTAGTTCTAAAGGTGCTTTGTATAGAGTTGAGGAATCATGAAATGGCAGGCAACGAGACTTTCCAATTGCACAAGCATGACATAAGGAAAAGGATTTATTCGATGAGTAAGGAATTTTACATGAATCAAGTATAGACCTAACAGTATTTACAAGCAGGATGGCCAAGTCTATTATGCCATATGTCAAATACAGAGACATTGGAAGTAGAAACATTATTTGGTACAGAGGAATGAGTGTGTAATACTTGGGTAGGTGAAGACATTAACTGGTCGAGAGGTTGGAAATCCTTGGGATGAGCTTCTCCATATTGAAGTTGTATAACCCATCAATTAGTTTGCCTTGGAGTAGAGTTTGGCCATTGAAGAAAAAGAGAGATTAGCAAGATCGTTAGTCACATGATTAGAGGCACTGGAGTCTGGAAACCATTGATTCTCTCTGTTAAGATCATGTTGAAGCATATATGTGTTATATGGAATCTGGGCAGGCTGTGGAGAAGACATCACAGCATTGGAGGAAGGTTATGGTTGTTGATGACCATTGTTATTGGAGTTGGGACCTTGGTACCAACGCTCAAAACGAAAGTAGCACCTCTGTACTGTGTGGCCAAATTTACCACAGAGTTGACACTGGGGTTTTCCATTCGAATTCCAATTTCTACGATTATGTCTCCCTCCTTA